>CP092874.1:11739225-12221252 GCA_030710605.1 Cordylochernes scorpioides
CATAACAAATGATATTTGGGTCGGATCTGTCACAAATTCTTCCATTATCAAAAATTTGAAGATTTTCCCTCTCATCCTAATTGCTGTTCCCAATATTCTGGCTGTCCCCAGTACTGGATGGTCACAAGATGTCCCCAGTACTGGATGGTCACAAGATGTCCCCAGTACTGGATGGTCACAAGATATTCCCAGTACTGGATGGTCACAAGATGTCCCCAGTACTGGATGGTCACAAGATGTCCCCAGTACTGGATGGTCACAAGATGTCCCCAGTACTGGATGGTCACAAGATGTCCCAGTACTTGATGGTCACAAGATGTCCCCAGTACTGGATGGTCACAAGATGTCCCCAGTACTTGATGGTCACAAGATGTCCCCAGTACTGGATGGTCACAAGATGTCCCCAGTACTGGATGGTCACAAGATGTCCCCAGTACTTGATGGTCACAAGATGTCCCCAGTACTGGATGGTCACAAGATGTCCCCAGTACTTGATGGTCACAAGATGTCCCCAGTACTTGATGGTCACAAGATGTCCCCAGTACTTGATGGTCACAAGATGTCCCCAGTACTTGATGGTCACAAGATGTCCCCAGTACTGGATGGTCACAAGATGTCCCCAGTACTGGATGGTCACAAGATGTCCCCAGTACTGGATGGTCACAAGATGTCCCCAGTACTGGATTTTCACAAGATGTCCCCAGTACTGGATGGTCACAAGATGTCCCCAGTACTGGATGGTCACAAGATGTCCCCAGTACTGGATGGTCACAAGATGTCCCCAGTACTGGATGGTCACAAGATGTCCCCAGTACTTGATGGTTACAAGATGTCCCCAGTACTTGATGGTCACAAGATGTCCCCAGTACTGGATGGTCACAAGATGTCCCCAGTACTTGATGGTCACAAGATGTCCCCAGTACTGGATGGTCACAAGATGTCCCCAGTACTTGATGGTCACAAGATGTCCCCAGTACTGGATGGTCACAAGATGTCCCCAGTACTGGATGGTCACAAGATGTCCCCAGTACTGGATGGTCACAAGATGTCCCCAGTACTGGATGGTCACAAGATGTCCCCAGTACTGGATGGTCACAAGATGTCCCCAGTACTGGATGGTCACAAGATGTCCCCAGTACTGGATGGTCACAAGATGTCCCCAGTACTGGATGGTCACAAGATGTCCCCAGTACTGGATGGTCACAAGATGTCCCCAGTACTGGATGGTCACAAGATGTCCCCAGTACTGGATGGTCACAAGATGTCCCCAGTACTGGATTTTCACAAGATGTCCCCAGTACTGGATGGTCACAAGATGTCCCCAGTACTGGATGGTCACAAGATGTCCCCAGTACTGGATGGTCACAAGATGTCCCCAGTACTGGATGGTCACAAGATGTCCCCAGTACTGGATGGTCACAAGATGTCCCCAGTACTGGATGGTCACAAGATGTCCCCAGTACTGGATGGTCACAAGATGTCGTCAGTACTGGATGGTCACAAGATGTCCCCAGTACTGGATGGTCACAAGATGTCCCCAGTACTGGATGGTCACAAGATGTCCCCAGTACTGGATGGTCACAAGATGTCCCCAGTACTGGATGGTCACAAGATGTCCCCAGTACTGGATGGTCACAAGATGTCCCCAGTACTGGATGGTCACAAGATGTCCCCAGTACTGGATGGTCACAAGATGTCCCCAGTACTGAATGGTCACAAGATGTCCCCAGTACTTGATGGTCACAAGATGTCCCCAGTACTGGATGGTCACAAGATGTCCCCAGTACTGGATGGTCACAAGATGTCCCAGTACTTGATGGTCACAAGATGTCCCCAGTACTGGATGGTCACAAGATGTCCCCAGTACTTGATGGTCACAAGATGTCCCCAGTACTGGATGGTCACAAGATGTCCCCAGTACTGGATGGTCACAAGATGTCCCCAGTACTTGATGGTCACAAGATGTCCCCAGTACTTGATGGTCACAAGATGTCCCCAGTACTTGATGGTCACAAGATGTCCCCAGTACTTGATGGTCACAAGATGTCCCCAGTACTTGATGGTCACAAGATGTCCCCAGTACTGGATGGTCACAAGATGTCCCCAGTACTGGATGGTCACAAGATGTCCCCAGTACTGGATTTTCACAAGATGTCCCCAGTACTGGATGGTCACAAGATGTCCCCAGTACTGGATGGTCACAAGATGTCCCCAGTACTGGATGGCCACAAGATGTCCCCAGTACTTGATGGTCACAAGATGTCGTCAGTACTGGATGGTCACAAGATGTCCCCAGTACTGGATGGTCACAAGATGTCCCCAGTACTGGATGGTCACAAGATGTCCCCAGTACTGGATGGCCACAAGATGTCCCCAGTACTTGATGGTCACAAGATGTCCCCAGTACTGGATGGTCACAAGATGTCCCCAGTACTGGATGGTCACAAGATGTCCCCAGTACTTGATGGTCACAAGATGTCCCCAGTACTGGATGGCCACAAGATGTCCCCAGTACTTGATGGTCACAAGATGTCCCCAGTACTTGATGGTCACAAGATGTCCCCAGTACTGGATGGTCACAAGATGTCCCCAGTACTTGATGGTCACAAGATGTCCCCAGTACTTGATGGTCACAAGATGTCCCCAGTACTTGATGGTCACAAGATGTCCCCAGTACTGGATGGCCACAAGATGTCCCCAGTACTTGATGGTCACAAGATGTCCCCAGTACTGGATGGCCACAAGATGTCCCCAGTACTTGATGGTCACAAGATGTCCCCAGTACTTGATGGTCACAAGATGTCCCCAGTACTGGATGGTCACAAGATGTCCCCAGTACTTGATGGTCACAAGATGTCCCCAGTACTGGATGGTCACAAGATGTCCCCAGTACTGGATGGTCACAAGATGTCCCCAGTACTGGATGGTCACAAGATGTCCTCAGTACTGGATGGTCACAAGATGTCCCCAGTACTTGATGGTCACAAGATGTCCCCAGTACTGGATGGTCACAAGATGTCCCCAGTACTGGATGGTCACAAGATGTCCCCAGTACTGGATGGTCACAAGATGTCCCCAGTACTGGATGGTCACAAGATGTCCCCAGTACTGGATGGTCACAAGATGTCCTCAGTACTGGATGGTCACAAGATGTCCCCAGTACTTGATGGTCACAAGATGTCCCCAGTACTGGATGGTCACAAGATGTCCCCAGTACTGGATGGTCACAAGATGTCCTCAGTACTGGATGGTCACAAGATGTCCCCAGTACTGGATGGCCACAAGATGTCCCCAGTACTTGATGGTCACAAGATGTCCCCAGTACTGGATGGTCACAAGATGTCCCCAGTACTTGATGGTCACAAGATGTCCCCAGTACTGGATGGTCACAAGATGTCCCCAGTACTGGATGGTCACAAGATGTCCCCAGTACTGGATGGTCACAAGATGTTGTCATGTTGTCCCTGGATGTGGGTTGGTGCACAGGAAAGTTGGTCTGTGCTGGTGGATTTTTCCTACAATTTCTAAGAGAGATCACTGGTGCAGGAGGAACACCTGCGCAGCTTGCGCCAGAGCCGGCTGCTATCAGACCTGGTGAGAGCCGGGTATCCTCTGGAGTCTGAGCAGGAAGGAGCCAACCGGCAAGTCACGGACTCTCTGATGCGGATGTTTGCGGTGAGTCGTGCCTGTGGAGGACTGTGGGTGAGGAGCTGAGGTTGGGGCTGCAGTTGGCCACGAGAGCCGGCCGCGAGTACCGGGCTTTGGAGGCTGCTAGACTGATGCCCAGTCAGCGTGCAGTACAGGGGGCTGTGCACTACGCCACCCAGCTGCACCGCTTGGCCCTGGCAGAGCGGCTTGCACAGGTGGCTCATGACAAGGCTGCAGAACTGCCCACACCTCCTCCTGAGCCGGAACCTGAACCGGAGCCAGACCGCAGGGTGAATGGACTTCTGGGCCGTGACCTCCTGACTCCTGAGTAAGTTGAGAACACCCCAACACATGGTGTCAGCTGGCTCATCGCTGTAACATTGCAGGAGTTAACTCAGGAACAAACTGTTGTTTCACCCAATATTTTAAATCGGTAATTAAGTTGCAGTTTAAATTGTCCAATGAAAAAAGCCCATTTCTACACCCAATGAGATTACATTTTCAATTTTGTAGAATTTATCTTGTGTTGATTTTGATAATTTGACAATAAATGAAATTTTTCCAAAGTTTGAGACCAAATATTTTGAACTTAGAAATGGAAAAAAATAGATTTCATTGGAAGATTATTTAACACCATTCAATCCCACCAGTGAGTTTGCCACTGAGGCTCACATCGGGGGACATGGTGGCTGGCGCTTTTAAAAACAAACTTTGATTTAAATAATGTTGCACAGATTCATTTGTTTGATTTGCACTGCTTATAACAAATGTTATCCCTGTGTGCACTGCTTATAACAAATGTTATCCCTGTGTGCACTGCTTATAACAAATGTTATCCCTGTGTGCACTGCTTATAACAAATGTTATCCCTGTGTGCACTGCTTATAACAAATGTTATCCCTGTGCTGGGTTAAACCTGACAGTTTGTGGGTGGTGTGAATGTCACGAGACAAAAATAATTTTATTTCGAAACTTCGCCCTTCAATGCCTCTTTGTGCTTGTCTCCATCTGACACTGTAGGCGGACACACTCAAACAAAAAATTGGGAAAAACTTCATTTCTATTCTTGTAAGAAAGCTGTGCGTTAGAAGATGTTGATTTTATGGTGCTCTGAAAACAAATCAGCCTTGAGAACATTTTACATCTACATAGCAAAATGAAGTCCCAGTCAAATTAAAAAAATAAATCATTGCATCTGTGCAGTGGGCGTTAGATTTGCTAATCTTAGAAGAAATAATCAATTGTAGTCCTGGGGTGTTGTGTATTTCAACGTGTTTGACAGCTCCTTGTTTAAAAAATGAACTCATTGCTAGGCTAGGTGGGGTTTTGTATAACTCTCCCTCGCTTATCCTTGATATTAAATAAAAAATTCAACAATATTAAGGAATTTACTTTTTTCTTCATTCAGTAAATCTTGGCATTTAAACACTCAAAAAAACTTTTTTAAATGCAAATCTGTCATTAGACCAACACATATGGAGCTGGAATTTGGTTTAAATTTTTCAGTATCAAATGTTACTTTGGGGCATGCCAAACATCACATTCCATGGATTCACTGGATCTATTTGACCCAAATATCCCAAACATAAGTGAAACCAGAACATTCCAAAGTTTCTTTCCTCAAAGTGTTCCAAACTACTTTCGATCCAATTTGTACATCTCACCCAGTTTATTACATACACGTATGGAAGTGGTCAACACTTCGATGCCATTTACTCCAGCACAAAGACTTTTTAAAGTTGGTTGAAATCCTCTAAAGAATGTAAATGATAGGTTTAAAGCGTACGAGGATGCGTTTCTTTATGAGTTTTAATAACGGCGAGCTTTCGGGTCAATACCCTTCTACAGGACATCTTATATAAATAACATTGTTTCTTATTTACATATCCTTATTGGGAAAAATTAGCTTATATACAAGAAAAAATAAACGTATTATCAAATAAGTGAAAAAAGTAATAGAAAGAAAATATCCGCGTGTCTTTAGCACGCTAAGTAGGAAATCAAAAGGAGCTTCTCGATGCGATTCAATTTGAGGCTGCATGAATAAAATAATTCAAAATAAAACGTATTGGCAATGGTCTCCCAAGGTACACTATGGCAATATTGTTTTATATATATCAGGGATGTCTATGTGTCTATTAATACTATTATGTTTTAACGAGAGCAATTTGTAAAAATTCCTACAAATCAGCAAATACTTCTCTGTTGTTATTCTTCTACCTGGGGTGTTTAGTACTGTGTTTATTTTGTCTTGGGAATATTTCAACACCTACGGCAACATTGTAGAATCTCTCACTGAGGTAGATAATAGAAATAAGACTCTACTAGGACATATGGTGGGGATAAATGAATCCTTGTTGCAAGCTGCCAAAGCCCCGTTGGTTACTTGCACTGATGGCTTTGGCGCCAGTGTAGCAGAAAAAGTGGGATTCGATCCCAGGTCCTTGTTGACAATTGCCCCAGTGGGACGACACCTCCACTAAGCTGGTTCATGGTCAAAATTTGTGGCATTCTCCCAGTTTACATATGTCCGCCCCTAGGTTGTCTAAACTGTTGGTTTTGACCGCTACGACCTGGGATCTAATCCCTCATTATAGTCACTTTTTTTCTAATAAAAAAAAAAAATTCTTGCAAAAGTCCTGCCAGTGAGTGCAAGTTACCAAATGGGGCCCTGGCTTACTTTCAGTAAAAGCAGTCGCCATGATTATCATGGTCTCTATCACATGTACTAGGACTAATAATGGACATATGTTGAGGTGACACCAGAGTGTCTGCGTTGAGTGGAATTCCTTTATAAACATGATTTGTCAAAGTGAAGTGTTCCAAACAAAGCAAAGCTATGAGCTGACAGCCGAGTTAGTGGAAGTGGGCGCTGAGGGGATCTTTGAAGAATTATAATTTTGACCTTCATGACATCTGGATGGTATCAGATAAGCTTCTAGCTGTACAAGTGGCTGTTCTCACAGGGACTCCACCCTCCTGCAGCCCAAACCTGTCTACAGACGCAAGCTGCACAAGTCAGAGGAGGAGCCAGTAGTGGAGGAGGAGCCAGTACCGGAGGAAGAAATGGAAGAAGATATTGCTGAAGAAGGTAAAGTCCTCACGTTGTGCCGCCGTGTGCCACAGTGTGGTGTGTTACCTCAGCGGAGCAGGTGCCGGCTGCACTCTTGCTCCCCAAGAGCATGAAGCACGAGTCCCGCAATCCTTTCAAGGTGAGAAGCAGGAGGTCCGCGGAGCAGGTGTGACGCTGTGGGTGGCAGGTCACCCCAGTCCGGCCCTCCAGCAGTGACAACCTGGACCAGGTCCTCTCCGCTGCAGTGACCAGCAAGCCCCCCGCAGCCACCAACTTCCTCAGCAAGGTTGGCAACACAAATGTTTGGTGAATCATTTGTAGAGAAGGAAACTCTTGTTAACAATTTGGTTGTATTTATGGTGCTCATGAAATAAGTTTGTTGGAGGCAGTAAGTCCCTATTGTCAGGGCTGGGGTCCAAAAGGATAAAAGAAATCTCGGCTGTTGTTCCTTGAGGTAATGTTTGCCAAAGTATTGCTTTATCCTGATGGAGCCGTGGGATACCATGGGTTGGAATAATGATCAAAATATTCATAGAATATTAAAGGAATGATCGACCAATCAACACGCACATTTTTATATTGCCAGGCTAACGTCTTGTTTTCAGTACTTTGCTTAATAAATCACTTTTTCCTTTGATTCAATCTTCAACACCGTGTGAGTGGAAATAACGGATTTGCTCTGACTGAATTATTGTGACAAGTGTGCATCATATGTCAGTTGACTGGTCCTTCTGCCTGACGCCAGTTCCAAACATTTTGTTGTGGAATCCATGAAACCTGCTTCAGAAGTTACAAAAGAGATGAAAACCTCTTGCAAAAAGTTTTTTTATCAACAAAACCACAAGCTCTCACTCTTCCATGGACAAACTTAATGTTCCACAAGATTTAGGATGCTCAAATATCGTGGCAGGTGCTGCTGTGATATTGCCATCCTATCTAGACATTTATATAGGGAGCTGCTTTGTGATGGGGTGTCCATGTTCTTGAGCTTCAAGAAAAAAAAAAACTGTATTTCTTCAGTTTTAGTGAAATAATTCTGTGGAAGGTATGTAGGAATGGAGGGATATCTTCTGTGGAAGGTATGTAGGAATGGAGGGATATCTTCTGTGGAAGGTATGTAGGTATGGAGGGATATCTTCTGTGGAAGGTATGTAGGAATGGAGGGATATCTTCTGTGGAAGGTATGTAGGAATGGAGGGATATCTTCTGTGGAAGGTATGTAGGAATGGAGGGATATCTTCTGTGGAAGGTATGTAGGAATGGAGGGATATCTTCTGTGGAAGGTATGTAGGAATGGAGGGATATCTTCTGTGGAAGGTATGTAGGAATGGAGGGATATCTTCTGTGGAAGTTCCTGGGAGCAACAGTGGATGTGTACAGAGATGATAATTCTATGGTGAGAGATCCAAAATGCCAGAAGTTCCAAATCCAAAAAGCCGTTTTATTAATAAAGCAACTGATTATATGAAAGGTTTTTATAACTTTTGTGTCAAGTTATTTTGCAATTTTCTTTTATTTAAATAAGACCAGAAAAGTTGGATATTATGTTAGGGATGTCATTGGTGGAAGTGGCTGGCAGTAAAATATTCCTGAGCTATGTGTTGGTTCAGTTAAGTAGGGGACAAACTTTATTTGGTCTCCTCCATTTCTGGACTTTACAGGAAGAAATGTTATTTAAGCCTATGGTGTATATGCTGTGCAGTAATTTGACCAACGGTAATTGAACCATTTTTTCATGACCTGACTTGCAGCTGTCTAACAACCAGTTAGTTTGACGGCCACCATTGATAATTCCCAACCATTTCCACATTGGAAGATTGTGGTAGATCTGCTACACTCACTGCAGTTGCGCCTCCTGTGTGTCACACAATGTCTTGTGGAAGTCACTGACAATGTTTGAAAGAAGTCTGTGATGACCAACAGATATTTGCCAGTATTTATTCACATTCAAATTTTAAAAAATATTTTTTTCGGCATCATGTGTTTCTTACAATATATTTAATAAATTACATAAGAAACACATGGCTATAAATGATTTCTTTCAAAATGCCAAGGCACAATTTGTATTATAAACACAAGGTAATAAGACCAAATAAATGATGTTTTGGTAAAAGTGCAGACAAAGTACTGAATGAGACACAGCTTGTTTTAAATAGTTGTTACTGTTATCAAGTGTGTAAACAAGATAGCAGGTAAGAAGATTTTAGGGTTCTTAGAAAATTGATAAGGCACAATTTGGATTATAGATTATAAATACAAGGAAATAAGACCAAATCCCCATTCAGTACTTTTGAAGATAGTAACAACACTTACCAAAACGTCGCACAATATTTTTCATTTGGATTTGATCTTATTACCATTTAATTTCCTTAAAAGACTGTCATTTAAAAAAGTCTTTCCTTATTTCCCAGATTCCGGCACCCAGTGTTTGGAATCATTCACTGTTTGCCTCTCACTAAACAATCCAAATAAGTGAAATGTATCAATTCTATTGTTATTGGGAGTACAAATAAGTTTTGAGGGATTTGCAAAAGAAGCCACAACAAATATTATATAAATAGCATCGGACCTTGTGTGTGTGTAAGGTTTCATGTTAAGGCTTCATCATTTCCCCAAAAAAATCAGAAGAAGTCTTTTCACTCAAGTGTAAGGAACTTTTTTTTTTGGTGCTCTAACCATGTCAACCTTTTTGCCAACAAAACACAATTTGCGGGAAGCGCTGCTTTTTTGTTTTAATTTGAAGAAAAGTGCAACTGATGGACATCGATTGTTGTGTGAGGCATATGGTAAACATGCTCTATCAATAAAATCATGTGAGTACTGGTTTCGGCGTTTCAAAAGTGGCGATTTTGACACCAGAGACAAAGAATGCGGAGGGAGGCCAATAAAGTTCGAAGACGCTGAGTTGGAGGCTTTATTGGACGAAGATTCAAGCCAAACTCAAGAGGAGCTCGCTGAAACCTTGGGAGTGACTCAACAAGCGATTTCGAACCGTCTCAAGGTCATGGGTATGGTGCAAAAACAAGGAAATTGGGTTCCATATGAACTCAAGCCAGGAAACATCGAGCGCCATATTTGCACGTGCGAACTACTGGTCAAAAGACAAAATCGGAAGGGTTTTTTTGCATCGAATCGTGACGGGGGACGAAAAGTGGATTCACTACGACAACCCAAAGCGCAGAAAATCGTGGGTTAAGCCCGGTCATGCATCAACTTCAACGGCCAAACCGAATATTCATGGCAAGAAGCTAATGCTGTGCTTCTGGTGGGATCAGCTCTGAGTGATCTACTATGAGCTACTTCAGCCTAACAAAATCATCACTGGAGAACGTTACCAACAACAATTGATGCGATTAAGCCGAGCATTGAAGATTAAACGCCCACTATATGCCAAAAGACATGACAAGGTGATCTATCAGCACGACAACGCTCGGCCACATGTTGCAAAAGTTGTCAAGGAGACTTTGAAGGCGCTTCAATGGGATGTCCTACCCCACCCGCTGTATTCACCAGACATTGCTCCTTCAGACTACCACATGTTCCGTTCGATGACACATGGCCTGGCCAAGCAGCACTTCACTTCTTACGAAAAGGCGAAAAATTGGGTCAATGTTTGGATCGCCTCAAAAGACGAGGAATATTTTCGACACTGAATCCGTATGCTGCCTGAAAGATGGGAAAAAGTCATAGCTAAAGATGGACAATACTTTGAATGAAATATATTGTACTGATTTCTCTGAATAAAGCTTCGAATTTATAAAAAAATCCCTCAAAACTTATTTGCACTCCTAATAATATCAAAATGTTCTAAAATATTATTTTAAAAATTGATCCACTAGTCGTCTTAACCCACTTTAATTCAACAGATGGCAGGCAGTCTAACTTCTCTGACTGGGGATTCTTTCCTATCCATTAATTAAAGTACTTTCCTAGAAGGGCAGCTTGCGCCCGAAAGCTTGAATTGATTTTTCAAATAAAGAAACTTATCCTTTTTGAATCTATTCGTTATTATACTTTCCTAATTGACAATCCATAGAGGGAGGGGGTGACCACATGGACAATCCAAAGTAGTGACCCATATTGACCAAATAAGCCTTTTTATAAAACAAAATTAATTTTGGCCAAAAGTCCCACAAACCACCACAGAGCTCACTGAGCCCAGCTTTGTTGTCGTCAGCCCATCTAGTCAGTTCATTGGAAGTTTCATTATGTGAGGTCAGTACATGTGCTGACAGATGGCAGGACCTGTCCTTGCCCCCAAGAAGCGGACCAGTCCGGCAGAGGCCTACTTGGAAGAACACCGCGCAGAGCTGCAGGAGGAGCTGGGAGATGGAGCCAAGGAGGCAGATCTGCGCAAGTTGGCCAATCAGAAGCTGAAAGAGATGTCTGCACAGGATAAACAGGTGAGATGCATCCCCCCCCCAGGAGGGAAGAGTTTGACGTTGTTCCACACTGAGCAGAAGTACAAGGGCCGGAGTTCAGCCGCTGCTGCCACGAAGCGTAAACTGGACTCAGCGCCATCTGCTGGGAAGAAGGCCAAGCTGGGCGGCACCACCTCAGCCAAGCTCAGCATGTTCTCCTTCACCAAGGCCAGTTGATGCCGCGGACTGTTGTAAATATATCTTCTCCCATCCCATGTAATTTACATTCATCCTCCCACTGCAAGCTTCCAGCCACACTTCCAGCTTCCATTCTCTCGGGAAATAAAAGTCCATTGTTTCAAGACTTCAGTTTGCATGCCATCTATCAACCCCAGCATTTGGTTGACACTGTGTTTCTCTCGTTGAAGTTCTGCTCTACAATGTTCCCTGTGTTTCTATTGTTGGCCTACCTTGACAGCTGGAGATAAAACTTTGATGCCAATAAAAAAGTTGAAAATTGAATAATCTCTCTTCATTTATAGCTGGAGATTGAGGATTATAGAACCTTCTCTGATGTTTTGTGGTCATTTTTACCTCCGAAATGTCTTGAGTGTTGGTGTTAGAGGTTGTTGGCCAATCCAGGGTGAGACCAGGTTGAAGTCATATCCTGAATGCACTGAGTGTTTGGTAGGCTACCTAACCTGGCCCACAACCTCTGGGCTTACATTCCTGATCTTTTGCTGTTTCATATCCCCTTGTGCAGAGATTATACAAATCCCATGAGCCCATGCTCCTCGAGCTGTTTGATGATAAGGAAAGGTCCTGTTTAGTGCATCTAATGCAAGCCAAAATTTGTTCTGGAGCTGCAAGTGCCAAGCTACATTTGGGACAAGTGGGGTAGATTTTGTTGTTATTTTCTATCTTCAATGGCTTGAGATGGCCTGTTCTTGTTAGTGTTGTTTGATGCTGTCTGAGGTTCAGAGCTCCTCCACTCCACTGTACCAGCTGTGCTTAGGTGGGATCCTCCACTTATTGTTTTTTTTTGTTTTGGCTATTGTTTCATTTCTTTAAAAGTAAGTTTATTTTTCCGTGGCAAGAATTCTCTTGTGCCTTTTTTCGCTAGCGCATCAGCAGCTTCAATGCCAACATGTTAGGGTATCCGTGAAGGTGAATTTTTGGGAGTTTTTGGAGATAACCAATTATGTTCCTGCTTACTTTGTCTCTGAGTTCCCCTGTGTGACTCAAGTGTTGTATGGCACTTCTACTATCAGTGAGAATCCAGATATCTTGATAATTAGTATTTCTGATGGATTTTTTAAAGCTTCATAGATGGCTATAAGTTCTGATCTGAAGACTGAGCAAAAATCTGGGTTTCTTCTGTTCATTTTCTCAATGCCATTTGTGGTTTTGATGAGACAGCCACTGCCAGTGTGCCCCAACTTGTCTCTGCTACCATCGGTGTAAATAGTTATTGCATTTTTAGGAATGTTATTAATTATTTCTGATGGTTTTGTTGTTGGTGTTAGCGGCTATCAAGTCAATCTGACCATCATCTAGTGACCTTCCTCACTGCCTCCTTCCAGCAAGCTCATTGGAGTTCTTCCTTCAGTATTTGCATATTTAGGATTCTAGGGCCAGGATTGATTTCATTAAAGAATGAAACATTGCCCATGGCACTCTGAGTCCACATTTCAAAGGCTTTTCTGGGAGTCCAGCTCCATAAATGACCACAGGAAATACCAATTACTCCTTTGTCTTGAGAGAAATGCCTTTCATGATTTTTTCCTATTTCATCCAATCAACCTCCCCAATCCTGGCCCTAGGAATGATCAACTTCATCCATTTTTTTCTTGTTAAAATTCAAAGCAATTACCGGCAGTTGTGATTTTGCTGATATTTAATTTTTATCCAAAATTTTATTTTTCTTTTTAATAATCTGATTTAGATCTTCCTTGCTGGCAGTGTGGGGTCATAGTGGAATTCCCATCCCTCCAACATTCCTGTTTTATCAGCTAATGACAGCGTAGATATGGTGACAGCCTCACTCCTTCTGTGGCCAATCAGTGTCTCTGCTGCCCATGTCTGTCTGTCCATAGTTTAGCTTTGCTATAGTTAATGTCTGTCTGTCCATAGTTTAGCTTTGCTATAGTTAATGTCTGTCTGTCCATAGTTTAGCTTTGCTATAGTTAATGTCTGTCTGTCCATAGTTTAGCTTTGCTATAGTTAATGTCTGTCTGTCCATAGTTTAGCTTTGCTATAGTTAATGTCTGTCTGTCCATAGTTTAGCTTTGCTATAGTTAATGTCTGTCTGTCCATAGTTTAGCTTTGCTATAGTTAATGTCTGTCTGTCCATAGTTTAGCTTTGCTATAGTTAATGTCTGTCTGTCCATAGTTTAGCTTTGCTATAGTTAATGTCTGTCTGTCCATAGTTTAGCTTTGCTATAGTTAATGTCTGTCTGTCCATAGTTTAGCTTTGCTATAGTCAATGAAACATAAAATATGTTCAAAATTGAAATTGCACTGGTGGATAATTAATGATCGTGCAACTTGCTGCTGATGGCATTTGTTAGAATAAATATCAACTATTGGTTGATTTTTATTATTCCAGAATTGGCCAAATTCCCTGTTGTTGTTGTTTCTTATCCCCTTGTGTAAAGATTACACGAATTCCATGAGTTCATGCTCCTCGAGCTGTTTTATGATTAGCAGCGGCCTCGGCCAAATTCCCTTTATTGATTAATCAAGAAAAGATAACCACGTATGCATTTTGGGCTGTTGGCCTTCATCAGCAAGCTGTACCTCAACGACTGGTCTTTCAGGAATCTTGAAAAATTATGAAATGGGAATTTAAGGCCTGAAATAATTGAAAATCAACTAGTGGATATTTATTCTGACTGATGGCGCAACCCATCAGCAACTTTAATGTTTCACAATTAGGAGATGGCGCAACCCATCAGCAACTTTAATGTTTCACAATTAGGAGATGGCGCAACCCATCAGCAACTTTAATGTTTCACAATTAGGAGATGGCGCAACCCATCAGCAACTTTAATGTTTCACAATTAGGAGATGGCGCAACCCATCAGCAACTTTAATGTTTCACAATTAGGAGATGGCGCAACCCATCAGCAACTTTAATGTTTCACAATTAGGAGATGGCGCAACCCATCAGCAACTTTAATGTTTCACAATTAGGAGATGCCTTTTTCTGAATAAATATACAGTAATCTATAGCGAACCCTAATGGGACATAGCTTTTGGTTCACTATAGCCAGTTTGGCTATTTTTTTTTTTTTTTTACTTTTCAAAATTTTTAGACTATATAATTAAAGGTCAGCCATACACACAGGAAGAGGCTGCCTCTTAATAGTGGTCACTTTGTTTTAATTCCCTTAATTGACAAATTTCCTTACATTAATGCTGAATAATAAAAGAAATCATTAGATGATAGGTTCTTCTTATCATTAACATACATGTACCTCTATGTCTAATTTAAAAACCAAGACAAATCCTAGGCAAAGTTTTATTAATTACTAGCGGATGTGTACCCGGCTTCGCCCGGGTTTTATCCGAGTGAAAGTTTGCCTAACGAATATTATTGATAGTAATATTCCAGAACACACAGAATATTATGATAATAATATTCGTTACATTATATATTTATATAATACTAGCGGACATACCTGGCTTCGCCCGGGTTTTACCCGAATAAAGGTTTGTCTAACGAACATTTGTTAAAACAATTCTCTAAAAATAATAGATATATTTTGATAATTTGAAACTCGTAAATTTGAATCTCTCTCGATAAAGTGAACATATTTTCCCGGTCCCCGTTACCCGATAAGTTGAATAAAATCAATATTAATTGGTTCCCTCGGTAATTGGAAGTTAAAGGAATAGTATCTTGCCTTGGAATTGTATCATTATTCTTGTCTCAAATAAATTGCCGTGTCATCCTGAATTTTGTCTTTCCTAATTTTCTACATTACAAAATCATCGTTTTATCTAGTGAACATATTTTCCCTGTCCCTTTAAAAATACGAGGGTGAGTAGAAAAGTAAGGTCTCCTATTTTTTTTTTCATAGAAAAACACATTTAATCACAACTTTTTATACATCATTGGAAAGGTTGGACACTTTGCTATTTTTCTACATAGTCGCCCTGAAGCTCAATCACTTTTTTCATCCTATCAACCAACTTTGTAATTCCGGTGTTGTACCACTCTCCCGCGGCCTCTTTGAGCCACTTGTCGACCTCTTCTTTCACCTCGTCGTATAATTCTACGGTCGAAATTCACCGTCAGTTAGTGGAAGTGTATGGTGAAAAGTGCATGGACATCAAAAATGTGCAGAAATGGTGCCGGGAGTTTAACAAGGGGCGGATAAACGTCCACGATGAACAGCGTTCTGGGCGGCCGAGTTTGCCGGAATCAACCGTGGCTCGAATCGACGAAATGGTGCGCGCAAACCGGCGGATAACCCTTGAAGATATCGAAGATGGCCTGAATGAAGATTGCAGCCACTTCTCAAAAAACACCTTGGGGGACAGAAGTTTGCGTCAGACGACGAGGTGAAAGAAGAGGTCGACAAGTGGCTCAAAAAGGCGGTGGGAGAGTGGTACAACACCGGAATTACAAAGTTGGTTGACAGGATGAAAAAAGTGATTGAGCATCAAGGCGACTATGTAGAAAAATAGCAAAGTGTCCAACCTTTCCAATGATGTATAAAAAGTTGTGATTAAATGTGTTTTCTATGGGAAAAAAAATAGGAGACCTTACTTTTCTACTCATCCTCGTACTCAATAACTAACTTTGACTTGTGCGCAATTAATAGGTAGAAAATCTTACTTAGTGATAATAAAACTTATAGATAAAAAAACTTGTTATCATCGTCGCAATTTTTTTTACAATTTTTAAAACTCATTTATATTATATATAATATAAATATATATTATAATATCAACTATATTAATTAAATCAAATACCTAAACACTAATATAATACAATTTTTGCCATCACACACACTTTTTTCCTGTAGTTTATGTGTTACTTCTGTATTGCTATTCTCTGGCACTTCTAATATTTATTATTGATGTACTTTCAGTATGAAGGAAATTGCAATCAGGGGAATTCTCGGGCGAAGCCGGGTCATACGTCTAGTCTATATATATAAAATTGAATGTCTGTCTGTTTGTTTGTTTGTACTCTATAGATTCAAAAACCATACATCCAATCGCGTGAAATTTTGGGATATTATTAGGTATATCACCGGGAAGGTTTTTGAAAAATAATTTCATGAATATCTTGAATATCCTTAGAGTTACTTGCAGATTTGTAGATTTAACTCGCAAGCAGCGCCCCCATTGTGACGATGATAAGTTTTCTTATCACTAAGTTTGTTATCTTAAATATTATTTATCAAAAGTAAGATTATCTCAGGATGACACGGCAATGTGACACGGGAAAAAATGTTCACTAGATAAAACTATGATTTTCTATATGATATAAAAAGCCAACAATGAAGAGTGAATGTAATATAAAAAGCCAACAATGAAGAATGAATGTAAGATAAAAAGCCAACAATGAAGAGTGAATGTAAGATAAAAAGCCAACAATGAAGAGTGAATGTAAGATAAAAAGCCAACAATGAAGAGTGAATGTAAGATAAAAAGCCAACAATGAATAGTAAATCTATATATATATAATTGAATGTCTGTCTGTTTGTTTGTTTGTACTCTATAGATTCAAAAACCATACATCCAATCGCCGTGAAATTTTGGGATATTATTAGGTATATCACCGGGAAGGTTTTTGAAAAATAATTTCATGAATATCTTGAATATCCTTAGAGTTATTTGCAGATTTGTAGATTTAACTCGCAAGCAGCGCCCCCATTGTGACGATGATAACAAGTTTTCTTATCACTAAGTTTGTTATCTTAAATATTATTTATCAAAAGTAAGATTATCTCAGGATGACACAGCAATTTATTTGCGACAAGAATAATGATACAATTCCAAGGCGAAGATACTATTCCTTTAACTTCCAATTACCGAGGGAACCAATTAATATTGATTTTATTCAACTTATCGAGTGTTTCTCAAGGGACCGGGAAAAAATGTTCACTAGATAAAAACTATGATTTTCTAATGTAGAAAATTAGGAAAGACAAAATTCAGGATGACAAGGCACACAGGGACCGGGAAAAAATGTTCACTTTATCGAGAGATTCAAATTTACGAGTTTCAAATTATCAAAATATATCTTTTTTTATTTTTAAATAAGTTTTTAGATAATTATTTTAACAAATGTTCGCTAGACAAACCTTTACTCGGGTAAAACCCCGGGCGAAGCCGAGTACGTTTTATAAGTTTAAAGAGAATTGTTTTAACAAATGTTCGTTAGACAAACATTCACTCGGGTAAAACCCGGGCGAAGCCGGGCATATCCGCTAGTATATAATATAAATGAGTTTTAAAAATTGAAAAAAAAAAAAATGCATCAGCCGGGAATCGAACCCAGGCCGCCCGCGTGGCAGGCGAGCATTCTACCACTGAACCACCGATGCGTATATAAAATGGCCATATTTGGGTATTCATTCCATTCCGGATTACTCCGCGTAAAAAAAAAAGTTCTTCAAATGAAAAAAAGAAATAGCCAAAAATACTAATCAAAATGTAGCCGAAAATTTTCCTCAGGTTTATAAAAAGCGACATACAAAATTTGGTACCAATTGGTTCAGTAGTTTTTGAGTTTATCGCGAAACAGACAGACAGACATTGACTTTAATATATATAGAGATAGATATATTCCAAGATATAAAATGATTTTAAAACATCTTTATCACATTATATAATACAATGTTTACTTGGAAAAATGGCTTTAATACCTTGTTGCTTCAAAGCACTCTTCAAGCATTGTACCTTTCAAATAAAGTTAATAAATGTTTTTCTTCCATTTCATGTTTCCACATATTCTTCTAGGTATAGATTTCGTTTTTTTTTTAACCTGTCATGCAAAACATTGCTGGCGTTAAAATCACCATAGTTCATGGCATAAAAATAATTTTTGTTTCATCACAGGCCTGTTTATTTGGACGTTTTTTTTTTTTTTTTAAGCCCTAACACGTACAATTGCGGTAAAAGTTGAGATTGATTCCTCTTAGTAACAATTTTTGATAGCCTTTTATTTTATCTCTTATAATAGAAAAATTAGATTTTCTTATTTTAGCATGTTCTGAAATTTTGCCTGTGTTGTTTCACTTTGAAAAGTTTTGAACCCCCTCCCCCCCCCTTTTTATTTTTTTTTAGTAATAACGTTTTTGTTTTCTTTAATTTGGAAGCCATTTGCATTTTTTATATTTCAAATTTAATGGTGCAAAGATATTCTATTTAATAAAAATGTAAATGAAAACAAACAATGCCGCTAAATTTATTGTTTTGAAATCTCGATCTGCGAGCTGAAACATGCTCAAAATTTAATTGTTTTAATTTTTTTTAAATTACAATTTTAAGTTCGTTATAAGCCTAGTATTTTAAATAGATTTTATTATTTTGGGACCGAAAATAAGTTTGTTATAGGGGTAGTTCGTTATTTTAAAAATCGCCAAGTTCGTTATAACGATGGTATTTTCAATGAAATGGAATCGGGAATCGCCTTAGGTTCGCTATAAGGGAAGGTTCGCCATATCCAGGGTTTGTATTAGCGGGGTTTTACTGTATTTATATTTCTTTATGCCTTTCCATTATCCATCTTAGGTTTGCTTTTTGATCTCTTGTCCCTCTGCTTGTTCTCTGGTGGTTTCTCTATTTAAATGGGGTTCCATTATTTTCTGTCTTGAGAAGTATTTTCCTTGTGTGGTTCTGTAGTTGCTGCAGATCTTTTGGTTTCCTTTTGTGGGGAGAGAGATATTCCATTCAGCCGGCTCACTTGTTCTTACATGGTTCTGTGATTATATTGACTCAATTGTCATCTATTCCTGGGGATTTCCTGTTACTGATTTCACCAAGAGCCTTTCTGATCTTGTTGGGAGAGTTTCTCTCGGCCGCGCGGCACGCGAGCTCTGCGTTTTCTGCGGCTGGGATGGAGGTCATGGAGATCACTAACCCCTTCGGGGTATTGGCTGAAAGCCAAGAAAATGGGCTGCAAGCCCGAACAAACTCCATCCAAAAATGTCAAGTCTCCGCCGAAATATCGGCAAAAGTTTCAGAATTGGCTAAAAGCCATTCTGGTTTAAACAATTTTAAAAATGCAAATTTTGAACCGACGGCAAGAATGCAAATTCTAGCCACAACTGGGCTGACTGCGCGGAACAAGAAGACAAGTTTCTCTGGAACTTTACCACAGTGGACGCCTCAAAGAAGAGGCCACGTGAATGAGACCAGGCCAACTCGGGGCCAAAAAGGGATGCCTCCAGGCACCGAGAATCAGCAGCAGTAAGGGGCACAATGCCAGACCACCAGGCACCGAGAATCAGCAGCAGTAAGGGGCACAATGCCAGACCACCAGGCACCGAGAATCAGCAGCAGTAAGGGGCACAATGCCAGACCACCAGGCACCGAGAATCAGCAGCAGTAAGGTGCACTATGCCAGACCACCAGGCATTTTTCTGAGCCAGGTCAGCAGGACCAATGTGTCTACCTGGAATTCTGCCCAGACTTCTTCCCCCTCCATGTTTGTTGTTCCCTAGAGTCCCACGAGACCATTCCAGGTTTAAATCTTCCTGTGATTTCCTTGAATAGATTTCTGTTTTCTCGTTGGCTTCTTCAGTTTTGCTACTTTCCTGACTAAGAAATATCTCTTTATCACGTTGGAACTTGCAGAAAGATATTTAAAAATTTAATCAACTACTCTGCAAAATTGATTGGCACCACACCTGTAGAAGAGCTTGACAATAAATTGGAAACTTCTGCAGATTCCTTGCTCAGCTCTGTGCATCTTCACTTCTTCCAAGTGCTTTTCTATTGCTATATTAATTGCTCCTTTTGAGATCCTACATCCATGATTGTCATGACCAAATGTTCTTGGAACAAGTTCTTATCCCCTTGTGCAAAGATTACACAAATTCCATGAGTCCATGCTCCTCGAGCTGTTTATGAAAAGCAGTAGCCTCTCTCAAAGGTCCTGTTTTGTACATCTAATGCAAGCCAAAATGTGTTCTGGAGCTGGAGGTACAAAGCTACATTTTGGACAAGTGGGGTAGATTTTGTTGTTATTTTCTATCTTCAATGATTAGGTACAATTTGGATTATAGATTAGAAATAAAATGTAATAAAACCAATTCCATGTAAATAAATAATGTTGTTCCTATCTTCAATGGCTTAAGATGGCCTGTTCTAAATCTTGTTGTTTGAGGCTGTCACTCTTGGAACCAACACTGTTCTAAATCTTGTTGTTTGGTGCTGTCACTCTTGGAACCAACACTGTTCTAAATCTTGTTGTTTGGTGCTGTCACTCTTGGAACCAACACTGTTCTAAATCTTGTTGTTTGAGGCTGTCACTCTTGGAACCAACACTGTTCTAAATCTTGTTGTTTGGTGCTGTCACTCTTGGAACCAACACTGTTCTAAATCTTGTTGTTTGGTGCTGTCACTCTTGGAACCAACACTGTTCTAAATCTTGTTGTTTGAGGCTGTCACTCTTGGAACCAACACTGTTCTAAATCTTGTTGTTTGGTGCTGTCACTCTTGGAACCAACACTGTTCTAAATCTTGTTGTTTGGTGCTGTCACTCTTGGAACCAACACTGTTCTAAATCTTGTTGTTTGGTGCTGTCACTCTTGGAACCAACACTGTTCTAAATCTTGTTGTTTGGTGCTGTCACTCTTGGAACCAACACTGTTCTAAATCTTGTTGTTTGGTGCTGTCACTCTTGGAACCAACACTGTTCTAAATCTTGTTGTTTGAGGCTGTCACTCTTGGAACCAACACTGTTCTAAATCTTGTTGTTTGAGGCTGTCACTCTTGGAACCAACACTGTTCTAAATCTTGTTGTTTGGTGCTGTCACTCTTGGAACCAACACTGTTCTAAATCTTGTTGTTTGGTGCTGTCACTCTTGGAACCAACACTGTTCTAAATCTTGTTGTTTGGTGCTGTCACTCTTGGAACCAACACTGTTCTAAATCTTGTTGTTTGGTGCTGTCACTCTTGGAACCAACACTGTTCTAAATCTTGTTGTTTGGTGCTGTCACTCTTGGAACCAACACTGTTCTAAATCTTGTTGTTTGGTGCTGTCACTCTTGGAACCAACACTGTTCTAAATCTTGTTGTTTGGTGCTGTCACTCTTGGAACCAACACTGTTCTAAATCTTGTTGTTTGGTGCTGTCACTCTTGGAACCAACACTGTTCTAAATCTTGTTGTTTGGTGCTGTCACTCTTGGAACCAACACTGTTCTAAATCTTGTTGTTTGGTGCTGTCACTCTTGGAACCAACACTGTTCTAAATCTTGTTGTTTGGTGCTGTCACTCTTGGAACCAACACTGTTCTAAATCTTGTTGTTTGGTGCTGTCACTCTTGGAACCAACACTGTTCTAAATCTTGTTGTTTGGTGCTGTCACTCTTGGAACCAACACTGTTCTAAATCTTGTTGTTTGGTGCTGTCACTCTTGGAACCAACACTGTTCTAAATCTTGTTGTTTGGTGCTGTCACTCTTGGAACCAACACTGTTCTAAATCTTGTTGTTGGTGCTGTCACTCTTGGAACCAACACTGTTCTAAATCTTGTTGTTTGGTGCTGTCACTCTTGGAACCAACACTGTTCTAAATCTTGTTGTTTGGTGCTGTCACTCTTGGAACCAACACTGTTCTAAATCTTGTTGTTTGGTGCTGTCACTCTTGGAACCAACACTGTTCTAAATCTTGTTGTTGGTGCTGTCACTCTTGGAACCAACACTGTTCTAAATCTTGTTGTTTGGTGCTGTCACTCTTGGAACCAACACTGTTCTAAATCTTGTTGTTTGGTGCTGTCACTCTTGGAACCAACACTGTTCTAAATCTTGTTGTTGGTGCTGTCACTCTTGGAACCAACACTGTTCTAAATCTTGTTGTTTGGTGCTGTCACTCTTGGAACCAACACTGTTCTAAATCTTGTTGTTTGGTGCTGTCACTCTTGGAACCAACACTGTTCTAAATCTTGTTGTTTGGTGCTGTCACTCTTGGAACCAACACTGTTCTAAATCTTGTTGTTTGGTGCTGTCACTCTTGGAACCAACACTGTTCTAAATCTTGTTGTTTGGTGCTGTCACTCTTGGAACCAACACTGTTCTAAATCTTGTTGTTTGGTGCTGTCACTCTTGGAACCAACACTGTTCTAAATCTTGTTGTTGGTGCTGTCACTCTTGGAACCAACACTGTTCTAAATCTTGTTGTTTGGTGCTGTCACTCTTGGAACCAACACTGTTCTAAATCTTGTTGTTTGGTGCTGTCACTCTTGGAACCAACACTGTTCTAAATCTTGTTGTTTGGTGCTGTCACTCTTGGAACCAACACTGTTCTAAATCTTGTTGTTTGGTGCTGTCACTCTTGGAACCAACACTGTTCTAAATCTTGTTGTTTGGTGCTGTCACTCTTGGAACCAACACTGTTCTAAATCTTGTTGTTTGGTGCTGTCACTCTTGGAACCAACACTGTTCTAAATCTTGTTGTTTGGTGCTGTCACTCTTGGAACCAACACTGTTCTAAATCTTGTTGTTTGGTGCTGTCACTCTTGGAACCAACACTGTTCTAAATCTTGTTGTTTGGTGCTGTCACTCTTGGAACCAACACTGTTCTAAATCTTGTTGTTTGGTGCTGTCACTCTTGGAACCAACACTGTTCTAAATCTTGTTGTTTGGTGCTGTCACTCTTGGAACCAACACTGTTCTAAATCTTGTTGTTTGGTGCTGTCACTCTTGGAACCAACACTGTTCTAAATCTTGTTGTTTGGTGCTGTCACTCTTGGAACCAACACTGTTCTAAATCTTGTTGTTTGGTGCTGTCACTCTTGGAACCAACACTGTTCTAAATCTTGTTGTTTGGTGCTGTCACTCTTGGAACCAACACTGTTCTAAATCTTGTTGTTTGGTGCTGTCACTCTTGGAACCAACACTGTTCTAAATCTTGTTGTTTGGTGCTGTCACTCTTGGAACCAACACTGTTCTAAATCTTGTTGTTTGGTGCTGTCACTCTTGGAACCAACACTGTTCTAAATCTTGTTGTTTGGTGCTGTCACTCTTGGAACCAACACTGTTCTAAATCTTGTTGTTTGGTGCTGTCACTCTTGGAACCAACACTGTTCTAAATCTTGTTGTTTGGTGCTGTCACTCTTGGAACCAACACTGTTCTAAATCTTGTTGTTTGGTGCTGTCACTCTTGGAACCAACACTGTTCTAAATCTTGTTGTTTGGTGCTGTCACTCTTGGAACCAACACTGTTCTAAATCTTGTTGTTTGGTGCTGTCACTCTTGGAACCAACACTGTTCTAAATCTTGTTGTTTGGTGCTGTCACTCTTGGAACCAACACTGTTCTAAATCTTGTTGTTTGGTGCTGTCACTCTTGGAACCAACACTGTTCTAAATCTTGTTGTTTGGTGCTGTCACTCTTGGAACCAACACTGTTCTAAATCTTGTTGTTTGGTGCTGTCACTCTTGGAACCAACACTGTTCTAAATCTTGTTGTTTGGTGCTGTCACTCTTGGAACCAACACTGTTCTAAATCTTGTTGTTGGTGCTGTCACTCTTGGAACCAACACTGTTCTAAATCTTGTTGTTTGGTGCTGTCACTCTTGGAACCAACACTGTTCTAAATCTTGTTGTTTGGTGCTGTCACTCTTGGAACCAACACTGTTCTAAATCTTGTTGTTTGGTGCTGTCACTCTTGGAACCAACACTGTTCTAAATCTTGTTGTTTGGTGCTGTCACTCTTGGAACCAACACTGTTCTAAATCTTGTTGTTTGGTGCTGTCACTCTTGGAACCAACACTGTTCTAAATCTTGTTGTTTGGTGCTGTCACTCTTGGAACCAACACTGTTCTAAATCTTGTTGTTTGGTGCTGTCACTCTTGGAACCAACACTGTTCTAAATCTTGTTGTTTGGTGCTGTCACTCTTGGAACCAACACTGTTCTAAATCTTGTTGTTTGGTGCTGTCACTCTTGGAACCAACACTGTTCTAAATCTTGTTGTTTGGTGCTGTCACTCTTGGAACCAACACTGTTCTAAATCTTGTTGTTTGGTGCTGTCACTCTTGGAACCAACACTGTTCTAAATCTTGTTGTTTGGTGCTGTCACTCTTGGAACCAACACTGTTCTAAATCTTGTTGTTTGGTGCTGTCACTCTTGGAACCAACACTGTTCTAAATCTTGTTGTTTGGTGCTGTCACTCTTGGAACCAACACTGTTCTAAATCTTGTTGTTTGGTGCTGTCACTCTTGGAACCAACACTGTTCTAAATCTTGTTGTTTGGTGCTGTCACTCTTGGAACCAACACTGTTCTAAATCTTGTTGTTTGGTGCTGTCACTCTTGGAACCAACACTGTTCTAAATCTTGTTGTTTGGTGCTGTCACTCTTGGAACCAACACTGTTCTAAATCTTGTTGTTTGGTGCTGTCACTCTTGGAACCAACACTGTTCTAAATCTTGTTGTTGGTGCTGTCACTCTTGGAACCAACACTGTTCTAAATCTTGTTGTTTGGTGCTGTCACTCTTGGAACCAACACTGTTCTAAATCTTGTTGTTTGGTGCTGTCACTCTTGGAACCAACACATGTCCCCGAACCTGGTCTGACCAGATTGCAGCCAACAACATGGAGGCGGTGTATTCCTGTGTGCAGCATCATGATGACAATTTCTTTTGGAACCACTTTCATGGGAATGCTAAGTTTGCAATGTTGGTTGGCCATTTGTCGCCAGAGATCAGAGTTTGTGCTCCAACATGGCTGTCTTCAGCTCCAAACAGATTTTTCCCTAAATCAGCTGTGACCTTGGCCGAGGAATCAGCTGGAGTGAGTACCTGGATGAACCAAATTTTTACTGGAAGTCTGACAACAGTCCATCCATCAGTCTACTGGAAGTCTGACAACAGTCTGTCCATCAGTCTACTGGAAGTCTGACAACAGTCCGTCCATCAGTCTACTGGAAGTCTGACAACAGTCCATCCATCAGTCTACTGGAAGTCTGACAACAGTCCGTCCATCAGTCTACTGGAAGTCTGACAACAGTCCATCCATCAGTCTACTGGAAGTCTGACAACAGTCCATCCATCAGTCTACTGGAAGTCTGACAACAGTCCGTCCATCAGTCTACTGGAAGTCTGACAACAGTCCGTCCATCAGTCTACTGGAAGTCTGACAACAGTCCGTCCATCAGTCTACTGGAAGTCTGACAACAGTCCGTCCATCAGTCTACTGGAAGTCTGACAACAGACAGTCCATCAGTCTACTGGAAGTCTGACAACAGTCCGTCCATCAGTCTACTGAAAGTCTGACAACAGTCTGTCCATCAGTCTACTGGAAGTCTGACAACAGTCTGTCCATCAGTCTACTGGAAGTCTGACAACAGTCCTTCCATCAGTCTACTGGAAGTCTGACAACAGTCCGTCCATCAGTCTACTGGAAGTCTGACAACAGTCCGTCCATCAGTCTACTGGAAGTCTGACAACAGTCCGTCCATCAGTCTACTGGAAGTCTGACAACAGTCCGTCCATCAGTCTACTGGAAGTCTGACAACAGTCCGTCCATCAGTCTACTGGAAGTCTGACAACAGTCCGTCCATCAGTCTACTGGAAGTCTGACAACAGTCCGTCCATCAGTCTACTGGAAGTCTGACAACAGTCCGTCCATCAGTCTACTGGAAGTCTGACAACAGTCCATCCATCAGTCTACTGGAAGTCTGACAACAGTCCGTCCATCAGTCTACTGGAAGTCTGACAACAGTCCATCCATCAGTCTACTGGAAGTCTGACAACAGTCCGTCCATCAGTCTACTGGAAGTCTGACAACAGACAGTCCATCAGTCTACTGGAAGTCTGACAACAGTCCGTCCATCAGTCTACTGGAAGTCTGACAACAGTCCATCCATCAGTCTACTGGAAGTCTGACAACAGTCCATCCATCAGTCTACTGGAAGTCTGACAACAGACAGTCCATCAGTCTACTGGAAGTCTGACAACAGTCCGTCCATCAGTCTACTGGAAGTCTGACAACAGTCCGTCCATCAGTCTACTGGAAGTCTGACAACAGTCCGTCCATCAGTCTACTGGAAGTCTGACAACAGTCCATCCATCAGTCTACTGGAAGTCTGACAACAGACAGTCCATCCATCAGTCTACTGGAAGTCTGACAACAGTCCGTCCATCAGTCTACTGGAAGTCTGACAACAGACAGTCCATCCATCAGTCTACTGGAAGTCTGACAACAGTCCGTCCATCAGTCTACTGGAAGTCTGACAACAGACAGTCCATCAGTCTACTGGAAGTCTGACAACAGTCCGTCCATCAGTCTACTGGAAGTCTGACAACAGTCCGTCCATCAGTCTACTGGAAGTCTGACAACAGTCCATCCATCAGTCTACTGGAAGTCTGACAACAGTCTGTCCATCAGTCTACTGGAAGTCTGACAACAGACAGTCCATCCATCAGTCTACTGGAAGTCTGACAACAGTCCGTCCATCAGTCCTACTGGAAGTCTGACAACAGTCCGTCCATCAGTCTACTGGAAGTCTGACAACAGTCCGTCCATCAGTCTACTGAAAGTCTGACAACAGTCCGTCCATCAGTCTACTGGAAGTCTGACAACAGACAGTCCATCAGTCTACTGGAAGTCTGACAACAGTCCATCCATCAGTCTACTGGAAGTCTGACAACAGACAGTCCATCAGTCTACTGGAAGTCTGACAACAGTCCATCCATCAGTCTACTGGAAGTCTGACAACAGTCCATCCATCAGTCTACTGGAAGTCTGACAACAGTCCATCCATCAGTCTACTGGAAGTCTGACAACAGTCCGTCCATCAGTCTACTGGAAGTCTGACAACAGTCCATCCATCAGTCTACTGGAAGTCTGACAACAGTCCGTCCATCAGTCTACTGGAAGTCTGACAACAGTCCGTCCATCAGTCTACTGGAAGTCTGACAACAGTCCGTCCATCAGTCTACTGGAAGTCTGACAACAGTCCATCCATCAGTCTACTGGAAGTCTGACAACAGTCCGTCCCATCAGTCTACTGGAAGTCTGACAACAGTCCGTCCATCAGTCTACTGGAAGTCTGACAACAGTCCGTCCATCAGTCTACTGGAAGTCTGACAACAGTCAGTCCATCAGTCTACTGGAAGTCTGACAACAGTCCATCCATCAGTCTACTGGAAGTCTGACAACAGTCCGTCCATCAGTCTACTGGAAGTCTGACAACAGTCCGTCCATCAGTCTACTGGAAGTCTGACAACAGTCCGTCCATCAGTCTACTGGAAGTCTGACAACAGTCCGTCCATCAGTCTACTGGAAGTCTGACAACAGTCCAGTCCATCAGTCTACTGGAAGTCTGACAACAGTCCGTCCATCAGTCTACTGGAAGTCTGACAACAGTCCGTCCATCAGTCTACTGGAAGTCTGACAACAGTCCGTCCATCAGTCTACTGGAAGTCTGACAACAGTCCGTCCATCAGTCTACTGGAAGTCTGACAACAGTCCGTCCATCAGTCTACTGGAAGTCTGACAACAGTCCGTCCATCAGTCTACTGGAAGTCTGACAACAGTCCGTCCATCAGTCTACTGGAAGTCTGACAACAGTCCATCCATCAGTCTACTGGAAGTCTGACAACAGACAGTCCATCAGTCTACTGGAAGTCTGACAACAGTCCGTCCATCAGTCTACTGGAAGTCTGACAACAGTCCATCCATCAGTCTACTGGAAGTCTGACAACAGTCCGTCCATCAGTCTACTGGAAGTCTGACAACAGTCCGTCCATCAGTCTACTGGAAGTCTGACAACAGTCCGTCCATCAGTCTACTGGAAGTCTGACAACAGTCCGTCCATCAGTCTACTGGAAGTCTGACAACAGTCCGTCCATCAGTCTACTGGAAGTCTGACAACAGTCCATCCATCAGTCTACTGGAAGTCTGACAACAGTCCGTCCATCAGTCTACTGGAAGTCTGACAACAGTCCGTCCATCAGTCTACTGGAAGTCTGACAACAGTCCGTCCATCAGTCTACTGGAAGTCTGACAACAGTCCGTCCATCAGTCTACTGGAAGTCTGACAACAGTCCGTCCATCAGTCTACTGGAAGTCTGACAACAGTCCATCCATCAGTCTACTGGAAGTCTGACAACAGTCCGTCCATCAGTCTACTGGAAGTCTGACAACAGTCCGTCCATCAGTCTACTGGAAGTCTGACAACAGTCCAGTCCATCAGTCTACTGGAAGTCTGACAACAGACAGTCCATCAGTCTACTGGAAGTCTGACAACAGTCCGTCCATCAGTCTACTGGAAGTCTGACAACAGTCCATCCATCAGTCTACTGGAAGTCTGACAACAGTCCGTCCATCAGTCTACTGGAAGTCTGACAACAGTCCGTCCATCAGTCTACTGGAAGTCTGACAACAGTCCGTCCATCAGTCTACTGGAAGTCTGACAACAGTCCGTCCATCAGTCTACTGGAAGTCTGACAACAGTCCGTCCATCAGTCTACTGGAAGTCTGACAACAGTCCGTCCATCAGTCTACTGGAAGTCTGACAACAGTCCAGTCCATCAGTCTACTGGAAGTCTGACAACAGTCCGTCCATCAGTCTACTGGAAGTCTGACAACAGTCCGTCCATCAGTCTACTGGAAGTCTGACAACAGTCCAGTCCATCAGTCTACTGAAGTCTGACAACAGACCAGTCCATCAGTCTACTGGAAGTCTGACAACAGTCCAGTCCATCAGTCTACTGGAAGGTCTGACAACAGTCCATCCATCAGTCTACTGGAAGTCTGACAACAGTCCAGTCCATCAGTCTACTGGAAGTCTGACAACAGTCCGTCCATCAGTCTACTGGAAGTCTGACAACAGTCCGTCCATCAGTCTACTGGAAGTCTGACAACAGTCCGTCCATCAGTCTACTGGAAGTCTGACAACAGTCCATCCATCAGTCTACTGGAAGTCTGACAACAGTCCATCCATCAGTCTACTGGAAGTCTGACAACAGTCCATCCATCAGTCTACTGGAAGTCTGACAACAGTCCATCCATCAGTCTACTGGAAGTCTGACAACAGTCCGTCCATCAGTCTACTGGAAGTCTGACAACAGTCCGTCCATCAGTCTACTGGAAGTCTGACAACAGTCCGTCCATCAGTCTACTGGAAGTCTGACAACAGACAGTCCATCAGTCTACTGGAAGTCTGACAACAGTCCATCCATCAGTCTACTGGAAGTCTGACAACAGACAGTCCATCAGTCTACTGGAAGTCTGACAACAGTCCGTCCATCAGTCTACTGGAAGTCTGACAACAGTCCATCCATCAGTCTACTGGAAGTCTGACAACAGTCCGTCCATCAGTCTACTGGAAGTCTGACAACAGTCCATCCATCAGTCTACTGGAAGTCTGACAACAGTCCGTCCATCAGTCTACTGGAAGTCTGACAACAGTCCGTCCATCAGTCTACTGGAAGTCTGACAACAGTCCGTCCATCAGTCTACTGGAAGTCTGACAACAGTCCGTCCATCAGTCTACTGGAAGTCTGACAACAGTCCATCCATCAGTCTACTGGAAGTCTGACAACAGTCCGTCCATCAGTCTACTGGAAGTCTGACAACAGTCCGTCCATCAGTCTACTGGAAGTCTGACAACAGTCCGTCCATCAGTCTACTGGAAGTCTGACAACAGTCCATCCATCAGTCTACTGGAAGTCTGACAACAGTCCGTCCATCAGTCTACTGGAAGTCTGACAACAGTCCATCCATCAGTCTACTGGAAGTCTGACAACAGACAGTCCATCCATCAGTCTACTGGAAGTCTGACAACAGTCCGTCCATCAGTCTACTGGAAGTCTGACAACAGTCCGTCCATCAGTCTACTGGAAGTCTGACAACAGTCCGTCCATCAGTCTACTGGAAGTCTGACAACAGTCCGTCCATCAGTCTACTGGAAGTCTGACAACAGTCCGTCCATCAGTCTACTGGAAGTCTGACAACAGTCCGTCCATCAGTCTACTGGAAGTCTGACAACAGTCCGTCCATCAGTCTACTGGAAGTCTGACAACAGTCCGTCCATCAGTCTACTGGAAGTCTGACAACAGTCCGTCCATCAGTCTACTGGAAGTCTGACAACAGTCCATCCATCAGTCTACTGGAAGTCTGACAACAGTCCGTCCATCAGTCTACTGGAAGTCTGACAACAGTCCATCCATCAGTCTACTGGAAGTCTGACAACAGTCCATCCATCAGTCTACTGGAAGTCTGACAACAGTCTGTCCATCAGTCTACTGGAAGTCTGACAACAGTCCATCCATCAGTCTACTGGAAGTCTGACAACAGTCCGTCCATCAGTCTACTGGAAGTCTGACAACAGTCCATCCATCAGTCTACTGGAAGTCTGACAACAGACAGTCCATCCATCAGTCTACTGGAAGTCTGACAACAGTCCATCCATCAGTCTACTGGAAGTCTGACAACAGTCCGTCCATCAGTCTACTGGAAGTCTGACAACAGTCCGTCCATCAGTCTACTGGAAGTCTGACAACAGTCCATCCATCAGTCTACTGGAAGTCTGACAACAGACAGTCCATCAGTCTCAGTACAATTATCTTTTCTGATTTGAGAATGGGCAGATGAAGTTTATGACTTTCAAAATTTTAGTAATTTTTACAGAGTAAGAACGGGGGTCGGTGGAAGGCTGGTTAAACCGTTTGGTTTTAGACCGCTAGGACCCGGGTTCGATTCCCGCATTGGACACTTTTTTCTGTTTAAAAAAAAAAAAAATGCTCCAATGGCCCCCGATTCTTGCAAAAGTCCAACCCCACCAGCGAGTGCAAGTAACCAAACGGGGCTCTGGCATTTGTAAGTGCAAAGTCGAACTGCTTTTCACATGTGTAGACATGTGGTGCGCTTACAGTAAAAGCAGTCGCTAACTACCCACCATGATTATCATGGCCCGTACCACGTGTACTAGGGATAAGCAAAAAAAAAAAAAAAAAAAAACAGAGAGTAAGAACAAGGTGGAAATTCTTCAACAATTAATATTCTAAGATGAAAATATCAGGTTCGGGGAAAGGTTTCTTTTTATTTTGGTGATAAATTCTTGGTTAAACTTGAGTAAGAATTCAATAATCCCTTGTATAAAGCTGTCAGACTTGTAGGAAAAGTAAAAATTGAAACTTTCTCTGGAATCCTGATCACCTTAATATTGAAGCAAGGGATTGTTTTTTATTGAATTAATATTCTGTACTTTGAAGTTTCTGGCAGATTCCATTTGTTCTTGTTCCTTCTTTTTACAAATGTCTTCAGTCTCCACCCAGGGAGTGTGCAGCGATCTTTCAGGTGGTTTTGTTGGAAGATTTGTTTCCATCAAATGTCCTGATTTATGTTTTAGTAAAATATCGCAGACCTTTGAACTCCCAACCATTGCACCTCCAGGACCGTTTTCATTGTACAGTTTGGTAAAATTTATCATCTCTCTTTTTTTAGGCATTCTTTCCTGTTCTCCTTTTTCATATTTTCTATATCACTGATGTAGAATTTCCCAGAAATTATTCATTTTTGCCAAGTTTGGCTCATTCTTCTCTCTCTATGCTTTAAATTTATCATCTGACATCCGAGAAGTTCTGTAGTTTTTCCACGTGCGATTGTTTTGAGCGGGTTTTTCGAGACATTAAGCTGTGCTGTAGGTGTGCGGGTGGAGACCAGAGGCGTCGTTCTCACAATATTCTGTACTTGGTAGCGAGACGAGAGCCGTGATTTGGTGACGTGAAGGAGGTGGTTCCGTGGTCGTGGAGTGGCTCAAGGAGGATCTATTGGAGGAGGTGGCGCAGAAAATCTTTGTCTCAGTGCCTGGAACTGTCGGGGAAATGTCACTTGATCAACTGAAGAAGCTTGGCTATGTAAGCAGAGGTGTAGGTAGCGCGCACAGAGAACAAACACTCGGCTTGTGATTCCCTGTTGAACAGTGGCAGAGAAAACAGACGATCACTGGAGATGATCCAAGAAAGATGTGCTGAGTTGGTGGATCACAAGGAAGTGGCTCATCACTGTCATCCTATCCATCACTGCCATCCTATCCATCACTGCCATCCTATCCCTCACTGCCATCCTATCCCTCACTGTCATCCTATCCCTCACTGTCATCCTATCCATCACTGTCATCCTATCCCTCACTGCCATCCTATCCCTCACTTCCATCCTATCCCTCACTGTCATCCTATCCATCACTGCCATCCTATCCCTCACTGCCATCCTATCCCTCACTGCCATCCTATCCCTCACTGCCATCCTATCCCTCACTGTCATCCTATCCCTCACTTCCATCCTATCCCTCACTGTCATCCTATCCCTCACTGCCATCCTATCCCTCACTGCCATCCTATCCCTCACTGCCATCCTATCCCTCACTGCCATCCTATCCCTCACTGCCATCCTATCCATCACTGCCATCTGTAGGCGCCATCCCGACCAGAGAGCCACAGATAAACAGATTATAAACGCACAGAATATAGAATCCGAGCTCCCCAGTAGAAGGAATACCCGGAAGACGACGGTACTCTCTGTTATATGTGTTGTTCACTATTATGATTTTGTTTTAATAAACGCTACTAAATTATTTCATTGGATCCTCTCTTTCTTTTCCCAGTAAGAAACGCCTACGGAAGCCAACAGAAATTCAGAAGTGGGATGGTCCTGAAGAAAATTGAAGATTCACTGGAATAATTGGAAACGAGAAGGACGTGGCGCGGTGACCGATCAACGTAAGAGGAGTTGCATGGTATGTACGAAATTTAATTACCTATTCATAAAAGTATTATTACAAGTCACCTCGACAAAAGTATTATCGCAAAGTATCGCGGTAAAAGTATTATTGCAAGTCATCTCGATAAAAGTATTATCGCAAAGTATCGCGGTAAAAGTATTATTGCAAAATCATCTCGATAAAAAGTATTATCGCAAAGTATCGCGGTAAAAAGAAAAAAAAAGTATTGTCTCAAAATTACTAAAGAAAAGTTGATTTCGTTTAAAGAAATAATTGAAACAGTACGTATCTGGTTTAGTCAGTTTTATTTGTTTATTTTAAAATTTTTTGCTTTGTTTATTTTTCCTTTTGAAAAACATGACTTATTTAGCGAAAGTAAGGAAATGCGATTTGAGCAAGTTGGCGTATGAACTCGGCGAGGTAGTACCGCCAGAGAGCAGGATCGTCGACTTAAAACACCTTATTTTGAATAGCCAATCTTACGAAGAAGAGTTCGCAAAGCAACTGTTGGAGACTCTGATCGAGGATCGGGAACGAATCGAGGAGCGGGAACGAATCGAGGATCGGAAACGAATCGAGGATCGGGAACGAATCGAACGGGAACGAAAAGAACAAATGGTAATGGAATTCGAGTTTGAGAAGCTGCGCATCCAGACTACACGCGGAAACAACGATACGTCTCGAAGTACCAGCAATGACGCACATTACGAGATACGTAAACTGATGCCCAAGTACGAGTCGAAGGACAATGATTTGAGTTTTTACCTAATTCTTTTCGAAAGACAGGCAAAGCGACTAGGATTGGATGAAGACCAATGGGCGTTCAGCCTCCTAGGATTGCTACCTTACGAAATGACTCAATTAATCGCTCGGGAGACAGAAGAACAAAGCGGCGATTATAGGTTCGTGAAAAGGTTGCTCCTAAAACGGTACAAGTTGAGCCCCGAACAATTCAGACAAAAATTCGAGAAGCACGAGAGATCTCAAAAGGGTTCCTGGAGAGACTTCGCTTTCGAATTGCGAGGATATTTCAACGAATGGATCGAAGGAATGAACGTGGAAAATTTCGACGCCCTAAAGGATTTGTCCGTCACTAACCAGCTAAAGAAAAAAGTTCCAAATGTGCTGCGTAATCATCTCATTGACGATTGGACCAAGTTAAACAACCCAGATGAGTTAGCGGATAAACTGGACGAGTACGAAAATGTTCGCACCGAGATGGGACCTCCGCATTGGAATGCGAAACACCTCATACCACCGTCGTTTCAGCAGAAATCTGCGAGATTCCCCAACCAAAGCGAAGTTAAAGAGACTAAACAAGGAACGAATGTTTCGGGTCAAGACGCTGCAAGGAACGAAATCAGTGAAACGTACCCTAACACCTTGAGGAGAATGGTCAACCGTACGATCAGAAACGACAAGGGAGAACCGAAGTGCTTCAACTGCAATCAGTTTGGACACATTGCCAGAGACTGCCCAGCACCCAGGACTACGTTGACATGCCGAGGATGCGGTCAAACGGGACACAAGGAAAGGAATTGCACAAGACCCAAAGAAGGACTAAAAGTAGCCAACCTGGAAGTCGAAGGACTGGAGACTGTCCCGCCAGATGTATATTTGAAGGATGTCAAGATCGACAACAAGGAAACCGTGAAGGCAATGATAGACACCGGGAGCAGCAGTTGTCTAATGAGAGAATCGGTCGCAAGGAGGATCAGCGTCGACATCGAACCAGACTCGACTAGTCTGTACGGCATCGGTAACCAGACTGCACCAGCTGCCAGGACCGTTGGGAAGACGACAGTCGACCTGGAGATTGATGGCATCGTCGGAAGGGAAATCACTGTATTCATTGTCAACGATGATGCCCAACCCTATGACCTATTAATTGGAAGAACATGGACAGATCTGCCCTACGTATCCTTCGCCAGAATTGGTAAAAACTTGCATATTGGCTATTCATCCGAATTTCCGTTTGCTAATCTGCAAGAAGAAATCAAGTCGCGTCGCATCGAACTGAGAGCAACCGAAACTGTTCAGTTGGAGAGCGACTCCATTAACTTTACAAGTGCAATCACAGACGAGGTAAAGGACGGATATGTATTGTTCACAGGAGTAGATGACGCCTGTGTCGATTCCTTATTGGAAGTGGTCGATGGGAAGACGACCGTACCCATCATCTCAGCTGGCAAGGGCAAGTTGAGAGTAAGGAAGAACCAATGTGTAGGGCGAGTTGAACTACTGAACCTTGATGATATTGTTGTTAACCTGGACGTCGCAGAGGATTCGTTTCAGACTAAAAATGAAGAGAAGAGGGAAGGACAAGACCAAATGAAACGTAAGCGCCCCATACTGCCTGAGGACATCAACGTCAATCATTCTCTGACTTCGAAAGAGAGACAAGAAATCCTAGATGTAGTAAACGAGTATAGAGACTGTTTCGCTCTTGGCATGGAGGAATTAGGGTGCACCGATGTCACCAAGATGGACATTAAGGAGGTTGATGGAAGCAAGCCAGTCTGTCTGAGACCGTATAAGACGACTGCAAGTGAACGCGAAGCAATCAGGGAGATTGTCAGAGAGTGGAAGGACAATGGAATAGTCACGGAAACTAGATCACCCTACGCTAGTCCCGTCCTACTTGTGAGGAAGAAAACTGGAGATCATCGTCTGGTGGTAGATTATAGGAGACTCAACATTCAAACAGTTAAGGACAAGTTCCCATTACCAAGGATAGACGACCTTCTGGAAGGCCTAAGGAATGCGAAATTCTTCACCACTCTGGATCTGGCGCATGGATATCTGCAGATACCACTGACCGATAAGGCAAAATTAAAGACAGCATTCATCACCCCAGATGATACAGGTCAATTCGAAAGGATGATTTTTGGACTCGCCAACGCACCAGCTGAATTCCAAAGACTGATGCACACTGTCCTAGGTCCGCTGCTGAACAAGAAGGCATTCTGCTATCTCGACGACGTGATTATCCCGGCAAAGGATTGGCGGGAGATGATCGAAAGGTTGAGGGAAGTCCTCGAAAGAATAAGATCAGCGAAGTTGACACTGAAACCCTCTAAATGTGAGTTCGGAAGGAGGGAAGTTGAGTTCTTAGGGCATGTCATCAGTACAGGCGGACTTAAGCCAGGCCCAAGAAAGATCAAGGCGATAGAAGAATTTCCAGAACCCAAGAATGTCCACGACATACGACGCTTTCTGGGACTGACGAACTTCTTCAGACGATTTGTAAAGGACTTCGCGAGGAAAGCAGAACCGCTAAGCAGACTTACGAAGAAAGGTTCACAATTTGAATGGAAGGAAGAACAGCGAAGGTCATTTGGAGGACTACGAAAGGATCTGGTCGAATATCCGGTACTAGCTCATTACAACCCTGAACTCAAGACAGAAGTACATTGCGATGCGAGTGCTGAGGGATTAGCAGGAATGGTGCTACAGACGGACGAAGACGCCAAATGGCGCTTGGTCTACTGTGTGAGCAAGAAGACAACAGAGGCCGAGAAGATGTACCACTCAAGCAAATTGGAGCTGATGGCGATAGTGTGGACCTTGGATCGACTACGTCAGTTCCTCGTAGGAATCAAGTTTACAGTGGTTACAGATTGCCAAGCACTGGTCTACATGAACGCGAAGAAGACTACAAATCCTCAGATAGCGCGATGGTACAATCTGATTCAGGAATACGATTTCGAAATTCGACATAAACCAGGGGAGAAGATGGCCCACGTAGACGGAATGAGTAGAGCTCCAGTCGACGACCCTAGAGACACGATGGAGGAAATCGTGGAGAAAAACCTTGAAGTGTGCTTCGCAATCACACTGGAAGAACAAATCTTGATGATTCAGCATTCCGACCCTGAATTGAGAGACCTGATCCAGATCTTTCGAAAGGAACCGTGTGATAGGACAGTAGGAGAACAAAATAGAATAAACGACTACAGCTACAAAGGAGGCAGACTTTTCCGCATGGTGAAAAATGGAGAAGAGGAACGAGCCCTGTATGTTATACCCAAAAGTATGAGGAAAAGCTTAGTTGTCAAATTCCATGATCTAATGGGACATTTTGCGACTGATAGGACTGTCAACAAAATTAAGGAATTGTACTGGTTTCCTTCAATGAAGAGGTACGTTCGACGCCATGTGGCTATGTGTCTCGAGTGTCTATTTAACAAAGTTCCCGGTGGAAAACAACAAGGCTTCCTACATCCCATTAAGTAAGGCAAGAGACCGTTTTCCATCGTACACATGGACCACGTAGGCCCCTTCGTGAGAAGTACAAAAGGTAACCAGGAACTTTTAGTGATTGTCGATAATCTGACAAGATTTGTCCGATTAAGCCCTGTAAGGAATACATCGACGCAGAACGTCCTGAAGGTAATGAAAAGTTTTGTGAATGATTTCGGACTACCCGACAAGATCATCAGCGACAGAGGGTCATGTTTTACCTCAAGGCAATTTGAAGAATTCTGTCGAGGAAATGGAATACATCATACTCTGAACTCTACGAAACATCCGCAAGGGAACGGGATGGTCGAAAGAGTGAACCGAACAGTATTGTCCACTATAGCAACCAGTATCGAGGATCCGCGACGGAAGGATTGGGACCTGAAGATCAAGGAGGTAGAGCGAGACCTGAACAATGCGGTAACAAGACGACGAATAAAACACCGTTCGAAACACTCCACGGCTATTCCCCTCGATTCCACGATGGGATACTTAGAAGATTAGCCGACGAAGACGTGGACCCATGGACCGAGCCGGATAGAATTCAAGAGAGTGTGAGAACCCAAATTGAGAATAAACAAGAAATTATGAAGACATACTACGATAAGAAGAAGTGCCGTACAATCCAATTCGAAGTAGGAGAAATTGTAGTGATGAGGCATGTACCCAAAATGACGGGTGAACCAACCAAGGCACAACCCAAATATCGAGGACCTTTGATAATTACCGAGGTTCTGCCAAGCGACACGTATAGAGTGACTCAGTTAAGCGAAAGAACCAGTGGACGGTTCTACACGACAACGGCCCATATCAGTCAACTGAAGTCTTGGCACAGTGAAGAAGATGATTCAGCTACAGAAGAAAGTCCGGACGAGGAGCCAGAAGTAGAAGATACCCCCCGACGCAACCCACGACGTTCCTGCAACGCAAGGTTCAATCGAGGACGATTGAAATCCAGGAATGGCCGAATGTAGGCGCCATCCCGACCAGAGAGCCACAGATAAACAGATTATAAACGCACAGAATATAGAATCCGAGCTCCCCAGTAGAAGGAATACCCGGAAGACGACGGTACTCTCTGTTATATGTGTTGTTCACTATTATGATTTTGTTTTAATAAACGCTACTAAATTATTTCATTGGATCCTCTCTTTCTTTTCCCAGTAAGAAACGCCTACGGAAGCCAACACATCCTATCCCTCACTGCCATCCTATCCCCTATCCCTCACTGCCATCCTATCCCTCACTGCCATCCTATCCCTCACTGCCATCCTATCCCTCACTGTCATCCTATCCCTCACTGCCATCCTATCCATCACTGCCATCCTATCCTTCACTGTCATCCTATCCCTCACTGTCATCCTATCCCTCACTGCCATCCTATCCATCACTGCCATCCTATCCCTCACTGCCATCCTATCCCTCACTGTCATCCTATCCATCACTGTCATCCTATCCATCACTGTCATCCTATCCCTCACTGTCATCCTATCCCTCACTGCCATCCTATCCATCACTGCCATCCTATCCATCACTGTCATCCTATCCCTCACTGCCATCCTATCCCTCACTGCCATCCTATCCCTCACTGTCATCCTATCCATCACTGTCATCCTATCCCTCACTGCCATCCTATCCATCACTGCCATCCTATCCCTCACTGCCATCCTATCCCTCACTGTCATCCTATCCCTCACTGCCATCCTATCCCTCACTGTCATCCTATCCCTCACTGCCATCCTATCCCTCACAGCCATCCTATCCATCACTGTCATCCTATCCATCACTGTCATCCTATCCCTCACTGTCATCCTATCCCTCACTGCCATCCTATCCCTCACAGCCATCCTATCCATCACTGCCATCCTATCCCTCACTGTCATCCTATCCCTCACTGCCATCCTATCCATCACTGCCATCCTATCCTTCACTGTCATCCTATCCCTCACTGTCATCCTATCCCTCACTGCCATCCTATCCATCACTGCCATCCTATCCCTCACTGCCATCCTATCCCTCACTGTCATCCTATCCATCACTGTCATCCTATCCATCACTGTCATCCTATCCCTCACTGTCATCCTATCCCTCACTGCCATCCTATCCATCACTGCCATCCTATCCATCACTGTCATCCTATCCCTCACTGCCATCCTATCCCTCACTGCCATCCTATCCCTCACTGTCATCCTATCCATCACTGTCATCCTATCCCTCACTGCCATCCTATCCATCACTGCCATCCTATCCCTCACTGTCATCCTATCCCTCACTGCCATCCTATCCCTCACTGTCATCCTATCCCTCACTGCCATCCTATCCCTCACAGCCATCCTATCCATCACTGTCATCCTATCCATCACTGTCATCCTATCCCTCACTGCCATCCTATCCATCACTGCCATCCTATCCCTCACTGTCATCCTATCCCTCACTGCCATCCTATCCCTCACTGTCATCCTATCCATCACTGCCATCCTATCCATCACTGCCATCCTATCCATCACTGTCATCCTATCCATCACTGCCATCCTATCCATCACTGCCATCCTATCTATCACTGCCATCCTATCTGACCATCAATTTGAAGAAAACATTAAAGCAACCAGAGCTGACTAATCGCTCGGCCACATTGTCAATGGACAAACAGCACCACGTAACACCAGCCGACCTATTGGTCTTCCTGCTGAGTCTGACACTTCTCTGCCGTCTTCTTCCTTTGCCAACTGTCGGCCAGTTTACTCGTTGATGTGTGAATATCTCTTCCAGGAACCCAAGCCCAAAATGCTGAGAGTAAAGAAATCGGAGGACTAGCCAACACTTGGTGTCATGCAAATTGAAATGTTGCTCGAATTCAGACTACGCCGGCAGAGCCTCAACGTCGCTATGGGACGATAAATGAATACAAAGTTGGAAACCTTCCCGAGCTAAATCCTCGGGCTGCGAACAAGGCTTGTTCTCAGAACTCCGCGAAGTAAATCACCCGGTCACCCTGGAAACCGATCCATCACCTCCACTTTTAATAACGCCTTTAAATTGGATCGTTGGCTCGCCGCATATTTGACGGCCGACTTAGCCGTGGTTGGACTTTTTAAAAAAGGTCGGCAGATGGGGCACCGTGCAACTGGCGACCGTTCTGGCAACGCCGGCAGTAGAGGCACCGTGCAGCTGGCGTTGGGTTGCTAGCCACCGGAGGAAGCAATAGCCCAATATCGACGAGTTTCTTAAAAAAAAAAAAAAATCGACACTTCGATTGGGATTTATGGTCTCTCGGAAGTGTTGTATAGGTCCGGCTATCCGTTTGTTGGCCTGTGTGTTTCATCAGACGTCAGGACCTGTGAGATGCGGCAGGATCGATGTGTCGACCACGTGCTCGCGCGGAATCAATATAAGGATAGAGATTCTTGCGTGTAGATGCAGCGTCGCCACTGTTGGACGACGTCACTTGCGTTGAATCTGCCCTTGCCGAACAGAAGTTCGAACGTCAGTTTGACGGACAAGCGTTCCCCAATGTTGAACCGTCTCAATTTCAGATTGACATCGCCGGAAAATCTGACAACGCTTTCAACCTAATTGTGTCTTCCAATCGAATCGACAATTGCCGCCGCTTTTATAACCTTTCCCGATGGTTCTGTTTACGTAGCCTCGCTCCTTTGTTGCAGCACTTCAGTGGCCTGTGCAACAACAGAACAGCTCATTGGACCCGTGCAACAAAAGGAGATATCTTTAACCCTGTAACAAGTACACAGCCCAGTGGTTCGATGTAACAAGTACACAGCCCAGTGGTTCGATGTAACAAGTACACAGCCCAGTGGTTCGATGTAACAAGTACACAGCCCAGTGGTTCGATGTAACAAGTACACAGCCCAGTGGTTCGATGTAACAAGTAAACAGCCCAGTGGTTCGGTGTAACAAGTACACAGCCTAGTGGTTCGATGTAACAAGTACACAGCCCAGTGGTTCGGTGTAACAAGTACACAGCCCAGTGGTTCGATGTAACAAGTACACAGCCCAGTGGTTCGATGTAACAAGTACACAGCCCAGTGGTTCGGTGTAACAAGTACACAGCCCAGTGGTTCTATGTAACAAGTACACAGCCCAGTGGTTCGATGTAACAAGTACACAGCCCAGTGGTTCGATGTAACAAGTACACAGCCCAGTGTTCGGTGTAACAAGTACACAGCCCAGTGGTTCGGTGTAACAAGTAAACAGCCCAGTGGTTCGATGTAACAAGTACACAGCCCAGTGGTTCGGTGTAACAAGTACACAGCCCAGTGGTTCGATGTAACAAGTACACAGCCCAGTGGTTCGGTGTAACAAGTACACAGCCCAGTGGTTCGATGTAACAAGTACACAGCCCAGTGGTTCGATGTAACAAGTACACAGCCCAGTGGTTCGATGTAACAAGTACACAGCCCAGTGGTTCGATGTAACAAGTACACAGCCCAGTGGTTCGATGTAACAAGTACACAGCCCAGTGGTTCGGTGTAACAAGTACACAGCCCAGTGGTTCGGTGTAACAAGTACACAGCCCAGTGGTTCGATGTAACAAGTACACAGCCCAGTGGTTCGATGTAACACGAACACAGCCCAGTGGTTCGATGTAACAAGTACACAGCCCAGTGGTTCGGTGTAACAAGTACACAGCCCAGTGGCCCCGTGTAACAAGTACACAGCCCAGTGGTTCGATGTAACAAGTACACAGCCCAGTGGTTCGATGTAACAAGTACACAGCCCAGTGGTTCGGTGTAACAAGTACACAGCCCAGTGGTTCGATGTAACAAGTACACAGCCCAGTGATTCGATGTAACAAGTACACAGCCCAGTGGCCCCGTGTAACAAGTACACAGCCCAGTGGTTCGATGTAACAAGTACACAGCCCAGTGGTTCGATGTAACAAGTACACAGCCCAGTGGTTCGATGTAACAAGTACACAGCCCAGTGGTTCGGTGTAACAAGTACACAGCCCAGTGGCCCCGTGTAACAAGTACACAGCCCAGTGGTTCGATGTAACACGAACACAGCCCAGTGGTTCGATGTAACAAGTACACAGCCCAGTGGTTCGATGTAACAAGTACACAGCCCAGTGGTTCGATGTAACAAGTACACAGCCCAGTGGTTCGATGTAACAAGTACACAGCCCAGTGACCCCGTGTAACAAGTACACAGCCCAGTGGTTCTATGTAACAAGTACACAGCCCAGTGGTTCGATGTAACAAGTACACAGCCCAGTGGTTCGGTGTAACAAGTACATAGCCCAGTGACCCCGTGTAACAAGTACACAGCCCAGTGGTTCTATGTAACAAGTACACAGCCCAGTGGTTCGATGTAACAAGTACACAGCCCAGTGGTTCGATGTAACAAGTACACAGCCCAGTGGTTCGATGTAACAAATACACAGCCCAGTGGTTCGATGTAACAAGTACACAGCCCAGTGGTTCGATGTAACAAGTACACAGCCCAGTAGTTCGGTGTAACAAGTACACAGCCCAGTGGTTCGATGTAACAAGTACACAGCCCAGTGGTTCGGTGTAACAAGTAAACAGCCCAGTGGTTCGATATAACAAGTACACAGCCCAGTGGTTCGATGTAACAAGTACACAGCCCAGTGGTTCGGTGTAACAAGTACACAGCCCAGTGGTTCGATGTAACAAGTACACAGCCCAGTGGTTCGATGTAACAAGTACACAGCCCAGTGGTTCGGTGTAACAAGTAAACAGCCCAGTGGTTCGATGTAACAAGTACACAGCCCAGTGGTTCGATGTAACACGAACACAGCCCAGTGGTTCGGTGTAACAAGTACACAGCCCAGTGGTTCGGTGTAACAAGTACACAGCCCAGTGGTTCGATGTAACAAGTACACAGCCCAGTGGTTCGATGTAACAAGTACACAGCCCAGTGGTTCGATGTAACAAGTAAACAGCCCAGTGGTTCGATGTAACAAGTACACAGCCCAGTGGTTCGATGTAACAAGTACACAGCCCAGTGGTTCGGTGTAACAAGTACACAGCCCAGTGGTTCGATGTAACAAGTACACAGCCCAGTGGTTCGATGTAACAAGTACACAGCCCAGTGGTTCGGTGTAACAAGTAAACAGCCCAGTGGTTCGATGTAACAAGTACACAGCCCAGTGGTTCGATGTAACACGAACACAGCCCAGTGGTTCGGTGTAACAAGTACACAGCCCAGTGGTTCGGTGTAACAAGTACACAGCCCAGTGGTTCGATGTAACAAGTACACAGCCCAGTGGTTCGATGTAACAAGTACACAGCCCAGTGGTTCGATGTAACAAGTACACAGCCCAGTGGTTCGATGTAACAAGTAAACAGCCCAGTGGTTCGATGTAACAAGTACACAGCCCAGTGGTTCGATGTAACACGAACACAGCCCAGTGGTTCGATGTAACAAGTACACAGCCCAGTGGTTCGGTGTAACAAGTACACAGCCCAGTGGTTCGATGTAACAAGTACACAGCCCAGTGGTTCGATGTAACAAGTACACAGCCCAGTGGTTCGGTGTAACAAGTACACAGCCCAGTGGTTCGATGTAACAAGTACACAGCCCAGTGGTTCGATGTAACACGAACACAGCCCAGTGGTTCGGTGTAACAAGTACACAGCCCAGTGGTTCGGTGTAACAAGTACACAGCCCAGTGGTTCGATGTAACAAGTACACAGCCCAGTGGCCCCGTGTAACACGAACACAGCCCAGTGGTTCGATGTAACAAGTACACAGCCCAGTGGTTCGATGTAACAAGTACACAGCCCAGTGGTTCGGTGTAACAAGTACACAGCCCAGTGGTTCGATGTAACAAGTACACAGCCCAGTGGTTCGGTGTAACAAGTACACAGCCCAGTGGTTCGGTGTAACAAGTACACAGCCCAGTGGTTCGATGTAACAAGTACACAGCCCAGTGGTTCGATGTAACAAGTACACAGCCCAGTGGTTCGATGTAACAAGTACACAGCCCAGTGGTTCGATGTAACAATACACAGCCCAGTGGTTCGATGTAACAAGTACACAGCCCAGTGGTTCGATTTAACAAGTACACAGCCCAGTGGTTCGATGTAACAAGTACACAGCCCAGTGGTTCGATGTAACAAGTACACAGCCCAGTGGTTCGATGTAACAAGTACACAGCCCAGTGGCCCCGTGTAACAAGTACACAGCCAACTGTCTCCGTGTAACAAGTACACAGCCCAGCGACCCCGTGTAACAAGTACACAGCCAACTGTCTCCGTGTAACAAGTACACAGCCCAGTGGTTCGGTGTAACAAGTACACAGCCCAGTGGTTCGATGTAACAAGTACACAGCCCAGTGGTTCGATGTAACAAGTACACAGCCCAGTGGCCCCGTGTAACAAGTACACAGCCAACTGTCTCCGTGTAACAAGTACACAGCCCAGTGGTTCGATGTAACAAGTACACAGCCCAGTGGTTCGATGTAACACGAACACAGCCCAGTGGTTCGGTGTAACAAGTACACAGCCCAGTGGTTCGGTGTAACAAGTACACAGCCCAGTGGTTCGATGTAACACGAACACAGCCCAGTGGTTCGGTGTAACAAGTACACAGCCCAGTGGCCCCGTGTAACAAGTACACAGCCAACTGTCTCCGTGTAACAAGTACACAGCCCAGCGACCCCGTGTAACAAGTACACAGCCAACTGTCTCCGTGTAACAAGTACACAGCCCAGTGGTTCGGTGTAACAAGTACACAGCCCAGTGGTTCGATGTAACACGAACACAGCCCAGTGGTTCGGTGTAACAAGTACACAGCCCAGTGGCCCCGTGTAACAAGTACACAGCCAACTGTCTCCGTGTAACAAGTACACAGCCCAGTGGTTCGATGTAACAAGTACACAGCCCAGTGGTTCGATGTAACACGAACACAGCCCAGTGGTTCGGTGTAACAAGTACACAGCCCAGTGGTTCGGTGTAACAAGTACACAGCCCAGTGGTTCGATGTAACAAGTACACAGCCCAGTGGCCCCGTGTAACACGAACACAGCCCAGTGGTTCGATGTAACAAGTACACAGCCCAGTGGTTCGATGTAACAAGTACACAGCCCAGTGGTTCGATGTAACAATACACAGCCCAGTGGTTCGATGTAACAAGTACACAGCCCAGTGGCCCCGTGTAACAAGTACACAGCCCAGTGGTTCGATGTAACAAGTACACAGCCCAGTGGTTCGATTTAACAAGTACACAGCCCAGTGGTTCGATGTAACAAGTACACAGCCCAGTGGTTCGATGTAACAAGTACACAGCCCAGTGGTTCGATGTAACAAGTACACAGCCCAGTGGCCCCGTGTAACACGAACACAGCCCAGTGGTTCGATGTAACAAGTACACAGCCCAGTGGTTCGATGTAACAAGTACACAGCCCAGTGGTTCGATGTAACAATACACAGCCCAGTGGTTCGATGTAACAAGTACACAGCCCAGTGGCCCCGTGTAACAAGTACACAGCCCAGTGGTTCGATGTAACAAGTACACAGCCCAGTGGTTCGATTTAACAAGTACACAGCCCAGTGGTTCGATGTAACAAGTACACAGCCCAGTGGTTCGATGTAACAAGTACACAGCCCAGTGGTTCGATGTAACAAGTACACAGCCCAGTGGCCCCGTGTAACAAGTACACAGCCAACTGTCTCCGTGTAACAAGTACACAGCCCAGCGACCCCGTGTAACAAGTACACAGCCAACTGTCTCCGTGTAACAAGTACACAGCCCAGTGGTTCGGTGTAACAAGTACACAGCCCAGTGGTTCGATGTAACAAGTACACAGCCCAGTGGTTCGATGTAACAAGTACACAGCCCAGTGGCCCCGTGTAACAAGTACACAGCCAACTGTCTCCGTGTAACAAGTACACAGCCCAGTGGTTCGATGTAACAAGTACACAGCCCAGTGGTTCGATGTAACACGAACACAGCCCAGTGGTTCGGTGTAACAAGTACACAGCCCAGTGGTTCGGTGTAACAAGTACACAGCCCAGTGGTTCGATGTAACAAGTACACAGCCCAGTGGTTCGGTGTAACAAGTACACAGCCCAGTGGTTCGATGTAACAAGTACACAGCCCAGTGGTTCGATGTAACAAGTACACAGCCCAGTGGTTCGATTTAACAAGTACACAGCCCAGTGGTTCGATGTAACAAGTACACAGCCCAGTGGTTCGATGTAACAAGTACACAGCCCAGTGGCCCCGTGTAACAAGTACACAGCCAACTGTCTCCGTGTAACAAGTACACAGCCCAGCGACCCCGTGTAACAAGTACACAGCCAACTGTCTCCGTGTAACAAGTACACAGCCCAGCGACCCCGTGTAACAAGTACACAGCCAACTGTCTCCGTGTAACAAGTACACAGCCCAGTGACCCCGTGTAACAAGTACACAGCCAACTGTCTTCGTGTAACAAGTACACAGCCCAGTGACCCCGTGTAACAAGTACACAGCCAACTCTCTCCGTGTAACAAGTACACAGCCCAGTGGCCCCGTGTAACAAGTACACAGCCCAGTGACCCCGTGTAATAAGTACCCAGCCAACTGTCTCCGTGTAACAAGTACACAGCCCAGTGACCCCGTGTAATAAGTACACAGCCAACTGTCTCCGTGTAACAAGTACACAGCCCAGTGGCCCCGTGTAACACGAACACAGCCCGGTGGCCCCGTGTAAGACGTCGCCGTGACATTTCTTCTCGGAACGATCGATCCCGCCCCGGGTTTGAACCTGCGACTTGCCGCAGCGCCCCCGCGCCCGTGACGTCACGTCGGGGTCAATAGCGGCGGAGCGCCGGAGAGGTGAGTGCCGTGTGTGCCTCTGTCGGGTCCGTGTGCTCGTTGTTCCTCGTGTGTGCCTTGTCGGTTCCGTGTGCTCGTTGGTCCTCGTGTGTGCCTCTGTCGGGTCCGTGTGCTCATGTTGAGCCTATTTGGTTATTTAGGGTTGGTATGCCCGGGCTCCATACTTACCTCAGTTGCTGTTTTGAGCCAATTTCGGCATTACGCTTCCTAAACTCCAGGCGCCCTCGCGGTGAGTTCGCTCCTGGACATGAGCTGAGGACTCGCATCGCCGAGGAGAGAATAACATTTGCGGAAATTTCACATCTAATTGTTGCGGTGCCGGTGCACTGTCGCTGTCTCACTGCCGGTATGACGTGCCGGTGCACTGCCGCGGTTTCTCACTGCCGGTGTGACGTGCCGGTGCACTGCTGCGGTTTCACACTGCCGGTGTGACGTGCCGGTGCACTGCCGCGGTTCCTCACTGCCGGTATGACGTGCCGGTGCACTGTCGCTGTCTCACTGCCGGTATGACGTGCCGGTGCACTGCCGCGGTTCCTCACTGCCGGTATGACGTGCCGGTGCACTGTCGCTGTCTCACTGCCGGTATGACGTGCCGGTGCACTGCCGCGGTTCCTCACTGCCGGTATGACGTGCCGGTGCACTGTCGCTGTCTCACTGCCGGTGTGACGTGCCGGTGCACTGCCGCGGTTTCTCACTGCCGGTATGACGTGCCGGTGCACTGTCGCTGTCTCACTGCCGGTATGACGTGCCACTAATTCCCCGCTGCGGGTGGAGTTTCTTACGGCACGCACCGTTATTGAAGGAACAGTAGTTTGTCAGTTCAGCAGGTCATTCCACGCCACACGATCTACCCCAGTCGAAGTCTATTGAGGAATGTATTCTCGTTCCACACTTCCTCAGTTGATGGCACACGTCATGTCTGTTTGTCCTCCGAGTCTCCGTTCCCACACGGAGCCTTTACTTCAGAAAGATTTCCTTGTCATCCTGGTTAGACAGACACAATACAGTAGCTACACATATTTCCCGCACATTCATACCATCTCCATAATGTAAGAACCTTGCCTGGATATTTCCATCCTCTTCCTATATTCAAAGCAATAGGAACACCCACCGCGCATCCAGTTTTGTTCAATTTCTTTCATTCTTAAAAGTACCCAACCTCCCTCACAGATGACATCCTGTCACACAGAGTCATTTATTTAGTGTCGTGGGTTCAGCGCGTCCACGGGTCCATGGAGTTCGATTAAAGAATCTCTTGAGTTGTAATGATACCTCGGGGTTGAAGGGAGGATTTTTGTTCGGATGAATCGGCTTGGACTTCCTCCGACGTAAAATATTTCTTGTTCAAGGGCCCACATCGTCAATTGGTGTTGTGGCTCCAGCGATGACGTCACTTGGTGGTTGTGGCTCCAGCGATGACGTCATTTGGTGGTTGACCCACGGTCGACCTGGAGTAGCAACCACACATTAAACTTTCTATTTGTTAAATCGTCGCGGACGTCGATACAAATGTTGTTTGATAGAATGGTTTACTGCGTAACTGAAGAAATAAACTCTTTTTGGAGAAGTGCGACCGTGGGACAAACTACACAGTGAACAGACTCCATTGCCTGCCGAGGCCATCAACCAGACATCAATGCCACGTCCAGACCAGCCGAGCAACGTCGATAAGAGGAGAGTCAGAATTAAAAGAAAATATTTTCCCACCAAATAAATATTTCTACAAATTTCTCGCCGATAATTCCTGGAATTGAAGTTGTTTGAAAGTTTCCGGAAATTGAAGCGGATGGATCAATGCCGGGCCGTTCTTTTCGGTCGATTTACACGGTCCGTACTGCGGCGGTGCACCTTACACGGTCCGTACTGGGGCGGTGCACCTTACACGGTCTGTACTGGGGCGGTGCACCTTACACGGTCTGTACTGGGGCGGTGCACCTTACACGGTCCGTACTGGGGCGGTGCACCTTACACGGTCCGTACTGGGGCGGTGCACCTTACACGGTCTGTACTGGGGCGGTGCACCTTACACGGTCCGTACTGCGGCGGTGCACCTTACACGGTCCGTACTGCGGCGGTGCACCTTACACGGTCTGTACTGGGACGGTGCACCTTACACGGTCCGTACCGCGGCGGTGCACCTTACACGGTCTGTACTGGGGCGGTGCACCTTACACGGTCTGTACTGGGGCGGTGCACCTTACACGGTCTGTAATGACAGCCCTTCGCTCTCCCAACTGAGCTAGCGACGGTCTGCAATGGCAGAAAGAACTTGGAAAAGATCTCTCACAAAATTTCAGTCTCCAATTTTTACGTCGCCGGATTTCACGGATATTCAAAGAAATTTTCTTTACGAAGTTGGGCGAGGCCGCGTTCTTCTACGGAATGACCTTTCTACAATCCTGGACCGCGGCGACAGCAATCGATACCTCGGGGCACTTTTTCCTGAAATGGATAAAAATCTTTTGTTTAAAGTTTCCCGGATGTCGTCTGTTGATATTTCACGTAATCTGCCGTTTGTTTGGTTTCCTCGGCGCCGAGTTTATTGGAGGTTTCCTAGGCATGCCCGAGTTTATTGGAGGTTTCCTAGGCATGCCCGAGTTTATTGGAGGTTTCCTAGGCATGCCCGAGTTTATTGGAGGTTTCCTAGGCATGCCCGAGTTTATTGGAGGTTTCCTAGGCGTGCCCGAGTTTATTGGAGGTTTCCTAGGCATGCCCGAGTTTATTGGAGGTTTCCTAGGCATGCCCGAGTTTATTGGAGGTTTCCTAGGCATGCCCGAGTTACCATCGCTCCTTCAGCAAGTGCATTGAATCAAAGATGGAGGATTTATTAAAGTTTACAAGAATCGATAAGAGATATTTGGATAAAACTGAGAAAAACATAGGATCAAATAAATATCCCGGTGAACTGTTGTCGACTGTGCTGCGGGTGTCGAAGCAGCGTTCCGAACGACGCGGAACGCCTTGTTTAAGAAATATTATGGTGATGAGAGTTATTTCTAGGCACCAAGGTATTTCTCTAAGGGGTATTGATGCCATGCTTTAATTCCTGGCAGACGAAACTTAATGACAGCGAAATAAAACACAAACCCTGTCGTCTGCTCGTTTTGCTCTCGTCTGATACGCCAGCGCAGTGTGGCCGAGTGATAATTCAGGGTTGTGATGATTGTAGGGCAAGTTTCACCCACCCGCGTGACTCACCGCCGATTCTTTAATTTTTTCTACAGGCTTTCGAGGTGACCCCCTTTCTCAAGCAAGTGATGGCTCTAAATGATGTTTACACAGATGGCCAGGACTACGGGTAGCCGTTCTTCGAGAAAACGCCACCTTGACGCAGAGCGCTCAAACCTCATGAGGCAAAAACTGGCAAAAATTAAAACCTTAATCTTTATTTTCCAAAACACAATTATCCAATAAGGCCTTAAACATCGCCTTCAAACCGCAAGGACTCAATATATAGAGAACATCAGAAACTGTAAACGGACATTTGCTTCAGACACAGAATAGGACGATAGCTTATTTTGCCACAAATACATTTAACTAACCTTCATTTGGAGACCTATGTGAAACTCGGGGTTTACCTGTTTAGATAAAATAATGTTTTAAATCATAAAGTCAAAGTGGCCACTATGGAGCAGGATGTGACAAAGTGGAAAGACATGCGAGAACTCGGGATCCTAAGTTGATTTCGAGGCCTAAAGATAGTCGTCGTCTGCCAATTAATTAATTGGTGTCACGTGACCTCTGAGCATGCGCGTAAGAACTAAGAGTTCTTTCTGAGAGGAAACACTTGGTCGCCACTTGACCAGGAATTTTTTTCCCTCTCTGGAATCCCCACTGGCGCAGATGAACTTTTAGACGTTTTTGTTTACAGCGCGGACTTCAGTGAGCTGCTCTTGTACTTCTCTTTAATAATCTTTTAACCTTTCTGAAAGTAAAACCCAAATGTTCACAAATCTGTGGTTACCATGAGATCATAAATTTGGTGGCAATCATAAGTTTTTGTCAATAAGAACTCCTGGGTAGATAATAATTCTTATTTGCATTTATTACGCTAGAAAATATAAGTGGCTTGTGTGGTTTTTCCCTTTTTATTCGAATCGAAGGGTCGGGTCCAATCCCCAAGCTAGTGACGCGAAGTTGAGCGCTGATATCACCCTACACATCCTGTTGAGCGCTCCAGTAATTATGGGATGTTCCCGGCGTCGGGATTAATTGGATTAGGGGGAGTCGGGGGTGGACATCGCGCTATGTTTGCCTGGTAGAAATTATTGACGTTCGCCGCAGTGTTGCTAGTGAAAATGGACTCAACCAAAACAGGATGCTTGGTTTCTTTGAACCTGTTGATCTAAACAAATTATTTTTGAATAAAATATAATTCTACAACCGCACGAGTTCCGTCAATATGAGAGGGATATATTTGCCAATGAAATATTTATAAACAGTTCGTATAAATAGTTCGACACCAGAGATAAAGAATTCCGGGCTTGTTCCAAAGTGTGCCTCCCTCGTAATGAACCCACGTGGCCTCTTTCCTGATGTCAGTGAAGTGGGCCCAAGCGTCTCGACTGAATCTTGTCACTGAACACGGGCCAACTGAGCCAGGGATGATGTCACGGCACCAATTCCAGCCTGGGATCCATCGTTCCTCAATAAATCTTGACTTGAAAGTCGTTCCGTGGGCACATGGGAGCTCATTGGAGAGCTGAGTCGGCTCTGCTCCTGGTGACTGGGTTGGTAGCCATTGGGCGACTTGAGTCTGACTCCTGTCGTAAAGCATTGAATAAACGGTTATGTGAAACCATTATGCCCCCCCCCCCCCTATTTGAATAAAAATATGTAAGATTTAAAAATAATTCTATTGTTATGCTAACAGAACGCTAGTGCGCTTAGCAATGTTTTAAAAAATTGTATATTTCCATGTTTAACGAATAAATTATTTTAACAGGTGCATTTATCAGATAATTTTGTATGTATGCATTTTTTTTATTCAATAAATATAAAAATCATTTTTTTTAAAAAGGCGTTTGCTTACTTAATTTTGGACGCCACTGTCTATGGACTTGGCGCAGGATTTTGTCGAAGCATATCGGGAATTTGATGGCGTTCTTTTTATACTTATAGTAAAACTCTCATAAGCAATTTCCACAAATAATAATATTTCAGCATATATTTTCTAGCATAATAAACAATAATGTATGGCTTTTAGAAATTACAACTTTGGTAAAAAGTTCTACTTAAAATATTTCATTCAATTTCTTTCTTTCAACCCAACCTTTAGCCGTCAAAATGCCCAAAGCTTTGACAAATAAACAAAATAACAATAAACGACTTTCGAAAAGTTTTTGCGGTAAAAAAATGCGGAAATCATTTATTTATTTTGTCAACATAGCGTATCCCGCAATTAGCAACATTTCAAATAACCTAATCTGTTTTAAATAATTATTTTCGGGATTGAACTGGAGTAAAATATTTCAATATAATTACCTTTGAGTGTTCTTAATATCAACTTGTTTTGTAAATGCAATGAGCCTTGCAGATTGAACCCGGCATGCTTTTTAAAGACAAACTTACCCTAATATTAGGGCTTAAAATATCAACACAAAGACTTAAAATGCACTATTAAAATATAAGGAAAGAAAATCTTGGGCACGCAGGATGGAACAAGATTAAACCTAGTCCCATCAAAATGGCGGCAGCAGCCAGTTAAAACACCATTGAGGCCAATTATAAAGTTTAAAATGGAAATTTCTAGGGATATTTATTCCAATATCGAATCGGAAGGAAATAATCAGTTCGCAGGAAGTTTTCTAATGAAATGTTCTCTGCCGCCGCTTCTCTAAATGGGATTTTCTTATTGTCTTTAGCCGTTCTGTGTTTTGTGTAGTTTTAAATTTAAAATATCTTTTTGTGGTCTTGATGTATTGAACTTTCTCTTTATTTCATATTCCCTTCTCACCTGCCTTCTGCTATATGGACAAACTTTTATTTGAGCGTCAGGATTCTGATAAATACATTAGATTTGCGCATTGCGACAAGATTCGTTGAGAATTACTTTATTGATAAAACATATTTTTGTGGTTTCCAATGTTGTGCACTCTTAAGTCAACACTTTAATGACAACGTTTTTAATAACATCACATTTTCATTTTATAATCGATATTTTCTATTTTTAAATAGAAATACTTTTATATTTTAGCCATTTTTAAAGCCGTTTTAATCAAGCAAGAGAGAGAGAGAGATTATTGAAACATATTTATTAATCGTACATATAAAATTATTATTTTATATAAAATTTATATAAAATTATTAATTTATATTTAAAAAAAATAAAAAAAATTAAACTTAAATATTATTTTCATCAGACGAATCCCACTGAGGGTCGTCTGGTATGATGTCACGTCCTGAAGTCAGACAGATCTCCCCGACTATTGCCATGTCGAGGAATTGAACAGACCTCTGCTCAGGCGTCAGGTACTCGAGGACCTGTTAGAAGGGGAGACAATCTCCTCCCTATAAAATACTTCTATATTTTAGCCATTTTTAAAGCCGTTTTAATCAAGCAAGAGAGAGAGATTTAAAAATATTTTATTGGCATCATACACAAGTCAATGTTATAAAATAATTATAAAGAGAGAGAAAGAGCGTTTTTAAAATTTCTCTCAAAAGAAAACTGTTTTATATGGCGCTGAGAGAGATTTCCCCTATATTCCCGCTACAAGCTGCTTCCCAGCTTAAGTTTCAGCTGTTTTCATAACTATTGCTTTAAGTAACTTTTTTAATGTTGAATTAAAACAAATGAACAAGTTAGGATTTTGGTTTAGATATTTTTCTTCGTCGCATGTGTTTCTAGCTACTATCCAAGTTAATGTAATTTTATTCAAAATTTGATAATTTTATTAGTTTTCGAATGACTATATTAGTTTCTATTAATGAATTTCTATTCTAACCACTCCGATAGAAGAGCTAATTTACGTGATGTGTTTACTTTGAAACAATAACAATATATTTAAAAACAATATTTATGGAAATGTGCAGAGGTTAAACTGGTAGTGAGAATATAGGAAACATTCAACGCTCTATTAAACAGTGATTAACTCTTTTTGAGAGAAATGTAAAATGCTTTTTTTTAATGCTTGATATTAAAACGGATATAAAATGTCTAAAAAAAATAGACCTATTTCAATTAAAATGCAAATACACCTATCCCCCGATTTACACGGTACTTGTTTTACACGTTTTCGCTTTTACACGGGTTTCCAAATAAGTTTTATTTTTGTTTTTATCGCACTATACTAAATGCTACTGTGATTGAACACATGCGCTGTGTACACATCTCACGAGGAATCCCGAGCTTATGTGCTGACTACATATTTTAACCTGTCAATGCATTTTATTTCTGTGTACACCTATCCCCCGATTTACACGTTTTTCTCAGGAACGTATCTACCGTGTAAATCGGGGGATAGGTGTATTACAACAAAAACTAAAAATATACAGAGTGTAATGGCTAAAATATTTTTAAATATCCAAAATATCGATCAAAAATGAAAATATTGTTATTAAAGTTGGAAAATTTCTAAAATTGCAAAATCTATTTATTAATAATATGCACATTAGAGAGAGTTTATATCAACTTTTAAATTCTTAATTCAGAGTAAAGATGGAATTTATTCCTTCTTTGTGTTATTAAATGTAATAAAACTTGCGAGAGAGAGAAGCACTCACTTATACATATTTTCTATTGTTTTTTCACGTGTTAAACGTATTTACGCAAGTTTGGCTTTAAATACCCATTTCTTTGTTTCTCAAGAAGCCTCTGGGACAAAAAGTCTTTTTGGTCACAGTGGTACAGCCTACTCCACGCTGACGAGCACCAACAGCGCGAAACGCGTTCGTGGATGGCTTTTCTTGATTTATCAAGAAATTGGGTTGGCCAAATATCAGGGAACAGGCTAAATCAATGTTTAGTTGATTTCTGTTCTACCAGATGGCGCTCTGTCTTCTGAAAAGCACATGTGCTCCTGGTCAGGATATGTCTTTTTTTTTTATTTTTACTTATACATATATAAAATATTATATATATATATATATATATTCGATCTATGGATTCGCTCCAGGAGCCTGGGTTACCTTTATGTTACTACTAATGTATAATTAATATAATATTGAAAAATATATATTTAAATAATAAAACCGTTTTATAAAATAAGATTTTATATTTGAAAAATGCAAGTGTAATTTCCAATAATTATAATGCTAACTTATTTTCAAAAGATGCACAAACACTAACTTTCAGGTAAAATACGATTAATTTATAAATAAATTTTAAATAATTTGAAAGTTTTGTTTCATATTTACCGGAGTTTTCACAAATATAAATACAATTTTGCGATATTATAAATAATGCTTGCAAAATTATAATTTCAATTTTAAAAATATAAATAATATTTTGCAAAAATATAATTTATAAAAAATATAATTTATAAAAAAATATATATTATTTCTAAAATATGTTTTATTTTTGGTTGAATATTTAATCATTCATTCAATACACTAAATTATCATCATTATATAGTTGAAAGCAGGCGATATATTTTTCTCTCGTAACCAAAAAAAAAAAACTTTTAAATATTATAATTTACGATTTTTACAATTATAATTTCAAGATATGTTATTTTATTAAAAATGCCCCTATTTTTATATAAAAAAAATTATCAGAAAGATGAGTTTTAAAACAGTAAGTATTTAGACATGTTTATTCATCTTTTGATTCGGCCATTTTGTAAGTTGTGTAAGAAGAAATATTATTATGACAAATAAAGACAATTAAAGATATATTGGAAACTATATCCCAATAATAATATCGTTCAAAAACGATTTTTAAATATGAGGATAAAAGCAAAAGTCGATGCCATCAGACGAAATCAATGGATATTTATTTATATACAGACTTCTATTTAAAGTAAAATAAAAATAATGCGCTATTCAATATTTATAATCGTGGTGCTCTTTATAAGAATTTTTTAAGTAAATTTCAAATTCAATTGTCAAAACTGTCTTATATTTTGGGAAGTTAAAATCCATTTATATAAATATAGGAAAGCTGATGAATGCCTAGCTATTTTACTAGTCCAGGAATCCGAGTAACCTCTATATCGTGGTATTTTATTGAATATGCTCGAATGTAAACCGGACGCAACAAATAAGTTTATTGGTATACATGCATTCGTATATTTTATATACTGGAAATTTCGTAATATTAAAAATGGTGATTGTATTTTTTAAAATTCTATAAAAGTAGTATTAAGTCCTTTGAATTTATGCAAGATGATTGTTGGATTCAAATGTAAATATTCATTTTTATTCATTTATTTGCATTTATCTTATTCATTTGTTTTTAATTAATTTATTCGTTCATTTAATCTGTGAGTTTTATTTTTGTTGCTTGGCACTGTTGGTTGTTTTGTTTACTTTATCTCCGCCATTGTTGGGAGGCATTGTAATCTATTCGTGGTTAATAAAACCTATTCTATTCTTTGTAAAGTATTTATTCATTCATTCTTCTTAAAATCAAATCTAAAACCTACTCTATTTTTTATAAAGTATTCATTCATTCTTATTAAATCAAATCTAAATAAACTACAAAAGAATCTGAATCTACAAAAAGCAGACGAACATCTTTTTGGTCCCTCGAGCCGGATCCACTGATAATTTGGTAAGTAATAATTAAATTATCTTGTGGTGAATAGAATCAAGCGAAAGATAAATATTTTACACATAAAATAATCTAAATCATGTCTAAAAAGGCGAATTCAGATATACCTATTTTAAAAATTTGTATTGAAGAATTTAATACATATGCAAATCAGTTTGACGAAATTTGTCAACAGAGAAATATACGTAGATTAAAACTTTTATCATGCAAATATTACGGAATTATTTAAAAACATTAAAGAAACATATTATCAATTAGTGAGATCGAATACTTGGGAAACAAGTGAAACCCTATTTAAAGAATATATAGGTACAATATAACGCGGCTGATGATTGTAAAACGAGAATTAAAATTATACCGCGAATGTTTCTTTTAAAAATCGAAATTTATTTTCAAAGAGAAATAGCGACATTTCTAACTTTGAGGATGAGGTATGGAAAGGTGAAACATGAAGAGTAATGGAGAACGGAAAAATAAAAAGTGTCCAGGGGCGGGAATCGAACCCACATCCTTCTGCTTACCGGGCAGGTGCCTTGTCCACTCGGCTACCCTGGACGTATTTTTCCGTTCATAACTTATATTTAAAGTAACATTTAAAATACAATATAACGCGGCTGATGATTGTAAAACGAGAATTAAAATTATACCGCGAATGTTTCTTTTAAAAATCGAAATTTATTTTCAAAGAGAAATAGCGACATTTCTAACTTTGAGGATGAGGTATGGAAAGGTGAAACATGAAGAGTAATGGAGAACGGAAAAATAAAAAGTGTTCAGGGGCGGGAATCGAACCCACACCCTTCTGCTTACCGGGCAGGTGCCTTGTCCACTCGGCTACCCTGGACGTATTTTTCCGTTCATAACTTATATTTAAAGTAACATTTAAAATACAATATAACGCGGCTGATGATTGTAAAACGAGAATTAAAATTATACCGCGAATGTTTCTTTTAAAAATCGAAATTTATTTTCAAAGAGAAATAGCGACATTTCTAACTTTGAGGATGAGGTATGGAAAGGTGAAACATGAAGAGTAATGGAGAACGGAAAAATAAAAAGTGTCCAGGGGCGGGAATCGAACCCACACCCTTCTGCTTACCGGGCAGGTGCCTTGTCCACTCGGCTACCCTGGACGTATTTTTCCGTTCATAACTTATATTTAAAGTAACATTTAAAATACAATATAACGCGGCTGATGATTGTAAAACGAGAATTAAAATTATACCGCGAATGTTTCTTTTAAAAATCGAAATTTATTTTCAAAGAGAAATAGCGACATTTCTAACTTTGAGGATGAGGTATGGAAAGGTGAAACATGAAGAGTAATGGAGAACGGAAAAATAAAAAGTGTCCAGGGGCGGGAATCGAACCCACACCCTTCTGCTTACCGGGCAGGTGCCTTGTCCACTCGGCTACCCTGGACGTATTTTTCCGTTCATAACTTATATTTAAAGTAACATTTAAAATACAATATAACGCGGCTGATGATTGTAAAACGAGAATTAAAATTATACCGCGAATGTTTCTTTTAAAAATCGAAATTTATTTTCAAAGAGAAATAGCGACATTTCTAACTTTGAGGATGAGGTATGGAAAGGTGAAACATGAAGAGTAATGGAGAACGGAAAAATAAAAAGTGTCCAGGGGCGGGAATCGAACCCACACCCTTCTGCTTACCGGGCAGGTGCCTTGTCCACTCGGCTACCCTATATAGGTGTAAAGAATCTTTATGAAAATTTTGTGTTTCAAATTGGGGAAATCTTGGAGGTAGAGAACGTTTCTCAACCACTCAAAATGGAGCAAAGTGTAATATCGAATGTTAAATTACCCAAATTTTATTTGCCTGTATTCTCCGGTGAGATATCTCAGTGGTTGAGTTTTAAGGACCTATTTTTGATTACTATAGATAAAAATACGACTCTTTCAGAGATCCAAAAATTGCAATATTTGCATTCTTCATTAAAAGGTGATGCAGCTCGTATAATAAAGGGTTTCCCGATCACTAAAAATAATTATCATCAAGCTTGGAAAACTTTGATAGAGAGATATGATAATAAAAGAAAGATAATATTCTCTCAATTAGATAAAATATTCAAAATCAAATTATATAAGATCTTTACCTCGAAGGCTATGTATGAGTTGTTGGATATTTGCAACGAATCCCTTAGAAATTTAGAGACTATAGGTTTGGAAAGAAATGAAATGGTAGATGTTATGTTAATACATTTTTTACAAAAGAAGCTAGATACTCCAATCAGACAACAATGGGAATTGTCTTATGATAACCAAGAATTGCCCTCATATCAAAAATTTATTTCCTTTTTAGAAAAACAAGCTCAATCTTTAATGAATACTATGAAGGACACTACCTCAAAGGAATATTTGAATAAAAGGGTAAATACATACAACATCAATGTGAGTTTAAAAAATTGTCTACTATGTAAATTGAAGCATAAACTGAATCAATGTAATGAATTCGAACAAATGTCAATTCAAAATAGAATAGGTTATGTAAAACAGAACCAACTTTGTTCTAATTGTTTGCGTGGCAATCATTCTGTTGATAATTGTAAAATCACAAATCGTTGTTTCCATTGCAACAAAAACCATCATTCCTTGTTGCATGTGGTTTCAAATCCTCCAAGACAAAGGGAATCATCTAGTGTCCAGTTTGCCTCTCCCGAATCATTACAACCATCGGATGTACCTTCAACAAGCACATCCTGCTGTCTGAGTGAAGCAAATGATTCTATACAAATACTGTTATCTACAGCTATAATTCGTATACAAGATGTAAATGGGGAAGATCAAATTTGTAGAGCTCTGTTGGATAATGGAAGTCAAAGAAGCCTTATCACTGAAAAGTGCGCGGCAAAACTAGGAATACCCATAAGACGTAAACGTATAGCAGTTGGGTTTGGGAGATCAACTTGTAGAATCTTCCCTAGGTGAGGTCTTTATCAGATTTTCTCCTCACTTTAATCATCAATCGTTTGAGACTACAGCACTGGTTCTTACCAAGTTAACAAACAATATTCCTAGTTTTACGGTCAATAAAACAAATTATTCACATATGAAGGGATTGATCCTGGCTGATCCTTTATATTTTAAATCTAGAGAAATAGATGTAATCTTGGGGTCAGATATAGTATTCAACCTCATTCAGGAAGGAAGGAGAAATGGAAATGAAAATGAGCCATCTGCTATCCATTCAAAATTGGGATGGCTCGTATATGGTCCGACCTCAGTGAGTGAACGGCAGTCATTCAGAAATTTGGTACATTTCGCTTCTGAATTGGAATCTGAACATTTAATAAAAAGGTTCTGGGAATTGGAATCTATTCCTTTAGAAGACAATCCTACAAAAGAAGAAAAGGATTGTGAAAGTCATTATTTTAAAAATGTAGCCAGGGATGAATCAGGAAGGTATATTGTAAGGCTTCCATTTAAGGAATCAGCTGAAAAGTTAGGTCAATCGAAATCCATCGCAATTCGCAGATTTCTTAATCTAGAGAAAAGGTTAGAACAAAATGAAAATATATATGTTCAATATAAACAATTTATGAATGAATATATAAGATTAGGTCATATGCAGGCAAGTTGTTCTCTACAGACTGAACCAAAATATTACATTTCTCATCACTGCATTCTAAAGGCACAGCCAAATAAGTTACGAGTGGTATTTGATGCATCCACCAAGACTACCACCCAAATATCATTGAATGATCTCCTTCATGTAGGTCCAAAACTTCAAAATAATATATTCAACATACTACTCAGGTTCCGCACGAACTCTGTTGCTTTAGTGGCCGACATTGAAAAGATGTATCGGCAAATTAGATTACATCCAGACGATATTAAATATCAAACTATATTATGGAGAGATTGTAAAGATCTAGAATTGCAGGAGTATAACTTGTTGACAGTCACTTATGGCCTTGCATGTGCCCCTTACTTGGCAATTCGAACTCTACATCAGATTTCCCATGAGGTACAGGTTTCTAACCCAGGGATATCCAAGATTATTCGTGAGGATTTCTACGTGGATGACCTTCTCACTGGATGCCCCACAGTGGAAGACGCCAAGGGACTCATGCAGCAATTGATTGCTGTATTGGGTTCTGGTGGATTCGTTCTAAGAAAATGGGTATCTAATGAAACTTCTATAATTGAAGACCTACCTTTATTGTTGAGAGGAAAAGGTGAGGTGATGGAATTTAATAGAAAGGAATCAAACGTGAACGTTCTTGGAATCCAATGGGATCCAAGGTATGATACCCTCAACATTTCTTGTAAATCTGGTCCAGCTGATATTAAATCAAAAAGACAAATTGTATCGGCTATAGCCAGAATTTATGACCCCTGTGGCTGGCTTTCCCCTACCAGTTGTGCTAAAACTTCTCCTCCAAGAAATATGGAAATTGAAAATTGGCTGGGATGAAGATATACCTTCTTCTATTCAAAGAAAGTGGAATACCTTTGAAAGAGAAATGAAGCATTTCCAACAAATCAGTATTCCAAGATGTATATTCCAAAGGAATTTATTAATTTCCAATATGCAGATGCATGGATTCTGTGATTCATCAGAGTTGGCTTATTCTGTGCTGTCTGTTATCTAAGAATAATTTATGAGAATAATCAAATTGAGACCATTCTTTTGACAGCAAAAACAAAAGTTGCTCCCATCAAGAAAATTACCATACCAAGACTTGAGCTTTGCGCAGCCTTGATGTTGGCGCAACTTCAATCACAGACAACTCAAGCACTTCCCTTTAAGATCGATGAACAATTCTATTGGACAGATTCAAAGATTGTTCTAGCGTGGATTACTTCTGAATCAAAGAAGTGGCAGATATTTGTGACCAATCGAGTGGCAAAGATTCAAGATCTGACTGCAGCCCATTCATGGCAATATATATCAGGCAAGCAAAATCCAGCAGACCTTGCAACGAGAGGAATTCTCTGCCTTCCTGTTTGATCAATTCAAAATTATGGTGGCATGGACCCGTTTGGTTGACATTAGATGGTTCTGAAAATATTCCTTCATTCACTATAGACCCTTCTATGGGTTTAGAAGAGCGTAGTGTTATACTGCATGCTACAATAGCAGAACCATGCCCAGAGTTTTTGTCAAAATATTCATCCTTTGCCAAACTTTTAAGGGTCATGGCTTGGTGTAAAAGATTTATTAATATTACCAGAAAACAGCCAACTCAAAGACTCTCATTTCTAACATCCCAAGACTTAAAATACTCTCTATTACAAATCGTCAAGATTATTCAGAGATGTGAGTTCACCCCAGAAATCAATGCCTGCATAAAAATATTCCTTTACCAAGAAAAAGCAGGCTTATTTCGCTTAACATTTTTATAGATTCCCAAGGAATTCTTAGAGTTGGCGGACGATTACGTCACTCGGATTTAGATATTGATCAAAGCATCCTATGCTAATTCCTAAAGATCATTTTGTAACCAAATTAATTGTAATACACTATCACATAAACAATCTTCATTCTGGAACTCAATTAACTTTATCTTTGATTCGAAATAAATTTTGGATTCCTTCTGGAAGAAACTTAATCAAAAGGGTCTTAAAACAATGTCTCGTATGCCTGAAGAGTAAATCTAAGGCTATTCATCAGATAATGGGAGACTTACCAAAAAATAGACTTCTTCCAGGTAGACCATTTGAAAAGATTGGTATTGATTTGGCCGGTTCCATTCAAGCTAAACCTATATTGAAACGAAGCAAAGTTATTTTCAAATTCTACATAGTCCTATTCGTTTGCTTCACCACCAAAACCATTCACTTAGAAATTTCATCAGATTTGACTGCGGAAACCTTTCTTGCAGCATTGAAAAGATTCATCTCTAGAAGAGGAAGACCAACGGATATATACTCAGACAATGCAACTAACTTTAAAGGTGCAAGCAACATTTTGAAAGAACGATGGAAGTTATTCAATGCTGCTAATATTCAAGATTTTTTCGCCATAGAATCCATTAATTGGCATTTTATTCCTCCGTCGGCACCTAACTTTGGTGGATTATGGGAAGCTGGCATTAAATCAGTTAAAACCATCTTATCTAAAACCATGAAATCTCTCTAGGTTATTGAATTACGAGGAGTTACTGACCTTATTAGCTCAAATTGAAGCCTGTCTTAACTCCAGACCATTAACTTTTGTTAGCAATGATCCAAATGACTTAACAGCGCTAACACCAGGACATTTTCTTATAGGAAATGCAATACGACATGATGCAGAATCGGATCACTCTACTTTGAATCTTCGCTCCAGATGGAATCTGATTCAACCTCAAAGAGACTACTTCTGGAACCGTTGGAGCTGTGAATATCTACATCAACTCCAAGAAAGAAGGAAGTGGAGGACTTCACATCCGGATATCAACATTGGAGATTTGGTTATGTTGAAGGAACAAGACAAACCGCTACAATGGAAACTGGCGAGAATTGTCCAGATATTCCCAGGAGAAGATGATCATACCAGAGTGGTGCTTCTTCGTACTCCTAAAGGCCTTCTGAAGAGACCAATAACCAAGATATGTCCTCTACCTTACAAGGAGTGAGCTCTTGAACTGGAATATAATTCAAGGTTGTGGGGGAGTATGTTGGATTCAAATGTAAATATTCATTTATTTGCATTTATCTTATTCATTTGTTTTTAATTAATTTATTTGTTCATTTAATCTGTGAGTTTTATTTTTGTTGCTTGGCACTGTTGGTTGTTTTGTTTACTTTATCTCCGCCATTGTTGGGAGGCATTGTAATCTATTCGTGGTTAATAAAACCTATTCTATTCTTTGTAAAGTATTTATTCATTCATTCTTATTAAATCAAATCTAAATAAACTACAAAAGAATCTGAATCTACAAAAGCAGACGAACAATGATAAATATAATAAAACTAATACCTCAATATAAAATCTTAAATTGAAATTTAAAAATGTTAACGCGCCCTGATAAACAAAGTATTGATAATCTTATGGATGTATAGCTCATACGATTAAACTTGTATTAACCCTTTTTCTCATTTTTGATTTCCTTTGTGTGAAAACTCGAGAGAAAGCTTACAAACTTTCATGCAATAAAACATTGCAGAATATTTTTTTTTTCTGTTCGAATAATCCAAAACAAATTGCTGAAATACATTTATTTTTATTTATAAACTGTTGGCGTTCGAGTTAGTAACACTTCAGACAAATGAAACAACATAAAAAAATAAAGACATTTGCTTTGAATATCAAAACTCTTTCCAATGTAATCTAGTGCAACGTTGCCGTCACGCTGACGGTGGTGTTTGAAACATAACAAGGTATTGTTTGCAGTACATTTTCTAATTTACTCTAAAATATTTCATAAATGGAATGTTCAAATAATGTCACCATGGTTGAAATTTATAATGAAATTATGAATAGAATATTTTTTAGCAAAGAGGGCACTCCCTAAGTGGACCGCGAACAAAGCTAATCAAATTCCAAACGAACATGGAGTTGGGTAGATATTGCGGCTCAATTCACTGCGGTGGGTCGCACCAGGAAAGCCCTTTGCATATATTCTAGCATCCCTCCACTTTACATAATTCTTACACTTCTAGCTATGGAAACCGATTCACTACTTGAAGGCTTCAAACGTTCTCCGAGTATTTAATTCTCGACCCAGGTGCGAATTGCCTCCAATTTCTAGAATTTAGAAAGTTGATGTGGTTGTAGGAGAAATCGTGAGATAATAATTGCAGGGAACAGAGTAGATGGGACTAAAAGTTAAAATATTCAGAAAATAAAAGAAACCAACCAGTTATTCCTTTTAAATAAATTTCCTCCAGAAATTAAATGCTCCTTGTTAATGCATTAGATAAACAAAAAATTTGGAAGCACATTTATCGACACATTTAAAGGTTTTTTTTATCTTAGTCAAATTTATTTAAATCTTTATTTATCACTCAATAATTTTTCTTTATTTTTTATTCCGTTCCCCCAAGTTGGCTTGTTTGGTTTGAGCTCCAATTGGATTTATTGGAGGATTAGATCGACAATGAGGACGATCTTAATTGAATAAACTCGCAGCCGAGATGTCGCTCAGGCGTCTGCTGCTTCTTAATTACATCCCTACAGGCGGAAACTTTTATCCGAAATCTTTATTTTTAATTTGGAAAGAGCAGGAATTTATTCCAAATATGGCGGCAGCGCCATCGATAATCATTCCAGCGGCAGCAGACACTGGCCTCCCTTGTATCGTTTGGCTAAAAACTCCAAGTAGCCTCCACTCGACACAAGGCCGCCCCTTGTGGCCGCTGACACGACCCAGGCCCACTACCTGAAACCTCTTTCCTTGCTGGCCCCAGCGCAAACTCTTTGACACCAGCCAACTTGTTGCTCTTTCCATTTTTAACTCTGCGGAAAGGTTTCTCCCCAGTTGATGTTTATTTATTTTTCTTGGGTAAATAAATATATGTGCGACGTTCCCCTTTAAGATACCGTTCGTTTAATATTCTATCCACAGATTCTGTCTGTCTGTCTGTCTTTATAAACCCAATTTAACTAAAATTGTTTTATATAAAAATAAAGGTTGCCTCTCCCGTCATACTACAAATTGAGATCCACAATTTCCATCTATGTTTTGGCCTAGATTCTTTGACAGGTTAGGAAGATTTCATTTGATCTTTTCTGGATCACATGAAATCAAAGCCCTCCCTGGACTGACGAGGGCCATTAGCCCGAAACCTTTGTCTCCAGGGGGCCGCTTCTCTGTTTTCCAAAGCTGGTGTTGTGGCTTTGTCGCCGACCTGAGTCCGTTATTTTGCGGAGACGGTCAATAGATGGCGCTAAGTTTCAGCGTCTATTTTGACGGGAGAGGCGACCGTTATAGATCAATTTCCTCCCCCGGCAAAATTTCCATCTAAAAATAGTTTTATTATTAGTCTATTCACTTATATATAAAGTAGATCTATCCAGCCACTTTGTTTCCTTTCGACTGATTTTTACATGTTGAGTCTGTTCCACAGTTTTTATAGATGTACTTCTTCAAAGCTCGCTGATTTGGGGACGCTCTGTGATGTCGGAGACCGCGGGTCCTAGGTCTCTTCAAGTTTCATCGGGTTCTATCTCCTTACTTGGCATTCTTCCATGTGCACTTTGTAGCTAATGAAAAAGTGGATACCTTTCAATCTCTCCATCACTGTTTGCGATGTGTGGCAGGATGGAGTCGGAGTTCCTGTCCAGCCTGCCGTGCCTGCTGGGCGAGGATGAGGAGGAGCAGGACCTGCTGGAGCAGTTCGGCAAGGTGGCCGAGCTCCAGGAGCAATTGGGCACCGGCGACTGGCAGGACCGCTACCTCGACATGGAGCTGGGCATGGACCGCTTCCGGGACCAGGCGGCGCGCATCCGCCACCTGCTGAGAGAGAAGGTACCTCAATAGATACGTAGTCGGACCCACGAGTCCCAGCTTAGCTTACCTTTCAACAATCTTCGCTCACAGCTATCATCATCTGCGCCGCACCTTGGCACCGACTAGAACTCGCTAAGACCTTCTCGTTCTCAACAAACAAAGCACAATTTAGAGATCCAAGTTCCTGTTTATAACCTCACTTACAAACAAAGGCTTCCAGGTGGAAATCCTTGTAACATCAATTGATGCTGCCATATCGGGATATCGAAGGTCGCTTGCTGGGTTGGGATTAATCACGTCACTTTCCACACCAACGTTTAGTTCTATGAAGCTTCATTATATTGTTGCTGAACTCCTGGTTGGTGTCCCCCTAGAGAGACAGCCTAGGCTCTACCAGCCTTGAATATCATTAGGTGCCGGCGTGGGAGGCGCCCACTTCCGCATTGCGTCACTTCCGTCGCTCCGTGGGCAGACGAACTTGCGGAGGAAGATGGCGGCCGGCCGGCGGACATGACTGGTTTAGTCGCATAGTCCGGCGTGTCTTGAGGCTCTAACTCTATTCAGACCTTGCTAAACTATCTACTTCCTGCTGGCTCGAGTAGACGGGAATTTAGGTCTTTACATTTTTGAAGGATTTCCCGTCTTCCAAAGAAACAAAAATATTCTGTATGTAATATAGTTATGTTTTATTTCACTCTCTCTCTCACTATTGAATAGACAACACAGCCAGGTTGACTCCGTACTTTATTTCTCCAAACCCTCGATAAATGTCACGGACGTCTGTGGACGAGAGGGATCTGCAGGAAAGAAGTTACTGCAACTATGACGTCATCAGATCTCTGAATTATTGAGTGGCCCGAGTTGTTTGTTTTTCCGCCGTGTTTCGCCTATTACTTATTTACATGGCCTGCCCACGGCGATGGACGCCTGCCGTCGGTTTGAAGAGGCCAATAACAGAAAGCGCGCCACGCCCTTCATAAACTTAATTTATTCTCTCGGAGGAAGGCAAAAACTCGCAGCCGGACATTTATCTTGGATTCCACATTAGTTAGCCGATCGATCGCGGACAAGCGACACACCTAATGTGGTGATAGATGCGGCGTGAAGGAGATAACTGCCGGGGGAGATAATGCGGCCTTTGTTTGCCGCCTTCGCGGACAAAAGCTCTTCGTTCTCATTCCGTGCAATACAACTACAGATAGTGTGGCGGGAGGAGATAACTCCTCCCTGGCCTCTCCTGTACCAAAAACGGCCGCCATAGCGTCACTCGGGTTAACCGACATCTGATTTAAGTCCTCTGGAACGGCCACAAAATGGAGCTTCCGTGACTTTAAATAACATCGGCGACGTTCGACCAGCCAACACAATCTGACCTGACAAATACAAAATTAACAAGTCTTTTTGGTTCGAACAATAATCCAAATATAGGTTGGCCTCATGACCGACTAGATATTGTACAATTGAAGAGAACCTTCCAGGTGCGTTGTATTGCTGAATAGAACTGGCCTCACAGAACCGACTCGGCGTTTTTCGGACATACAGAACCGACCCGGCGTTGTTCGGACACACAGAGCCGACCCGGCGTTGTTCGTACACACAGAACCGACCCGGCGTTATTCGGACACACAGGACCGACCCGGCGTTGTTCGGACAGACAGAACCGACCTGGAGTTGTTCGGACACACAGAACCGACCCGGCGTTGTTCGGACACACAGAACCAACCCGGCGTTGTTCGGACACACAGAACCGACCCGGCATTGTTCGGACACACAGAACCGACCCGGCGTTGTTAGGACACACAGAACCGACCGGCATTGTTCGGACACACAGAACCGACCCGGCATTGTTCGGACACACAGAACCGACCCGGCGTTGTTCGGACACACAGAACCGACCCGGCATTGTTCGGACACACAGGACCGATCTGGAGTTGTTCGGACACACAGAACCGACCCGGCGTTGTTAGGACACGCAGAACCGACCCGGCGTTGTTCGGACACACAGAACCGACCCTGCGTTGTTCGGACACACAGAACCGACCCGGCATTGTTCGGACACACAGAACCGACCCGGCATTGTTCGGACACACAGGACCGATCTGGAGTTGTTCGGACACACAGGACCGACCCGGCGTTGTTCGGACAGACAGAACCGACCTGGAGTTGTTCGGACACACAGAACCGACCCGGCGTTGTTCGGACACACAGAACCGACCCGGCATTGTTCGGACACACAGGACCTATCTGGAGTTGTTCGGACACACAGGACCGACCCGGCGTTGTTCGGACAGACAGAACCGACCTGGAGTTGTTCGGACACAGAACCGACCTGGAGTTGTTAGAACACAGAACCGACTCGGCGTTGTTCGGACACAGAACCGACCCGGCGTTGTTTGGACACAGAACCGACCCGACGTTGTTCGGACACGCAGAACCGACCCGACGTTGTTCGGACACAGAACCGACCCGGCGTTGTTCGGACACAGAACCGACCTGGAGTTGTTCGGACAGACACAAGCGATACATCCTACCGCTAAGCTAACAAGCTTTCCAATAAGAGCCAAGATTGTCAGCCAATGAAAGAGCACTTGGAATTTTTCCAGAATTCCGCGGAAAGATTTGTCAAGCCGACAACCCTGCTATTTATTCCGGCGGGAAGAAAATCTCTCAGCCGTTGCTTCCTCCCAATTTATTATTTCTCTTTGATTTTGGCAGGGGAGATTAATTCGGCGGCGATGGTGTCAAATTGGTGCTCGGATTGATTTGGTTTAATTCACAGTGCCACCGTCTTTTTTCCACTCCGTTACTTTGCGTTTGTTCCTTTTATTGCTTGGCCATTGTGTTTCAGAATTAGTTTGTAAGTTATGTGTTCGCTCAGTTTTATGGACACTCTGACCTGTAAAATGGCAGCGAACACAGCAGGCAAATACGTCCCACCGACCGTTCTAAGGCCGACAAGACTTGTCAAGACAAGAGAGGCAGCCCTGTTTGCAAGTCAAGTTGCCAGATATTGGACGAGATTTCGGAGAAGAGGAAATGAAGAGACCGTGTCGCCCGACATGTCCGACTTTAATCTCGTCGATGTCCGACGATGAAAGTTCACAGCTAATTAAACTTCACGGCCGTTTGGAGGCGCCAGCTGCGTTCGTCGGCTTCTGCTTTGACGACTTCTTCCGTCTATTGACCTCCGACGCTCCGTCTCCCCAGCACCGACGGCAAATGCTACGTGCCCCGCCATAAATCTTCGCCCGTTGTGTAATGTGCCGTGGAGCGTTTAGATCGATCTGGCCGCTATTTCTAAAGCGAGCGATTTCGGCCAATTTTGGTCCTTCGTCCCTAATTCTCTCGCTAACGGGTTTAGCTTCAGAACTGACTGTTGCCGTTATAGGAGTATCGTTCTGATAATTGCTAAATATCGTGATCCCTATTTCAACGTGAAGTAGTTGGTGTTGTGGGAATACCGGCTGCAGGAACAACCAGCTCTTGTTTACAAAGAAGCCCCGGTCGGAGTCTCTCGCCCCTAGAAATAATCGTTTATGGAATGTCAGGAAGGCTTAGGAGACGATTAGATGTTTCGGGATGGAGCTGAGACAACGGCAATGAATTCCGCCCCCCAAGTGTCGCGATGAAATTCAAACGAGGCATAACGAAGTCGGGGACAATTAATTCCCCGCTAATACATTGCAAATGAGGATTCGATCCGCCCGTCGGAACATCCGCGTCACTGGCGGCGTTGAAACCAGAGTTGATTCTGCCACTGCTCACAAACGTGTTGGCAGCCCACCTAACTAATGGGAGAGACCTGGAAATTAGACCGAAAAGAAAAAGGAAAAGAAAAAGCGAGAATAAATTACGGGGAGGAGTTCTGCATTATTTAAACTAAATTCTTTCCGTCTGAATTAACTTACCTTCTAAATGGTCGGGTGAGTGAACAGGTTCGAGATTGTGGGTTCAAGATCAGCTAGCCGGCCGGAGCCCGAGAGTCAAAATATGAAACAAACATTTATCGAAGCTTGGCATAAATGAAATTCGTCTCTGCCATCTTCTAACAAGCCAAGCAAAGTCCTACAAATGTTATTTTGGAGAGTAGACCACACCTATGTGAACTTACAATCCAAAAATAGAAATTTCGAACTTTAAAATATTATCTTAAAAAAAAAAGCGCTGCTATATGTGATACATCTAAAAAATGAAAGTTCGCTACCATTAGATACAATTAGTTTTAGGCTTAGCGAAGCCTCTCGAGGGAGATCCATTTATTAAGAAAATGGAGCTACCCTCCCGGCCAGCAGGTGGGCATTGCGAGGATTAAATATTTCCAAAAGGTCTATTAAGACGTCAACAAATACTTTTTCTTGGAACCTGCAATCAAGTTTTTGTCCAGAAATACCATTCGAAACTAATTAAGTTATAGGCTTATTTGTTATTGCGTTTCCCTCTCTTTTTAGGCAGGCAATGAAGAAAAAGTGCGGGAATCTTAATTGAGTTTTTGCTCACGTCATATGGGCCGAAGTCGTTACAAATTTATTGGAATTTAAATAACTTCCAGCTCCATTTTTCTTTTTCTGCCAGAAATTCCAAATTAATGCGAATAATTAGAGAATTTCCCCGTGATAATCTCTCCACGCAGACGAGACTTCTTCCCCATTAATTCTTTATTCTTTGTTGGATTTTATAATTTCAACAAAGCTGTTTTGTGGGGGTGATTCCAAAATCCGCGCTCTTTTTCAGATAGGTTCCGTGTATAGGCGGCGGCAACTAGGCATTCAGCATGCGAGTGGTCTTCCTGGGAACTTGTGCCATTCTCCTGCAGCAACGTCTTGTACGTGGAGCCCCCTTCTGACAACTAATAAGTAAACACAATTGGAACAAACCGCAGCAAGCCTAGAACATCTCCCAGAAATAAGCTCCTTTTTCTATCGGAGAATTGTGACCTCTGTTCGAAACCACACAAGAACCATCTTTTTATTTACTATTGAAATGGAAAAAATGTCACGTGGTTAAGTAATTTAGTTGAGGCCTCAATTGGCCTAGTCCAGGGGTCGGCAAATTGCGGCTCTTTGGATGTGAAGCTGCGGCTCTTTATATAGTTCCATACGCAAATATTATTTATACAAATACTATTTATTGTTGGCAAGAAAAAAATGTGCGGCTCTTTAAAAAACTTTGAAATTTATAAATTGTAATTTTTGACTCAAAAGTTTGCCGACCCCAGGCCTACCCCACATTTCGTAACAGTGGAGACAGATTGTCCTAGCGGTGGGGACTCACGTGAGGAGAACCCCGCCACTCCGTCCCCAGAATTTGGAAATAATTCAACGTCGAGCTAAGCCTTTCCATTATGGCGGGAAAATTAACTTCCGTGTCGGCTGCTTTTTTATTTTAAGAGCGATTTAAATTGTCACGTCAGCGACTGCGCTTTTAAATAAATTCTATTTGCCGTCGTCGGCCCTTCAAGACTTTATTTTGAAACCCAAGGTGGTCTTTCCCGCTGAATGGCAATGATATATTCCAGACTTGAAATAGATTAGACAAAGATGTCTAAATATTGACAACGTTATTTATTTTTGTCCTTATAATGGAGTGGTAGGATAAAGGATGTCGAGGTTAGCAAGTTCTCGAGGTACACATCACGGCCGTTTTCAAAGAGATTTACTTAGTGGGGCAGGAATGGAGCAGGCTGTGGACGACCTAAAAGAGAACGTTGCAGAGAGGATATTCCAAGACGGTAGGTAAGCGGATTACCTGGGAGGGATACTAGAATATTCTGTCAGCGCGTCGGTCGATCGTTGCGACTGCGGCGGAGTCTCATGGCGCACGTGCTAATTGAGGAGGAGATTCCTGGAATTTCTCCTCCACGCGGTGCACCCAGTCTGTCCGGCCTGGTGAACACACCCTGGTTTCATTTTACTGCTTAGGAGAGTGGTGGACCATGTCATTTTCCAAAAGTCGCCAGGGAAATAAATTTTCCGTTTTTATTTTTCATAGACTAGTTGGTCCGAAGCCTTCACTTTAACTTCCGAATCTGATCTGAGGTATAGTTGTAGCATTAGCTCTGGACTCCATTTGTGGCCAACACACAGTTGAAACAAGAACAAATTAGCTATGAGCTCCAGTTGTGGCAAACACACAGTTGAGACAAGAACAAATTAGCTATGAGCTCCAGTTGTGGCAAACACACAGTTGAGACAAGAACAAATTAGCTATGAGCTCCAGTAGTGGCCAACACACAGTTGAAACAAGAACAAATTAGCTATGAGCTCCAGTTGTGGCAAACACACAGTTGAGACAAGAACAAATTAGCTATGAGCTCCAGTTGTGGCAAACACACAGTTGAGACAAGAACAAATTAGCTATGAGCTCCAGTAGTGGCCAACACACAGTTGAAACAAGAACAAATTAGCTATGAGCTCCAGTTGTGGCAAACACACAGTTGAGACAAGAACAAATTAGCTATGAGCTCCAGTAGTGGCCAACACACAGTTGAAACAAGAACAAATTAGCTATGAGCTCCACAGTTGTGGGGCCAACACACAGTTGAAACAAGAACAAATTAGCTATGAGCTCCAGTTCTGGCCAACACACAGTTGAGACAAGAACAAATTAGCTATGAGCTCCAGTGTTGGCCAACACACAGTTGAAACAAGAACAAATTAGCTATGAGCTCCAGTTGTGGCCAACACACAGTTGAAACAAGAACAAATTAGCTATGAGCTCCAGTTGTGGCAAACACACAGTTGAGACAAGAACAAATTAGCTATGAGCTCCAGTAGTGGCCAACACACAGTTGAAACAAGAACAAATTAGCTATGAGCTCCAGTTGTGGCAAACACACAGTTGAGACAAGAACAAATTAGCTATGAGCTCCAGTAGTGGCCAACACACAGTTGAAACAAGAACAAATTAGCTATGAGCTCCACAGTTGTGGGGCCAACACACAGTTGAAACAAGAACAAATTAGCTATGAGCTCCAGTTCTGGCCAACACACAGTTGAGACAAGAACAAATTAGCTATGAGCTCCAGTAGTGGCCAACACACAGTTGAAACAAGAACAAATTAGCTATGAGCTCCAGTTGTGGCCAACACACAGTTGAAATAAGAACAAATTAGCTATGAGCTCCACAGTTGTGGCCAACACACAGTTGAAACAAGAACAAATTAGCTATGAGCTCCAGTTGTGGCCAACACACAGTTGAGACAAGAACAAATTAGCTATGAGCTCCAGTAGTGGCCAACACACAGTTGAAACAAGAACAAATTAGCTATGAGCTCCAGTTGTGGCCAACACACAGTTGAAACAAGAACAAATTAGCAATGAGCTCCAGTAGTGGCCAACACACAGTTGAAACAAGAACAAATTAGCTATGAGCTCCAGTTGTGGGGCCAACACACAGTTGAAACAAGAACAAATTAGCTATGAGCTCCACAGTTGTGGCCAACCCACAGTTGAAACAAGAACAAATTAGCTATGAGCTCCACAGTTGTGGCCAACACACAGTTGAAACAAGAACAAATTAGCTATGAGCTCCAGTTCTGGGGCCAACACACAGTTTAGACAAGAACAAATTAGCTATGAGCTCCAGTTCTGGCCAACACACAGTTGAGACAAGAACAAATTAGCTATGAGCTCCAGTAGTGGCCAACACACAGTTGAAACAAGAACAAATTAGCTATGAGCTCCAGTTGTGGGGCCAACACACAGTTGAAACAAGAACAAATTAGCTATGAGCTCCAGTTGTGGCCAACACACAGTTGAAACAAGAACAAATTAGCTATGAGCTCCAGTTCTGGCCAACACACAGTTGAAACAAGAACAAATTAGCTATGAGCTCCAGTTGTGGCCAACACACAGTTGAGACAAGAACAAATTAGCTATGAGCTCCAGTTGTGGCCAACACACAGTTGAGACAAGAACAAATTAGCTATGAGCTCCAGTTGTGGCCAACACACAGTTGAAACAAGAACAAATTAGCTATGAGCTCCAGTTGTGGCCAACACACAGTTGAAACAAGAAAAAATTAGCTATGAGCTCCAGTTGTGGCCAACACACAGTTGAAACAAGAACAAATTAGCTATGAGCTCCAGTTGTGGCCAACACACAGTTGAAACAAGAACAAATTAGCTATGAGCTCCAGTTGTGGCCAACACACAGTTGAGACAAGAACAAATTAGCTATGAGCTCCAGTAGTGGCCAACACACAGTTGAAACAAGAACAAATTAGCTATGAGCTCCAGTTGTGGCCAACACACAGTTGAAACAAGAAAAAATTAGCTATGAGCTCCAGTTGTGGCCAACACACAGTTGAAACAAGAACAAATTAGCTATGAGCTCCAGTTGTGGCCAACACACAGTTGAAACAAGAACAAATTAGCTATGAGCTCCAGTTGTGGCCAACACACAGTTGAGACAAGAACAAATTAGCTATGAGCTCCAGTTGTGGGGGGCCAACACACAGTTGAGACAAGAAAAATTAGCTATGAGCTCCAGTTCTGGCCAACACACAGTTGAAATCAGAGACAAAACGCTGCAGGAGAATTTCAACTGTCAGAAATGGCATTAGCCAAATGTGCCATTGATGTTTCCAAACTTTATTATTATTGTTATTAAAGTTGCGAACATTCGAGCTATTCAAAAATGAATAATTAACTTAAAACATAGAGGAATATACTCTTGTATTTTTTCAAAGAAAACTTTTTGTGCGCGAGTTTGTGTTTGGCAATTTGTTAAAAAGCATCGCCGCCCAGTATCACGAATTTCACAGATTAATGAAGTCGAGCCGCCATTACTGTCGGCGTAACAACAAATCTGAATGGATGGCGACACGCACGGGGTAATGGGAGGCGCCATGCAACCGCATAGATCCACCGCCGCACAGTCTCTTAGAAGGCTTTTTTATTTACATCAATTTCAAGGCAATTTTTCCAGGCATTTGATACCATCGTGCTGCGAGTTGAATGACCTTACTGGACACTGAGCTGTATAAATAGTTCAGGCCAGATAACTTGGGCAGCAGAGCTACAGTTAATACTTTAGAATGAACCTGCAACAGAACATTGTAATTTTGCCTTCCACATACAACTTATGGGATTTCTTACAATTGACTCTTCGATTCCCGCGGGTAGTTGGTTGCGGAGGGAGAGCTTCTTTACTTCGCTGGTGGTCGATGGCGACGCAAAGTTCAGTGAAAAGTTTCTACTTCCTTCCGTTCTTTAATCCAACACGCCGATCTTGTTACCGTGCAGTAACCAGGTCAACGGTTGTTTATTGCCCCAACCTACCGATCCCGTTAGAAGGCACCGTGCAGTAACCAGGTCAACGGTTGTTTATTGCCCCAACCTACCGATCCCGTTAGAAGGCACCGTGCAGTAACCAGGTCAACGGTTGTTTATTGCCCCAACCTAACGATCCCGTTAGAAGGCACCGTGCAGTAACCAGGTCAACGGTTGTTTATTGCCCCAACCTACCGATCCCGTTAGAAGGCACCGTGCAGTAACCAGGTCAACGGTTGTTTATTGTCCCAACACACCGATCCCGTTAGAAGGCACCGTGCAGTAACCAGGTCAAAGTTTGTTTATTGCCCCAACCTACCGATCCCGTTAGAAGGCACCGTGGAGTAACCAGGTCAACGGTTGTTTATTGCCCCAACACACCGATCCCGTTAGAAGGCACCGTTCAGTAACCAGGTCAAAGTTTGTTTATTGCCCCAACCTACCGATCCCGTTAGAAGGCACCGTGGAGTAACCAGGTCAACGGTTGTTTATTGCCCCAACCTACCGATCCCGTTAGAAGGCCCCGTGCAGTAACCAGGTCAACGGTTGTTTATTGCCCCAACACACCGATCCCGTTGGAAGGCACCGTGCAGTAACCAGGTCATAGGTTGTTTATTGCCCCAACACACCGATCCCGTTGGAAGGCACCGTGCAGTAACCAGGTCAACGGTTGTTTATTGCCCCAACACACCGATCCCGTTAGAAGGCACCGTGCAGTAACCAGGTCATAGGTTGTTGATTGCCCCAACACACCGATCCCGTTGGAAGGCACTGTGCAGTAACCAGGTCAAAGTTTTGTTTATTGCCCCAACCTACCGATCCCGTTAGAAGGCACCGTGGAGTAACCAGGTCAAAGTTTTGTTTATTGCCCCAACCTACCGATCCCGTTAGAAGGCACCGTACAGTAACCAGGTCATAGGTTGTTTATTGCCCCAACACACCGATCCCGTTGGAAGGCACCGTGCAGTAACCAGGTCAAAGTTTTGTATATTGCCCCAACCTACCGATCCCGTTAGAAGGCACCGTACAGTAACCAGGTCAACGGTTGTTTATTGCCCCAACACACCGATCCCGTTGGAAGGCACCGTGCAGTAACCAGGTCATAGGTTGTTTATTGCCCCAACACACCGATCCCGTTGGAAGGCACCGTGCAGTAACCAGGTCATAGGTTGTTTATTGCCCCAACACACCGATCCCGTTGGAAGGCACCGTGCAGTAACCAGGTCAACGGTTGTTTATTGCCCCAACACACCGATCCCGTTAGAAGGCACCGTGCAGTAACCAGGTCATAGGTTGTTGATTGCCCCAACACACCGATCCCGTTGGAAGGCACTGTGCAGTAACCAGGTCAAAGTTTTGTTTATTGCCCCAACCTACCGATCCCGTTAGAAGGCACCGTGGAGTAACCAGGTCAAAGTTTTGTTTATTGCCCCAACCTACCGATCCCGTTAGAAGGCACCGTACAGTAACCAGGTCATAGGTTGTTTATTGCCCCAACACACCGATCCCGTTGGAAGGCACCGTGCAGTAACCAGGTCAAAGTTTTGTATATTGCCCCAACCTACCGATCCCGTTAGAAGGCACCGTACAGTAACCAGGTCATAGGTTGTTTATTGCCCCAACACACCGATCCCGTTGGAAGGCACTGTGCAGTAACCAGGTCAAAGTTTTGTTTATTGCCCCAACCTACCGATCCCGTTAGAAGGCACCGTACAGTAACCAGGTCAAAGTTTTGTATATTGCCCCAACCTACCGATCGTGTTAGAAAAAAAAAAAGAATAATATCGCGGACTCAAGATTTGCTCTCTGCCTCATCAGACAATGTGTCACGCGCCGTCACTTGTGGCTGCCACTAACGGGAGGGATCAGCGAAGGAAATCCAAGAAGCTCATTAGCTCTTTTTGCCCCTTCCGGAGTTGCTGTTGTCGGATTACATTTCGGGCCCCGGTTTTACTGATTTAAAAGTCAATAGCCATAACTTATGCAGCTCTCCGGAAACGCACTATGCCCATTTAATAAAATGCAAATGGGGCCTGGAAGTTTCGGCATTAATTTGGACCGTGTGTCGAGAGAGATTTTCCTCTGGCATCAATCATCATCAGGCCCTTTCTATTTGCACCTTATCACCAGTGTGTTGGCCGTAATACACCAAGAACTAAACCTATAGCGTGGTATTTTCAAATACCTGAATTTCAACTTGGTACCAATCCACATTCCAATAATTGGACTCACCACACAGGAACTTCCTGTGTAAGCCAGCAGATGATCTGTCTCCAGCACACAAGACCCCTGGTGGTACAACTGGTCCCTTTTATTTACCTACCTAACGGTGGAGCTATCCCACATCTAAGTTGTGTGATCTAGGCTCATAATTGTAACATTTTCATCTCGAATATTCAATCTTACTTATCCAAACATCGCGAGTTCCTCCTCTGTAGCGAGTTGAAGCTGCCAAACCTCGCTCGGGAGCAGTTATTGATTTGCCGTAGGTCGGGATGATCTCCGATGGAATCAGTGCCGTGATCGACGACTTGAGTGGTCCCAGGAGACATTACCGCCTGCCCCGATTCTAAAATCCGATCCTTGTCGCCATGTCACCGTCTCCATGGCAACGTGCGGCCCAGGTGGTGATGGTTCACCTGCGAGGATGAATAAATCAGAGGACCTCAGGTGGCCGCTCCTTCAATAGTTAATGGGAGATGAGCCACGTGTATTCCACGGGGAGTATGTGGCAGCGAGAGAAGGTCCTCAGCGGTAAAGGTGTTTGGACAAGAGTGAGAGTTTGCTTCAAAGTAAAAAAAGAAAAACTTAAAAAATACCTTTCATAATAATATACAGAGCGTATAAGCAATACAATGGATGTCGTGGAACTCTATAATGTCTCAACACCGGTGTGTCATTTCTCTCTTCACATGTAGTACGAGATCAAACCTTTGGTAGGCGTCGTAGCAAGTTTTTTAATGTCGTCAGTTATGACATGTGCATTCTACGGGGATTTCAGCCAACGACTCATGTCTCAAAAGCTTCCAGAAAAGCCACCGTGTTCTCCACATTAATGTCTCCAAAAGCGGTTTGCTAAGCTGTAAGTATAGGGTGTTTTTTTATGTCAATAGCATTTACCTATTTCTGAAGGCAGATTTTGCCATTGCGACTCGGGATTGAATTTTACTTTTGCAATAGCAGTCATGTGTAATGATGTGTAGATATATACCCAGTCTTAAACATTTAGCTCCATTCCATATTGTATGCTGTTATTAACGTTGTTTAACCATCCAGTTGAGAATTTTAGAACTTTCTGCCAATTTGGCCATCCGCAAAGGTATTGAAAAGTGTTGGAAACATCTTTGTATTTCTGATGTTACCCATATATTGAGCCATTATAAAGCGGACTAATAAAATGTAGAGCGACATATCTTGTAGCTGCCACTACTCGATGTGACAAGACGTTCTGCCAAGAATGTCGAAAAGTGAATCATCGAGATATGCTACAATATGTCCAAGGATGCACCAGGAATGAAGGCTTTACATATGATAATTCCTGTATTCTTGAGACACTGATTGTTTTTTAAAGCTAAGAATCCCAATAGATATACAAAGCTTTGTTACCGATGTTTATATACTTCATTTATTAGATTTTAAAGTTCTTGACGTGCTGCTTCTATTGTTCAATAGGGACATTATCACTATACCGGTCTTAATTAATGGTTTTATCAAATTCTTCTTTTGTGTCACGGGCAAGTTGGTCCCTATGTTAACGACTTTGTGTCGAAATTGGGTGCATGCCGATATAAATATACACTGGCGTCCAAAAAATAAGAAAATTAACCAATATTGAAATTTCTCAAAAGCTAATTTATTAACAAATATAAAATTTAGTATACAAATAGTTTACACGATGGAGAATTTGACTAGCTATATGAAAATAAAAAAAAAATTGAAATTATGAAATATGCAAAATATTACCAACATACCCAAAGCTAAGGTTCTAGATCTTAAAGAAATAAGATATCAATAGGGAGTATGATCACCTCTAACAGCTATCAAGGTCTCACAGCGAGCCCTCATACTGTTTACCAGGCTTTGGAGGAGGTCCAGGGGTAGTAAACCCCACTCCTCCAATAGAGCAGTTCTTAACTCAACGAGGGTTCTGGGAGAGGGGTGACGAGCTCCAATACGCCTCCCTAGAGCATCCCACACATGCTCTATTGGATTCAGGTCCGGAGATCTGGCTGGCCAATCCATCCTTCGAATATTCTCACTCTGGAGATATTCATTGACTAGCCTAGCCCTATGCGGACGAGCATTATCGTCCATTAAAATTAAATTGTGACCAATTTGATCTCTATAAGGTCTTAGATAGGGCTCAAGGATCTCGTCCCTGTACCTTTGGGCAGTTAAAGTGCCCCCAGAAAAAATGTGGAGGGGTGTGCGACTGCTAGAACTGATGCCAGCCCAGACTAAGAGACTGCCCCCTCTAAAACTGTCTATTTCCCTGATGCTACTGGGATGATAGCGGGTTCCAGGCTCCCTCCAGATGAAAACTCGTCGAGAATCTGTGTTTAAATTAAATCTTGACTCGTCACTGAAGAGAACATTGGCCCACTGATCATGAGTCCAGGCGTGATGTTCCAAGCACCAATTCAAGCGGGCTCTCCTGTGAGCAGAGGTTAAAGGGATACAGACCATTGGTCGTCTTGCATAAAGAGCACCTTCGGTAAACAGTTTGTCTTGAAATTCTCGTTCCAGTAGCACTTGAGAGTTCATTAGAGAGTTGAATAGCTGTCATCTCCCTATGGCGCTTGGCAGTTACGACCAGATAACGGTCTTCAGAGGTAGCTATTTTTCTTTTTCTACCAGAACCTTCTTTTCTTTTTATGGTTCCTGTCTCAATGAACTGTTTCCATATTTTGCTGACCACAGATTTATTCACATTTAGCCATTTTGCTACTTCAACTTGTGATTGCCCTGCCTCCATTCTTCCAACAGCTCTCCATTTTAAATCATCTGCTAAAATTTTTCGTAAACTCATAATTAACTAAGGATTAAATAAAATTATAATTGGACAATTCTTAGATGGGGTAAACGACACGTCAAATAGCACACTTATAAAGACAAGCAAAAATTTGCATATTTTCAATTTTACCGAATCGAATGGTTGCGATAAATAAATTCTACGACTTAAAATACCTAATTAAATTACTTTTTAGCTTTTAGCGTTGTATATTTTAAAACGTATCATTAAAAAACAAAAGTTTCTTATTTTTTGGACACCAGTGTATTTCCCATTTGACTCAATTTCGAGTCAGTCTAATACTACGCCACCTCTCTTGATATTAAACTGCCATAGCTTGTGTGTCGCTTCAATTTCTGTATATCGGTGGACATGGTCTTGCTGCGCGGCCGGTATTTTGTTCTGCATCTGTAGCATTCTGTGAGGATTTCTTGTGTCATCTAAGGTGTACGTTCTTCAAAGTCAAGCGCAGTTTACCGCATTGATGCCGTTCTTCTAATTTATTCCACTGTCCATTTACAACTTCGATGGCACCAACTACAATTGTAGACAGCGACCCCGCTACTTTAATAAACGTAGGCGAACTGACTTGTGGCTTAGGATCCAATCAAGTGGGCGGTGCTTCACATGCGCCTTGCAATTTCAGGATCCTACTAAATCCCGCTTCCTCGCGACGTAAAAGGGGAGGCGCCCGAAAAAGTTGCTCGAGTGCCAACAAAAACTTCACAATTCTTCCCATCGGTGAGGGAATTATCGTCCTAATGGATTTCCAATTAATGGCTTTCCCCGTGTTGTCTCGGCTAAGTGGCTGCTGCGGTGGGCAAGTGTCCACTGCAGCGTCATTTCTTTTCAATTTGTACTCAGCGAGGTTTATTGCGCACGTCCCCTGCTGATCCCGAATTGGAAGTTTGTGTGGCGGAAACAAATGTTTTAAATAATGTTTGTTGAGACGCTCGAATTGGAAAGAAGTTCCTGTTTTGGCTGGTCCTGAGGATGATCTGGGCGCCCACACCATTGGGAAGTAACTAAGTGCCTCAGAGAACCCTAATTCGGCAAATTTGGGGTGGACTGGGCAGAGGAGTTCTATTGGAGCGTAGGACGGATTTACCCAAGTCTAAGCAGGGGAGCCTGAACGATCACTCCTGTAGGCGCCCTTGGGCTGACTGGTCGACCCCACGAAACTAGATCTTAAAACGACCTAGAGGAACCATTAAATGATCGCCTGGTCTTGAGCGTGCATCAGTTCTTAGTAGCTGGGAAACTATAGGGAAGGGTGCCGACTTATGGGCCCGATCCTAGGATGTTGAACGCTCGGCTCAAGAGAGAAGGCTTGTTTATAGCCAAGGAAGTCGGGTACCATATCACTTTAAATACAACTTCGATCAGAATTTTTTCTACTCAGGAATGGAAGCCCCCATATCTTGACACGGCCCCCATTTGGCCCCATATCTTGACGCGGCCCCCATTTGGCCCCATGTCTTGACACGGCCCCCATTTGGCCCCACGTCTTGACACGGCCCCCATTTGGCCCCATGTCTTGACATGGCTTCAATTTGGCCCCATGTCTTGACACGGCTCCAATTTGGCCCCATGTCTTGACACAGCCCCCATTTGGCCCAATGTCTTTACACGGCTCCAATTTGGCCCCATGTCTTTACACGGCTCCAATTTGGCCCCATGTCTTTACACGGCCCCCATTTGGCTACACGTCTTGACACGGCCCGCCACAGATAAGATTGCCGATCCATACATCGACCGCTGCTCCGCGCACTGCAAAACCAAAGTTCACCTCCTCCCCTCTGCACATTATACCAACGACCTGATTCTACTTCACGATGTCGCTCAGATGTATTTCTCCACTGTGGTCCCCGCACTACACGACGGCAACCACCATGACGTCAAGTATTTCTCCACTGTGGTCCCCGCACTACACGACGGCAATCATGACGTCAAGTATTTCTCCACTGTGGTCCCCGCACTACACGACGGCAATCATGACGTCAAGTATTTCTCCACTGTGGTCCCCGCACTACACGACGGCAACCATGACGTCAAGTATTTCTCCACTGTGGTCCCCGCACTACACGACGGCAATCATGACGTCAAGTATTTCTCCACTGTGGTCCCCGCACTGCACGACGGCAATCATGACGTCAAGTATTTCTCCACTGTGGTCCCCGCACTGCACGACGGCAACCACCATGACGTCAAGTATTTCTCCACTGTGGTCCCCGCACTACACGACGGCAATCATGACGTCAAGTATTTCTCCACTGTGGTCCCCGCACTACACGACGGCAACCACCATGACGTCAAGTATTTCTCCACTGTGGTCCCCGCACTACACGACGGCAACCACCATAACGTCAAGTATTTCTCCACTGTGGTCCCCGAACTACACGACGGCAACCATGACGTCAAGTATTTCTCCACTGTGGTCCCCGCACTACACGACGGCAACCACCATGACGTCAAGTATTTCTCCACTGTGGTCCCCGCACTACACGACGGCAACCATGACGTCAAGTATTTCTCCACTGTGGTCCCCGCACTACACGACGGCAACCATGACGTCAAGTATTTCTCCACTGTGGTCCCCGCACTACACGACGGCAACCACCATGACGTCAAGTATTTCTCCACTGTGGTCCCCGCACTACACGACGGCAATCATGACGTCAAGTATTTCTCCACTGTGGTCCCCGCACTACACGACGGCAACCACCATGACGTCAAGTATTTCTCCACTGTGGTCCCCGAACTACACGACGGCAACCATGACGTCAAGTATTTCTCCACTGTGGTCCCCGCACTACACGACGGCAACCACCATGACGTCAAGTATTTCTCCACTGTGGTCCCCGCACTACACGACGGCAACCATGACGTCAAGTATTTCTCCACTGTGGTCCCCGCACTACACGACGGCAACCACCATGACGTCAAGTATTTCTCCACTGTGGTCCCCGCATTTCACGACGGCAACCATGACGTCAAGTATTTCTCCACTGTGGTCCCCGCATTTCACGACGGCAACCTTGACGTCAAGTATTTCTCCACTGTGGTCCCCGCACTACACGACGGCAACCATGACGTCAAGTATTTCTCCACTGTGGTCCCCGCACTACACGACGGCAACCACCATGACGTCAAGTATTTCTCCACTGTGGTCCCCGCATTTCACGACGGCAACCATGACGTCAAGTATTTCTCCACTGTGGTCCCCGCATTTCACGACGGCAACCATGACGTCAAGTATTTCTCCACTGTGGTCCCCGCACTACACGACGGCAACCATGACGTCAAGTATTTCTCCACTGTGGTCCCCGCACTACACGACGGCAACACCATAACGTCAAGTATTTCTCCACTGTGGTCCCCGCACTACACGACGGCAACCATGACGTCAAGTATTTCTCCACTGTGGTCCCCGCACTACACGACGGCAACCATGACGTCAAGTATTTCTCCACTGTGGTCCCCGCACTACACGACAGCAACACCATAACGTCAAGTATTTCTCCACTGTGGTCTCGCACTACACGACGGCAACCATGACGTCAAGTATTTCTCCACTGTGGTCCCCGCACTACACGACGGCAACCACCATGACGTCAAGTATTTCTCCACTGTGGTCCCCGCACTACACGACGGCAACCACCATGACGTCAAGTATTTCTCCACTGTGGTCTCCGCACTACACGACGGCAACCACCATGACGTCAAGTATTTCTCCACTGTGGTCCCCGCACTACACGACGGCAACCACCATGACGTCAAGTATTTCTCCACTGTGGTCCCCGCACTACACGACGGCAACCACCATGACGTCAAGTATTTCTCCACTGTGGTCCCCGCACTACACGACGGCAACCACCATGACGTCAAGTATTTCTCCACTGTGGTCCCCGCACTACACGACGGCAACCATGACGTCAAGTATTTCTCCACTGTGGTCCCCGAACTACACGACGGCAACCATGACGTCAAGTATTTCTCCACTGTGGTCCCCGCACTACACGACGGCAACACCATAACGTCAAGTATTTCTCCACTGTGGTCCCCGCACTACACGACGGCAACACCATGACGTCAAGTATTTCTCCACTGTGGTCCCCGCACTACACGACGGCAACACCATAACGTCAAGTATTTCTCCACTGTGGTCCCCGCACTACACGACGGCAACCATGACGTCAAGTATTTCTCCACTGTGTTCCCCGAACTACACGACGGCAACCATGACGTCAAGTATTTCTCCACTGTGGTCCCCGAACTACACGACGGCAACCATGACGTCAAGTATTTCTTCACTGTGGTCCCCGAACTACACGACGGCAACCATGACGTCGAGTATTTCTCCACTGTGGTCCCCGCACTACACGACGGCAACCACCATCACGTCAAGTATTTCTCCACTGTGGTCCCCCGCACTACATGACGGCAACCATGACGTCAAGTATTTCTCCACTGTGGTCCCCGCACTACACGACGGCAACCACCATGACGTCAAGTATTTCTCCACTGTGGTCCCCGCACTCCACGACGGCAACCACCATCACGTCAAGTATTTCTCCACTGTGGTCCCCGCACTACACGACGGCAACCATGACGTCAAGTATTTCTCCACTGTGGTCCCCGCACTACACGACGGCAACCACCATCACGTCAAGTATTTCTCCACTGTGGTCCCCGCACTACACGACGGCAACCATGACGTCAAGTATTTCTCCACTGTGGTCCCCGCACTGCACGACGGCAACCATGACGTCAAGTATTTCTCCACTGTGGTCCCCGCACTGCACGACGGCAACCATGACGTCAAGTATTTCTCCACTGTGGTCCCCGCACTACACGACGGCAACTAAGGCGAAAGCAAAAATATTTATTTTTTTAGAGAATTTTTAGCGAATTAAAATTTAGTAAAGTGTGACAAGGGATCCGCATTAATAATAGGCTGGAATTCCTTTGTTTGGCGAAATTTGTTTTTCCTTGGACGGACAAAAATAAAAATGTTTAATTAAAACAGCGCGCGCGTTTCATTAAAAATGGAAACAAAGAATTTCTTTTTCTTGAGGCTCAAAGAATTCTCTCCAACTTTGTTTTTCTCCCTGGTCTTATTTTCTCCAGATGGAGGAACCGTGTCTCGAGCGGATTAAAGGAAATGTTTAAATTATTTCGGTAGCGAAGAGGTGTTTCTAAAAGCGACGCTTCATGGCAGAGTCTTCACTCTTTATTTGATAACTTGGAAGGTTTACCTCACCTAGGTCGCCTCACTCGGCTAAAAATGTTTTTTTCCCCTTTAAATATTCAGTCCTACCCGACTGGATATGTAGATACATCTTCACATAGCAACAGCATTACTTTAAAATCTATTCAGCGTCGGCCCAGCAAGTTGCCATGGCGCCACCAACTCAATTAGGAGCTAATCTCCAGGCGGTGATCCCGGTTGACACCACCCCGGGAATTAGCGGTTGATTTTACACCGTGCCGACTGCCCCACTTACATCCTCGCTCTACTGCACCCCTTTTATTCTTGATTTACAGCACCACCTACATCCTCTCTGTACTGCACCACTTACATCCTCGCTGTACTGCCCACTTACATCCTCGCTGTACTGCACTACTTACATCCTCGCTGTACTGCACCACTTACATCCTCGCTGTACTGCACCACTTACATCCTCGCTGTACTGCACCCCTTTTATTCTTGATTTACTGCACCACTTACATCCTCGCTCTACTGCACCCCTTTTATTCTTGATTTACTGCACCACTTGCATCCTCGCTGTACTGCACCACTTACATCCTCGCTGTACTGCACCACTTACACCCTCGCTCTACTGCACCCCTTTTATTCTTGATTTACTGCACCACTTACATTCTCGCTGTACTGCACCACTTACATACTCGCTGTACTGCACCACTTACATCCTCGCTGTACTGCACCACTTACACCCTCGCTCTACTGCACCCCTTTTATTCTTGATTTACTGCACCACTTACATCCTCGCTGTACTGCACCACTTACATCCTCGCTGTACTGCACCACTTACACCCTCGCTCTACTGCACCCCTTTTATTCTTGATATACTGCACCACTTACATCCTCGCTGTACTGCACCACTTACATCCTCGCTGTACTACACCACTTACACCCTCGCTCTACTGCACCCCTTTTATTCTTGATTTACTGCACCACTTACATCCTCGCTGTACTGCACCACTTACATCCTCGCTGTACTGCACCACTTACATCCTCGCTGTACTGCACCACTTACATCCTCGCTGTACTGCACCACTTACATCCTCGCTGTACTGCACCACTTACATCCTCGCTGTACTGCACCACTTACATCCTCGCTGTACTGCACCACTTACACCCTCGCTCTACTGCACCCCTTTTATTCTTGATTTGCTGCACCACTTACATCCTCGCTGTACTGCACCACTTACATCCTCGCTGTACTGCACCACTTACATCCTGGCTGTACTGCACCACTTACATCCTGGCTGTACTGCACCACTTACATCCTCGCTCTACTGCACCACTTACACCCTCGCTCTACTGCACCCCTTTTATTCTTGATTTACTGCACCACTTACATCCTCGCTCTACTGCACCCCTTTTATTCTTGATTTACTGCACCACTTGCATCCTCGCTGTACTGCACCACTTACATCCTCGCTGTACTGCACCACTTACATCCTCGCTGCACTGCACCACTTACATCCTCGCTGTACTGCCCCACTTACATCCTCGCTGTACTGCACCACTTACATCCTCGCTGTACTGCCCCACTTACATCCTCGCTGTACTGCCCCACTTACATCCTCGCTGTACTGCACCACTTACATCCTCGCTGCACTGCACCACTTACATCCTCGCTGTACTGCCCCACTTACATCCTCGCTGTACTGCACCACTTACATCCTCGCTGCACTGCTCCACTTACATCCTCGCTGCACTGCACCACTTACATCTTACGTCATTGCCTTCTCGTCCAATTCTATAAAGTTACAATAAGCTCTGAGAGCCACACAAGTATTGCACATCCGGGATGTAGCGACCTTACAAAGACAATCTGTTTCCATTTTAAAGACAGACGGTTCTCAGTCAGCGGCTCGGAGCCACCGCCAAATGTAATCACTCCTAAGTGCGTCCGTCCGTCCTGTGATGTATTATGAAGAAGTTTCAGAGGAAGTTGTTCGACAAAGTTGACCGCTGCAATAATCCAATTGGCAAACCTCTCCCCGTGTAATAGGACTTCCTTCCAATAATGGGATACCTCGTCTCTAGAAAATTATATTTGGGGTTATGGCGGGGGGATTATTGGATATGCACGTCAGGGGATTATTGGATATGCACGTCGGGGGATATGTAAATAATGTAAATTGGATTGGCGCCATTGTTCGACAAACTGACTTGTAGCCATCGTGTGCGGAGCCATCAGCACGTGACGACTCCACGCCTTCAATTGATTTAATTAAAGTCCAAAATTAATTAAGACGCGGGGGATCGATCACTTTTTTACCAGCTGGCCGGCTAATCGCGGAGTTTCGGGGGCAGATCAAGACAATGTTGTTTGACTCGAAATAAATATCTTCGTCCGAATTCTTTTCTTTAAAATTCACTTTTAAAAGTGAAAATAAATTCGACAAAAGTTAAATAAGCCTCTTTCGCCAATAATGTAATTATTGTACGTGGAATCCCACGTGAGAGTTCCGTCCGCCCAGTTGGCGATTGAACTCCATATTGCTCCAGCAGAGGAGCTTCCCAGGGAAAAATAGGAAGCGCCAAAACTTGATCAAATCTTAACGGAGCAACTTTTGGTCCATTTATTTGACCGCCGCCATTAGCCACCTGTTGATTGGCCAGCGCGGGAGCCAGACTGGTGCTGCCATCTGTCGGGCGTTTCTAACACTATTCTCCCAGGCTGACAGAATCTTGTTGGGAATTTTGTTCAATTATATTTGTGTTATTTATTTTTTATTTAACAGTTGGGAGAGACATGCCATATCCACAATTAGGATAATTGCATGTATATCTTAAATTATATACAATTAACACAATTGAACATTAGGAATCATGAAAATTAAACGTTCAATGTCAAATTTTGCATATAGCAATTAGAAATAGTAGTTTGAAATATGTATAGTCAACACTTTTTCCTTGAATTATACATCCTGCAGAATCTATTAAACTTAATGTATTGGTCTTTATTGCAAGCAACTTGTTTTGTATTAGTCAGGTAAAGTTGGTTTTCTTCCCTTCGATCAGAAGTTAATGGACAGTTTATCAGAAGGTGTTCAGGGGTTTGTTTTTCGTTTCCACAAGTGCATGCAGGGGAACCAATTTTGCCAATTCTAAACAAATATGTGTTGAAGTCACCATGTCCAGTAAAAAATTGAACGTTATAGAAGTTGGGTTGAACATAGTTAGGAATTCTTGAAGTATCAAAGAATCCCTTGAAATTATCATTGGCACCTCCATAGTATTCCTCAAATTTCTGGTTTATAAAATTAGATATAATTTTTCTTTTAGTTGAATCTGATTTTTTGTATCCTATATTCATTTTTAGTATATTTGTTTCAATAAAATCCGTGAGCTTTGGTGTTCTAGCAACAATATGAGTACAGTTTGAAGATGTTGAATTATAAACCTGTGTACTGTGCTTCAAAATTTTGTACTGCAGAGAGTTTAATTTATCTTTGACTTTTTTGGGTATAAAGTTGTACCAGATCGTGGAACCATAAGTTAGTGAACTTCGAAACAATGTCTTATAGAGTACTATTTTTATTTTACTGTCCAGTCCCCATGCTTTCCCCGTTAATCCAATTAGGTATCCACTAGCTCTATTTGTCTTAGTAATAATCTCCTCAATATGAGGCACAAAATCCAATTTGTTTTTATTTCTATGATTTTTAAAAGTTATTCCCATAATCTTCAGTTTTTCCACCCGATTGGCAGTGATAGTGTTCGGAATTTTTGCAGCTATTTTGCTATTAAACAAGTATAAGATTTTCGTTTTCTCTTCAGATACGGTCAACTTATTGTTCCCACACCAGTCTAATATTCTCCCCATGACCTTTCCTGTTGTATTCCGAAGTTCTGTCAAGTTGTGTCCCCAACATATCACAGTTATATCGTCTGCATAAGCAATGATTTCATTGTTTAATTCTGAATAGTTATCCAATAAATCGTTTAGAATAATATTCCATATATATTTGTAATATGATGCACTAGCGCGCCATCTGTTATCAAAATTCAAAACTTCCAAAAAGTTCCAAATATGCAATATAACGGCGGTATGGTAGATTAAACTGGCGAAACCGCTGAGAGGGTTCACCACTGATGAGCCAGGCCCCTCATTAATTTTTCCATTGTAGTAAGGGCAGTAGAAATTGTTTAATATCAAAAAGAATCTTACGCCTTTAAAATAGTTTTGAATATATATATGTGTTATGATAAATTTGTCGGCTCACTTATATATTTGTTGTAAACTAAAGATTTGAAGGTGTCGTGTTGAAGTATTTCCTACCGAGTAGTTACTTCAATTACAATATATGACCGCTCACATGAGCCATTTTTGTTTTTAATATCAACACCTGACCATTTTCTTGATTTCTAACATATAAAACCATATGGTAATTTAAACCAACAACCCCATATTATATAATACTTATAACAACAATGTTGTATAATAAACACATCTGTAAATAATTATACACATGATTGACATGTGCCATTATATCACCATATATAATGTACTTTGTACAAACTGAGGATTAATAAATAAAACTAATAGATTAAGAGCTGAGCTAAAGCAGAGATCGAGATGTAGAAGTCCCAAACGAGGCCTAGGAGATAGGGCGTTGCCAGGTACAATGACACTTCTTCCGATCCACGCCCTTGCTGCATCCGCTGAAACCCAATACTTCTTCTCGGCAAAGATATATAAGACCTCCGCCCTAGCCGAAATAAACAGTCACTTCACCATCAACGGGAGCCCTCGTCGGTTGTGTCCAAGGTCCGCACCATCGACCATGTAGACCAGTAAGAACTCTTCTCCTATCTCCATCTTTTCGCTTCTAGCTCGACTTTTATCTGTTCACGGAACTTTCCTACTACAACAGTGTCTCTTCGTCTTTTTGTGTATGGACATTCCCAAGTCTTCCCCTGTCTCGACCACGACTGCCTGTACGCTGTGAGAACTGTTAAAGGTCTTCCAAGGTGCAGAGAGGTACTGGAAAACTCTCCACACCCTGACTGTTCCTCTCGGTTAACACAGTATAGCGAGAGTCGACAGGATCTCACACCATAGATTAAGTCGACTGGATACCTCACCATAGATTAAGTCGACAGAATTCTACAACGACAGGATTCTACAAAGACAGGATTCTACAAAGACAGGAGAGATTCTACATATATATAAAGGTTTTATAACGTTTAAAGAAAGTTTTAGAAAATTTTATACCAACCATCTTTCATATAATATAACCGAGAAACCTGTAGTTTTCTCTCTGCACCTTGGAAGACCTTTAACAGTTCTCACAGAGTACAGACAGTCGAGGCAGAATTGAAGACTTGGGATTGTCCACACAAAAAACGAAGGGACACAGATGTACTAGGAAAGTTCCGTGAACAGAAAAGAGTCGAGCTAAGAGCGAAAGATGGAGAAGTTTCTTACTGGTCTACATGGTCGATGGTGTGGACCTTGGCGACATCTGACGAGGGCTTGATGAAGTGACTTTACGGCTTGGCGGAGGTTTATATACTTTGAGTAAAACTAATTAGGCCTCCAGGGAAAACATTTGTATTATTCTCTAGCTTTCGGACGTCCTTCTACAGGAGAAAACCTGGTATAATGATTGGCCAATAGAACACGAGTTGTATATTATTGGATACTATTTTACATAATTTTATAAAATTCTATAGATATATTTTATATTAACTATTTTACAAATTGAGACAAAATATTCTAAAAATATATATCTAATAAGAGGACAAACAAACAAATAAATATAGGCTACTAGAAAATAACTAAGGAAGCAAGGAATACATAGTTAAGCTGTAGTTATCATTGTAAGGAGATCTGGTCCCCACCGTTGCTATTCAGAGGCGATTTCTGTATTTGGATGATTTGAGGTGAGCTCAGGGAATAGTGTTGCGTATAAGGCCTCAAAACACCTACCATCTCCGCCAATAGATGGCGCTTTCGCCTGTTTCCGTCTGGAACTGGTGTGGATATCGCCGACTGCTGTGGTCCTGTTTCCTGGAGCAAATAGTTTGTAAATACACTTTTATATTGGCCCTAGGAAGTAACCTAATGTAAATACGCGTTGAATGTTATTCCAGTTAAATGTAATGTTTAGTAGAAATGACAATAAAGGAGTAGTGTCGGAAGTCTTTGTGCCGGTTGCTGTTGTTACTCTCGCCATCGCTGCTGATACTCTTCTGGTAAGTCTCTCGTGTCCCCCCCCCCCCACCAGTGGTAAGGCCGAGAGATACTGCCAGAGGGAAGGAGTTCCACTTGAGCGGTGGTTCTCGGACGTCCTTGGGTGCTCTGCAGAGGGAGAGCAACGGGAGCCCGGGTAGGTGATCCACGGCGGAAGAAGCGGCGTCGTCGCGAAGAACCGCAGAGGGGTCACGCACGACAATATTATAAATTTCCGGAATGTCTATTCTTCTGTTGATACTATTGTGCTTTCTTGATATTATGAATTCTGTGATGCTCAACAGTTACCATCCCGACCTGAATTTTACCTATGAAAAAGAAACAAACAATAGCCTGCCTTTTTTTAGATGTAAAAACCATGCGTACACAGCATCAATTCCAAACAACTGTTTACTATAAGCCATCCTTCAACCCCGACTATATCCGGTTTTCCTCCTACTGCCCTCTCAGCCATAAAATCAATACCGTAAAGACCCTTACTAAACGTGACCATAGCCACTGCTCACTTCAAACCTTTAAAACAGAAGAGAGCCAGAATATCTTAAGGAATCTAAAAAATTGCCAATATCCTTTATCATTTATTTTAAGACATTTCCATAGCCCCTCTCAAATACAAAATCCCCCAGTTTACAAATCTATTTGCAGTATTCCGTACTAACCAGTATCCATATCAATAGCTCGTCATCTGAAAAAAATCGGCATTAAAACCTTCTTCTGCAACTCACCCAGTTCGCTACTAAGAAACCCTAAAACAAAAAGCAATAGCCTTAATTATCCTTCCAATATTAAGAATTCCATATACTCTATAGAATGCAACGAATGCAAAACCAAATAGTTATATATTTATATATAAGAATATCAGAACATCAACGAAATATAGAAAACCAGAACAATAGATCTCTAGTGTATCATCATGTAAGAGAAACAGGTCTTCGCACTATCAGAACCAAGAACTCCAAAACATCCCCAATAAACAACAGAGACTCATCATAGAATCCATAATATCAAGAAAGCACAATAGAATCAGATAGACATCTCCTAACAATGATAACTACAGCTAACTATGTATTCCTTGCTTCCTTAGTTATTTTCTAGTAGCCTATATTTATTTATATTTGTTTTTCCTCTTATTATATATTTATTTTTAAAATATTTTGTCTCAATTTGTATAATAGTTAATATAAAATATTTCTATAGAATTTTATAAAATTATGTAAAACAGTATCCGATTATATGTTGGCTCAATATTGATGTAAGGGATTATTGTATACTTGGCCGATGTGGAAGTACTGGGCCTTCAACGGATGAAATAAGGGCGTGGATATGTCATTGTACACTCTTAACGACTTCCTGGCAACGTCCTACATCTTTTAAGCCTCGTTTTTACATGTTGTTGGACTTGTGTATTTCAATCTTTGCTATTTAGCTCAACTCTTCTTCTATTACACAGTTTATTTATTTATTCTCAGTTTGTACAGAGTACATTACATATGGTGATGCAGACACATGTCAATCATGTGTATTTACAGAAGTGTTTATATTATAATCATAAAATAAAAGAAGACAAGTTTCTTAAACTTGTCTTCTTTTATTTTATGATTATAATATACCTTTCTAAGAAGAGTCTCTTATTTCTTATTATTAGAAGTGTTTATCATACAACATCTTGTTATATTATACAAAAATATGGAGTTGTTGGTCTAAATTACTACATATATATATATGGAAGCAATGGTCGCCTCTCCCGTCAAAATAAACGTCAGAATCTGACGCCATCTATTGACCGTCGCCGCAACTAGCGGCATCGGGTCGGTGACAAAGCCACAACACCAACTTTGGCAAACTGATAAGCGTCCACCTAGAGACCATGGTTTCGGGCTAATGGCCCTCGTCAGTCTAGTGCGGACTTTATTCCATGAGATCCACACGGGATCTAATGGAATCCTCACAATCTACCAAAGAGGTGTTTTCCTGGCAATGTGGCTTGGCCAAATCTATTGGCAAAACATAGATGGAAAATTTGCCGGGAGGAAATTAATCCATGGAAACAATGGTCGCATCTCCCGGCTTTGTCACCGACCCGATGCCGCTAGTTGCGGCGACGGTCAATAGATGGCGTCAGATTCTGACGTTTATTTTGACGGGAGAGGCGACCATTGCTTCCATGGATTAATTTCCTCCCGGAAAATTTCCATCTATATATATGTATATATGGAAATATGCCGGGAAGATATTGATCTAAAAAGACAAAGGTCACATCTCCCGTCAAAATAAACATCAAAACTAGCTTGCGGCGACGGTATGGCGTCTAGCTTTGACGTCTATTTTGACGGGAGATGTGACCTTTGTCTTTATATATATATATATATACTGGTATAATGATGACACTTTTAGTATATTTCACATATCTTCCAATTAGTTAGAGCTGATACTTTATAAGATCATACCCTTCTATTAAAATGTACACTGCTCCTATTTGCTACCACCCCCATATTTTGTAAATATGCTATATCTTTATTAATATAACGTGTACATCCTTATTTGTATTTAAACTAAAAATGATGACGTCAAAATAAAAGTCCAGAGTGGTTAGATGGTGGCAGCTGGGGGCAGAGGAGGAAATAGCCGACGTCCAGATAGGGCCCCCTCCAGGGCTTTTTATAGACGACCCCGGTAAACAGGACAGGTTTTAGCAGGGGTCAGCGGCAGTATGTTCTACAGGGTGTCCATCGGCAGACCGCCTCTGTCTCTCTCTCTCCATGTCTAGGTGATAGTCATCCAAGTTTGTGTCATGGCCTCTACCTCTGTCCCGTGGGCTGTCCCCGATCACTCTCGGTGCTAACATCTAGCCCTGCCTCAGCTTCTTGCTGTCCGCGTGTGGGAAGAACATCAACACTCGCCTCACGTACACGACTGCCAGTTTATCATACGTCGACAGGATCATTTGCAACAATATTACATATATATATGTCATAATTTATACTCTTCCAGGAATAATAAAGCAAACCTAGAGCAAGCCCAGAGAGAGACGGGATGTAAAGTCCGGTCACTTGAGACAGCAGCGACATTCCAAGGGGCGGCAAATGGGGCCCGCCCGTCAACACCTTGGGACTTTTAAGACAGTTGAGGATTGTGTTCAACACGAACGGCCGCCCGGCTGTTGCCGGGCCCGTCTCTCTCTCTCGTTGCCTGGGATTTCTCTTCCAAACTTGTGGTGTCCTTATTTCTCTTTCCCCACCCTATTATATTGCCACATATATATATCCCTATATATATATATATATATATATATATAAGTCAGTGTATGTATGTATATGTGTTTGTTCCTATGTCGGCTATACACGTCCACAATACGTAACTAATCTGACTGAATTTTTAACAGTACATAGAGTAGAATCTGGAAAACTTATAGTGAAAATTTCAGGTTTCTATCCCCAATATTCTTCGAGTTATTGGCAAATTGCGTTGCAAATTTGCCCTTTCGCTCGCAAGCAGCGCCTCTAGCGGTGAAGATGGGAAGTAATATCAGCTGACCTAATGTACATGTAAAACGTGTTTTAACAGGACATAGAGAAAAATATGGAAGAGATATTTTTCGCATTTTTCAGCAAGAAAATTTGAAATTGACAGGTTCTGGGCATTAATAGTTGTTTTTTTAGTCAAAAAATGATTATGACAATATTGCTATATCATGTTTGATTATCAGATACAAAATAATATCGGGAAAAATTCCAAAAAGCAGAGACCACGGGTGAAACCAGTTCATTTTTTTGTATGCAGGAACAAAATTCTAACAGAAAAACATTCATTCAAGCAGAATCATATTTCTATAAAAATATCGCTTCTCAGACACAAAGTTTGGAGCGGGACATTTCACAAGAGTGACATCCACGGCGCCAATTTATAATTGTAACGAATAGTACTTGAAAATCAAAATAATATAATTTTCAAATATCGTTGTGAAAATTTACTTTTCATATTTTAAAAACACACAAGGTTTGGAGTGGGACGTTTCACAAGAGTGACATCCACGGTGCCAATTTTTAATTGTAACGAATAGTATTTGAATAAAAACATTTAATCGGGTAAAACCCGGGCGTTGCCCGGGTCATTCGGCTAGTTAAAAATAAAAATGGCATATCCTGACCAGGAGCATGAAAGCCACCAGAAAAGCCATCTACGAACGCGTTTCGCGCTGTGCAGGCTCCTCAGCGTGGAGTAGGCTGTACCACTGCGACCAAAATTTTGATTTATCAAGAAATTGGGTTGGCCGAATATCAGGGAACAGGTTAAATCAATGAATAGTTGATTTCTGTTCCACCAGATGGCGCTCTGCCTTCTGAAAAGCACATGTGCTCCTGGTCATGATATGCCGTTTTTATTTTTAATATCAACACCTGACCTTTTTATTATTTATTTTTTCTATTGTTTTTTCATTTATATATGTTTAATTAAAAAGGCATATCTTGGATCAAAATATATGTATGTGTGGTAACCGAGGGTCAAACCAGTAGTAACCGAGAGGGACAGTCAGGACGTGGAGAGTTTTCCAGTACCTCTCTGCACCTTGGAGGACCTTTAACAGTTCTCACAGAGTACAGGCAGTCGTGGTCGAGGCAGAGTGGAAAGCTTGGGAATGTCCACACACAAAAAACGAAGAGACACAGTTGTAGTAGGAAAGTTCCGTGAACAGATAGGAGTCGAGTTAAGAGCAAGATGGAGAAAGAAGGTTTCTTACTGTTTTACATGGTCGATGAGGTGGACCTGGCTGCAACCAACAAGGGCTCACGCCGACGGTGAAGTGACTGTCTGAGTTCGGCTAAAACCGAGTTTTTTTATATACCTCTGCCGAGGGGGGGGGGGGGGGGAGACATGTGAGAATTTGGACTTTGAACGTCTGCGGCATTCTGCACACTTTGACCTTGATGGCAACGGGCTGCCAAATTACTTTTTAAGGTTGTTGGATTTCTCTCTCGATTTTAGACGTTTTTGAACTTCTCAATCTTGCTTTAACTCAGCTCTTAATCTATTACATAGTTTTATTTATTTATCCTCAGTTTGTACAAAGTACATTACATATGGTGATGCAAAGACACATGTCAATCATGCGTATAATTATTTATAGATGTGTTTCTATATACACATGACAATCTTGTTATAAGTATTATACAATATGGGGTTGTTGGTTTAAATTACCATAGATGTGTGTGTGTGAAAAAATATATGTGAAAAGCGTATTTACGCAAGTTCGGCCTTAAATACCCATTTCTTGGTTTCTCAAGAAGCCTCTGGGACCAAAATGTTTTTGGTCGCAGTGGTACAACCTACTCCACGCTGACGAAGGCCAACAGCCCTAAACGCGTTCGTGGATGGATTTTCTTGATTTATCAAGAAAATGGGTTGGCCAAATATCAGGGAACAGGTTAATTCAATGTTTAGTTGATTTCTGTTCCACTAGATGGCGCTCTGCCGTCTAAAAAGCACATGTCCTCGTGGTCAGGATATGCCTTCTTTATTTTAAATGTAATATATATTTAACACAAAGCAATAACGCGCCATCTATACATATAAAATAAAAGGATTTAAAAGCGCGAATGTTTATTTTATACATAAAACAAACTTCTACTGTCCTTACTGCGATGAAAAAATATATTGGGAGGGCTTGGCTCATCAGTGGTGAACCCTCCAAGCGGTTTCGCCAATTTAATCCACCAGACCGCTTCTCAGAGCTCTAATACTCTATTGGATCATTCTGCTTTTATATGCTACACTGAAGGATGGAATCTTACTACTGTCCTATAAGCTTATGTCCATAGTTTACTTGAAAACCATTTCTAAGATTCCATCCTTCAGTGTAGCATATAAAAGCAGAATGATCCAATACAGTATTAGAGCTCTGAGAAGCGGTCTGGTGGATTAAATTGGCGAAACCGCTTGGAGGGTTCACCACTGATGAGCCAAGCCCTCCCAATATATTTTTTCATCGCAGTAAGGACAGTAGAAGTTTGTTTTATGTATAAAATAAACATTTGCGCTTTTAAATCCTTTTATTTTATATGTAATATATATTTATTGATTTAAAATTTCTCCAATATTTCCTCCAGACCCCTATCTCTTAATTTGTTCTGATTAACCACGCGATGCCTTCTTGCGTGAGATCTGTGTGGCTAACATTTCACACAAACCATAGACTACATATGTACGTTGCTAAAATTAAATAATAATGAACGAGCCATGATAAGTTAAGTAGATTTGAACTGTAAATATAACCGAGGGATTTATGCTGTTGCATTGTTGTCCAACATTCTAAGTCTTGAGTGTTTATCCTGCTTATTGTTAAATTTGGTTTGTGAGCACGTGATCCACCAAAAGTGATGAAGGGCTATGATTTTGTGTTGGTTTCTTCCCGAGTTTTCCCGGTTTCTCCGATGTGAGCCCAGGGTGAATTCCTGTGTTATACGGCAGACGTTCGCTATGATGTGAAACCCGGAGGATATTCATTAGTTGTTACCTCATCGTAAAGTATACTTTGCTATAAAATTTGAGGAGCAGTGGGTAGAAATTAGTTTAATTTCTTAATATTTTATCATTAATGGGGCCAAATGAATTGTCTGTATTTGTTGTTTTTTCTGTGTCTGCTAGTTTCTATTTTACCATCTGGTGATGTCCAGGAAGGCACAAAAAGAGAGCTGTCATTTTATATTCCGTATGTAAAGGCTTTGAACTAATGTCGAGGCTGCTACATACGTCTTCTATCTCTGTTGTTTTGACATGTTTGGCTGCTTCATATAAATATTGGCGAGAAATTGTATCGCACATTGGAAGCCACCAAGAAAATGTACCAAAAACTCTTGGATTCACCCGACCTCGAAATTAACCCTATCCTACAGTCTCCCCCAAAACATAGACTAAAATCAAGGAAGCCGATATGGTCCAGAGGAAACCAACTTCTCTCCCAAAATTTTAATATCTCAGAAGCATGGACAAATTCCTGGATCAGCTCCGATATCCCAAACAAGAACCTCATCACAAGCCCAAGTGTCAAGATCCCAGGTTTTTCCCTCCCTCGACGAGAATGGGTGCTTCTAAACCGCTTTAGGACAGGTCAGGGAAGGTGTGCAGAGCTGATGAAGTTATGGGGCTACACCAAAGATCCAAATTGTGCCTGCAACGTCCCACAATCAATGTCCCATATACTAGATGACTGCCCGTTGTACAAATTCAATGGAGGAATCTCCAATCTCCATTCTGTCACCCCGGAAGCCCTGAACTGGCTGAAGGCCTTGCCTCTCAGACTTTAATGACCGATATGTCCTCACTTCTTTTTTCTAGATTTAATTCATTTTGTCTCCTCTCTAATTGTAAATACGTTGCTGTATCACCTCATAAGCATAAATAAATAAACATAGATCGATCAAGTTTCTGAGTGCTGCTCTGTCAAATTAAGTTGGGGATTGGAGTGTAAGGATTTTGAAAATTCAATAATTCATGTGGAATAGACTGGAATAAATTAAATCATGTAGCAATTATATATATATATTAAAATCAAGGAAGACATATCCTGACCACATGAGCTTTTTAGATGGCAGAGTGTTATTTATTGGAGCAGAAATAAAATAAACGTTTATTTAGCCTGATATTTGGCTAACCCATTTCCTTGATAAATCAAGAAAAGCCAACCACGAGTGCGTTTCGGGCTGTTGACCCTCGTCAGCATAGTGCAGGCAAAAATATTTTGACCCCGGAGGCTTCTTGAGAAATCAAGAAATAGGTGTTTGTGGCCAAACTGACGTAAATACGCTGAACATTTCATTATTATATATTTTAATTGAACTTATATTTTGGATTTGAAATAATTTTTCCGAGATTTCGAAGGACTATTCGTCGATCTCTTGTTTTCCTTAGCGGCGTGTAAGCCATCTAATAACTATATACGCGACAAATATAATGCCAAAATATGCAAATAATATATAAATGTTCATATTAACATACTTAAAATAATCCTTAACACTAAAATATGATAACTGAAACCTTTCACTGAGATATATGTGTAAATATGTTTAGTAAAGAGGGGAATCTGGCAAGTTAATTTATACTATTTCTATCTTCTCCTGCTTTCCAACAATAAACGACAGTGTTCGTGGTATTTTGATGGCAGTGTGGGGCGTGATGAATATTTAAGATGAAATACCGCGAAACTGTTGAAAGAAAAATAAACAAATTCTTCCTTCAGATAGCGGTGGGGACAAGATATACCCCGGGAGTGTCACAGAAGAACAATACAAAGTCGGCAACAAAACCTTCCAAGTTATAAACCAGAATAAATACTTCATAGCGTCTGTGGTTCTCCCCTGTCAGCAATTGTCTCACCAGAACAAACTTCCCATACTTTCCAATAGTAGGTAGCTATCAAAAATCTCCAGTCTCACATGACAGCTGGTATCTTTTGATGGAGTCCCTTTACACGTTTTCAAACATCTATCCACAAGTTCTTATCCCAAGCTCTTTTAGATACGATTCAACTCTATCTGTCATTCAATTATTTTATTATCATTCAATAATTATCCTAAACATCCAATAAAAAAAATTGTACGTTTGACCAAAAATACCATCCACAAATAATAGACAAGTTTCACCCCAGAACATCCTACAGTGTGAGAGAATGCCTGGAACACAACAAGATATCAAAATCGCTCAAATTTTATACCCCGATACCAAACACATTTCTAAGCCAAGCGATAGAACCAATGCCATTTATAAAATCTCCATGAAAATCCTGCCAGACCATCGGAGAAACCGGGATCAGAAAGAATTAGCCAACATAAATCAGCTCCTGACCTCATCAATAGCCAGACTCCATCAATAACATATCAAGATATCATGGAAAACACTGGCGTTTATTTTGGAAGGCGGGAGTTCATCAGAAGATTAAAACAATTTAAACAGAAACATTAACCTGTATACACATCCTCTTTACTATATATATATATATATATATATATATGTCGAATCCTGTCGGCTTAATCTGTGATGTGTGTTCCTGTCGACTTAATCTATGGTGTGAGATCCTGTCGACTCTCGCTATACTGTGTTGACCGAGAGGAACAGTCAGGGTGTGGAGAGTTTTCCAGTACCTCTCTGCACCTTGGAAGACCTTTAACAGTTCTCACAGCGTACAGGCAGTCGTGGTCGAGGCAGAGGGGAAGACTTGGGAATGTCCATCATTAAAAAAAAAACAAAGAGACACAGTTGTACTAGGAAAGTTTCGTGAACAGATAAAAGTCGAGCTAAGGAGCAAGATGGAGATTTGAGAAAAGTTCTTACTGGTCTACATGGTCGATGGTGTGGACCTTGGGGACATCTGACGAAGGCTCCCTCTGATGGTGAAGTGACTGTTTATTTCTGGCCCTGTTGGAGGCTTATATATCTTTGCCGAAAGGAAGTATTGGGTTTCAGGGGATGCTATAAGAGCGTGGATCGGAAGAGATCATTGTACACTGGCAACGCCCCGACATCTACATCTTTAGACGTTGTTGGACTTCTATCTCAATCTCTTGCCTCAGCTCAACTCTTAATCTATTACAGAGTTTTATTTAATTATCTCAGTTTGTACAAAGTACATTACATATGATGATGTAATGACACATGTCAATCATGCGTATAATCATTTACAGATGTGTTTCTATTATACAACATGAAAATCTTGTTATAAGTTATATACAATATGAGGTTGTTGGTTTAAATTACCATATATATATACCCGTATTATATATTATATATATCAAATGTCCTATAATTCTTAAATTAAAAAATAATAATAGTTTAGAGAGAAAATAAAAAGAAGTCTCCACATCATGCGAACTTTTGCCTTGACTCGTATGTTAGCCAAAGATATTTAATTATAAAGATACGATGAAATTAAATGATCGTTCTAGTGAAAGTTTCTTCCTAAACAAAACGAAACAGTTTTTCCAGCATTGCTAAAAGACTACAAACATCATACGAACAAAGAAATATGTTGCAAACAAAATGATTAATTTAAATGAAATCTCTGCGTTATAAATATATTTACAAATTATGTCTTAAAATATATCAAATATTCAATTGATAAATACCTGTGGAACTTTACCAAATATTGCTGCTAGGTGGGCAACATTCTGTAGCGTCGTTACCTTTGTCTCAGTTCCACGATGTGCAGCTCTAGAAGAGCCCTTGAAGTATTCACCCCAGAGGCCAGGTTTCATCTGAGCCAATCAGAACAACATCCCCAATATCAGGTGGTTGCTGTCTTATTGCCGGGTTTGTTGGTTAGTTGGAACAAATATTCCTTCCTGAAACCTCAATTCTTGGGTATTGAGGTATCGAATCTTCCAACTTCTGACATTTTCTCTCTTTCAGGGAATTTCCGCGAGGTTTCAAAAGCACCAATGGAGTCAGAGGCACTAAATATCCGGGATCCCTGAAGCATATGTCAGTGGTCACTTCAATGTGTTCGAGCATAATTCAACGATGCCTTGATTCGTCGCATCATCTCTCTCATGGTGTGATTGAGACGTTCTGCCCCACCAAGCCACCGCAGAATGGTTTTCAAATAATTAGTCGTAAAGTATTTACTTTCTGAAGCTTTCCCAATCTATCTCTTTGAAGTAGTTGGCAGTTGTTACTCAATTTCTGGGCGACGATACTTGCGAACAGAAGATTTCATCGCTTGAATAAATATCTTTGTTTTCAGAAAAGTTCTAGATGCACAGCTGGGAAAACAGCACACCTAAAGAGGACAATACAAGCCTTTTACTACCTTCTAGTGTCAGTGGATCAGCTGCCACGGCTTCCATACCTTCTGTATCCTTGACTGTTGGTAGAGGAGCCACTTCAGCAACAGTCGGACGGACAGAAAGCCTCTACAGACCAAACAAGATTCCCGACCTTGTAAAACTCTCAACTTGGATATCGTGCCAACATGACAAGATGTACTTCTTCAATCATCTTTTTTAACTAGAGGGTGTAAACTTGGTAGAAGGTAGCTTGAAGTCATCTCGCACAATTATGCGGGTCTTAACTCGCAAGATTTCATCCTGATCACACACAATGGGAAAATGGATATTTTCAGGTCAACCCCTAGCGTATTTTTCAACCTGCTCCATTTCATTCCCAATACAGCAGTGGTTTAGACTTGGTTTTCATATCCTCATTGGTCACCCACATGCTTAGCTTCATTTTTTCTTCTTCTAGGATAGCCACAGACCTTTTCCGGAATTCCAAAAAGTCTTTATAACTTTCTACCGATGTGAGGCAGTTACATCAGCTTAGAGGCCGTAAATAGATTGGTTCTCGGACGTTCACAAGATGATGCTCTAGCACGGCGCCAAGGATAAAAGGACGACAAACTGCCCCAAAAACGGCAGTGTTTAGATATTTGGATGGTGTCCTCCCACCACAAGATCCGGAGCACGTCTCTATCCTCTGGTCTTACTTCTATCATTTGAAAGGTTTTCTTTATGCCCGATATAACTCCTACATTTTTTCTCGAAATCTAAACAGGAGTTCGGGAAACATCTGACATAATCTGGCCCCTTCTCCAAACTTTCATTCAGAGAAATTTTGCCTTAGATCTGGCATCAAGTTGTCAGGATCCACATTTCTTGTACATTTGTATCCAAGACTCAGCATTGATGTACATTGCAGTAGTCCACCTAACTGGGTTTCGATGGTCGTCATTCCATTCTTGAGCGTGATGATCTTTCTTGTGATAAGCCCTGCCCAAATATGGATCCAATCAAGGTCTTCTCCAATGTCGTAGATTCAAATCTTATTTTTCTTCCACTCCTCAAACGTGTTTGATTTGGTTTTCAAATGCGTGCCAGAGATTTAGTTCTGGTCCTGTACATTGCACTGGACACTTCCATTAATTTGCTGAGGTACAACAGAGTATCTATTGTCGAGCCACCAAAGAATGAGTGTGTGACTTGTTCTACATCGAACGCTTCCAATTCAGTGCTGCTTCCTATATATGAGAGCCGCGAGCCGCTGTCCATGAAAACCTCTTTAGATTTTCCACACATTGGCACATAGTCCTGCCAAGGGCTACGTTCATTTTTCCTTCATTCACGGTCTGGAGTTGGTTTAGAAGGATTCGACATTCTTCTTTTGTTCTTCTGTCGTCTGCTTTAATTCAAGCTCAGGGCCCATCAGAACCTGACGCTTTCTCCCACACACCAAGTGGGGTTTACCGTTCCTCGCGATGTGTCTGGACATGAAACACGACAAACACCAGCGGTTTTACTCAACTTGGTTTCCTTCTGAGAGATGTCCATGTCTGGAACCACGAAGCAGTCTTTTGAATTATGTTGTTTCTCACAGAATGTGCACCGAGACACCGCAGCATTATGGAGACTGAGGCCTCATTCAGGCCTACTTTCTTCCCGTTCTCTGGCTGGGTTCAGCCTTGTTTTGCTAAAACCAGATTGTGCCAAAGAGAAATTTTCCGGTGTAGCAGTACTTCCTTTTTCATGAAGTTCATTAAGTTCCCGTGAATGCCAAATTGAGTATAAAATTGAGGCAGCTCCAACTTCAAGACTGCCAAGTCGCCGACTGCAGTCAACTGGGCGACATCGTAGAGTTTCCACGAATGAAATATTCCTTTCTCCAGACTCTAGGCGATACGGCTTGTTGTCTTGAGGCGGAATTGTCGAGAATTCGATCCATAGACATTTTCCCATTCTGGCGATAATTTGGCGTCATTTGATATCTTAAGTTTTCCATTGTTGCAAATATTTTTATGGGAGGGGGCTAGCCTCTCTTACCTCCGCCGAGACTGAGAAGCGGCGTTTGCTGCCACGACATTACACGAACCAACAATCTCCTTCGACATATTCTAAGAGCGAAGGAGAAACCTTTCTTCTTTTTATAGACCTCCCGTTACATTTAGAAATGTTGACAAAGTTTCAGGAAATCGCTTCAAACGTCGCTGAGTCTTGCGGGCAGTGAGGAGACGACGAAATTGAGGTCTGACTTCCGCCGAGGCCACCAATCCGTTCAGGATAAATCAAACGATACTGGGAACTTTGGGATTTCCAGATGGGTTTGTATCCAACAAGGACAAATAGAACAAAGAATGAATGCTTTCATTTCTAGCGGTTTCCCAACTCGTGAGGATCCGTGCGACGCTCGCACATTTGAGCATCCGCCAGTACTGGTAGCCAGAGTAGAAAACGCCACCACGTGATCAAACTGTTGTATTCCACGCCGTTTTTTCACTTGTTGCGTGAGAATAAACAGATAATTCTGACACGCGACAAAATCTCCAGCCGTCTAGTACTGCTCCGTGTGACATCTATGTAGTGTGTGTGGCCCCCGCTGGTGTGTGTTGTCAGATACAACTGTATTAACAGAGAATTTAAAAATGAATGAATGGAGGTCATATAAACGTGGAAGATTTTGTGTATGATTAAATGTAGAACGAGTTTGAGTCAAAAGGCGATCTATGGTGGTATCCCCATGTTGGACTTTTTGCATTAAAATCTCCGAGAAGTACTGTAGAGGTTTACAGCAGTCAGCTCTCCTTCTGAGTTCCATTTATGTTTGATTGTGAGATGGTCCTCGTAGTCCCACTGGTTTCCCGGACCTCAGTAGCACGGATCGTCAATTTCTGATTTTGTTGCTCCATGGAATGGACGGGTGCCATTGCTCCGTTAGTCAGCCACATTCCAGAGTTCCTTGTAGGCCTTCATAAAGGCGATCTATTGAATATGTTTATAAATTGAATATGTTTATATGTTAATTGAATATGTTTATAGAATTGAATATTCATGGTAAACGGTTTGCGGATTTCGACAAATTAGAAAGAAGGAATCATATATCGCCGCAACTCTTTTTTAACGATATACAGTGTACTCCGCTTATAACAAAGTCGGTTATAGCGAAATTCCGCATATAGCGAATGAAATTGTCTGCACGAAAGAAAAGAAGGGCTTAAACCATTAAAAGAACTCTGGATATTGCGAAGTCGGATATAAAGAATTTTCGCTTATAACGAAGTGATTTGCATGTATAAATTTTTATTTTATCCGTTTATAACGAAGTTTTCTCATTTACCATTATAATTGACTAATATATTATGCATAATATATATCAAATTACAACGTGTGAATGACACAAATTTAATGATACACAACAAATAAGTTAATAATATACAATTTTAAAATATGCAAACATATTATAAGTATTTTTTTTACATTATTTAAACAAAATTAAATTGTTTAATAAACGCTTATATTTTATTAACGTTTACCATGGCAGGAGAACGAAAACAAACAAGAAACTCACTATCTCTGTCAGTCAAGCTGCAAATCCTAAGAGAGATTGAAGTGGAGAAGAAGAAAAAGACAGATGTTGCCCAGAAACATAATATCCCACAGTCGTCGCTCAGCACCATAATAAAGAACTCTGAGAAGATCCACCAACAAGCTCTGCATGCGGGAGAAAGCAGTCGGAAACGAGCACGTGGATCTACATATGCTGATGTTGATGAGGCTCTGCTGCAGTGGTTCAAGCAGGCAAGAAGTGCAGCGCTTCCAGTTAATGGTCCATTGCTTTCCGAAAAGGCGAAGACCCTGGCTCTTGAATTTGGATTAAAGGATTTTACTGGGAGTGGTGGATGGATCGAGCGTTGGAAGGCAAGGCATGGCATCAAGCTGCGCAACATTTGTGGAGAATCAGCTGATGTCAATCGTGAGACAATGACGAACTGGTTGACCGATGTAATGCCTAATATAATTAGTAACTATGCTTGCAAAGACATCTTCAACGCCGATGAAACCGGTCTCTTCTGGCGTCTTCTTCCTGACAAGACACTTCACTTTAAGGGAGAAACTTGCACCGGCGGAAAGGCTAGTAAGGAACGGATCACAATCCTTCTATGCTGCAATATGGATGGTTCTGAAAAGATGCAACCTTTGGTCATTGGAAAGGCGAAACAGCCGAGATGCTTCCGAGGAATCAAGCACCTTCCTGTTCAGTACGAAGCAAATCAGAAGGCCTGGATGACTGGACTACTCTTCGAATCCTGGGTTCGGCACATCGACAAGAAGATGGCTGGACAACATCGACAAATTATCCTCCTGCTTGACAATTGCGGCGCTCATCCCCCAGACATGCAGGGCCTCACAAATACTCGTATAGCATTCTTGCCGCCAAATACCACTTCAATGCTGCAACCACGCGACCAAGGCATTATTCGCAATTTCAAGATGATTTATCGAACGCGTTTAATGAGGAAATATTTGACGGCATACGATGCTGGAACAGCATTAACAATCAATCTTAAGCAAGCTGTGGATATTATATCTGTAGCATGGAATGATGTGCTTCCAGCGACAATTTCCAACTGTTGGCATCATAGTGGAATTATTAAGTCCGATGTCAGTTCTCCATTGGATACACCACAGCCTGCAACACAAATGTGGGAGCAACAAAGCCTCTTCGATCGCATGAAAGAAGTTTTAAAAATACCGTTAGAGATGGATTTCGATTCTTATGCTGACGTTGACAATGACGTCGTTACAAATGCCATGTTATCCGATGTAGAAATTGTCGAGAGCATTCTTCAAGCAAAAGAAGAAGAAGAAACGGACCAAGTTGATGAAGAAGTAGACCCAATTGTCCACATTCCGCATCCAAAAGAGGTCTTGGAGAGCATTCAAACTCTGCGATTGTTTCTTCAATGTCAGGATGAGTCCAAGTCTCTTCATAGGCATCTGTCAGACTTGGACAACATCGAAAAGAGTGTTCAGCACTTGTTACTGACTTCTAAATGTCAAAAGAAAATCACAAACTACTTCTCCAAAAACACCTGATGAGGTTGTTATTGATCTTTGTGTTGCTCTTTTGAGTTGAATAGTAAATAAAATTATTGGTACAAAACATTTTTTTTTTCCAACTGCGGATATAACAAACTTCGGATATAACAAAGTGATTGTCATGGATAATGCGACTTCGTTATAAGCGGAGTACACTGTATAATCTCTCTTTGTTTGTACAATATAATTAGCTGAAGAAGGGCTTGCCCGAAAGCTTCCTTAACCGCTATAATAATAAAAAGAGTTGCGGCGATATATGATTCCTTCTTTCTAAAATTGAATATGTTTATATGAATATGTTTATAAAAAAAAAGGCCATACCTGTATCTGTTAAAGAAAAAAAAAATCGCAAAATATTTCGAGGGATTGTTCCGTCTTTTCCAAAATAGTTCCAAAAGACGTGGATAGATGGCAGCAGGGGTGCTGTATTCGGAAGTACCTGATTGATTAGTCGAGGGAGGACATTCAAACCAAAACTGGCGGCTGAGTTCATCACGTTGGAACGGAGATCTGTTCTCACCAGGAGGTCTGTGTTGATTTATCGAGAAGTTGTTTTAGATAATATTTTTATTTGAAAAAGTTATTTCTCTAGAAGATGCAACGTCACTCCGTATTGTCCACACACCAAGGAACTACTGTAGAAGAAAGGATCTGTCCAATCACTCCCGGTTGCTCCGCTGACATTTGTGTCTGAATAGAACTTATTTGCACATCAAGTGAGAATTGACGGCTCTGTGTTGTGCAGCTGGCGGAGCTGGAGCTGCGCGTGCAGGAGGCGGAGCGGAGGGCGAGCTGCGCAGAGTCCAAGGTGAGTGAGTTCGGAGATTATATTAATTATATCCCCGGGCATTGTTGAGGAGCCCCCTAACAATCCAATAATGGATATAAACTTGTCGGTACTATAAACCCTTAGTTTCCCCATCTTTGGACAAACCCGTCGTGTTTGATTTGTAGGCTTTTATTAAACAGAGCATTATTTATTAATATTTTCCCATTGCTCTATAACTGGACGCCTTTGTTCACAACAGTCCAGCCCCAACATGTGTGGGTCTACCTGGTGTAAACTGATGTTTCTCTCAATGATGACCACCCTGATCACATAAAAGCATTTTGACAGAAATTTACCATTTTAGCTTCTATCTTCACTTGACATTTAATGGGGTCGTAATTTAAATAACAGAACCACGGGACAGAGCTTATTTTAAAACAATAAATTAATAATAAACAATATTCGATCGGAAATTTGTATATATATGTATATATATATATATGCGAAAACAATAGATCATTTAAAAAATTTAATTTTTAAAGAACATTACCTATCTCTATCCATATCATTTTATATATTACATAAAATAAAATGATATGACAATAAACAGATGTTGACAGTTGTTTGTCCTGGTCCTCCTCATTGAGTAAATGGTCTCAGCGGTTTATTTAAAGGCAATTAGAAGATATCAGAGATTTTTGCTCCACCGAAGTACTACACATCTAGATATTGTATATGTATACAATTTTAAAGTCAAAGTTTACATAAGCAAATAGTCAAATAACTTTTAAACAATAATATTGGTATTTAGATTAAAGCTACATACAATTAATATAACAATTGTATCATTTCATGGGTTTTATATTTATATTGAATCTCCGTAGTTTAATGGTTGTCCTCCATTAAATCCTCTAACTTAAATATGGGCCGTTTCATTCTTTCTAATTTATCAACAGAATGAAGAACTTTGATTGCTCCCACATTGAGTTTTATATAGGCGGCTGTGACACCATATCTTCGATTGTTTAAATCTGTGATGTAATCCATTCCATTCTGCAGTTGTTGTTTGATGTGGCTAATTGGACTACTCCACCTTTTACATCCTTCCCGCTTCATCAGCGACTTCATTCCCTTTAATTCCTGTAGTCCTGGGCTAACCCATTGAAAGTGGTGGTGTCCATGGAGCAGATCGGTCCGTGTACCCTGATTACAATACCGGCCAACAAAGGTGCCGTATGGATGTCCTCTTCTGGATTGATGTCTGCCATATAGAGGGCTGCAAGGATGGCCGGGCAACTGTATAAGTGGTCCGGAGTGAGTTGGGTGTTGTTACAGTTATTGCAGTTCCTGTAGGATCTAGTCATGTCTGGGTTTATCTTCATTCCTTTAAAATGTCCTGTTCTGATTCTTGAAATTGTTGTCGTTAATTCTCCGTTAATGTTGAGCCTGCATATGGGCTGGGGTATTTTGGTTTTTGTAATGAGTTTTGCTTTTGCTATTGTATTTGCGTCTTTCAGTGTTATTGAACTGGTTTCCAGTGCCTGTTCTCGTCCTTCCTTCGCTAGGCCATCAGCCCGTTCATTACCCTCTATTCCAACATGGGCTGGTATCCATTGCATGGTACATCTTTTGCCCATTGTGTCAAGTCAGCTCAGGATTTCGTGTATTTAGTGGGTTAAGTTTATTTTCTCTTCTCTATTGCCTGTAGGGGTGATTTAGAGTCTGTTAATATTATAATTTTGATGGTCAATAATTCAGCAGTATAGTCTGAAGATATTTTTCCTATACTGATATTTCTGGTTATTTCGGTATTGTCTGGTAATTGTAGTACTCTGCCTTCTTCTCCATCATTTAAAGTGTCGTCAGAGGAGCCATCTGTGTAGGCTATGGGGCGATCTTTTTTTTTTTTTCAATAGGTTTATTGTTCTTAGAGCTTTTTCTTTTAGGTTGTTGGGTGGGTCTTTCTTTATGCAGGGTTCGATGAGATGTAGGGATATAGTGGTATTTGGGAGCAAAATTTATGTCGTTTCCGGCTGTAGGTTGTGTTTAGGTGCTCTAAGCCGATTCGACCTCTTTGTCCTGTTGTAGCGGTGCGATGTAGCCTATTGTTCCATGACTTAAATGTTTGCTGTAAGATGTGGTTTTTATTGCAGCTTCTGATTTTGTTAGTAAATTTTATGGCAGAAAGTGTTATATTCTCTTTTTCAGATCTTGAAGTTCACTTTCTTTTTCTGCTTTCGCGTTGTTTGTTGACTGCGCCTATGATTAGTTTTGCGGCTTTAGTCTGGACTCGGTTTAGTTTTTCTTTGGCTAAGTTTGAAGAGGCATAGTCTAATCTAGGCCTGACTATACTGGTGTAGGTGGTCCTGAGAGTTTGGGCTTTTGATCCCAACTTGCTCCTGCAAAGGTGTTTCATTAGTCTTGTTTTGTGCTCTGTAGGAGGTTTCTGTGATATGTTTTGTAAAGCGGAGTTCTGGATCTAAAGTTACTCCCAGGAATTTTGGTTTATTTGTCGTCTCAAGTAATTTGTCGTTTAGAAATAATTTGGGTATGATTTTGTTTTTGCTGTCTGTAGTGAAGGCCCATTGAAAGTGAAGGGGTTATTTATACCCAGTTTATAAATATATCGCTTAATTGTTTGTGCCATACTGCAAGTTGTTGGAAGATGTGCAATAGCTTTCAATGGACTTTCTGAGTCCGTTTTAATAATGATTTTAGTTTGTAAACATCCACCACTCATCTCATTTATTTATTCTCTACTGCCAACATTTATACAATTGTTTCCCAATTTACATTTAAGAGTAATAACCAGTTGTTGTTTTTCAGAAAACACCTTCTCCGACATTGTCCTTCAGTATCACAGTGTCCTTCCGTTAATGTCGCTACATTCTGGGCGTCGTATTGGTTATCGATCTTTTCCCATTAAAGTAATTTATTTTAGTTCCATTCTCTCTTCTATTCTAAAGTCTATTGGATGAGATGTTCCAGAGTTGGTGCGGCCTCAAAAGAAAGCCTACGTTATCTTTTGATCATTTTAACAGCTATAATTCTTTGCACTTTTGTTGAATATATTTTCTTACTGAATTTCCCCTTCACACAAGCATATAGAAATCAGCTGATCTTAGGGCCGTTGGTTATATAGTTGATATGTTCTTTCCAGAGTAGTTGGTTGTCACTTCTAGATATACTTTGGTTTTAACAATCTCTATTTCTTCTCCTTTGAATCTTTATTTTGGGATTTTCAAATTTGTGTTTATTTGTTATAAGTATAGCTTCTATGTTTTATAGACATCCGCGATATCAGTTTGTTTTATCTCCCGTCATAAGCTATGAGCTCCCAAGTATTCCCAGTACTGGGGTGATTTCCTTGTTTTAAGCCTTTCTCTCTGTCTCTTGTAATATTTGACCAAGTAATTGTCCTTTCTTTCTTAATTGGTCACCCCCACATATACCACTGACCTCCAAGGATATCAACACACTTTCTTATTAATTTGTTCATTAAAAACATTGATTACATACTTTATCTTTTCTATCTTCGGTAGATGTATGTGTGAGGCCTAAATTCAATTTGTTTATTATTTAACTTTCCATTTGTTAACATGAAATGTTGTCATGTATTATTTTTCGAGTTTCTTTGAAAGTACTCCGGAGTTATTGGATTTGTCTTACCTGGTGTTGTCTGTGTTGCCTTCCAGCATGGTAGAAAGCTATGTATCTATCCAGTGTATATCTTCAGGTATTTCTCCGCTATCAATCCCCGTGTACGATTAATTCTATCAACTGCAGTTTAATCTCAATATTTCCAACACGTACTTGTTGTAGTGGTTGCTTCCATTTTGTGTCTCATTGCTATAACCATATTTTGGGAACATTGAAATCATTTCACTCTATTTTTGTTGTAATGTTGTGAAGGCATTGGTCTAAATGATGGAAAGAATTAAGTGTCTTGTTTTCACATAATTCTTCCCAGCTTGTTTCTTTAGATTTATTGTTTTGTGAATATTTCCTTTCTTCCCATATAAGGCTAAATCAGTTGGTTGGCCAACTTCCTTAACTCAGTTCCACCACGGTGTTTGAGCTGTTTTTATTGGGGTCATATTTTGAATTATTATATTGGTTAATATTTCTACATACTGAGATATCCAAAGTATTGTAGTTATTTATCTCAATTTCTGGGATTTTATCATTCTCCTCCAAAAGGTTTTTTTTAATACATCCAGTTTACTTTGTTGGTATAAAATCTGTCTGTATTTCAGATATTTTTAATGTTTTCTAAGTTCAAACCCAAGATTCCATGTCATTTACAATATATTGGGATCCTCCGATATTGAACAGAACATCCAATATTGACAGGTTGGTAGTCCATCTCTGATGTTTTTGTCATTCGCGATGGAAGTAATAACTGGGTTTAACATCTTCTAATTCATTTTAATATATTGTCAGAGAAGGTGGCATATAACTAGAGCATATTTTCCTATCCAATGTTAGCAATGCCATTACCTCTTGTTTGTTATATAACTAGTATATATATCATTATCTTCACTTTTAATAAGTAACCAAACCCGTCCTTTTATTGTATAAGGTATTGTGTACGACTTATGTTAGATTTATCTGTGTTGGTTTATTGGACTCTTTCTTCTATTTTCGTTTAAATATGTACATTCTTTATTGTTTATAAAGCTAGAGGGTAATTTTTGTTCTGGTTTTATATCCTACACACAGTGTTGCCGCACAGTCAGAGCTCGCCACAATTGGAACAGCAGAGTTTTTAATACTCGCAATCTCCACTTACCCAAATCTCCCGTTGTTTAAAATCGCTATTCCCAGGACTCAGCTCTATCTAAACAACATGTTTTGCTTTGGGATCTTTTGATTATGTGAAACATTAACAGTTATATATTGTAACAAAGTATTTATTAGCAGAGTATTATTTTTATATATTTTTATATTGCTATACTCTGTACACTTCCCTCTTTTGCTTATCTTTTGTTTATCACTCATAGTTTGTTCTTGCCTGAAATAAATTGACTCATCCCGAAGTTGGTCTTCCCTAATTATCAAGGGTCCTAGTTCCGAGCAACATTTTTCCTAAGGAGCATATATCCTGATATTTCTGATGTAACTTTGGATCGTACCACACTGAAGCTCCTTGTGATTTCTCTGGATAGCATTCATTGCTTTGATCAGGGTCTATTTGTGTTCTGATATATCCACTTGACACTTTATTCCAGTTGATCAGAGCGAAGAAAGAAAGAAGCTTGTATGGTCAGGACATCATCCGTAGACTATTCCCCCCCCCCCCCCCCCCCCCCCCAGTAAATCAGTTATAATTTGTTGCGTTATTTCTGGGGAAGTTTTACTACCAAACGGTACACGGCTGTATTTCTCCATCAGGAAGCTTTAAATCCAACTTGGATGGTGACTTCAATGTCCTCCAATTGTTTTCGTGAAAATTCTTCGCAACAAAATCTTGTTTAAATCGGAAGGCTCAAGACATCTCGTCCTTGCGAACTGCGACAGAGATGCGAGTTCAAATGAAGAGTCGGTTAGAGTTGTTTTAACTCTGTGCTGTCAGTAAGTCCCACCTGTATCTGCGGGGATATTCCACCTAGCTCCACTCGACCGTGTATGTAATGAAGGATGTAACATGTTCATTCTAAGTTTATGCATTTAAAGTTGAAAATGGGTTTAATTAGGAAACTAAGTGTTTTCTAATATATATAGGAACCCCTGAGATTCCTGGGTCAGATAAACCGTCCCGTGATGAGCCAAGTCTAATAGAGCGGTTTGTCTGAGAAATGATTCGCCCTACCGGCAGATAATGGGGGCGTTACTCTGTGCGAACGGCTGGCCACCCTGCATTGATTTTTGGGCGCGAGAGAGTCGACGTTGCCGGATGTCGCTGCCGTGAGTAGCTCTTTGTTCGTCTGCTCCTTGTTTACATGTTCTTCTGCGGATGTCCTCCCCGTGCCAAGGAATTGACTCTGAGAGCCTTTCAATTCACAGGAGGGGGGCTGTGTTTTATGTCGTTTTGAGTGGAGCCTGCCGCCGGAACACATTCCCTGGTGTTTAAAATCTTTCCTTTTCGCGCGCGACATTTAAGCATTCCGCCTCTTCGAATGAGGAAACCAAAAATATAAAACGTCATCTGTATGTGTGGAAAATAAATTCTCAAAAATAAATCTCAATTTTCTGCGCATATAATGGCAACGTCACTAACGATTTTCATTAAATGTTCCTAATTCAAGTTTAATGGAGCCTCATCGATTTTCCGAAATTTGAGCGAAACTCGGGAAGTTTTCCTGCGCCCAGGTGCCATCGATCTCCAATCGTCCAGCAGGTGGTCTGTCCGCACGGCCGAGTGACGAGTTTTCATTATAAAAAAATATCGATGATTCAAAGTATTTTTTACGTTGACAGTAAAAACATCAGCAAAGTCCCCGCTGGCCCAGTAAGTCATCGTGCGACTCGACAATTGGAGGAGTGGGTCAAGTTGGTTGAAAGGCGATGAAGCGACATCATTTGGGGAAATGACGAATAATGACTTGTGTGCACGGTTTCAAGTGGGAGACGTTATTGTTCCCAAACCTCTCAACAACTTTCATTAATTTGACATGATTAGTTATAACGTGAAATCTATATGTAAGGAATGGAATGTTTCTTTTACAACATAAAACAAACTGTCCTTACTGCGATGAAAAATATTGGGAGGGCTTGGCTCATCAGTAGTGAACCCTTCCAGCGGTTTCGTGATTGCTCTAAGAAGCTGTCTGTTAGATTAAATTGGCGAAACCAGTGTTCACCACTGATGAGCCAAGCCCTCCCTATATTTTTGTATCGCAGTAAGGACAGTGTGTTTATATTTGAAAAGAAACATTCCATTTCTTACACGGCATTCTTGGCACGTTATAATTAATTTCCCCGCCTTATAACTACCATAAGAAGATTTCCGTTTATTCGACATTAAAAACATTGTTTTATAATGAGCTGTGATTCATAGCAAGCAATTTTACACTTTTTAATGGAATGAACAATAAAATGATCCAATAATATTCCATTCTAATCGTGAGGGTAAATAAACGAAATACTTTTATTGACAATGACAATGAAAACGTCTTTATTGACATCTTAGTCAATAGTACACTCCGGAGAGTTAAGAAAGACTATTTACAAATTCCTCAGAGAGAGTCAGGATGACAAGGCGGCCCTGAGCCCGGATATTTTCTCGCAAAGAGAAGGATCCAGGTCCAGGGCGCGCTCTAAGAAAGCGCCAAGTTGTTGGGCCAGATTGGTTCTCTCCGTGGGCAGGAGTCGCGGGACGAAGCTCACCCTGTCCTTTAGATCTAGGGTCGCATCCACCAGATCGAGGTGGTCGATCCCTGAATGGGACACAGGCTTCAGGTCGAGTTCCTCCATGAGTTTTCCGTAAAGGGCCTGCGACCTCCTCCAACGGGTTAGGTGCGGGGTGTCCTCCACATGTGTAGACGGTGGAGGCGGAGGTGTGGCCATGGCCGGTGACGATTCCATGTCCTGGGGAGCGGGTGGTGTTGGCTCAGCAGGCCGAGGCGCAGGCAGTGGAGGTGTAGGCACTGCGGCTGGTGTTGTCCTCAGCTCAGCCTTGACCTGTCCGAGGACTTTATAGATATTGCTGCCTGCTCCGGGCCTCAGATCCAAGATTTGTTTGATCAGGACGGCGAGAGCAACGCCCTGCGGAGGTGACAGGAGGGGTTTTATTGGAACTGTATGGCGTAGCTGTCACATGGTGGGTTTTATTGGAACTGTATGACGTAGCTGTCACATGGTGTGTTTTATTGGAACTGTATGGCGTAGCTGTCACATGGTGGGTTTTATTGGAACTGTATGACGTAGCTGTCACATGGTGGGTTTTATTGGAACTGTATGGCGTAGCTGTCACATGGTGGGTTTTATTGGAACTGTATGACGTAGCTGTCACATGGTGTGTTTTATTGGAACTGTATGGCGTAGCTGTCACATGGTGGGTTTTATTGGAACTGTATGGCGTAGCTGTCACATGGTGGGTTTTATTGGAACTGTATGGCGTAGCTGTCACATGGTGGGTTTTATTGGAACTGTATGACGTAGCTGTCACATGATGGGTTTTATTGGAACTGTATGGCGTAGCTGTCACATGGTGGGTTTTATTGGAACTGTATGACGTAGCTGTCACATGGTGTGTTTTATTGGAACTGTATGGCGTAGCTGTCACATGGTGGGTTTTATTGGAACTGTATGACGTAGCTGTCACATGATGGGTTTTATTGGAACTGTATGGCGTAGCTGTCACATGGTGGGTTTTATTGGAACTGTATGGCGTAGCTGTCACATGGTGGGTTTTATTGGAACTGTATGGCGTAGCTGTCACATGGTGGGTTTTATTGGAACTGTATGGCGTAGCTGTCACATGGTGGGTTTTATTGGAACTGTATGGCGTAGCTGTCACATGGTGGGTTTTATTGGAACTGTATGGCGTAGCTGTCACATGGTGGGTTTTATTGGAACTGTATGACGTAGCTGTCACATGGTGGGTTTTATTGGAACTGTATGGCGTAGCTGTCACATGGTGGGTTTTATTGGAACTGTATGGCGTAGCTGTCACATGGTGTGTCGGTTTTATTGGAACTGTATGGCGTAGCTGTCACATGGTGGGTTTTATTGGAACTGTATGGCGTAGCTGTCACATGGTGTGTCGGTTTTATTGGAACTGTATGACGTAGCTGTCACATGGTGGGTTTTATTGGAACTGTATGGCGTAGCTGTCACATGGTGGGTTTTATTGGAACTGTATGACGTAGCTGTCACATGGTGGGTTTTATTGGAACTGTATGGCGTAGCTGTCACATGGTGGGTTTTATTGGAACTGTATGGCGTAGCTGTCACATGGTGGGTTTTATTGGAACTGTATGGCGTAGCTGTCACATGGTGTGTCGGTTTTATTGGAACTGTATGACGTAGCTGTCACATGGTGTGTCGGTTTTATTGGAACTGTATGACGTAGCTGTCACATGGTGGGTTTTATTGGAACTGTATGGCGTAGCTGTCACATGGTGGGTTTTATTGGAACTGTATGGCGTAGCTGTCACATGGTGGGTTTTATTGATGTCGGTCGGTAGATATTCCCATCTGTCGTATAGACCGCCGTGGAGCATTGAACTCTATTTTAACCCTTTAATCACATTTACCCGAAATCGCATTTGTAAGCAGCTACTTTTTAGATTATTTGAAGGTAGTAAATAGAAAATTGCTAAAAAAAGCATTGCATTTTTCTATGCGAAAAAAAGTACAAAGTTTATATTATATAAAAGGTATTTGTTGTAAACACATGCTTTGGTTTATTTGAATAAACAGCATGTTGGATTTAGCTCGGATGGGAGTTAAAAATTGTATTTTTGTTAGAAGACAGGAATTCAAAGGAGGAACAAATGGTCAATTCCTATCCTGGACCCTCAGGAATTTGAGGTGAAACAAACAGAGATTTAAAATATTTGACAAGTTTTATCACGTCTCTATGAACGCCTTTATATGACGTAAATGAAGGTGTCAATGTGGCATTGAGAGATTTTTAAAATATCTCAAACCTTATATCCTCTTGTGTGTGGTGATCAGTTTTTCACATTAATATACATTGGTTAGAGTCAAAATTATAATGTTTAGCTTTATTCAAGTTTTAATGTGCTAGCGTTATAATATTTTATATATATTTATTTTGAAAATCTTGTTTCGCGGCGAACCACATTTTCTTGGAACTTCAAACGAGGGAAGAGGGAATCCTAGATTAACCCCTAAGATAGTTTTTGAATAACTTTTTCTCTCAGTTTGTTGCAATGAAGCAAATGTGTCAGGAACAATATTCCCAGTAATTGCTGCCGACGGAACGGGAGAAATTCTGCCAGAAATCCGGGTTTTGTAAAGTTTCTCCACTTTCCAATCTGACCACAGGGAATAAATAAACTGAGGTGAGAATCAGCCGAGCCACAGTCGTGGGATGGAGTACAATGGAATAAACAAGGGTTGGAGTGATGCGCATCCTGTAAAAATCATGTGAGGTCTGAAAAGAAAGTTTTGTTGTTGTTAATGTTTTGTAGAGCTTTCAAGAAAGCAAAGGCCTGGAAGTTGATACAAAATCTGATTGGACGTTGAGAGGAGAAGTAATCCCTGCCGTCCGTCCGATATTTTGGGATCTCTGCGGGAAAAGGTGGGAGAGAGAAGGATGCGGCTTGGTGCCGTTTATACATCGGCGGTAGTCCAACACAGCGGTGGGGTCCCTGGCTCGATGTATACATCGGTGGCCCAGCAGGACCTCTAATTTGTTTCCCATTCAGCCGAGAAATTATCGGCCACATCCCCGGCCTTTTATTCCACTCCCGGCGGTATTGGAGCGATGCATCGACCGGCTCTGGAATGCAATTAAAATTGGAGCCTCCAGCGCTGGCAAGAGTTTCGGGGCATCGTTAGAACCGCGCTGAAGCACTGGGCGAGGATTGTGGAAGATCAAAGGCTGGAGGGTGCTGAACCAGTTTACGTATGTTTTTTGGGGGGGGGGGGGGGGGGGGGGGTCGGTGGAAGGCTGGTTAAACCGTTTGGTTTTCGACCACTAGGACCCGGGTTCGATTCCCGCATTGGACACTTTTTTCTGTTTAGAAAAAAAATGCTCCAATGGCCCCCGATTCTTGCAAAAGTCCAACCCCACCAGCGAGTGCAAGTAACCAAACGGGGCTCTGGCATTTGTAAGTGCAAAGTCGAACTGATTTTCACATGTGTAGACATGTGGTGCGCTTACAGTAAAAGCAGTCGCTAACTACCCACCATGATTATCATGGCCTGTACCACGTGTACTAGGGATAAGCAAAAAAAAAAAAACGTATGTTTTGTCGTCTCTACCATATCCAACTTCCCGCGCTGTCCTTAATGTCCTAATTTCCTTTTAATTTAAACTAAATGTTAAAAGCATATTTTGACGTTAGAGAAAATTTTGACCTGTAATTCAATTTAAAATAAAAACAAAGTACAGCAACGATAGTTTTGAAACCCCTGGAGGGTCGGCCTTCCGTCCGGACAGGAGTCAGCACTTATGCGGCCTCATTCGCCGGAGGACTGTCGCCGAGGAAACAAGATGGCGGAAGAGGAGGCTCGCGTGCGGCTATTTCATTTGTTTCCCCAGTAATTAACTCCGCGGGAAGTTCCGTTGATGGCGGGAACGTACCGAGTTCTCTCCGTGGCGGCTGAGTGAGTTATCCTTCTCTCTTATCAGAAGGAAGAAATGAAAGATCTTGGTTTACAGCCATCTCGCCGACCTCTCGAGCCTATAGGAATGTGCTGGACGCGTGGACTTGCTCCACCGATGAATGAATGGCTACCTATCTATAAGACTACACGGTACAACAAGTCCCCAATCTGAGGGATTTCATCTTCAGAACGACAACTGGCTGCCGTTGAAAGTCCCCCGCGCGGGGGACAGCCATCGATCCTGGCCCCCCGCTCATCGACCCGGCCGTGACTCACCGCCCCCCACGTCAACACAGACGGCTGGACTAGTGCTTGTGCCCCGGCTGAATGCTGTCTCGTCCATAAGTTCCAGTTTGGTGCGCCTCGTGGTTCCAGTGTCCCCGGGGATTGTGGGAGCTCAGAACTGTCAAGAAAACTCTCTGTCAGAAAAACTAATTTAAAATACTCGGCGAGTGTTGGGGAGGAGGAGAGCAACTAATGTCTACACGCGCTCCAATATTTATTTTAAATAAAACTTTTCTCTTTTAGCTCTCTGCAGAGCGCAGTGTAAGCCCAGTGCAACAAGACATCGCGCGGCATTTGTTGTGACATGTGCTCCGTGCCTGGGTAAAATACCGCCGGCAGCTGGGCAAACTTGGCCAAAAACGAAATTTTCCCAAGTTTGCTTAACAAGGCCAGTTGGCAGGCGTCGCCCGGGGCAACCAAATGAATGAAGTCCAAATTTTTGTATTTTTGTACCGGGATCGATCCTGCCACGGAGTGCTTTTTTCCCAGCTGTGAGGTCACAGATGTCCTCTAGGCCAATGTTTACTTTGGACATAAATGTATCACAAGGTATGTCATAATGTTGTTTTACAATACAATAAAGCTCACTTATCACTTGTTGAGAGAGCGATGCTGAGTAAAGAGGGGATATTTCCTCGTTAAATTATTTTTCGATCTTTCTCTCTAAGCATTTCAGAAACAACTTTTAAAGTCACTGTATTGGGGGGAATTATTTTAAAATAGTTTTATGTTGTTGTTGTTGTCGTTGTTGCCGGTGTAAACACTTCCAAGTAATTAACGTTCTCTCTCCAATCACCTCTTCGTTAGATAATTCAATTAGAAAGTTTTCTAATTTCCGGCTCGACTTGGAGCGGCTCGCTCATGTTGAACACCGGACTCAGTGGCGGACACTTTTAACTCTACTTGGAAAACCAGCTCACCTTATACTGCAGTGGTTTCGCTCATTTAATATCTTTCTTCTGATTTTTTATTATGGAATAGGGTGTTTGAGGAAACTATGGACTTGAAGGACTGTAGAAATATATTACATAAATCCACCTTTAATAAATGCACGTCGGACTAATACAGCAAGTAGAGAGGTCTGGAGATTAAACTGAGTTCACCACATAGATTTTAATTATAAATTTAAAAAATAGCGTCAAAATCAATGTTGAGAGATGACCAATATCCGCCCTCTACCGACAGATTCCTGTCACGAGATGGACTTGGAATAGCCCGGTGGAACTGTCCCCCAGAATAACTTTCCGGGAGATCAATTTGCTATTTTTGTCGTCATTTCATCGCGACAAGTTTTCACAAAATGCTGATCATCTTGCGCGCCTTTAACTTTGTATTTGAACCCTCCATAATGTCTTCCATTATGTTTTCGTATTTAAACATTTGAGCTCGATTTTCTTATCGATTTTTTGTCGAAGAGTTAGTCACCAAATGTTTAGGCACATTTCGTTTTGTCGGCGCTGCCCGCACGCTACACAAAACTTTCCATATTCCCGTATGCTTCATACATTTACATATGTAAATATATATATATATTGCGTATGATATTGTTTTTTACAGCACAATACAACAATGTTGGCAAGTTTCTCTAGAGTGGAATGTCGAGGTGACGAATCCACTCCAGGGCCTCCTCTGTGCACCGGTGGATATCCCCAGGGAACACTTGGGGATATCCACCGGTGCACAGAGGAGGCCCTGGAGTGGATTCGTCACCTCGACATTCCACTCTAGAGAAACTTGCCAACATTGTTGTATTGTGCTGTAAAAAACAATATCATACGCAATATATATATATATTTACATATTGCCTCCAATGTGAGTTCTCAAACGGATGCCATTTAAACCGGAAGTATTTTCCTACAGCACATGATGTAAAAAGGCCCCGACGCAGGTCAAAACAAAAGGTCGAAGCATCAACGCGGTATATTTCAAATAGAGCCATAGCGTCTCGTGAGGCAGAATTTGACGGACGACGTTGAAGATGGCCTTTTGTTCCAAGTCTACCCAACGTGGAGCGGACGCCAGCATATAGCCCGCCGCACTGTGGACGGCTGTTTGTGGACTGGGGCGGAGAGATATATGATCAAGCCTAGTCACGTGACCGTCCAGCAGCTCACTTGCAGGTCTACTGGCACGCCCTGTGTCTGTTGGTGGCGTGGGGTTGTTGTACATCAGGACTCAACTCGCCTGCTTCAAGGGTTTCAAACTTCACATAGAGCTGGAGGAAAACGACTACTCGTGGCTGGCACAGTCCGGAGCCTGGATGGCCCCCTTGTCCTGCTGCTGGATATGTGGGAGCAGGCCTCCTCCATCCTGGGCCTAAACCACCGGGTGGTGTTCACTTCCACCCTACTGAACCTGCCCCTCGACGGTGCCTGCAGGTTCCTGGCGACGCCATGGCTTCGAGATCCTTAAGGTGGGAAGGGTTGCGCGACCTGGCGGGCTTGCTCCACCGTTCATCACCAGACTCACAAGAAGCACCTGCGACGATGGAGCATTTTACCAACGTCTGGTGGCGGACAACGCGCGCAGTGAGTACAAGGAGGAAGCGGTGGACGGCCGCCACACGGTATCTCCGGCGCCTGCTGTCCACCCTTATCATCCATCCGCTCCTTAGGGGGACATGCGGAGGACATCTCTCTGCGACTGGCTCTGCACGCCATACCTCATCGGGGGCCACGGCGTCGAGACAGCCTGCGGCGACCTGTCGCTAGCCTACTACTGGTCCTCTCCGCCCTCTCATCCGAGAGGCTTTCTTCATCAGGCGGCCGCAGGACCTGAAGTCCTGGATCTTCGCGGATGGGCCTCGAGGACCATGCCATCACCATCTCCTCAGCGGGCGAAGCACGCAATCTACATTTTCTTCCTAGACCGCGAAATGCGTGGTATCGCTGGCCATCTTCACGCGCACACCACAACGTGCATAGCTGCAATGTACACATATTCATTGAACATATAATTTTTCAAATAATTTACTATATCATCATAATTGTAAGTGAATAATTAGTATCACTTAGTGTGAAAAATAATTATTCACTTGATTGTGTGTGTGATTGACAAGTTATTAATTGTCTCTCTCTACCAGAATGTATGGGAGAAGTTTTATTTAGTTAAATAGAAGACGGGGGTTTATATATCCACAGTCTTCCTAGCACGTCTTCATTATATAGAAACATAAATGTTGCGATCAAACTTGTATTCCATTCTAAATCGTATGTTAAAAAAAGCCTCTTGCGTATTTTCCAGAGAATTTCACAATAAATTAGGCGACAAAAGTTAACAATGTCCCCTGCAGGGCTAGAAGCCTGACAAATGGATCTCCATTAGGCCCGGGCGCTAAATGGAGTCAGTCGTCCTGTTGATGGAAGGATATGTTATTAAGCCTAATCCTCTCCAGGGTTAACAGAAATCCATACCGCCATTTATTCCCCAGGTCTTTTCCTGCGGCAGTTGTCTTTCGCTCCAAGTGACAGCTGCCTTGCTCCGTTACTAAGGCCTAAAAAGAAACAGCTTCTCGCTTTATATCATTTTTATTCCCTGGATATTGTGTTTTTTATTGGCGGGGTCGGAAATATGTGGTTCTTCCGCTGACATCCCGCGGATTTCTTTTTGAAGACGGTTTTGGCGAAAAAATCAAATTATAGAAAGTAGTTTAGGAGTAAAACCAACGTTTCTCACATTAATTATCCACAACTACCGATTCCACACAAAAACGACTAGGCCAGATGGGTACAGAGTTTGGCAAACAAACCGAAGGAAAGATAATTCGACCCAGTTTGCAACAAAGTTTGGTAAATTTCACGCTCCAAGGACATTATCTATCCTCTGAGCTCCGCTGCACAAATCTTCACGTTTTTAGAGGCAAGAATATCTTGCTAAGCAATAGGCAGTTTTTAAAACAATTTTTGCCATGTAAAATAGACCAGGAAAATATAATGAACAATTTTATACAAATAGTTTTTGGCCGGTCGCTTATCAACACGCACACCCCCACCTAACTAAACTAAACAGGCGAAGTTCATTATCTGGGAGCTAATTAGCCCTGGAAGAATTAATTGATAATGAAGGTAATTGATGGGACAAAAAGCCAGATGGGATTACCACTCGCTGGAATTAATAACCCACCAAAAAATTGCCTCGAGGCTTAGCCAAACTGAAGTTTTTGTGTCCTGTGTGTTTTACGTTGAGTCTATAAATTATGATTAGCTGCCGATTGGTCGAGGACAGGGATGTGGTGGGAATTCATCTCAAATTCAAATTTCTTTCAAGTTTACAAGGCACCTGGCTTGATTCATGCGGAAATCTGCACATTTAAATGGCCTCCTCGACAACCAGGTCAAAGTTTTATTTTCAACATAAAACTTATTCAGAGTTGGCACACAAGACGAGATGACAATTTAGGAATGGTATTTTACATAACTTTAAATATTTAGCAATATTTTATTTTGTTTCATTCGCACACACACACAAATTATTAATGAACAATAATTAAACTTTAAAAAAACTCGGAATATTGACCCCATTGTTTACATGCTTGTTTTGTTTTTGTTTTGTCGTGAAAAGTCGAGTCTAGAGAGAATATTTTATTTTTAAGAAAAATCTGGGCGTAGAATTTAGGAGAGAAATGAGAGGTAAGTGCAACTTGTTTGGGATTGAAAATAAAGCCCAAACGATCACAAGATTTGGTCAACAACGGACATTATGTAAATTTATAGGACGAAAATGAAACTATTAAAATATTTTTACCATACTCTTCAAATAATAAATTGCCTTAGAAATAAAAAATAATAATTAAAATACAAATAGAGAAGTTTTTGTTCTGCACCAAGTCATACTTTAATAAACATGTTATAAAGGGGGTATAAAATATTAGTGACATTTGAATTTGTAATTTTCATAAAACTGAAAAATTCAAATAGGCAGTTTTCCCAAACCCTTCATAAGAGAGTTGTTAGAGAATTGAAGTTGCCAAAAACTTGCGAGATTCAATATGGTACTTACTGTTGTACAAAGGACTTGTTTCCATATAATAGCTTATTTAAATTTGCCTTTTTTTGTGACTTGAAATTTCACCAATTCTCATCAAGACATTGAGACTGGAGGATTTTTTATAATCTCTAGTTTCACCATTTATGGAAACAAGTCATTTGGTCTAGTGGCTAACTACATTCAACACCTCAGAGCTTGTGGTTGAATTAAAGTTATCACAACATTCCCTGCTCTCTCTAAGACAGCCACATATATAATTGAAATAATAAGTTTATAAAAATACTGTTCTATAATATATTTAATGATAAAACACAATTTGAATTATAGATTATAGGTACAAGAAAATAAGACCTAATCCAAATAAATTAATAATATGTTTGGGTAACAGCGTTGTTACCAAAATGTCACACACTATTTGGATTAGGTCTTCTTGTATCTATAATATATTTTAATTATTAATATTAATTTATACCATATTGGAACTTTTTTTATATTTTCAGAATGTTTCATGATTTAAGTGATGGATTGCATTAATACATTTGTGAACAAAGGAAAAATTTAATATAAGTGAATAAATTTTGAAAATAAAGGCTCAAAGACACCTATTGTTTACATTGGTGATTAGTGGCTGCTAAAGTTAGGCCTGAATTGTCCATTGTTGGCGCTGATTTTTCTACGTAGTTTTAGATTGTTAAGCACAGTGCGCATACACTAACTATGGCCGCTGTGCCACAATATTGTAGTTTCACCAATAAATTTGTATTTAAACAAGAGTTATCTAATATGTCAAAATTTGATTTTAAAAATTGGTTGAATTATCGATAGTGTCAAATTCATTATTTGATAGGCCACTGGTGGGACATGGTTAAATTAGCTGTTGATGGTGCCAGGCCCAGCTGATGGAGCAGAGGCTCCTGGAGGCCAGCGGAGAGCAAACCCTGCAGGTGGTTTGCCAGGAGAAGGACAAGGTGATCTCCACCCTGGAGCTGGAGGTGGAGGAGCAGGTCTGTTATCTCTGGTTAACATTGGAGGATATCTCCACTGGTGTACTTTACTTTCTTTACATTTAAAACTTGATATTTCAACTGGGAAGTAAAACTTGAAGTCATACATATTGCCACGTGGAGGAAAAACAAACTTCACTATGACACAGCAATTTATTTAAGCCAAGAACAAACTATGAATAATTAAAAAAAAAAGATAAGCAATGAGGGAAGTTCACAAAGTAACAAAAATGATACTCTGTTAGTTAAATAATATTCTGCTACAATATGATTAGAAAGTATTTGTGTGATTACTATGTCTAATATTTACCCTGAAAAAATACCTTCTATTTATATCATTTTAAATTACCTAAAATTATTTATTTTAAAATGTTAAATCACTTCCCTGAAATGGCAGTTATGGGGAAATACACAAATCTATTGAAGCCAAGTTCTACCTAGACATGAAACTGCAGCCTGTGTGAATTGGGCTATTTAAAAGCTAAATGTTAAAAATTTACGAAGAAAAATATTTACAGGGAACTCTGAAATTCATGTGGCAAATAAATAATTTCTCATGTCCTATTCGAGAGCTTATTTGTTTTAACAATAAAGAAACTGTAAAAAAATAGTACAAACGTGTACTGGGATAAGGTGCATAAATTATGAAAAAGGCATCTCCTTATCGTGTAACTGAAAGTTGCTGATGGCTTGCGCCATCTATCAGAATAAATATTAACTATTCTCGTTGATTCTTGATTATTCCAGAATTGGTCAAATACCCATTCTTGATTAATCAAGAAAAGCTAACCACGGACGTGGCTGTTGGCCCTCATCAAGAATGGGTATTTGGCCAATTCTGGAATAATTAAAAATCAATGAGAATAGTTGATATTTATTCAGATAGATGGCACAAGCCACGATAAGAAGTTTTTCTTAATAAAGAAACTAGTGTAAGGTTAGGTTACAACACAGTTGGACGACAGCTCCCCATCTTCCAAACTAGAAGAAACCTCTTCCGCCACCACTCATGCCACCATTACATACAAATATCTTCATTTTTGTACCTGATCACAGAATATTATTTGACACTACAGTCTTTAATTCAACACCCCGAGGGATCTGAATTAAAGTAAGTTAGATGATCACATTTCTAGTGGACATTTTATAACTAATAAAATGACAATAATTTTAGAAAACTGTTGTAATTTATTTTAATTATTAATGTGACACCCCATTGGGACTTTTTTTCCAGAAATGTTCAACTCTATCAATGGATAAAATTGCATTAATACATTTTTGAACAAAGAAAAATGACAAATATTATTTTAATCTAAGTGAATAAATGTGATGGGAGGAAAACAAATAAATTTAGAAAAAGAAATTATTTTACTCTTTAAGACACTGTAACTAACGGCTACCTAAGTTAGGCCTAAATCTTTGAATAAATAATCTCATGCAAATGTGTCAGCGCCTCTTGTGACACTTTTAAGCATGGTGGGCGCCACTAGGGCCCCGCATGCTAAAGTATGGTATTTTTTTGCAATAAATTTGTATTTTAACAAGAATTATTCAATGTCAAAATTTGACTTTGAAAAAATTGGCCGACTTAACATTGCTATTTGATAGGGTGTGAGGTTATAGTGTATTTTGTAAATTCTGCAATCTTTGTTACATTTTATTAAAAGAAATAGTTATCAAACATCCAATATAAATTATATATTGAAATATATATAATTATTTTAAAATAGCTTTATCATATACACTCTATAATACAAAGTGTAATTAAAATAATTATTTTATATTATGATGCACTAACGCGCCATCTGGTATCAAAATTTGAAACTATTTTAAAAAGAATCTTGCGCGTTTAAAATAGTTTTGAATTTTGAAAATAATTCTTTGTTGCTTGAAAGCAGCCTTCAGTTGGCAAATATTTTCCCACATTTTCTTCTGAAGTAGATTTGTTTTGCAAACCTGGTGGGTACATCTCCTGATTGTGCAAGTAAATGTTGCTGATGTTGGAATAACTAATTGTTGATTTATATTTATTCCAGAATTTGTGGTGGTTGAGGTAGCTTGCACCAACTGGGCCAACAAATGTGAACATTGTAAAATGGTATTTGGCCAATTCTGGGATAATTAATGATTAGTTGGTATTTATTCCAATAGATGGTGCAAGCCATCAGCAACTTTTAGTTGCACGATCAGGAGATGTCTTTTTTCTCTGAAATCTGATTGGTTGTTGGAATGTTTCCCCACATTTATAGCAGTAGTTGTTATTTTAGCACTACAACATTAATGTCCATACTGTAAAATAGAGAAAATCCATTTTGATAAGGCACAATTTGGATTATAGATACAAAAGTACTTTTGTCTGAAGATGGTAACAACGCTGTTGCTGAAACGTCACACACTATTTATTTATTTGGATTTGGTCTTATTACCTTGTGTTTAAAAATTCATTTTATTTTTAAAATAAAAAAATTTGCTAATATTATTTCATTTCTAGAAAAAGATGGTTTTAAAGTAGAACATGTTTGACACGGAGCAGAAACTTGTGAAATAACACAATCCAGGGTAGGAATAACACCACTTCTGGTCTGAACTGTGCATTACACAGCAGAAACTTGTGAAATAACACAATCCAGGGTGGGAATAACACCACTTCTGGTCTGAACTGTGCATTACACAGCAGAAACTTGTGAAATAACACAATCCAGGGTAGGAATAACACCACTTCTGGTCTGAACTGTGCATTACACAGCAGAAACTTGTGAAATAACACAATCCAGGGTGGGAATAACACCACTTCTGGTCTGAACTGTGCATCACACAGCAGAAACTTATGAAATAACACAATCCAGGGTAGGAATAACACCACTTCTGGTCTGAACTGTGCATCACACAGCAGAAACTTGTGAAATAACACAACCCAGGGTAGGAATAACACCACTTCTGGTCTGAACTGTGCATCACACAGCAGAAACTTGTGAAATAACACAACCCAGGGTAGGAATAACACCACTTCTGGTCTGAACTGTGCATCACACAGCAGAAACTTGTGAAATAACACAATCCAGGGTAGGAATAACACCACTTCTGGTCTGAACTGTGCATCACACAGCAGAAACTTGTGAAATAACACAATCCAGGGTGGGAATAACACCACTTCTGGTCTGAACTGTGCATCACACAGCAGAAACTTGTGAAATAACACAATCCAGGGTGGGAATAACACCACTTCTGGTCTGAACTGTGCATCACACAGCAGAAACTTGTGAAATAACACAATCCAGGGTAGGAATAACACCACTTCTGGTCTGAACTGTGCATCACACAGCAGAAACTTGTGAAATAACACAATCCAGGGTAGGAATAACACCACTTCTGGTCTGAACTGTGCATCACACAGCAGAAACTTGTGAAATAACACAACCCAGGGTGGGAATAACACCACTTCTGGTCTGAACTGTGCATCACACAGCAGAAACTTGTGAAATAACACAACCCAGGGTAGGAATAACACCACTTCTGGTCTGAACTGTGCATCACACAGCAGAAACTTGTGAAATAACACAATCCAGGGTGGGAATAACACCACTTGTGGTTTGAACTGTGCATCACACAGCAGAAACTTATGAAATAACACAATCCAGGGTAGGAATAACACCACTTCTGGTTTGAACTGTGCATCACACAGCAGAAATTTGTGAAATAACACAATCCAGGGTAGGAATAACACCACTTCTGGTCTGAACTGTGCATCACACAGCAGAAACTTGTGAAATAACACAATCCAGGGTAGGAATAACACCACTTCTGGTCTGAACTGTGCATCACACAGCAGAAACTTGTGAAATAACACAATCCAGGGTAGGAATAACACCACTTCTGGTCTGAACTGTGCATCACACAGCAGAAACTTGTGAAATAACACAACCCAGGGTGGGAATAACACCACTTCTGGTCTGAACTGTGCATCACACAGCAGAAACTTGTGAAATAACACAATCCAGGGTGGGAATAACACCACTTCTGGTCTGAACTGTGCATCACACAGCAGAAACTTATGAAATAACACAATCCAGGGTAGGAATAACACCACTTCTGGTCTGAACTGTGCATCACACAGCAGAAACTTGTGAAATAACACAACCCAGGGTAGGAATAACACCACTTCTGGTCTGAACTGTGCATCACACAGCAGAAACTTGTGAAATAACACAACCCAGGGTAGGAATAACACCACTTCTGGTCTGAACTGTGCATCACACAGCAGAAACTTGTGAAATAACACAATCCAGGGTAGGAATAACACCACTTCTGGTCTGAACTGTGCATCACACAGCAGAAACTTGTGAAATAACACAATCCAGGGTGGGAATAACACCACTTCTGGTCTGAACTGTGCATCACACAGCAGAAACTTGTGAAATAACACAATCCAGGGTGGGAATAACACCACTTCTGGTCTGAACTGTGCATCACACAGCAGAAACTTGTGAAATAACACAATCCAGGGTGGGAATAACACCACTTCTGGTCTGAATTGTGCATCACACAGCAGAAACTTGTGAAATAACACAATCCAGGGTAGGAATAACACCACTTCTGGTCTGAACTGTGCATCACACAGCAGAAACTTGTGAAATAACACAATCCAGGGTAGGAATAACACCACTTCTGGTCTGAACTGTGCATCACACAGCAGAAACTTGTGAAATAACACAACCCAGGGTGGGAATAACACCACTTCTGGTCTGAACTGTGCATCACACAGCAGAAACTTGTGAAATAACACAACCCAGGGTAGGAATAACACCACTTCTGGTCTGAACTGTGCATCACACAGCAGAAACTTGTGAAATAACACAATCCAGGGTAGGAATAACACCACTTCTGGTCTGAACTGTGCATCACACAGCAGAAACTTGTGAAATAACACAATCCAGGGTGGGAATAACACCACTTCTGGTCTGAACTGTGCATCACACAGCAGAAACTTGTGAAATAACACAATCCAGGGTGGGAATAACACCACTTGTGGTTTGAACTGTGCATCACACAGCAGAAACTTGTGAAATAACACAACCCAGGGTGGGAATAACACCACTTCTGGTCTGAACTGTGCATCACACAGCAGAAACTTGTGAAATAACACAATCCAGGGTGGGAATAACACCACTTGTGGTTTGAACTGTGCATCACACAGCAGAAACTTGTGAAATAACACAATCCAGGGTAGGAATAACACCACTTCTGGTTTGAACTGTGCATCACACAGCAGAAACTTGTGAAATAACACAATCCAGGATAGGAATAACACCACTTCTGGTCTGAACTGTGCATCACACAGCAGAAACTTGTGAAATAACACAACCCAGGGTAGGAATAACACCACTTGTGGTCTGAACTGTGCATCACACAGCAGAAACTTGTGAAATAACACAATCCAGGGTAGGAATAACACCACTTCTGGTCTGAACTGTGAATCACACAGCAGAAACTTGTGAAATAACACAATCCAGGGTGGAAATAACACCACTTCTGGTCTGAACTGTGCATCACACAGCAGAAACTTGTGAAATAACACAATCCAGGGTAGGAATAACACCACTTCTGGTCTGAACTGTGCATCCATCCAATGGACGTGCAGTGATCCCACATGTAGGTGGAAACACAACACATATTGTAGGAATGAGGTATTTCCAAAGTACTTTTTGATTGTATTTTCTCCTTGTGGCTCTTTCTATTATTGCAGGTTTTAGGGTGAAAGCTTCCAATTAAAGTAAATGCATTTTTATAAAGATTTTATAATGATCTCATCATCATTGTGGAGAGATGTCAGTTAGCTAAGAAGTTTGCCAAAAATGCACATCAATAAGTGAAATGCATCAAAACAAGGCTTTATTGGAATTTTCCAAAGCTGGTATTTATCTAAATTGTGTGGTCTGCAGAAAGAATTTCAGGGAAGGGCAATAAGGTACAATTTGGATTATAGATTAGAAATAAGAGGTAACAAATCCAAATAATTTAAATGTTTGTCACATTTTGGCAACAGAGTTGTTACCAAAATGTTACGAACAATTCAATAATTAGGATTTGTTTGAACCCTGTGTGATCATCAAAGCGGTGTGTTGACAGAAGAAGCTCCGGGTGCAAGATGCCAAGCAGGTGGAGGCCAAGGCAGCCAAGATCAAGGAGTGGGTGGCCAACAAGCTGAAGGAGGCAAGTTCATTATCTCTTGATTGGAGCACACAGATATTATTTTAACACTTTGCATGTCTTCTATTTACATACTATGTTTGAAACAATGGTACCTGCTCTAGACCTCCTAGCACTCTGTCAACATTGTACATTTCCTCAATATTTGACCTAGGTACCACTGCCATAGTGATATTTCTATAATCATCAAAAATATCACCATCTTTATAAATTAAAATGTGGGTTTGTATTCAGAGCAACTCATATGCACGTTTCCAATAGCAAATTAATGAGCCTATTTGTCAGATATATCAATCCAATCAGAATAAAAGTGTCGTCCTGATAATTTCCTGGCAAACATCCATTGGCTCATTATTTGACAATGTTGTTGCCTCCATACAAACATGTGTGTGATCCCAACATGGATGATCCCTAGTTGTGGGTTACCTCCAACCACATGTGATGGATATTTTGGATAATGTCGTTGCAGACACTTTCCATCAAAACTTATAACAGAGTAGTTAATATTTATCTTGATTTTCCCCAGTTTTTTTGTTTGTAATTCCAAGGAGGTTTGAGATAGAAACCTCAATTCTTCCTCCTTTTGAACTGTGACACCTCAGTGACAGACAGATCACCTCAGGATGTATGACACAATGGTCAAATTGAGCAATCTGTTTTAAATATCTAATGTTGATCCATCTGATGGCTGTGATGGAAGCTGCTGGGTTCAAAAGTTAGAAACAAACTGTCTTCAATGACAAGCAACTGTTGAAATAAATATTATTCTATCTATCATCATACCTAGATTTCCTTTTATATATTTTTTTGAAAATAGAGTAATCCATAAATAAATCTTTAAATAAAAAGGCATATATTGGATCAAAATATCATTATATTGGTAAAATAAAATCAATATATGCCTTTTTATTTAATGGATATATCTCCCCCACACCGTCCAGAACACCACAGCAGTGGTAGAGGTTATGCAAGGAATAGCGATACCCCAAAATTACCACATGGTTTCATTTGATGTTGAATCTTTGTCTATCCACATAAAGAAGCCATTAGTGAAATTTCAAAATTTATAGACACCATTCCACAACTTAATTTAACAATTTCCAAAGAAGCACTTAAAGAATTACTCGATCTATGTTTATCCTTCAGTTATTTCAGTTACAAAAACCAGTATTATAAACAGGCCTTCCAATGGGCAATCCTTCTGCCCTCGCCAATATTTATATGAATCATATTGACAATATTATCATTGCAACCAAACATCTCAAAATAATAGCCTGGAAACGACATGACATCATTTGTGAAAATAGCAACCTCGACAATATTCTAACCTTCCTCAACAGTTTAAAGCCATTTTTAGCCTTTACATACGAAATAGAAAATAACAGATCTTTAGCATTCTTAGACATCAAGCTTACCAGAATAAATAGCAAAATAGAAACCAGTATATATAGAAAACCAACAGGCAAATATCTCAATTTTAATTCATTTGGCCCCATTAATCATAAAAGATCCGTTATAAAAACACTTCCTAAAAGAATTTCCACCCACTGCTCCTCAAATATTAAAAATATTAAATCTGAACAAAACATATTTTAACAATGAGATGAAAAATAATGAATATCCTCCAGGTTTCATCAAGAAACATATATATAAGCCCACCAACAGTCCTACAAACAATAGTCAAGAACCGAATAAATACTGTGCACTGCCATACAATTATGGCATTGAAAGAATAACAAGAATACTTAAAAATTACAATATCAAAACCTGATACAAAACCACAGCAAATTTGAAAGACATTCTACGCCATCCCAACACTAAGCATAATAGCAAACATCAATTTAAATCAAACATAGTATATCGCATTCCATGCAAATCATGCCCTGCAACCTACATAGGAGAAACCAGTAAAACTCTTGAAGAAAGAATAAACCAAACTTGTGTGAGATCTCCTGAATATGGGAAATTTAAGCAGCGTGAGAGTTGTTAGGTTTTTAGCTAGGTGAAATATAGTTTACAATTGTGATGTTCTATATTTTATTATCTAGCTTAAAGTAAAGCCTGATGGCTTAGAACTGACTTGTTCTAGACTTGTTGTAGAACCAGATCTAGTAATTATGTAAAAAAAGGACGAATCTCTCTATACTTTGATCCAGACCTGACATTTTGCTCCTGTTGCCTCCTCCTCACTTTATTTAATTCAAGTTTCAGATTGTAACAAACCAAATAGCCCCTGGTGCTGAACAATTAAAGAACCAATTGTTGGGCATCAAGTTGTCGTCCAGTGGGATGTGTGGCAACAGAAGCTTTTAATAAAATAACCAGGAAAACAGCTGTTGTGTTCCTTATTTCACTTAATTTCCTCTAAGTTCACCAACCCTTGGTGAGCACTCCACTCAATGACCAGGATAACAAACAATGGAAGTTGAGACCAGGCTGATGGCAACTGCTGTGACTAAATGGTGCAGCTGGAGATCCAGAACCAGCACTTGCGGGAGCAGAACCAGAAGTGCAATGAGCAGCTGGAGCTGTTGAGGAACCGGTTTGGCACGCCTACACCAGCCCGCAGGGGAACCAGCACAGAGGTGGGTGGGCTGTGGTGTCTCGAGAGTCGCTGACACAGGGTGCAGGACTCCTCCTCCCGCGGGAGCTGTGATGAGCGGGTGGAGTCGGACGACAACAGCATTGAGCACAGACTAGCACCTCCGCGGGTCCGCATAGAACGCAAGAAGTATGACATGGCCACCTCCCTGGCCAGCTCAGATGAGCTGCAAACCTCCCCTCCACAGGATGGCTCTTCCCCCGCCAGCAGCGGAGAATCCCCTCAGCCCCCGCTGCCCCCTCCGCGCACCCGGTTCCCTACCAGCCCCCGGCCCCGACCCCGCCAGCAGCTGCCCAACAACCGTCCTCCCACCCCGCCTCTGCACCGGTTTCCCTCCTGGGTAATTGGCCTGCACTGTTGGTTGTCTGCGGTGTAACACCTGGGGCCGCAGGAGTCAAGGATCTACGAGGTGGCTGTCAACGGCATCACTATGTCAGCTGATACGGCCTCCCCCTCCAGTGAGTTCCCCCACCCCCCGTCTGACACAGCCTCACACACTGCTGCAGAGTCTCCCAACAACAACTCCAAGCCACGAGAGACCAGCGGGGTGTTTGCTGACTTCCACGTCCCAGTGTACGCCACAGTGAAGGGAGTAAGTCGCTACAAACTGGACAGATGTTACAGCTAGCTCTGCAATAGAATATCTGGTGTCAACAAATGGTGGGTTGTGCCAGCGAGCGTCCCAGATCCGCTCTGTGCCATTTACCGGAGAGTCCTCGGACTCCTCAGACAATGAGGACCCTCGTGGCACCACCTCCTCCTCCCACACCACCAGTGACTCCAGCACCGGCAGTCCGGGCAAGAAGTCCACACCCAAGAGAGGTCCTGTCGGCTCTAGTGCCTTTTTTTTATAAACCACTTTCTCTGTAAAAATGGAAAACCTCCTTGTAAACAATTGTGTACACAGTGGCTGTCAAATCAATCATTTCAACATTTTGCTACCACAGGCCAAGTAGGAATTGATACAAACTTATTTACAACAACACACACCTTGTAGTGCATATACAAACCTCTCAACCATTTAAAATTCTTTACAAACAACTTTGAAATTTAGAGTTACATAGAATTTTAAAAAGGTTGAATTGTTATTGATTTGGAGTTTTATAGGCTGTGAGGCCACCAACATTGTGTGGTGCAGAGTCAGCTGTGTCAGATGACTACGCCATCCCGCCAGATGCCGCCAGTGAGGTGGACTCCCCACGTCTCAGCAGCCCCAGGAAGGTTGTAGAGCTCCCCATCCACAGTGCAGCAGTCACAGTGCACAGTGCAGCAGGAGTCTCTGGAGAAATGTGGCTACCTCACCAAGCTGGGCAGCGGAAAATTCAAGACCTGGCGCCGGCGCTGGTTTGTACTCCAGGAAGGTGTTCTCAGTTACTACAAGGCCCCGGGAGAGCGAAGGCCTCAGGGCCAGCTGACGCTGGATGAGACCTGTCGGGTGAGCCGCGCAGACGGCGCAGCAACCTTTGAAGTAGCGGTGGGCAACAAGCGGCCTCTCTACCTCACTGCAGACTCCACGGCTACCATGGAGGAATGGGTCCGAGGTATCACTGGCATATTGAAACATCACATTTGTTGTTCCAATAAAACCTTTGTTTCAAGATTTAGAAAGTTTGAAAGAGAATTTTAACAGATATACAGTCGAACCTCTTTAATTCAACACCCCAAGTGTTAAGGTTTCTTTTCCTTAACAGAAAGAAGGCCGTTATTTAGAGGACTGTATAAGTTTTGAACTATCCAAATGACACCCCAATGGTGATTCCAACGCCTCTGCCAAAGAGAGAATAAAGGCACGACCAATACTATTCACACACATTTTATTTCCAACCACACTATATATACAATAGAATACACACACGTGACCAGGCACTCCTGGTCAAATATAATACAAACATTTACACAGAGTAATATCAAAAATAATAAAAATACCCTAACATTCCTCCCCGAGTTGATGGGTCACATCAAGTTCCTGAGGGGCCACCGGAAGCAGCACCAGCCTCACCAAGGGTCTGCGGAGCACTCCAACCAATGTCCGCACCGAAACAACCCGCACCAGGCCGTCCTTTCCAGGATGTGTCTCCACCACTCTGCCCATAAGCCACTTTGCAGGGGGCATTCTTTCCTCTTTTATATAGATTCCCACAGAACTCATCTTCCTCTGATTCTGTCGGCCTTGAGGGGATTTCTTTAATTTCCCAAAATCGCTGTGGCAACCCACCAAGGTGGTCCTCATATTTGACACGAGTATTATACACCAAATGAGGACTCGTCTGATCTTTTTTCGGCAACTCCCCAGAAATCACCCATCCCAACCTGGTGTTCTGGGCACATATATGGGTTCTGTCACAAAGCTTAAGGTCGGAAAGGAGTAATCTTCCATAGACATCCGCACCCAGGATGACATCCACCTTTCCACTTTTCTCAAATTGGGGATCGGCCAGAGGTAGGACCTTCCAACTGGACGGTAGAGCCAGACATAGGTCCCTAGTTGGCAACAACCCTGTCATACTTCCCACCACTAATGCCGTCATCGGTAAGGTCCATCCTGGTTCTGTCAAAGATTCCAACGTAAACGAAGCCAGTTCTTTAACAAGTTCTCCTTTAGTATTATTTATTCCATAAACCTGGGCATTTACTCCGCATGTTGGAACACTCAAATGCTGTAGAAGATCTCTCTGCACAAATGATGACTGAGATCCCTGATCCAGCAATGCTCGCACCACTACCCCGTTTCCATGGGGATTTACAATCCGAATCAATGCGGTGGCCAAAAGTGCCCTAGGAATGGCCGTCCGTGTATGCATTCCGGTATATTCCACCTCTTGTTTATTGATCGATGCAGGCGGATCCTTGGGGCTAGTCATCTTCAGTTTATTTGGATCCTGATCTTCTTGAGACATTGTATTCGTTCGATGCAGGAATCTGTTATGGCCGCCTTGACATTGTGCACATCTTATAGCTCTCCTGCATGTTTTTCCTATATGTCCCACGCGTAAGCATTTAAAACATGCGTGCGCCTTCTTTAATGCCTCCACTCGCGCTGGGACCAACATTGAACGCCATTTCGGGCAAGACTGTATCCAATGGTTCCCCTGGCAGATTATACACCAGGGAACCCTCTTTACGTCATTTTCTCTTATTTTTGCCATATGCGACCCCGTTACATAATGCCCGGTGTCTCTTTTACGTGATGAATCCCCAAATCCATCCTTAATGTAGGCAATTCTCTGTTCACCCTTAACTTCTCTTCGCACAAAAGCCAGCAGAGATGTCAGTCTCTGGTCCACCGATGGGATTAATTCCTTTTCATCTTTAGCATAGCCAGCCATGTCACTCCTCTGCCAGACTCTAATCAACTCCTCGGGCAAACTGGACTCCACGAGTGGATACAAAAAGGAAGAGTTCTGCTGCACATTCACACCCAGGGAATCCAAAGACCTTATGTGTGACTCAACCTGGTCATATAAACTTTCCAAGGATATATTCTGTTTTCTTACGTTATTGATGACCAGTTTCAACAATTGTCGCACATAAACCTCGGTCAAGATCACCTTGTCGCCGAAGCGATCCTTGAGCGCCTCTATTACCTTGGGGTAGTTAGCCTCCGTCAAAGGGTAGCTCTTGACCAGTCTTTCTGCTCTTGTTCCAACTTTCATAGCCTGTATCAAATAATGGAATTTATCCACTTCAGACAGGCTTGGATTCTCATGAATGGCCTCAAACTGCGACCACCATCCCAGCCACTCGAGACTGGTGCCATCGAAAACTTTTAACGCGATCTTTGGCAGTTTGCATGAGGTACTCTTCTCTGGGCTACTCCTAATTGAAGCCACATCCCCTTGGCCTTGTTGGTCATTTCCCTTCGGATTGAGATAGTCGGTTACTTTCTTCTCTGTTAGCAGAAAGTTCCTTTCATACTGCTTGACCAAATCCTGTTCTTTCTCCAATTCCTGCATAGTAGTGTTCCCATCGTCCAGCATTAACTCCCTAATTTGGGAATTCGCGTTCCTTAGCTGGCTTTCATTAATCTCCAGCAATTTAAACACGACCAAGATAGAGTCCCGAGAAGGATATTCTTTATCAAATTCAGCCCCAATTTCTTTTATACCTTTTGTCACCGATGATCGCAGCAGCGTTCTTAATTTATTACTTTTATCCATCTTGAAATTTTCAATTAACAAATTTAAATTAAGGCTAATTTACATATATTCGCTAAATTTCGCCAATCTACTTTGTTTAATCTTAATACTCTTAAACTTTGCCTTCTGAAGCTTTATCTTCTTTGGATTTATCTTATTTAGCTTCAACCTCTTTGGCTCCAACTTCTCCAACTTTAACTTCTTCGGCCTTAACTTCTTTGGCTTTAAATTCTTTGGCCTTTTCTTTAGTGATTTGCCTATTCTCTTTTTGAATCCGGCTCGAGGGACCAAATTTTAAGGTTTCTTTTCCTTAACAGAAAGAAGGCCGTTATTTAGAGGACTGTATAAGTTTTGAACTATCCAAATGACACCCCAATGGTGATTCCAACGCCTCTGCCAAAGAGAGAATAAAGGCATGACCAATAATACTATTCACACACATTTTATTTTTTTTATTTATTTCATCTCAATTTACAGGTGTTACATTCGAGCACAGCTCACGAGTCACCTTGTCCAGATTATTTACACATGGCGAGTTGTAATGCTGGAGTGGCCCCCCGAACCTTACAGGAGGGCAGTTGTTGGGTGTTTGGCTGTCAGCTAGCCATTGGGTCCAGGTCGTCGGATTCGGTGGCTGAGGTCACCAACTGTAGGAATTCTTCTTTTTTGAGTTTGATTCCGTTGCAATTCCAGAAAACGATTTTTAAAGGTAATTTGCCTTTCATTGTAAGAAAGTTTTGATAATTTCTAATAATTTTTCGCACAGTTCCCTGGTGTCAGAATGAGTAGTTTTCTTTTTTGCAGTTTCAGCGTAACTTGCCTTTTGTTTTTCAACAATTGCTTCTTCTGTTTTAGTGGAGCTTGCTTGAGGTATGGTGTTAGGGGAGTTTTGTCTGGGAGGCTTTAGCTGCTGTTGTTGTGGCTTCGGAAAATTTGGGCATCCGCGGTAATTGGCTGTGTGCGCCTCTCCGCAGTTAGCGCACTTTGGTGGGAGCTGTTTCGACTTTCTTGGACAATCCTTCAAATGGTGTTCTTCAGCACACTTGACGCATTTGAGCTTCAAAAAGCAGTTTAGCTGGCCATGCCCAAAACCCTGGCAGTTAAAGCATTGGGTCACTCGTTTTGTAGTCCTGAATGATTCCACGACTATTTTTTGGTAAAGTATTTCGGTTATTCCATAGATTCGTTTATTTTGTTCGTTTTTCGGTAGCTCTACTAGGACTATATTCATCGGTATTTTGGTCGATTGTCTATGGAGTCTTTTGACAATGACCTCAGTGAAGCCCATTGAGACCAGTTCAATTACGACGTCTTCTTCTTTGAAGGCTGTTGATACCCCCTTCAATACCACTTTCAGTGGTTTTTCCTCCTGTAGTCTGTAAGAATATCCTCCATTATTTTTCTGTACATACTCCCTGATTTTTTTGAAGTCGCCTATGTTTTTCGATTTAATTATGTGCTTTTTGCCTGAAATCGTGACTTGGAATGGTTCCATGCACAAGTCTTTTAGCTCTTGGCAAAGAAGCTTCCAATCTGCTACATTTTCTGCAATAACAGGAGGAATTCTCGGTTTTTTCACGTTAGTGACTGTGGTCCATGGGCCATCGTTGTCGCTATTTTCTTCATCGTCTTGCGGTGGGTGAGCTGCGTTCATTTGTTGAGAAACTCCAGTGGCGGGACTTTGTTCGTCGATGTCCATTCTAGGCGTCTTCAGGTTACGCTCGCTCCTAGTTGGCGATCTTGAGTCATCCTGGGAGCCGCGAATTCTCTTCTTTGATTGAACCGTTTCCTCAAGTTTATACTCGATTCCACATTTGTCTAGGATCTTCGTTATTAAGGAGGCTTCGATTATGCATAGTTTCTCGCCGGTTGGTCCGATCGTCGATTTAATTACAATCGGTGGCATATTATTTTTTGCCCCCTAAAATTCTATATAAATGTAATCCAGGTTTTAGCACACACATTTTATTTCCAACCACACTATATATACAATAGAATACACACACGTGACCAGGCACTCCTGGTCAAATATAATACAAACATTTACACAGAGTAATATCAAAAATAATAAAAATACCCTAACACCAAGGGATCAGAGCTTTCGGTTGAATTAAGGTTAGATGATTAGCTAATCATCTAACTCGCTAAAATAATATTTTTTAAAATTGCTTTGTAATATTAATTGATCATATTAATTGAAACCATTGTGTGTGTCCTTTTTTGTATTATTTTTTATTTTCATGATTAACTTTAGTATCAGGGACAAAATGGCAATACTACATATTTTTGAAACAGAAAATAATTACAAATAATAGTTTACTCTAATTGAAGAATATAGCAGTTGAAAGGAAATAAATATGGAAAATAAAAAGAAAATTTAAAAATAATATTTAAAAATAATCATGAAGATCTTTTTAAAAATTCCTTTATAGATGTCTGTTTTTGCACTGAAATCTTTCTTCCTCTGGAATGTGTTTTAAATAACTATTGTATTAAAGACATCCACTGCTGCTGCAGGTGTTATTGATTTTGTGTTTAAATCTTTTATAATAATATGGAAATGGAATATTGAAATAAAATGTTATCATAATCATTGTGGCTACATTTTATGAAGATTTATTTATTTGAAAAGAAATTATTTGTAAATTTTAAAATAACTTAAATATTTCAATGCTGAAATTTAAAAAGAAAATAATATTATTAATTAGCGTGCGATTCCTAAATTCCCGCGTAAAAAAAAAAAAACACTTGCGACATTGCGCAACGGCACTGCAAAGTGAAACTTAAATAACAGAAACCAAAAGTGAGCAGGCGCGATTCTATCGGCGCCCGCCGATGCCGATCGTCGTCGCCGTAATATCATTTTAGCGGTAAAGTTGTATGTAAAAAAAAACATTCAACTGTCGAAATTCGAATTTTAAAATGGTCGAACTATCGAAACTGTCGTATTATCGATACTGTCGAATTACGGTTTGTTATTTGATAGGCCGGAAGTCGGGACATCTGAATATGGTCGAATTAAGGTAGAGTGTCGAATTTGCATGTGTCGAATTAACGAGGTCATACTGTATTTAGAAGTTAAAAATGTAATTGCTGTGTAGAAAATATTTAGCTTTTTAAGTTTCATAATAAATGAAAGAAGACTTTTTTTCTTTCACAAAATATTAATTTATTGATTAAATTTACAATAAAAATAAATAAGAAATACATTTTTATAATTTGAGCTTCATAATGTCTGCTCCAAAGAAAATTTTACACATAGCTAAAAATATTTTGAAAACACAAATTAAAAATTTGATAAATTTACCTACTAAAAAAATATTACTTTTTACAAGAATTAAATTTACAAACACATTAAATTCTTAACAAAATAAATTAACATCTCTTAAATAATATATTTACATATTTTCTTTTAACAAAGATTGTGATCACATACAACAACAGTATCCAAGCTGTATCCAATGTTGTTGTTGTTGCAGTGCTGCAGAATGTCCTGCGCAGGAACGCCACGCGACTGCTGCTGGGCCGCGAGGACAACAAGCCGGCCATTGAAGGCTGGCTCACCAAGGTACCGGACCTGACACCTGTCACAAACTTGGCCCTCACTGTTAGAAACAAAATCTGCCCTGTCACAACTTGGCCCTCACTGTTAGAAACAAAATCTGCCCTGTCACAACTTGGCCCTCACTGTTAGAAACAAAATCTGCCCTGTCACAACTTGGCCCTCACTGTTCACTGCGTTCCACACTCAGTAGCAGGAGTTCCCCGCTGTTAACTTGTGGGAGCAGGTTTTCCTAGAAATTATTTTCTTCTTGTTTGCACACACAATATGCTGTGACAATTTTTCTCATTCTAATGGTGGTAACAGATGTCACAATAGTCTTGTGCTAGATTCTGATATCAAATTGTACCATGTTATCAATATAAATAATTGGTTTGTTTTTAAACATAAATATTTGATGCATGTTTTGTATATAATTTTATATGAAGCACTTTAAAGACAACAATACAGTAGATCCTCCCTTTAGCAGACACCTCTCCACAAAGGACAGTTTTCATTTGTAAAATTACCATTTTTACTATTTAGTAACTCTCCAGTAAAAGGACACCTCTCCCTAAAGGACAGTTTGACTCTGCAATTAGGTGTTGTCCTTTACCGGGAGGTAGTTCTGTATTTTAAAAATTCTACTTTTTAAACACAAGGTAATAAGACCAAATCCAAATAAATAAATAGTGTGTGACGTTTCGGTAACAGTGTTGTTACCATCTTCAGACAAAAGTACTGAATGAGAAATTTTACCACAGCATGTTTTAAATAGTTCCTGTTATCAAGTGTGTAAACAACAGATAAGAAGAAGATGGTTATAATAGCTATAAACACAAGATGCTTTCTTTATTGAATAACAATGGCACCTATTCTCCTATACAAAATGATCCAACAAAAAACTTCAAAAATAAATTGGACACCATACTTAAAAACTGAAGAAAAAACAAATATGTTAATTACAGGCTTTTAACCAAGTTGAAAAATTATGATGCACATGTTCCCAATATATATGGTGCTCCAAAGGTCCACAAGTCTAACTGTCCATTACGCCCAATAGTAAACAATAGACCTTCACCAACATATGCCTTGGAAAAATGGTTAGCACAACAATTAAAAATCTACCAATATTTTAATGAAAATGAAATTTTCAACTCCTATGAATTCAAAGAAGATATTATTGACATGAAGCTAAATGGAAATCAAAGAATTATATCATTAGATGTTGAATCCATGTCAATCCCTATACCCACAATTATGGATGCATTAAACCATGTGATAAAAGAATCAAAAATAAATAATTTGCCAAAATATGAATTTTTAATTGGAATAGAGTTTTGTTTGAAAACAACATACTTTATTTATGATGACCAAATATATCTCCAAATGAAAGGTGCAACAATGGATAGTCCAATATCACCAAACGCAGCTTGTATTACTATAGGCCAATTAGAAATAAAAGCTCTAAATTCACTTAAAAATTATGTTTATTATTTTAAAAGATATGTGGATGACTCCATTTTATTTATTAATCAGGGAAGTGAAAAAAAAAATTTTGGATACTTTCAACAACCTATGTCCTGATATCAATTACTCTATGGAAGTAGATAACAACAAATCAATAAATTTCCTGGACATGAACTTATCATACAACAATAACACAACCTCTATATACAAAACACATACAGGAACTTATTGGAACTATAGCTCACAGCACCATTTCAGCCAAAAAGTAGGATTAGTAAAAGCTCTTATATATAGAACTTTTACACTCATTAATGATACAACTAAAAGAAATATAGAAATTAACAACATAATAAATAATATTTATAGATATGCTTTTAATTATATTTGAAAAAAAAAAAAAATTGTTTTTTTTTTTTTCCACTTCAATTCTAAGAATAATACAGTAAAACCCCTCTATAGTGAACCCCAATGGGACAGAGCTTTTGGTTCACTATAGCCACGGTTCACTATAGCCACGGTTTGGCTATTTTTTTTTACTTTTCAAAAATTTTAGACCGTATAATTAAAAAACAGCCATACACACAAGAAGAGGCTGCCTCTTAATAGTGGTCACTTTATTTTAATTCCCTTAATTGACTAATTTCCTTATATTAATACTGAATAATAATAGAAATCATTAGATAATATTATTAATTATGATTAACATACATGTACCTCTATGTCTAAGTTAAAAATCAAGACAAATCCTAGGCAAAGTTTTATTAAATATATATTCAAAGATATGAAATGATTTTAAAACATCATTATCACATTATATAATACAATTTTTACTTGAAAAAAAATGGCTCTAATACCTTGTAGTTTCAAAGCATTCTTCCAAGCATTGCACCATTCAAATAAAGTTAGTGTTTTTCTTTCATTTCATGTTTCCCCATATTCTTCTAGGTCTAGATTTCGTTTTTTTTTTTAACCTGCCATGCAAAACATTGCTGACTTTAAAATCACCATAGTTAATGGCATAAAAATAATTTTTGTTTCATCACGGGACCGTTTATTTGGACTTTTTTTTTTTAGCCCTAAAACGTACGATCGCGATCGCGGCAAAAGTTGAAGTTGATTCCTCTTTGTAACAATTTTTAATAACTTTATATTTTATCTTTTATAATAGAAAAGTTATATTCTCTTATTTTAATATGTTCTTAACATTTTGCCTATGTTGTTTCACTTTGAAAAGTTCTGAAAATGGCCTTTTTTTTTTTTTTTTTAATGAAATAATGCTTTTGTTTTTAAAATGCCTTTGTTTTCTTCATTTTGGAAGCCATTTGCATTTTTTATATTTCAAATTTAATGGATGCAAAGATATTCTAATTAATAAAAAGTATAATGTGTAAAAATTTATACAACATACAGCAAAAATAAAGTGCAAAAATCAAACAAACAATGCCGCTAAATTTATTGTTTTGAAAACGCGATCCGCGAGCTTTAAACATGCTCAAAATTTTTTTTTTTATTATTTTTTTTTAATTACAATTCTAAGTTCGTTATAAGCATAGTATTTTTAATAGATTTTATCATTTTGGGACCCGAAATAGGTTCGTTATAGGGGTAGTTCGTTATTCTAAAAATCGCAAAGTTCGTTATAACGATGGTATTTTCAATGGAATGGAATTGGGAATCGGCGTGGGTTCGTTATAAGGGAAGGTTCGTTATATCCAGGGTTCGTTATAGCGGGGTTTTACTGTATTCTGTATTTCTCAGATAAATATCTTCTTATTATCTGTTATCTTGTTTACACACTTGATAACAGTAACTATTTAAAAACATGCTGTGGTAAAATTTCTCATTCAGTACTTTTGTCTGAAGATGGTAACAACGCTGTTACCGAAACATCACACACTATTTATTTATTTGGCCTTATTACCTTGTGTTTATAATCCAAATTGTGCCTTATCAAATTCTACTTTTCTAATTTATAGATTTTATATAGGAGATTCTCTCTCGAGTATTGTGTGTAAATATTGAGTAAATGATATTTTGGAAAGAGAATAAAGGTATGTTGTTCAGCATAGATGGCCAATTAATGATGAAATAGAGATTTATAAATGAGCAAAGTTTTATAAATCAAGAGTTCTGTGGTGTTACTATGTGGAAGGAAGATAAACACAAGGTGACCAAATAAATAAACAGTGTGTAACCAGTTGTTACCATCTTCAGACATGTCAGTACTGAATGTTGTGTCATCAACTTGGCGTAAACATACAAGATATGTGTTATAAATAAACTGATGGTAGTTCATTCAGATTGTGTTTCCAACATCTAGGCTGATTTCACAATCCTCTCTTTTCATTTTTAAAGAGTTTTATGTGGGTGTCCGTGAACCCACTAGCAGGAAAACAGCAGCATTCACTGAAAATATATTTTTATTTCAAAACTATAAATCAAAAAAGATTTTATTATTTAGATTTGTACATGTGGCAGCCAATTAAATTGAATAAATAGTGTAATTTATCTGCAGCACAAGTGTCCTCAGGGAGAGGAGACCTCTCGTTGATCTGCTCTTCTAAATAAGGAACAATTTCCCTTGGCAGAGCTGACTGCTATAGGGCGCGTCCCCAGGTGGCGGATAGGGGAACGACCTTCAGATATGAAGGCCAGCTGCGAAACAAGCAGAGTAACTGTCGAATAAGCAGTCGCGGACCAACAGCACAATTGTTAGAAAAGAGGAGTAGACCTCTTTAAAAATCCTGACTTCAACTGACCCAGTTGATAGACCTCAGCAAGGGTCCCACTCCAGGGATACGGAGGAGCTGCGTCTGTACTCATGTTAGAGTCGGCAGCAAAGGCGTCTGCTTCCATGTTAGGAACGGCCTCAAACTACAGGCAAAGTCAGACTTTCACCAAAGTGTGCCTGGATCATGGTGCCATGATCAACGAAAGCTGCACCCCTACACCCCATTCCATGAGATCAGATGTTGATTTGCATGCTGCATCGCCCGTCGCGCAGAATAAACAGGGGCGCGTTCAGGACTTAGGTAGAGGGTTCTGTCCGATAAGTATAATACAGTCTCCACAAACTTCTAACTTTGCAGCTTCCAAGCAATTGAGAATTTTGCAGTGCAACATAAATGGATTGTGCTCAACAGCAACAAAAATAAAATTAGAAGAAATAATGGAAATAGCTGAAAAACAAAAGATACAAATTATAGCCCTACAGGAAACCAAATTAAATGAAAAATACAATCTCAAATACAAAAACTACAATATCCTCAGAAAAGACAGAAATAAAGAAGGGGGTGGCCTTGCATTTTTAATCAAGAATTTGTACTATGAAGACATAGCCATTAATATTCCAAATACATCAGACCTCGAAGCCCAAGGTATCAAAGTCTACCTCAGTCAAAACAAAACCATCAACATATTCAATATGTATCACCCACCAAACAATAAACTTATTGACGATGGAACAATGGCTCAATTTCTTACAGACAACACTATTATTGTAGGTGACCTTAATGCCAAACATCAACTATGGGGATGTTCCATGCCAAACCCAAGAGGCAAAATACTTTCAAACTTATTTGACGACAATGCCTTCTCTCATGTGCTTAAATGATGGGAATCCTACCCACCATTCCTACAGCTATAATACTGCACAAGCACTTGATATAAGTTTCTCCAGTCCTGACATTTTCCACAAATGCAAATGGCAAATATTAAAAAGTATTGGAAGTGATCATTTGCCTATTTTGATAGAAATTAGCACCAAGACCAAAACAAGCTCAATTAAAGAAAAATTCTGGAACTTCAAAAAGGCTAATTGGAATCTTTACCAGCAAAACACCAATGAAGACTTTAGAAAAGCACCCACTAGCATAAAAGATCTGGAACAAAATTGGATATCTTTCAAAAACACCATTATTAAAGCAGCCAAAGTTTCAATACCAAGAGGTAATATTAAGAAATGGATTCCAAATTATACACACCAGGCAAAAGATATTCAAACACTTATAACTAAAAGAAATGAACTACAAAAAAAGTGCACCCAAAACCAAACAAATTGTAGAACTGAACTGAACATTGTGAATGCAAAAATAAAAAGGTTATATGTAAATATGAAAAGGGAAAAATGGAAACAAACTTGTGAAAACCTGAACCCAAGAAACCCAAATACAAAACTTTGGCATTTGGCAAAACAAATTGACCGATCCCAGTCACAAACTGAAAACACAAATATGATTAAGAATATAGATGGTACCCCAGCAACTAATGACAAAAATGCTGCTAATCTTTTAGGTAATTCATATCAAATAAGTAGTAAAATCAAATTTGAAATAAAAGATAAGAAAGTTGAAAAAAAGGCCCGAAAGATTATTCATGACTGTAAAAATATCACCAGCACTCATAATATTTTCCATGAAAAAATCAATATGAAAGAGCTAGATTATGCATTAGAAAACACTGACCTAAACAAGACTCCTGGGCCAGATGGAATCCATGGCCAAATGATATCAAACTTGGGCAAAAATGGCAAAGAAAGACTTCTTGATATTTTCAATAACTCCTGGAAAACTGGAAAATTGCCTCAAGACTGGAAAACTGCAACAATAATTCCTATTAAAAAACTTGACAAATCTGCTGATGACCCAAAAAACTACCGACCTATCTCCCTCACAAGTATTTGCTGCAAATTAATGGAAAAAATTATACTCAGGCGACTCACTTACCACCTCGACACAAAAAATCTCTTACCAGAAGAACAATATGGATTTAGGAAAGGACATGGGACAATAGACCAACTCTTATTTTTCACACAAAAGGTAAAAGATGCACAAAACAGAAAACCAACTAACCACACAATAGCTGCTTTTTTAGACCTTACACAAGCTTTTGATAAAGAGTATGGAAAAACAAGTTAATTACAAAATTATACAAGCATTTCAAAATTGATGGAAAAGCTATCACTTGGATAAATGATTTCCTTAAAAATAGATACATCAGGGTCAAATATAATGGAACTCTATCTAAAACCTTCAAATTGTACCAAGGATTACCACAAGGATCAGTCCTTAGCCCAACTCTCTTCACCCTATTTATTGCAGGCATAGAAGAAAAAATTTCACATAAAACCAATATTGGACTTTTCGCTGATGACATTATTCTATGGAGCAGTAACACTAACTGGAAAAAAGCTGAAAGTGATTTGAACAAGACTCTTCTCCACCTAGAAAAATTTGCTAATAAACATAAATTAGAATTTAACCCCCAAAAATCTGAAACCTGTCTTTTTACTACCGATAAGAAACTATACAAAATAAGGCCAAAAATTATTCTGAAAGAACAACAATTACAATATAATAAACATCCTAAATATCTTGGCTACACCCTGGATCCAGAAATTAACTCCAGTAAACATATTGAAGAAGTTATTAGAAAAGGAAGAGACCGACTAAAAATCCTGAAATATATTTCAGGAAGAGAGTGGGGAGCCAATGCAACCACACTAAAATTAACTTACACATCTCTAATTAGACCTATCCTGGAATATGGATATCAAATCTATGGTACAGCATCTGAAACAAATCTAAAATCACTGGAAAGGATACAACTAAGTGCAGCTAGAATTATTACAGGTCTTCGAAATACCTGCCCTAACGATATTGTACTTTACGAGGCAGACATTATGCCCTTAGAGGATAGAAGAAGCTACAATCTGCCAAAATATATAAACAAAATCAAGAGTTATGGAAACAAAAACAGAACTTCCAATTACATACTTAATTGGGAATCCAATCTAAGACTCAAAAAAGAAGGCCCTCTCCACCTGGCCAAAAGAAATGGATTTTTAAAATATAAAGTAGAAAAAAATTATTTAGCAGAAAAAATTTCTCCATGCGAACCACTACAAAATGTTATTTTTAATGGCTCTTTAAATGAACCCACCAACAAACAATGCCAAAATCCAGAATACTTAAAACAATTATCATTAGAAATAATTAATAACATTCCTAAAAATGCAATAACTATTTATACCGATGGTAGCAGAGACGAGCTAGGACACACTGGCAGTGGCTGTCTCATCAAAACCACAATTGGCATTGAGAAAATGAACAGAAGAAACCCAGATTTTTGCTCAGTCTTCAGATCAGAACTTATAGCCATCTATGAAGCCTTAAAATCCATCAGAAATACTAATTATCAAGATATCTGGATTCTTACTGATAGTAGAAGTGCCATACAACACTTGAGTCACACAGGGGAACTCAGAGACAAAGTAAGCAGGAACATAATTGGCTATCTCCAAAAACTCTCAAAAACCTCAAAAATTCACCTTCAATGGATACCCTCACATGTTGGAATTGAAGGCAATGAAGCTGCTGATGTGCTAGCGAAAAAAGGCACAAAAGAACCCTTGCCACAGAAAAATAAACTTACTTTTAAAGAAATAGAAACAGTAGCCAAAACAAAAATAAACAAGAACTGGAGGATCCCACCTAAGCACAGTTGGTACAGTGGAGTGAACCCAGGATCAGCTCTGAAGATCAGAAATAGACAGCATCAAACAACACTAACAAGATTTAGAACAGGCCATCTCAAGCCATTGAAGATAGAAAATAATAACAAAATCTACCCCACTTGCCCAAAATGTAGCTTGGCACCTGCAGCTCCAGAACACATTTTGGCTTGCATTAGATGCACTAAACAGGACCTTTGGGAGAGGCTGCTGCTCATCATAAAACAGCTCGAGGAGCATGAACTCATGGAATTCGTGTAATCTTTACACAAGGGGATAAGAAACAACAACAACAACAACAGGAACAATTTGGATTATAAACACAAGGCAATAAATGGTGTGTGATGTTTATAAAGAAATCATGATAAGGCACAATTTGGATTATAGATTATAAATACAAGGTAATAAGACCAAATCCAAATAAATAATGTGTGGCGTTTTGGTAACAGCGTTGTTACCATCTTCAGACAAAAGTACTGGGAGGGTTCACCACTGATGAGCCAGGCCCTCCCTATAATTTCCATTGCAGTAAGGACAGTAGAAATTGCTTAATTTCAAAAAGAATCTTACATGTCTATAATAGTTTCAAATATTCATAACAGATGGCGCGCTGATGCATCATTTTATCTTTCTTTGTTGCCTGTTGATAATGTTCTGTCACAAATATTGTACAACAAAAGTTCCAACGGGAGCTCGAAAGATTCTAGCCAGACTCCTGATCGCTGATGATCACCTATTTTTGAAGCCTTGGGTGCTTTGGAGCTCTAGGTGTGTTTGGCGCTTCCTTGGTTCCCTCGCAAGCGGCGCGCTGTTACCAGATGCAGCGGGCTGTTCGCATGTGTTGTCCCTGTGTACAAATTGTGCCTTAAAATGCTTCCAGAATAGCATGTAGAAGGCGGATTAATTGGTACGTGTCACAAATATTGTCTGTTCTAAATGTGTTGTTGTATTGAATGGGGTGTTGATCACATGGCACACTTTGGTGAAAGTCTGACTGAGGCCGTTCCTACCATGGAAGCCTTTACTGCTGACTCTAACATGAATATAGACTCCTCCTTATCCCTGGAGTGAGACCCTTGCTGAGGTCTAGGGTCAGTTGAACTCAGAATTTTTAAAGAGGTCTACTCCTCTTCTAACAATGTTGCTGTTGGTCCACGATTGCTTATTGGTCAAAGTTATTCTGCTTGTTTAGCAGCTGGACTTCATATCTGAAGGTCATTCCCCTATCTGCCACCCGGGGCTTGGCCCCGTAGCAGTCAGCTCTGCCGAGAGGTTCTAAATGTTATAGTTGTATGATAAAGCACAATTTGGATTATAGATACAAGAATTATAGATACAAGTTTTGGATTAGGTCTTATTTTCTTGTAGTTATAGTTCTATGTAAACAGAAGTGGGCGAAGGTTTCTCTATAAAACTGACACCAACCAACCAACTGGTTGAATGACCCTCACTGGAGTGCAGCTCTCCCCCTAACTGGTGTGTTCACTTCGCTCAACAGTGTTTGCCTGTGTTGCAGGTGAAGCATGGGCACTCCCGGCGGTGCTGGTGCGTCCTCATTGGTCGCATGTTCCTCTACTTCAAGACCCCCAATGACCAGGTGGGATGAGGTTAGGCAGCTCCACAGGTGTGAAACCAGGCAGAGTGGCAGGTGCCCCTGGGCCAGGTGAACATGCGAGATGCACGGGTGGAGGAGGTGCTGCACATGTCGGACAGTGACGAGGAGGAGGAGCCCCCGGACCAAGGCCCGCCCCTCACCTTGGGCATCTTCCCCTCCCACCAGGGCCCTCTGTACTTGCTCATGTCCAGCCAGCAGGAGATGGACTCCTGGCTCTACCACCTCACTGTGGTGTCTGCTGGGAACCGCCTGGCCGGCACTCAGTTCGAGACCCTGGTATCCAGGCTCATGGAGCACAGTCCCGACCCAGGTACTGCCCTGCCCCCCTGCCGGCCACAGCCCACTGTATGTACTGGGTGGTGCAGACAATGTGCTGTGGAGGCATCCTTTGCTCCTCCACTCCAAGGAGTGCATCTCCCAGCCCCTCACCTCCCTGCCCTCTGAGACCTTGCAGTCTGAAGCCATAAAGCTCTTCAAGTCCATCCAGCTCTTCACCTCTGTAGCCCTGGACACTTCAGGGATTGAGTACCATGTGGCACTGGCCCAGAATTCCCTGCAGACTTGCTTGGTGCGGCCAGAGCTGCAGAATGAACTTATGTGCCAACTGATCAAGCAGACGTCGCGGCAGTGCCATTCCAAGTTAGGCATGCAGCAGATCTTGCTCTGTGCCACCCAGTCCCTTTTCCTGTGTGACACCCCAATGGAGACCAAGCCACTGGGGGGCGAGGGGCCGGCCCCCTTTGTGTTGGTGCAGGGCTGGCAGCTCCTGGCATTGGCCCTGGCTCTTTTTGTGCCACGAGGTCGCACGCTGTGGCTGCTGCGCGCCCACCTGCGCCGCCATGCTGACCCCAGGTAGTTCCTCCAACTTCCCTTCTCCATTCTATTCTAACCCCAGACCCGTTGTCTCAGTTTGGAGTCTGGGAAGTACGCCATATTCTGTGAGCGAGCCCTTGCTCGCATCCTGGTCAATGGTCCGAGGGAGTGCAAGCCTTCTCGCATGGAGGCCCTCAGCATCCTGCTCAAGAACCCATTCCACCACAGCCTGCCACATTCCATTCCTGTGCACCTGCTCAATAACACCTACCAGGTATGTGTGAGGGCAGTGTCCCAACATGTGTGGCATCCCCAAACAGTGCAGGTCAGGCTGTCAGTGGGGTTTTACAAAAAGAACATTAAATGAAGTCATGTTGTACCAGTAACTCATTTGTTTGAGTAAAAGGCTCGTGCCAGGCTTCAAGCTAAAAGGTATCACCATTGCTATAGGCTCAGTGTAATTTTGTCTGCCCTAAAGGCTACAGTGCGGAGTGTTGTGACACCAGGTGGTGGGGTTTGACGGCTCCACCACAGTAGAGGAGTTTGTCCACTTGCTGAGCCAGGAACTCGGGGTGAGGGAGGCTGCGCAATCGGGATTTGCGCTGTTCAGCGATGACCCAGTGGAGAAGGATGTGGAACACTCGCTGCAGCCCTCTGCTAAGGTGAGCCGTCCATTTCTCCAGCCTTGACGACATATTTAACCCAATGCTCCTCGCAGCTGCCAGATGTCATCTCCCGGTGGGAACAAGTTCTTCGGGAAAAGCACCTGGGCAAGTTTGAGACCACTCGGGTCATCAAGCTCACCTTCAAGAACAGGTGAGATCCTTAGTGTAGTTAGCTGTATTCAGAATTATTGTCTCCAGCACAGGCCATGATAATCATGGTGGGTAGTTAGAAACTGTTTAGTGCACCACATGTCTACTCATGTAAAAAGCAGTTCTGTGCTTACAAGTATACCCCTGCTGGGGTTGCAAAAATTGGGGCCCATTGAAGCTTTCTTTTTTTTTTCAGAACAAATGGCCCAAATTAGGATCATAGCTGTTGAAAATTCAATTCAGAATTATAAATCATTCAAGAGAGCGTGTTTTTTCTTATAAATAATTCCCTACTCACCAATAATTCCACCAAAGTGCCAGCATGAGCAAATACAATGTTAGAGCCGTATGGCAGATTACACTTTGGAGGGTTTGTCACTGATGAGCCAGGCTCCTCAACATTTTGTTTTGACCAAGTATTCCTTTAAAAGAAGAAATGGGAGAACATAAATAGGTTGGGCATTTCTAATAATCTTTTTGTTTCTTTTCACACCTATCATCATCTTTTACTGCACTGATAAAAGTTATTGAATAAAAGGGCTTGGATCATCAGTGGTGAACCCCCTCAGCGGTTTCATCAAATTATGCTCCAGACCACTCTACAGTTGTATTGGGTTATTCTATGAATAATACTACTGAGAAACACAAGGTAATAAGACCAAATAAATAGTGTGTGACGTTTCAGTGAGGTGTTTTTTTTTTTTTGCTTATCCCTAGTACATGTAGTACAGGCCATGATAATCACGGTGGGAAGTTAGCGACTGCTTTTTACTGTAAGTGCATCACATGTCTACACATGTGAAAAGCAGCGTAGGTAAGGCATTGTTACCATCTTCAGACAAAAGTACTGAATGAGAAATTTTACCACAGCATGTTTTAAATAGTTACTGTTATCAACAAAACATGCTGTGGTAAAATTTCTCATTCAGTACTTTTGTCTGATGATGGTAACAACACTCTTACCGAAACGTCACACACTATTTAATTATTTGGATTTGGTCTTATTACCTTGTGTTTATAATCTATAATCCAAATTGTGCCTTATCAATACTGATGAGACAGGATGTAGGTCTCAGAGGTTTGTTTATTATGGGGAGTGATTCAGCTTGGTCGGCACTAGGGGCTGATCTAATGGCTTCCATCAGGGCGGTCGTGTTGCTGCCATGACAGGCTATATAAATATCCGTCAAGGTGTATTCAGATCGAGGGGCAAAAGATAACTTTATATATAACACATTGATGCAAAAATGGTGGTCAACGGTCAAATACATTAATATCCGTCATCTCTGTGATGCAGTTTCTGAGAGATATATAACTAAAATAAAACATAATAAAAAAAAAAGAAACAGAGTTTCTGATTTAATAGAAAACAATCTACTTGTTGACACACAACAATTTTTACTAAGGAAGTCATCAGCCTATAGAACCTTAGGACAGGTCTGCAGAGGTGCTTATATATAATTACATCGAGCAATGCTCTTCCTATTAGCAAATTATATTTATAAATTCAATTGGTGAAACCACTGAGAGGGTTCACCACTGATGAGCCAAGCCGCGTCATTCAATAACCTGTACCAGTGCAGTAAGGTCTGTAGAGATGATATTTGTGAAAAGAAACATATTGTTGAAAATAATTATTACAAATTTTATGGCAATTGATTTTATAAATGTTATTTATTAGCATTTCTTTTGTTATTATTTTGATGTCACATGAACTCCCATTTAAATGGCTGTGGCAGGTTGAGCTTGAGGCAGCTGGCCAAGGCGGAGCCGGACAAGGAGAAGCTGCTCACAGTCTACCAGCTCAACCAGGAAATGGTGGAGGGCCACTTCCCACTCACCAGGGAGCTGGCGCTGGAGCTCACCGCCCTCATCTCCCAGGTGGCCCATTGGTGACTGTCAGCCTGCACCTGCTCACTGCTGTGGTGGGTGCCAGATGGAGTTTGCGGACTGTGACGAGGAGAAGGTGTCCCAAGCCGTGGCCAGGTTCCTGCCCTCAAAGTTCCGCAGTGACTCTATAACGTGAGTCTGTGGCTCCACTCAGGGTGCCGATGTCACACTTGCTGCTGTGCAGAACCAGCCTGGTGGATAAGTGGACTGCATTGCGTGGCCGCGCAGCTGCTGACTGCGCCCGCATCTACCTCAACTGTGCACGCAAGTGGCCGCTGTGTGGGGCTCGCCTGTTTCCTGCCACAGTGAGTTGTGTTAGACTATCTAGCTAGTGAATGTTGGAAGACAGCTGGCTACAATTTATTTTATGGTCACCCTTGTATGTGAACCTTTGCCCTTGCAAGGTATTTCAGGTTTTCTAGCATTCAGGGAATATTTATAATGAGAAAGTTTTTGTTGTACTTCAGGCTGATCATTAGATTTCTTTGTGACCAAGTGTCTCTAGAGCTTTCCTACTATTGTTGCAATCCGAGTATTGAGGGGTGGGAACAGCCAACACTAAGCTGCCTATATTTGAACTTTATAAAGAACTGATTAGGTACAATTTGGATTAGAAACAGAATATAAAAAAACTTTTGATAATGAGTTACCCTGAAAGTTCGGCAGTTTTCAAATAGAAAATGGTACATACCTTTAAAGAACAAAATATTGTTACAACGCGTTGTTGTATGTCTACAAGGCTTCTAAATTAACAAAGGGCTTGTATATCACCAGTAGAATTGAGATACACTTGCACCAGATCACCAGCTGGGCACTCACAGATACAACTTTCACTGCCCATGATTGTCTGTTCACCCCGCCCGCCTGTCAGCTGAACCCCCTGAGCCAGTCCTTGCCTACCACCCACATTGTCTGTGAAGAGGGGAGCTAGATGCCACAATTTTGCTCAATGACTTTTTTCACATTTTGGGTAGTTGAAAAATCCTTTCTTACTCCATAGAAGGTCCTGGGTTGTTGCTGAATAATTTATCGAAGTGGGTTTGGAAAACCTCCAAGGATTGAACTCCATGCCATTCAGGGAAGTAACCCAAGCGACTCAAGAGAAAAAAAATGTTTTCATAGGATAGGAAAATTATTGAGTGTAATGCATTCATATGTATTTTGTGACAAAAATAAATTTCGAGAAGTTGTATTTTTTGTATGGCAAAACTTTTAGTGAATTTTGTGTCGACAACTCATAATTTCTTGCCCTATGCTTTCTCTCTTAAAAGCAATCTTCACAATTGAGAGAGTGGACCTCAGTTTTTTTTTTCTTCTGTTGGCTTTTCATCAACCCATTGGAATCCATGGGGCTTGTTCAATCTTGCCTGCTGCATCAGTTAGGCCACAGGGGGTGTGTTCACTAAGAAAACAACAGGAGCCTGCCTACTCATTAAAACAGAAGTCCCACTGGATATAATGGGACCAACTGCAGAACAACTTCAGTCAATGCTAGCCCTGGTGGGATGGGCTGGAACTGAGGATATAATATTCGATGTTTATAAGGGGATAAACCCTGCATCAACTCTCCAAAGAGAAATCCTACCCTAATGCCACCACCACCAAAAAAGCAGCAGACCAAACCAGCCACTAAAAGTATCACAACTGCCTACGAATCACATGTTTTCAAAAAATCCAATCCAAGAACTCACAGGAAATATTACGTGAAATTCAAAAAGCAGACCTCTCAATCCTGAATTCTACAGATGTGGCAGCCTCCATCAATGGAAAACGACGGCTGGTCACCCACACCAAAGCCACCCAAGGTGCTTCAACTCTTGCGGCCAGACTTAAAGCTAACAAAAATATTCCCAGTTCCTTAAACTGCATGGAAAGACCGATCATCCATCCCAGATATTGTTTTTTCAGAGTAGAAAGCTGCACAATCAACAACATGATCCTGGAAAGCCTACAAAACAACGAAGATCTCAAGAACCTCTCAGCCGAAATCTCCAGCCTAGCAGCAGAAGTAGACGCTATTCTACTTCAAGAATCACCAAAAACTTTAAATAGCCTGATTCAAACTTTGACACTTTCATCCCTTATGAAAGCAATGCACCTTCTGGGTTTGTAATACGCTCCATTTCACTTAGCTTACCTGACTCAAACATATCTACGGCCCTCATCCAGTTAGGCAATAAGGCTGTCCGCAGTGTACCAAATTTCTCTTTCCTACCAACCCTGGAATCTGCTATAAACAGAGGATCCTTCCCATGCATTCTTGGCATGGACGCCAATGCCCACTCTCCAACCTGGGGTATAGGAGCTACTTGCAATTCCAGTGACTCTGCTTCACTGATGGGCCTACAGTTCCTGGGAACGCCTGGTCCAATGGGTCGTCATCACCCTGCTCACTAGCCATTTACGCCACTAGAACATATCTCCAGGAGATGACCTTCTCTGATCACCTTCAAATCTCTTACCAATTTCACTAACATCATCTCCACAGAGCCTATTTGTTCCTGGGCAGAGACATCTTGTCTGGAAGAAACCTTCACTGCCTTCATTGTGTCCAGCCTCCACCACATTCACTCCAGATGACATTGATAAGGTGGTTATTCTCACCAATAAAGTTATTGCTCTACGACGTTGCTATCAAAGCACCTCATCTCACATCAGGATCTTTAAAGGTCTTTAGCCTTCCACAACAAACTCAAAGTGGCTATAATAAGGCTTGGTTAACACTGTGGTGTGAGGTCCCCTCAGCCGCATGGAGCTCCATCCACCGATATATCTCCAGAGGTTCTAACCCTTGTACTCCAACTATTCTCAGGCTGTCCTCCACTGGATATCACATCTAGCATACTTGGAAGCACTGAGAGAAGGCCTATTTGAGTCACGTCCCAGACCTTCCTCAGTTCCCTACCCACCTCTTAGAAGATTCCTCCAATTCTCCAAGACACTGCCAGAACTATTGTTTATACAGATGGCTCCAGCAGTGGTGCTCCCTATCCACAATTGAAACTCCACCACAACTGTACCTCCTTCCAGGTGGTCATCCTATATGCTACCGGATATATTAGGATCATCCCACGACAAGACTTTGTCATCGCTTCTTAGTTACCAGGCAGCTCTACACAGCATCTGTCACCCCGATATCCCACTTACTGTAGAGATAGTCATCAATACACACTTTGGAGAATGTGCAACTGTTGGGTCATTGCGGCACCAAAGGAAATTAATCAAGTAACCAAAGCTCAATCAAACATGCCTCTACACTACTCAATCCTTCCTAGGAAGTACGTCCACTCCGAAAGCAAACAGTTCGCCCTCCAACTATGGACCGACCTCTACCCCACAGACCATGCTACAAGAAACCTCAGATTTGCTGCATCCCCATGTCCTCTAATCTCAATTCTCCCACAACTAAAACATATCACCTCCACAATCCTAACAGGATGTGTTCAAGCTGACATCGGCAGAACCTCTGAAAACAACGACCCTGTCTTCCAGCATTGTCACCAAGAGAATCAGTCGACCACCCTCTTTTCAGATGCCCATCCTCAGAGATTCCAGACTCAAAACATTCAACCAAGAGCATTGAAGAACCTTCCCAAAAATAAAATAGCTTGGCAACATCTAATCAGTTGGATGTCAACTGCAACAAACCTGGACAGTTGGTCGTATGCTTCAGGAGTCTGGGTTACACATATAATAATAATAAATGCCAAAGCTACGTGGTGGGATCCAAGCAAGCTGCTGTTTGAAGAGGTCCGGCTGCTGCTTACCCCTGAAGCACTTTGTAAAAGATCCTGGAAGGTTCTACTAACCTTCCTGCTCTTGTTTTTCTTTTCTGTGCTGAAGTTGATGACATGTAATTCTTTTATTGATTTGGCTCCTATATGTACTCACAGAAATTGTTCTTTTGTAGAGCAACAACGGGGTCTTTAGGTGAAGCCTGAAGAACTGATGGTACTTACTAGAAAAAGGGAAAAAATATTGAAAGTTATCCAAGCTATTCCATCTCAAAACCAGGAGATAAAAGAAAGCTTGGGACTTAAGTTCAAACCTCCTCTCTGTAAAAGAAGAAGTGTCAGCTTTGGAACTTGCTGCTGTGGAAATAGGCCACCAAAGAACTCCGGTTTTCCAGCAAGAACATAACAATTCTAGAAGGCCAGTAATCAAAGTTCTGATGTACAATCATCATGGAACTCCTTCCAGTTCTATGTGGTTGCCCAAGCAAACAGATGGAACGTTGGAGATAAAGCAAGCTTTCATTTCTGGACTTGCAGTGTAAGTTCTCCAGATGATTCTGGAACAACTTTGCTTAAGTTAACACTTAGGATTCTCGATATGGAGAAGAACACTACCAACAGCTTCATGTGTTCATGAATCAGCTACAAGACAAGGCATCCGACACCTGGCAAGATTAGCCTTTCCAACGTGCCCTTCTGAAATACAAGATTTTTATGACCCAACAGCAGTTTAATGATGCCATTGGAGACCCTGAAACCCTCAAGTTTTCCAGACTATCAAGTGAGACTACTCTACAAGAAACCCTAAGTCATGAAGCTGCCTAACAAGCTTCAAGAAGAAGCTATCACATGGCCAGACTAGTTAAATTGGATAAGCCAGAAAGAGAAAAGGGTCGCTGCTGGACTTGTGGAGCCCTTGATCACATTTCTCCAACTTGCCCCAGAAAAATATAATAATGCAGTGTCTGCTGAAGATGTGGACAATATGGCCACATAAGAAGAAACTGCCCAGAAAATTATAAAACAAACTCAATCCCAAACCATGGGAGACAGCACGATAATACTGATGCGCTATCAGAAGGCCATGTGTTCCACAAAGTGGTGAAGACAGATACAAGGAAAGTGCAAGAAAGAAAGCAACACTGGACTGACCAAGCTTTAAGAAAAGCTCAGATTGCCAATTATAAATTGGAAGGAATCAGATGAAAGACCATCCTGAGAAGATGTGGCCACGTACAGTCCTAAAACCAAAAGTATCTGGTCGCCATTGATGTTGTGGGGCCCTTTCCAAAAAGTGACCTAGGAAAAAAGTACGTCTTTGTAATAATGGATCACTAAATGGCCTGTCCCTATTCCAAACCAAGAGGCTTCAACCCTATCTGAGGAACTACTTTAAAATTGGGTCTGCATCTTTGGTGTGCCAAGATTTCTTAATTCCAACCAAGGAGAAATTTTGAATAAAAGATTGTCTGAGAACTGTGTAGACGACTGGGCATTGAGAAAACAAGAACTACACCTTTGCATCCTGAATTTGATGGAATGGTTGGACATTTTAGCAGGACTCAACACCTGTCGACAAGAATCAAAGAGACTGGGATTAACATCTTCCCATGCTCCTGATGGCCTATCGATCAGCTGAGCATGAATCGACTGGTTATAGTCCTGCGAGAATGCTATTTGCCCATGAACTCCGAATGCCTTGTGATGTGCTCCTTGGTCGTCTAGAACAAACCTTGGAAAACACTAATGAGTACATCTCTCACCCAGAAGAAAGGATACTGACCATTCACCAGTGGGCAAGAGAAAAGCTTCACTTTTCCAGTGAGAAAATGAAAGACAGGTACAACGCCAAGACTTTCAAAGAGGGTAAAATGGTTTGGCTCCATTATCCTCAAGGCAAGAAAGGACTTTCTCCTAAACTTCAGTATCAGTGGGAAGGACCCTACAAACTTCAGTATCAGTGGGAAGGACCCTACAGACTTCAGTATCAGTGGGAAGGACCCTACAAACTTCAGTATCAGTGGGAAGGACCCTACAAACTTCAGTATCAGTGGGAAGGACCCTACAAACTTCAGTATCAGTGGGAAGGACCCTACAAGATCATCAAATGATGTCATCTATTGGATTCAGAAAACTCCGATCATATGATCAATGAAAGCTGCACCTCTACACACCATTCTATGAGCGAGGAGCATGGACTCATGGAATTGATGTAATCTTTGCACAAGGGGATAAGAAACAACAACAACAGAAGACCAAATATATAAACCAAAAGTGGTGCCCTACAATCGGTTAGCACCCTTTAGGAGTACTGTCCCAGAATAATGGACTATTTGGGACAATCAGAGGTACCTGTCATGATACACATGAAATTTCCTGCCTGTGTGATGGTCCTTAGCGTTATCAGCAGTGAAGGTGATGTCATGCCTCCCCATTTTTTCAGAAGGGCCTTAGTTAGGATGAAAGCTGACATCAGTGTCCTGGAGACTGTTGTGAAGCCTTGGATGGACATGGTGGCCGCAGGAAGAAAGTATGTCTTCCAACAGGACTCAGCTCCAGCCCACAGGCAAAAAAAAAGACACAATCGTGGCAAACAATGATGTCGTTGAGATAGAAAACATTGTTTTCTAATCGAATGACCAGACAAGTGAATGTTTTCTCCACGTTCTTAACAACTTCAGTCACTAGAGTCCTGATATTTGGCCCCCTCTTGACTACTGTTGAGAGAGATGTAGCTCCCCACAACAGTCTGTTGGACAAGATCATCGTCCTGTGCTTCACTCACCTCGAGACTGTTGTAGTTAATAATGGACACACTACATTGAATAAATCAAAACTTTATCTACTACTGTGCCAAATTTCAATTTATTCATTTTTACTTACAATAAATTTCACTTAAAATATTCCATGGTGGTTTTTCCCAATTTACCTGATATACCCTGTATATATATATATTATTTTGGGATTATAAAAAACATAAAAGTTGAGTGTATTGGTAAATACTTTACATTTAAACATGAAAGAATCACAAGGTAAAACAAGATTATATGTTCTTCAAATAAAAAAACACTTCGGCCAGTTAAAAAAAAAAAAAAAGAGACAATAAAAAGATTTACTGGCCGAAGTGTCTTTTATTTGAAGAACTATGAATGCCGGCCAGGTAGCCTTTATCGTTAAGATTATATGGGACATTTTGAAAACAGCATTGTTACCATCTTCAGACAAAAACACTTAATTAAAAAATACCTTTGTCAAAACAATATTCCTTAGGCAAACATTCACTTGTGTAAAGCCTGGTCATTCGATTAGGTGACTTAAACAATGTTTTCTATCTCAACAACATTGTTTACCAAGCACCACTCCACACCATATAACTTTTATCTAAAGCTGTGTGTGCTAACAAAGTTACTAAAACATGATGTGGTGTAATTCTATTGCATCAAGATTGAAACTAATTTTGGGGTAAATTCTCACTTATGTGTTCAATATGAGGCACCTTTCCCTTCAAGTGGGATTTTTATCCAAATTGTACACACCTTATCTACCTGCACCCTTCCTTTGTTTGTTTCTCACCATGTCCCTCAAATCACTTTGCAACATCCAATGAGAAAACTCATTCAATTGGAAGACAGATGGACACAAGGACGTCAAGAAAAATCCCAAGTATGATATTTCACAATGGCTGTGTTCATTGACATCTGTTGGATAAACCTTCGGTTTTGAACTCGGGAAAATTGCTACCAACTTTAACCCGAGTCTGTGGTTCAAAATGATTGGAGAATTGTCTTCTGTACACATTGTGGGTCGGCGCTGTTGTGAAACCAGCGGATGGTGTGGGAGAAAGTCGCACAGAGGAAGTTGGCGCTTCCGGTCACGTGGGCCGGACCCTGACATCCTGGAGATGGTTCAGCCGATCTGGTCGGCCCTAGATTGTGACACTAAGTTTAAAGTAGTGATGTTTCGACTAGAGACAGGTTTTAATATCCCTTTTATCTTCAACAAACAACTGATAGTTCCTATCATTTCTTGTTTGTTTTTTCAAAGCACGTTGTTTATTGACATGAGCATGCAGCATGATGTGGCAATTTGGTGCGAGGGCTTTGAACTTCCCCGTTTGATTATTGGCACCCAAGACTTGCATTAACTGCCTCCTCAAGCTGTTTTGTTCAAACAAAATAGAAACCGGAGCCACACTCGGAACTCTCGCCTTATGATTAATTTGCCATTAGAGCGATGTCTGTCTTTCATTCTCTTTACTTTAAACAAAGTGGGTTGATAGAAGAAAATATAAAAATAAGATGGGACTTTTGACGGAAAAAAAAAAACAATTTAAAATACCCCATCAAAAGGAGTGAGGGAGAGGTACTTAAAACAACAACAAAGGTTGGAATCTTTCAATTTTTTCTGTCTTTAAAATAACAACTAGAAAAAACATAACATTTATAAACCTATGCCACATCTCGAGTAGGCTCCAATTTTAACATCGGAAATTGAACCTCGAATTTCAAAGGAAAGCCAATTTGTCTTTTTTTTTTTAGCCTGGCTGAACAACAACGATTCATCGGAGTTGCTCGGTTCCTAATAAGTCTGACGGAGACAAAATAGCAAACGCTGCTCCAATGCCATGAACTCCTCGCATAAACAATGTTTTGATTTCTTCCGGAATAGGGCGAATGTCCGTGGGAAACAGTTTGTCCCCAGAGAGGAACTGTCCCCCACGCCTTTGTTTCCACCTCCCTTCCTCATCTGCTGTCACAGAGCTTTCTTGTTTGGACAGGTCTTATCAGTGGCGCCAAGTCGCTACAGCCGCGATAATGTGGGAAAACTAGCTGCGGTAGAAAATGCATATCGGCGAATATGACAAAAATTTAGCCCAGCAGAATTATCATTTTTAAAAAAGAACTAAATTATTAGTGTTTCAAATGGTATAATTCTACAGTCTGATTTGCGTCAAAATAAAATCGACGTTTGCCCTTCTCTACCCCAGATAGAAAACCAACTTACTCACTGAGGGAAGGACTACTAGATGGTGGTGACCTGTGCGCAGCTCAAGTCGCCCGGCGAAGGAGAGCAGGTTTGGCTCGCCGTGTCCGAAGACGGCATCTCCATCCTGGACCACGCCTCCATGGTGAGTCATTTTCTGTGCTTCCCTGGAGAAGATTTTCGAACGTTGTTTGGACAATCCTGGGATAAATCACGTGAACGCGTAATTCCTGACAGTAATGCTGACAATAATTATGCGCTATCACCCGCCAACTCATTCCGCCCCAGTCATGTCGGTTGACCCCCTTTCTCAGTTGGGATGCTAGTGTGCGACGGTCCGTCCGCCCGCTGCCACCGCCGCCCGGGGGCGCCCCGCCACCAGATGGCCCCCGCGCCGGCATCAATGTCGCTCGTCGCTGTCTCGCTGCTGCTAGCGGTGTCCGGCTCGCTCGCCGGCCCGTGTTGGGAAACCTCCGAGCTCTGCACTGCCCCCCGGCCTTCTTGCCGGTGTGACGCTGATTGTGCCATCTTCGCCGAGTGCTGTCGGGATGCTCCTGCCCTCCAAGCCCACTTAGCAAGCGAAGACTTCCGTTGTGTCAGCGTGGAGGATGGTGCTGTATGGTTACGGACAGCATCTTGCCATGACAAGGATTGTTTCGAACCACCTCCTGACGATCCCCTTCAGTCAACGCCTGTGACGTCCCTGAACACGAACCGCACCTATGTGAATGCGCTTCACGCTGCACGAAGTGGTGATGCCAAAAATCTTCTGCCTTGGCCCTCGAGGCTGGAATGCCCGGCGCTTGCAGAGAACCAGCCCTTGTCTACAGCCACATTGCTTCGTCGCCTTACATTTCATCGCACTTTGGGAAGCTGGGGATTTTATGTTCTCACTCCAGGAGGACAACGTCGCTTCTACCCGTGCTCGCTTCGGCCCTCGATGCCCTTCAGTCTTGCCCCGCGCCAGCACCCCCGGCCTTGCCGCTCGGGACTCGTGCGTACTTGCCGCGACGGGTCGCCGTGTCGAGGTCCTCAAGCTGTCGTGTTCCACTACGGCACGGCCTTCCATAGCCCGGAGTGTGCTGCCTGCCACGCGGACCTGCCTCCTTCAGCCCTCCACTGCCAGTCCCTCGTAGGCCGCACTGCCTTTCGTGCTGCTGCACCTGGAGGATCAGGATCATTCGCCATCCTGCTGGACTACAATCCACAGTCTGGTGACCGCGTGGGGATGAAGCGCGTATGCCCTACAGACAAATTTAGTGATCCTTTCCACACCACGTGCCGGCCCTTGGTTTGTGGCCTTGAGGGGTACCGCGTTGTTGGAAATCGATGTGTCGGGCCCGAGGGCTCGGCCTTGCCACCCCGCATTGATGTGAAACCGGGGAATAGCGGGGGACCTCCACATCTGCCGGTGCTGCCGCCAGCAGTTCGACCACCCACCACCTCCACCACTGCCAGGGGATTGACAAAGCCGACCACATTGGCGCCAAGTGCCGCGGAGATGACATACAGCCAATCTAAAAGGATTGAGGAAATGAAGTCGAGCCGACCAACAACACCGAGTGCCAAGAAAATGCCACCCAGCCAAACATCAAGTGCCAAGTATACGACTTCAAGTCCACCGCCAACCGCCTCGTTTAGAAGGTCGACACAATCTTATCTTACAACGGCGACATCCGCAGCATCGAGTCAGCTGTCGGAAACCACTTCGCGCCATTTAGTAAGCGCCATGAACCAAGCAATAACGCCGACCTTCCTAGAATCGACCCCAAAACAAACATCAAGACCATCTGTTATCAGTCCTGAAGTCTCTAATTCGACCTCTCAGTTCCCCTCGAGCACCCCATCCTCGCCTCAGCCGACAACACCGATGGTATCGAGCGAGCCAAGTGCCGTGGGACAGCCCAACACTAAAGAAACAACCACCCATCCATCAACTGTCGTCACGGAAACAACTTCGTATCCCTCCACGGCGTCACGTGGCTCCACACAGATGACTACTTCTAGCCAACCAACTGGTGCTACAACTAGTGGTGCTACAATAATAACTTCTGATGATTCGACAACTGGCGCTACCCAGGTGTCATCCAGTGAACCAACTCTATCAACTGGCGCTACCCAGGTGTATTTTAGTGAACCAACTTTGTCAACTGGTGCTGCACAAGTGTCATCTAGTGAACCAACTTTGTCAACTGGTGCTACACAAGTGTCATCTAGTGAACCAACTTTGTCAACTGGTGCTGCACAAGTGTCATCTAGTGAACCAACTTTGTCAACTGGTGCTGCACAAGTGTCATCTAGTGAACCAACTTTGTCAACTGGTGCTGCACAAGTGTCATCTCGTGAACCAACTTTGTCAACTGGTGCTGCACAAGTGTCATCTCGTGAACCAACTTTGTCAACTGGTGCTGCACAAGTGTCATCTAGTGAACCAACTTTGTCAACTGGTGCTGCACAAGTGTCATCTAGTGAACCAACTTTGTCAACTGGTGCTGCACAAGTGTCATCTAATGAATCAAATCTGTCAACTGACGCTACCCAGATGTTTTCTTATGAACCAACTTTGTCAACTGATGCTACACAGGTGTCATCCAGTGAACCAACTGTGTCAACTGGTGCTACACAAGTGTCATCTAGTGAATCAACTCTTTCAGCTGGCGCTACCCATGTGTCTTCTTATGAACCAACTTTATCAACTGATGCTACACAGGTGTCTTCTAGTGAACCAACTGTGTCAACTGGTTCTGCACAAGTGTTTTCTAGTGAATCAAATCTGCCAACTGACGCTACCCAGATGTTTTCTTATGAACCAACTTTGTCAACTGGTGCTGCCCACGTGTCTTCTAGTGAACCAACTCTGTCAACTGGTGCTACCCAGGTGTCATCTAGTGAACCAACTCTGCCAAATGACGCTACCCAGGTGTCTTCTAGTGAATCCACATCAACTGGCGCTACACTGGTGGCTTGTAACATATCTACAGAGTTGTCTACTGGAGCTTCCACAGATGTGGCTTCTAACCCAGCAACAACAACTGCTATCGAAGTAACTTATAACGTATCATCTACTGAGGGCGCTACACAAGTAACAACGGCTTTAACTGCCACAGAAGTGATGTCAAGCGGTGAAGAAACTACTTCAAACACAGAGATGGGGACTGATGAGTCAACTAAACAAGTTACCACAAGTACTGAAGATGATCAAACGTCGGATGCCCCACCCACCGTGGCAGGATATCAAACGGAAGCCGCAACTGGAGAAAGTGAGCAACCCATGACCACGACACCGGCGGACGATGACAATCTCATCTGGGACATGCCAACCTACATGGACGACCAGGGACTCTTCCAACTCGCGGACTTCCCCAACGAGACGATCCGCATCGAGGGCGGCTCCTTCTATTCTGACGACGAAACGACGTCGCGAGCCACGAGCCTACTGCAGGGCCTGCTCCGCATCCTGGCGAGGAACTAGGGGCAAGTACCCACTGTATAGTATTGTAGAGATTAAATATATTATTTATTGTAGCCTTGGTGGTTGGTTTATTGTCAGAGAGAAAGTGGAACAGTGTAGCGGGGCTTGTAGGCAACACTTTCTGCCGGCGGGGGTCTGCCCCCGTGACCCGAGGTCACAACTGGGGCACTTCCCGCTCCTCCTCCTTGTTTATATTTAGCAGGCCTTGACCCGACCGGCCGCTTCGTGCCATATACACGGTAGAGTTTTACACAACATTTTGAGGGCCAACATAGTCAACAACAGGATGTGAGTAGATCTGCCTTGTCATCATGGACGTAGTTGTCGTGCCTTCTTTAACAGAGTTAGCCAATACGTTTTTTATTTCAGATGTTTTCAATTTGGAAACAATGTTTGGTTCACCATTCACAATCTAAAATAATGGGAAGACAGCTATCTATCAAATAAATGTTGCACATTTTAAAATACTAGAAACCATTCAATGATGTGCCAAGCTATTAATTTCTACCACCGCAGTAAGGTTGTGGTGTATATTCAATGTGCCCAAATTTATAACTCCATTAGTTTAATTGTTTGACTGAGGACTCAAAAGCTCTTTTAATCTTCCCCTTGTTGTTATTGATATAACAATATTTGGCTTACAGAGGTAACAAGACCAAATAATAAAAAAGACATTACAACACCGTTATGTTTCAATAAGAACTAGAGACATTCCATGGTGTGTTGCACTGACAATAATTATCTCTAGGGTAATAATAGTTTTTCATGGTTTACTAGGAGCCCCCCCCCCGCTATTTTTTTTTTTTTCTAAAGTAGTTATTCCTCCCAGTGACAACTCTCCAGTAATTAAACAAAGTTCAATCACACCCTCCATGGTAATTTGTTTCAATCAGATGGGCAACAACACGTAGGACATACTCACTCAATGAGGTCCCAATGGTGATGTTAGAAGTTTACGACGATGCGGCAAACATCCTCCTGCACACACAGTGGGTTTACTTTAGAACAACATGTTGCTGTTACACAATTCAACTTTCTTGGCATTTTTACTGGAAATTGTGTATTAAAAAAAAAAGCTATATCTAGAATACATTGTGAAAGTTTTGAACAAAACTTGCTGACATTTCCATTTATACTAAAACTTGCCGCCCCTTTTGTAAAGTCCTGATTCAACATCTGGTGGTGTTGAATCCTATCTCTTCCTAATTACATATTGGCAAAATGGAATTCAGCACAAATCAATTTACTATTAAATGACATTTGTTGACTCTAGGTCTGAAATTCATTTTCATTGGACAAAAGTGACCCACTGTAGATCCAACAAAAGTCCCAGGACATTAAGGCCTTTTCTTTAAATGATCAGCTGCTTCAACGGCCCCTGGCCAAAATCCAACCCCACCAGTGAATCACACTGACACCACTATGTGTCAATGTAGTGGTTCACTTGTGAGGTGGAGTGGCAGCCATAGCAACACTCTCTTCCCATTAAAACAAATCGTCCATTCAAGAAACACTCCTGTCCACAATACGTCAGGCGTTTTCCCCATCAGGTTGGTGGTAAGTAAAGTGGTCCGCTTTACAAACACCTTCTTTTTTTCCAGACAGTAAATTGAATTAACACGCCATCTAGATATAGCAAATGTAGACGCGAATGTTTCTTTAAACTTCTACTGTCCTTACTGCAATGAAAAAAATATTGGGAGGGCTTGGCTCATCAGTGGTGAACCCTCCTAGCGGTTTCGCTAATTTAATCTACTAGTCCGCTTCTATAGAGCTCTAATGGATCTTTAGGAAGCTCTGTCCAACCTTTTACATAATCTCGATTCCAGTCACGGAGGTGTTTACCTTAGAGGAGGAACTTCTTGTCCCGGGATTACCGTTTTGTACAAATACCTTCCATTGGATGGGTAGCTTTATTTAGGACATTATCACAACAAGTTTTATAAAAGGGACTCTGACCCAGTTTTGATTTTAAAACTTGCGAGACAACAGTTTTATAATAATGTGAGACAACTGTGAACCGCCTACAAACTATATATTTTTTCAAGGCTGCAATATTGTCTGTATTTGTTACCTCGTGGATCCTTCGAAAGAGTTGGCGCCTCTCACACCAACACGAGGTCTCCACATAATATGACCAACCTTATTTAATCATTCTTGTGTCATTAAAATTGGATTATTAACAACCTTTAAAAAAATGTTATTTCGATGTTCAAATTTGGATAATGTGGCATCCAATAGATGGGAGGCCTGCGGGACGTTGTTCTGTATAACTTATTATGTCTGGACTGACAGAACCTGACGTCGACAGTAGAAAGTGGCAGTTAGGTATGGACCACATCTCGCGACAACGGAATCCCAAGAAAGTTTTGAATTACCGCTGGTGTCAGAATAAACCAGTGTCGGGGTCATCTTGCCCCAAGCTTGCGATACTGTGACCTGGAATGGAGACCCCACTCAGAACACCACGTCATTGACACGGAACTTCCGGGGTAAAAGTGCGGGGCCCGTCCTGGCCGTTTTTACACCCTGGTCTTCCTTCTAAGGGAGGAGTCTGTGTGCGGGCAGGGTTTAACAAAATATTCATCTATACTCCCCCGCCAGAATCGTTATCTTAAATAAAGTGTGTGTGTAAAATGGAGCCGTATTGCAGAACGAGAAAGTAACCAAACAGAATATTATTAAAAATCATTGGAATGTTTGCTTTTGAGCGCCGACATTCCGCAATAAATCGCCAATAAGCGCTAAAACACCACATTGTTCCCAGCACGCTAAACAAATGTGCTGAAAGGAAAAATGGCAAATAATATTCCCCCTCGTGTTGGACTTGCTGCAGACAAAGAAACAATTTGGCTCCTGACCCCAATCTCTGTGTACAAATATTTAGCAAGAGAGCTTCTGGAAAGTATTTGGTAATGTATCCCCGGTCCTCCACGGTACTTTCTTCTGGCTCCTTCACAAGGAAACTTGTGCCACAGGCAGGGAAATGTGGCCCGCTCTCTAATTAAGAGGACTTTCCACGGGGTGCCGCCTGGTCGCCACCTCCAGGTTTTATTAAAAAAAAAAAAAAAGTTGTCTGGCGCTGTCCTGCGCGTGTTCCCCAGGTATTTTAATAGAAGAGGAAACGGTATTGCTTAATGCCCAAGTGGGCCTCTGGGCCGGAGAGGAAATATTTCACATACAGCAAGAGAATTATTATTTTAAAATGTCAGCCAATCTCGTCATCCCCTCGTTGTTGGGAAAACTTGCCCCCCCCCCCCAGCCCGGAACAAAGCGGGAGGGAGAAGAAAGGGCCACTGCGCGGTCCAAAGTTCAGTAATCCCATAAAGCCTTAATTTATAAAATGGTCCTGTTCAGAGATGTCTTTACACACTCAACATTCCTTAGGCTGTCTATTCTTTGATAGTGTTGCAGGGATTGGCAGAATCTTCTGTTTCATTTCTAAAATATTTTCTATCCATTCATTATTGGTGAGCCGCGCAGAGGCGAATTTCTCTCGTGTGTGGCGCACCGTTTCTAAAGTAGTCACCGTCAACCGGCCAACCATCAATCTGTCCTTAATAACGGTGTTAGGGAAAATATTTTAAAATAACACATCTCCATTTTCTAACTCTTTGGGTAAAATTATTAAGTAATTAAAGAAATAGGAAAAAAAAAAAACAATAAAATTCTCTTTAAAAAAAAAAAGCGAGATATCGAGCAACTTGTATATTCACTACTGATGAAACATTACAGTCACAAGGGATTCCAGAACTTTGTGATATTTTGACAGTGTCTGACACATATTTTTACGCTAATAAACTGTGTTGGTTATTATATTTGGTACTAGACGGGTGACCCGGGATTGACCCGTGTGCATATCTACCCGAGTGATATATATTTAGATAAGATTTTTTTAAATAATTGTTTGTTATTAGCATTATCTATTTGTTTGCATCAGCATAATTTAATCTAATCTTTGATAGAGGGCGCTGTTCGTGAGCTAAGTAGAATAATTTGAATATATAGTTTTAATAATTGATTTATATATTTTTTTAAAATAGCCTATCGTCTTCCCCGTATTTTTTTACCTATGTATGAAAATTTTGGTTTGAATTAGTGAACTACTGCGAATTTGTATACCGGACATACATACATACAAACAAACAAACAAACATACAAACATTCATTTTTATATATATAGATATTACAAACCGGCCATAATTTTAACGTGTCCGACGTCAAATGCCACTACCAAAATATCACAAGAAAATGCCAAAGATTACTTCTGGATCCCTTGTGACTAAACACTGAAATAACAGACAAATTGAGAGTATATCATCAGAACCGAATCCACCAGTTGATGTGGTGAAATATACAAGTTGCTCGATATCTCGCTTACATAAAAAAAGGTTAATTTCTATAAATAAATAACTCTCATTTTTAAAGAGTACCAACGATACGTTACTCGTTACCATAGCAGTGACCAGTGACTATACAAAGATACTGGGTTCGGTGTTATTGGCTTTCCCATTAAGTACACCAGCGACTGACCAACAGTTTTCTATTCGCTAAACTTTGGGACGTTGGCTCCGTTCTCATTCTTGGTTTTGGTGTATTGGGCGCTGACAGCCTGTAGTGATGTTCCCTGAATGGACGACTGACGGACAACAATTTCTTCCCGGAGAAATTTGACGTCAGGAGGAAGTCGAATATGTAATTGATCCAGGAGTGACTTACTCAGTTTGAAGTCGTGATCTGGAAACTTGTGTATCAAACGTCCACACTTTGCACCGCTTGCCATCTCTTCAAGGACACTAGGCCTTTAGTATTGTCGTCGCACTGATGGAAGTTCCATCTTTGTTCTTGACCATTGTCTCCAGACACTTGCTGCAACTTTCTCCTTTCAATAGTTTTTAAAGATAACATTTGGAAACCAATCCAAGATGCTGCATATTCTCCCTCTAGAGAATGACGTAGTGTATTTGCTTTTCCACGATCCGAATGAGCTTTGTAAATTTATAAAAACGTGTTCCAGCACTTCTTGATTCAAAGGAATTTTCTTTCTCAATGATTCGAAACATTGTTGCCTATCGCGCTCCTCCTCGTTTCAAAGTAGAAGACGGCAGGATCCGTGTGCACTTTTCTTCTTTTTGCGAACGACAGTTAAAACGAAGAAATATCCTATTAGTGACGTCCATCAGAAACCAACACTACAGAATTACTAGAAAGTGTTTGGCGGAAGTCTCCTATTGCTAGTTCAGGTTGTAACATTAACTAAATGTTTGTGCGTCTGAAAAAAAAAAAACAGAACCAAGTGTTGAACTCTCCGGATCCTGTAACTGGCCTGTTCAGTTGGTTGTTACATTCATTTCCACCATATTTAACCTCTATGGATGAAACTTGGCAAATATACGTGGTTCGTACAGAAATGATTGACTTTCACGTCGGAAACGATACGACAGGAAAACCCAGTGAAATGACACAAGGGGACGTGAGCAACGTGTGCATAGATGGCAGCAGGTGAATGGTAGCGCTCATTCCTTCCGCCGTCAGTGTGGATGGAAGGTCAGCGTGGTTCCTATGGAAGGAGAGGATACAGAGTAGTCTTGTCACATGGTGTGCTGAAAAGAAGCACCCTTAAGGCGTTTACTTCTGGCTGGACAAGAGTGGAGTGAAGACAAAGGAACATTAATAAACACATCGCACACAGAGCAAGTGTGACAGGGCGTGGCTTGCAGTCTGCCGAGGTATATTGTAGGCGCGATCACAGTCTCCGCCCGGCTGGGGACAAGTCGTGACTTACAGGCCGAGGTATATTGTAGGCGCGATCACACCGCCCGGCTGGGGACAAGTCGTGACTTACAGGCCGAGGTATATTGTAGGCGCGATCACAGTCTCCGCCCGGCTGGGGACAAGTCGTGACTTACAGGCCGAGGTATATTGTAGGCGCGATCACAGTCTCCGCCCGGCTGGGGACAAGTCGTGACTTACAGGCCGAGGTATATTGTAGGCGCGATCACACCGCCCGGCTGGGGACAAGTCGTGACTTACAGGCCGAGGTATATTGTAGGCGCGATCACAGTCTCCGCCCGGCTGGGGACAAGTCGTGACTTACAGGCCGAGGTATATTGTAGGCGCGATCACACCGCCCGGCTGGGGACAAGTCGTGACTTACAGGCCGAGGTATATTGTAGGCGCGATCACAGTCTCCGCCCGGCTGGGGACAAGTCGTGACTTACAGGCCGAGGTATATTGTAGGCGCGATCACACCGCCCGGCTGGGGACAAGTCGTGACTTACAGGCCGAGGTATATTGTAGGCGCGATCACACCGCCCGGCTGGGGACAAGTCGTGACACGACACACCCGAAAAAACCTCATTTCCATAGATTGGAAGCGTGCATCAAGTCCACGTCCCAAGAACGACGTCTTGTAGGATGTCAGGGTACTCTCCTCGGGGACTGGCTGGACTACTGTGGCCGCGACGGTGAATTGTTGCTTCTGCACACCGCCGGATAACCTGAAACACCCTCGTGGCCTCCGTACTCGCCCGATCTGGCCCCCTCGGATTACCCCTTGTTTGATAAGACCGCAGTACGTTCAATTTTCTAAAGCATTGCATAAAATTGTTCGCACGTGGGGATCCAACACCTCCAAAGAATGGCGGTCAAAGCCTTTTTTTTTTTTGCAGATGCATTTTTCCAGATCCTTCCAGCCAAATGGCATAAGTACCTTAGCTTGGCCGGAGATCATTTTATATCAAACATATGTAACATTCCAAAATTATTATTCCTAATTGGCATTAAACCGTTCAGGGGCAAGTGTGTGTTTTTAAAAATAATGTTATCTCTTCTACAGCAGTAGTTTCTACACCGCCTTTTAGCGAAGGAGAGGAAAAAAAAACTTTATACTTTTGTATTTTTACATATCAGGCATTAAAAAAAAAAAGAAAGAATAAAATTTTTAAAATAATTTACATACAAGATAAATCGGATTATTTTAAACAAAAATATTTGCTATTGTTGAGAATTAAAGGGGTAAAAACACAACAATTATGTGAACATTTCAGTAAAAATACACTGGTGTCCAAAAAATAAGAAACTTAACCAATATTGAAATTTCTCAAAAGCTAATTTATTAACAAATATAAAATTTAGTATACAAATAGTTTAAACTATGGAGAATTTGACTAGCTATATGAAAATAATATAAAAAAAACAATGGTTGCCTGTAAAGTCGGTTTTACGGGCGAAGATTTTACGTGACAACGGTAGAATATTTATTGATATGAATATAATTAAATTGCACAATAGGAACAAGGAATTGAATGAAAATAAGAATTGCACAAATTTTAACTATAGAAATGTATTTTGTGTTTACTAAAACATTGTACATGTAAACTTAAACTTAACTAATTCCTATTTGAGTGATTTTGTTGAGGATAGGACGATGATAGGAGAAATATGAAATGAAAGGAAGTGTTTCTGCTGTAATGTGTCTTGCGAAAGTCAAGTCGATAGTTGTTCCTTTTAACGTAGTTGACTTAGAAACGTTTGATACGCAATCAAGATTATACGTATTTTTCATGAATTTAAGAAACGAGTTGTCAGGCTTTACGTTTTTGTTAAAATCACCACACAGAAGAATCGGTATACTAGAATCAACTTGCACGAACGGTGGCACGTACTGGCTGTTGTGAATGTACGGACCGAGTCCTTGCCATAGTAACATTCCAATTTCCTGCATACTAGCTCCTGGATGAATATATACAGCACCGAGTATAAACTTGAAGCTAGTATTAGCGGCGAAGCAAGTAACTTCAGTCATGCACATGTCACCCTTGGTTTTAATGACACGAGTTACGTCTGTAATCGCAACTTGGAACACTTCCGCCGTAGATGTCGATGATAATTTACGATAGATCGCCACTCCACCAGCCGCGTTGGTATTTGAAAATCAAAACACTTATTCAGATCGAAGGTTCAAATTTTTGCTAAATAAATTTGAAATTAAATAAAATTTGTAATTGTAAATGATGAAGTTGAAAATTAAAACATTTACTTAAATTAGATGTTAAAATTCTTGCTCAACACAGTTTAAATAAAGTTTTCTTATATCTGCCACTTTTTCTTAATATTTGTAATTTTAAAGAATCAATTCGAAAATCAAAACATTTATTCAGATCGAAGGTTCAAATTTTTGCTAAATAAATTTGAAACTATTTAAAATTTGTAAAATAATAATTAATTAATTAATTAATTTTAAACTAATAATTTACTTAACACTATCAACATTTATCAATAGTATGACATAACCTATAAACTCAGTTTCTAAACTTTTGTGTCAATCTAACAATTAATCAATCAATCCGCCGATCCACACGTGCTAACGTCACTCTGGTTGCACCGACATTCCTATTAATTGCCACATTTCCTTGTTCCAACCATCTTCTCCACAGTCGGTGCACCGTGGACGCACCAAGATGTGTATCAGCTGCGATTTGACGTATGGACCAACCTGCCCTTTTCAGTCCGATCACCATGCCCCTCGTAAAAGCGTCTGTCTGCTTGAACTGCCTCCGTTTACGATGACCTGGCATTCTCTGTTATTACACGTGTCTTTTGACACAAGAACAAAATTTCTACAATGATTTTCCTTGAAGAAATAACGACACGAATACTGTCCTTTCTGCAAGTTCCTTCCCTTATATCTTACTCCATGTGCGCACGAGAGCTGCGCATTTTACATCATTTGCATAACTCGGTTAGGCGCGTCTACCCTGAAATTTGCATAATTTTCTGGCCACTATTTCTTGGTGTTCCATTTTCAATGTCACGCAGTGTATATACACAATTAATCATCAGGCACAATCAGCTATTATAAATTTCAGGAATGTCCATGGATCTATTGATGGAATGAAAAATCTATTGGTTTCTAAGGATTCCTAATTGTTGTTGTTTACGGTTTATATGGGGGAGTGATGTACGGCTAGGTTGAAAGAATGGCCGGTGATACACGAGTGATCAAGGTTTATCAAGTTCGCGTCACATACGTACCTAACTGGTATAATGGTTTTGTTCTTTGGATGGGGTCCTGGCACCATGCTTGAAACAGAAATCGCCCAATCAGACGGTGATAGATCACCAAGATAACGGAAATCCTCTCAAACGATGACACATCCCGTGTCACAATCTAGTTGAACCAGATTATTTAACCGGAAGACTTTTATTCCTAATACTGAATCTTATATCTTTCAACAAACCGTAAGTTCCACTAAGGCCATCACTTTTCAACGACGGCTACCCTTTCAAAGTTCATCGCAGCTTTCCCATTGCTAAACGGATATGACAGAATAGAACAGTGTCATTTGTCGCACTGTACCTCACCATTTGATTATAGAATGAATCATTCCCAGCGGAAACTTTTATAAACCCCAACACATCCCAAAAGAAGTTGATTTCACTTTCTCTACAGGCATCTTCTATCTGGTTATTTCACAACGGGATCTCCACAGCTGTTGCTGGGATTGACAGGTGCTACATAAACAGATAACTTCAGATATCCAACAAAAACATGGCGTGAATATATATATATGATATGTGTGTATTTTGTAACTAAGTTGATAATATATTGACAATAATGAATGGGGGGGGAGAAGTCCGACCGCACCTCCCTACGGTCCCCTCTTGTAATATTTGACCAAATTCTGGTCCAAGCTGACTAACGTGGCAACGATACCCATTTTCCAATGAGATGAGTAATGAGGGGCCAGAGAATTAACAACACTGCAAGATGGAACACACATTAAAGTTAAAGAAGGAGCGGGAAAGTCAAACTTCACTTGTGAACTGGCAGCTATCTGGAAAGCACTTGATGTATGCCAACCATCCCTGCATCAATCAGCGACTCCAGATCCGCACTAGAAGCAATTCAGAAGGGCAATACTAAAATCACGCCGAAATACACTCGTTACATACCCAACTGGAACCATTGGAGAAGAACTGCAATCTACAAGGGATTCCTGCCCATGTTGGGATCGGGGTAATGAGATGGCAGATGAATTAGCAAAGGAAGCCAGAAAGTTGATCCAAAGGAAAGAACAAATGTCGGTATTTGACGCTGATGCATTGGCAAAATACAAGATAATTAAACAAAAATTAAGAAAAGATCAAATATGCGAAATAAACTCTGAGTGAAGAATTACAAAAACTATAACAAAACTCAGAACGAAACACTATAAAGGAATGACAATACATCCAGATGGCACAAGAACCTATAGGACATGCAATAATTGTCCTGGTGTGGAACTAACACCTACCCACATATTCTCATGCCCAGCAATGGCCGCAGCCTTGCAGAAAATTGACATGGACAATAATGAATAGACATTCACTCATGAAACAGAAATTAATAATTTCCTTCCTTTTTTAAATACTCTCCTAATTCTACTCTCCACACAACAGTAGTTTACAAAGACTTTTCATCCTTCTCAGCCATAAACATTAACCAAACGAATTTACACCATTTTTCTACCCACGCATTCAAACAATAAATGTAATAGACCAACTCACATCATCTGGCTTCTAAGACATTTCTACCATCGATCAACGTGCCTCCACACGGTATTTAAACTTGGCTCGAAAATTCCCCCCATTTAGGCAGTGTATTAAGAAACCCTCTTCCTAAAAGCAATAGCCAGGACCCCATCCAAATATGACCAGGTGCAGTTAGGTACGTATGTGACGCGAACACAATAAACCTTGATCACTCGTGTTTCGTTTCTTTCAACCTAGCCGTACATCACTCCCCCATATAAACCGTAAACAACAATTTTTCAATAGATTTTTCATTCCATCAATAGATCCATAGATAAATTTATAATGGCTGATTGTGCCTGATGATTAATTGTGTTTATATTATTTCTATGATGCATCAGCGCGCCATCTGTTATGAAAATTCGAAACTTATTAGACGCGTATGATTCTTTTAAAAATTTAACAATTTCTTCTGCCCTTACTGCAATGGAAAAATTAATGGGAGGGCCTGGCTCATCAGTGGTGAACCCTCCCAGCGGTTTCGCCAGTTTAATCAATGGTAGATTAAACTGGCGAAACCGCTGGGAGGGTTCACCACTGATGAGCCAGGCCCTCCCTTTAATTTTTCCATCGCAGTAAGGACAGTATAAATTGTTTTATTTTAAAAAGAATATTACGCCTCTAAAATAGTTTTATAATTTGATAACAGATGGCGCTCTAGTACATCGTAATATTTGATTATTAAAAAAGTAAATACTTTTTACTATAGTTTTTCGACCAATTCTTTGCATGGAAAGTGCCAAAACGGCGCAGAAATTTGCAAGAGAAGTTCTACAAGAGAATAGCGGTGAAACATTATAGAACCTAGCTGGACTACCACCGCCATCTACCGGCGCCGCCCGACACTATTCTACAACCACGCTGCAAATGGAACTACAGTTTGTTGTGGGAGAACCGTAAAAATAAAAAGATAAAATATTTTCCATATATTTAAAAAGTGAACATTTTATAAATATTTTTTCTACCAACTTAACATTATGGGACTTGTTGAAAGATCCAAGGGTTGGGGAAAGTTCACCAAGTGTACACGACCTAATTATTTCCGCAGAGTTCTTCTATGTCCGACAATGAACGAGCCCCCAGCAGGTAAAACCAACCACTCGGGTCACTTGGCAGCCCACACAGGCGGCTCTTGTTTTAAACGTGTCAAAGGAGATTTTGAACAGAAATGGGAAACTGATTAAAAATCCCACTGGAGGACATTTGCCACTTCCAGTAGGTATCAGGTTGATGTGTGTGCAGGCGGTGGTCGTGCGGCACCCCTACGCCGCGGTGACCACGTTCGGTGGGTGCGGCGAGGACTTCATGCTCGTGGTGACGCCAGGCCCCGAGCGCCTGCTCTTCGCGCTCCACCCGCGCTCGCTCATCGTCGAGCTGACCGTGCTAGCGGCCGACTACGTCAACTGCGTGCTGCCCGCGGGCTCTCTGCCGCGCCTCGAGCGTCTCAGGGCTCGCCTGCGTAACTCGTGAGCTGCCCCAACATATCTTCTGCTGTACATATCCAGTGGCGGGTGGGCTGGCCCCTCCCTCCTGTACAGAACTTATTTATTCGCCCCCTCCGACAATCCCAGAACAAACCGTTGTGTTGACAAAGTTCTATTTTAGATAAAGACGTTCAGCCGACAATCCTCTACTTTTGTATGACTTTTACAATAAAGTGATCAAACGTGTCTCCTTCCTTCCTTCCTCCTCCGCCTACACAACCGCTTCCATCACCAAAGCCCAGAGTTTACATGAAGTAGTGCAGCCAACCAACCCAAGGCTTCCTTGAATATTCACGCGGTTCGGACAGCCTATCTCTGCAGGCCTAGTTTGGTCTAAAAATGATATTCGTATTGAATGGTCGCCATGGAGTATTCCTCGGTGTGCGAGCTGACACAACCAGACGATGGGAGAAGAAGAAAGTCCCGGCGGCGACATTTCCGCCACTGTATCACTGGGTCACGTCGCTACTTTCCCGCTTCCTCGTTCCGCCGCGGCTAACCCAACTGATCGCTCCCCGGGAGCGCGGTGGAAGCATCGGCTGTTGGGTTCGCGCGCGTTCAAATTGTCACAATATATTTGGTACAATTTGTATTGGCCAAGAAATATAAAATCGACAACAACTGAGCCCGTTGCCCCATCTGGGCATCAATACAAAAAATAACATCAACCAAACGTTTCAAATAATATTGTTTGACCAAGTGTTATTATTTCTCAACAAAGCGAGATTTTAGATGTGCCACAGTAGGCCAAAAATCACTGCGTAGAGGCTCAGTTAAGATATGGTAGTTCTAAATCCCGCCCAGAGATGGCGCTGCGAACAAGGTCGCCGGCAACAACAATACCCCAAGATTTCTCGCTGGGGGGATTGTAGCTGCGACTTCGATCAAATCGACGTGGAATTTGATTTTACAAAAAATCGCGGGTGGTGGAATCTGATCACGTGATCATGGAGGGTAAGTGCTGGCGTCAAGCCAGAAGTCTTCGAACTTTGTTATTGCCGTTGCGACAGCTGTTTACCGCACTTCCCTCACTGGCAACGGAACAAAAGTCCTCATCAGTAGGGTTTAAGTACCAAATGTACGTTCCTGGCCCACTGTAGGTAGAAGGATCACCTTTGGGGGGCTGAGGCTCAAGAGTTGCGGACCAATTCTGTGGAATATCTTGGTCAACGCAGTGTTTCAGGAGGAGCTCCTGAGGGCTGGGCGCCGATGACCAGTTCCTCATAGTGGAGGTTGGTTCAAGAGCTCAACGTCGCTAAGACCAAGAAGACCTGGATCGGGTGGCAACACAAGCCGGCTATCCTGATGGAAGGGCTGGTCAGTAAAATGAACATCCTAGGGGTTATGATCAATGATAAGTTGGGTTGGCACTACCACGCCGAGGCGTTGTGCAGGCTGTCCAGATAGGCTCTAAGCAGGGAAGGAAAGGAGGGTACCATTTTTAGGAACTCTCCTGCGTCGAGCCAATACTGCTATCCAGGGCCTGGTGGAGACGTAATATAAAGGGCAAAGTAGCAACCACTCTAGAGAGGGTCCAAAGAAGGGCGTCCTTGAGGATCACCGAGAGATACCGAATTACCAGCACAGAGTTAGTCCTCGCTGGGCTTGAAACTAGAGGCAAGATATTTGGGAGAGTAGAAGGAAGAACGCCCTGGGGATAGACGCGGGGGTCCTGGAGTGGAAGAGGGACCTCCGCAGTGGGTGCTAACTGGGGTTGGTACTGAGGTCTTCACTGATGGGAGTATATCTGGAACCTGGACTGGAGTGGTGATCTTCACCAATGGAGAGCTGATCTTCCAAGAAAGCTTAACACTCAGAGTGAACGAACTGGTCTTTTCAGCCGAGCGATCATGGAAGCCCTCAGTGTGTGCCAGGAAGACCATCAGCCCGGATAGTCTCTATTCAGATTGTATGTCGCCATCAATCTGGAGAAAGGACAGCATCAAGTTGTGGAGGAGTTGGAGAGCGAGCACTGGAACTCTATTGAGCTAGAGGACACAGCCTCGTTGAAGGGAATGGGTTCCGGTTAGGCTGGCGAAAGCAGGGCGGAATATCAGTCAAGACCCCAGTGGCCAAGAAAAAGGTGTGTAAGGACTTATGGTTATAGAGGTGGAAGAATAGTGAGAGGGAGGTATTCAAATGGGTGAAAGCTCCCAAGTACCTCTGTAAGGTAATGTGCCACAAACTCGTTGTATCGGAACACGGACCCTTCCCCAGGAGCCTCCACAGATTCAAAAGCAATCCTAGTTGCGTCTGTGGAGAAAGGGATGAGGGAGCACACCACTACGTGCTGTCCGAGAGTGGTGGGCGAGAGGGAGCTGCTGAGAAATCACAGCAAGTTTCTCGAGAAAGCCCATGACGTGGCAGCTGAGTGAACAGGGTAGCAGGATACAGTAGACACTATTTGCTGTGTCCGAACCTGTATCCTTCCAGACGACTTAGTGATATAGAAATCTGAGAGGTGGTTTTTCCAAGTACCAAATCCAGACATCAGTTTGGATGCCGTTATTTGACCCATGAACTAGATCGCAGCGATGGGCAGGCCAGCTTATGGACCGAAAGGTCCGCCAGGCCATTTGCCTCTACCAGGCTGTATCAAAAGTTCGTTCCCATAAATAAGATTTTGATACACATTAAATAAAATAGATTTTTTTTTGCCGGGAGGAAATTGACCTATAAAAACATAGGGCTCCTCTCCCGTCAAAATAGACGTCAAAACTAGAAGTCATCTATTGACCATCGCCGCAGACTTAGCGGCCTCGGTTCGGTGACAAAGCCACGACACCACTTTGGCAAACTGAGAAGCGTCCACCATATGGTTTCGGGCTATAATGGCCCTCGTCAGCCTAGGGCGGACATGAGATCCACACGGGATCTAATGGAATCTTCACAATCTGCCAAAGAGGTGTTCAGTTGGCAAAGTGGCTGGGCCAAATCAATGGCCAAAATATAGATGGAAATTGATCTATAAAAGCATAGGACGCCTTTTCCGTCAAAAAAAAAAAAAGTCAAACCTAGACGCCATCTATATAAACATATAACACATATAGACCAAACATATTTATTCATTGAATTAGAGACCGTCATTTTCAATAACAGTCAGCCATCTTTTTGCCAGGTTTTCAATTTGCTGACAATACCATTTCGGGGTTTGCAGTCGAAAAAGTCACGACAGGCAATTTCGACGTCTTGAAATGTTTTAAAGTGTCTTCCCCTTAGAAATGTAGCCATGGGCCGAAATAATGCATAATCAGATGGCGCAATATCCGGGCTATACGCAGGGTGAGGTAGAACTTCAATACCCTTCAAATTCTTTATTCTATTCGTTGTTAACCTAGCTCAATGAGCTGGAGCGTTGTCATGTTGCAGGAATACTCTTTCAGTTGATCAAAGCAGGGTATTCAGAACTTCATATACTCGGGTGAGTTGTTCTGAGTAGAGATCGGCACGACCATCAGTAACGTAGTGTACAATACCGTCGATGGTCCACCATGCATCACTTTATGGCGCCAAAGCGATCCTGTTTAACCACAGGTTTAGCCACAGGGTACCCATTGTGTCGGGGTAGATCCATTTTCCATCCCCAGGTACAATCCCAAACCGAACAATCGTTTACATCGACTGGGCTATAGTCAGGTCGTGTCTTGGGCGTTTGCTAACAAAGTGCAGCTTGTGCAGAGTTCGTTTGTCGTATCTTTGGATGGTCCAAGTCTGGCTGACATTTCACGCGTAGATTGTTGTGGGTTGTCCATCACCAGATATCGTAGGGTCTCAATATCCGTCACATGTGGTCCTCCCATTCGAGGTTTGTCCTCAAGGCAGGTGTCTTCTTCTCTAAATCTCTTGAAACATTTTGAAGCTGTTCTTCTATTGGCTTTTCCTTCCACTTCGCATATTTCTTTTGCCATCATATTTACATTTAGCCCCTTTTTTTTAAAGAAGCGCAATAGTACTCGGATCTTTGCTGCCACATTGTCTCTACTAGAACACTTATTCCAAACCCTATTACGTTATTTCACTCACGTGGACATCGTCCGTGGTACCGAACCTTTATTTATTTAAACTTTATTAATATTGGTATATGTTTAAATATATAATTTAAATATACACACACACAAAAGCCTTTATTAAGACACACAGGTCTTACAGAGGATTCTCCTTGGGGTTATATAATTTAAATATATATTAATATATTTTGATTTTATATTGGGCTTCGGCTTTGGGAACGAACTTTGATAGGTGGTAGGTAGACAAGCGGGAACGCTACAGTACTGTAAGTACACACCACAGTTTGTACTGCAAGGTTCCAGAGCTCTTACTTGCACTCACTGGTGAGACTGTGCCGCTGAAACCATTCATTATTTCCAATACAGCTGCGCCGCGGCCATTTGATCTAACCACCAGACTGCTACATAGTCGAACCATTCAATAGTTATTCCAGGTAGTTGGCGACCACAAGCCTACACATTTAGCTCGGCCTTCACGCTCACAGTGTACCAGAGGTTACTTGAACTCATTGGTCGCGTTGGACTTTTATAAGAAACGAGGGCCATTAAAGCAATCTTTTTAAAGAATAAAAGTGTCCAATGAGGGTGGTGGTTGTCCAATATCGACAGTATATAGCACTCGGCCCTAGAACGGTGATATGACACAAACTACTTTCGATCCAATTTGTACATCTCACCCAGTTTATTACAAACACGTATGGAAGTGGTCAACACTTCGATGCCTCCAGCACAAAGACTTTTTGTAAAAATTCCTACAAATCAGCAAATACTTCTCTGTTGTAATTCTTCTACCTGGGGTGTTTATTTTGTCTTGGGAATATTTCAACACCTACGGCAACATTGTAGAATCTCTCCTAACTTTGAATCCCAACTAGAATCTCTCCTAACCGCTATGTTGTTCTACAAGTGGCTTGACGTCTTGTGGGTGAAATAAATAAATAACGTGTGAAATCTTCACACGAGTGGATGGCGTTCTGACAATGAAGGAAGGTTCAAACACACCACTCCTAACTGTTCTCTACACCCAAGCTTGCCATGCAGATGCTATGTCGCAAACCAGTGTCGGGCAACCTTTTTCGAGTTGCGGCGCACTAAGCTTAATTTCTTTTTTTCGCGGCGCACCTGTGGTTCTCACTATAAATTTCCTTGTAGGTAATTAAAATACAACAATAAATACTAGAGTAAAAATTTTTAAACATATATATCACATTTTATTAATTTTCAATATTAAATTAACATATGTAACAGTATGTATTCAACTTTATTAAATAAAGTTGTTTTCGCGGATTGTTTTTTTTTAACTTATGATTTTAAATAGGTACGTACCTATTTGCATTTTTATTTTTTAATAATGGCACGTGCCAGTTATGTACGTCAAGATTATGTACATACGTTATATGAAATATAAAATTATGCAAACTGTTGTAATTATAATACCAAAATAAGTTTTATATAAAATGAAATTTGCTTTTTTTTTAATTTCATTTTTTATATGAAAATTTTTGAAAAAAATTATTAAAATTGAATAAAAATTATAAAAAATATTTTTTGAAACATTATTTTTAAATTTAACCAAAAGTTCTAAATACCTACAAAAATGTTCGCGGCACACCTAGAATTCTTCGCGGCACACCGGTTGCCCGACACTGTCGCAAACAATGCAACGTTCCTAGACTTACGACGTTGTGGTAACGACACGGTCAAACACAATAATAAAGGGAATTTGCCGGTTGATTAAGTCAAGATCACATTTTGACAATGAATATATCGCCATATACTCGAGTTATTTATTTTTGCTAGTACTAAGTCATATTCAGGCCTCTCGATACAGCGTCAACTAGATATTCATAAATTCTTTTTTTTTTTTTTCAAATGGTTCTCCAGCAAATCTAAAAGAACTATGTGCGTCATCTGGTGAAATACGTGGCCTTTAAAACTGTGACACACGAAGGACGAAAGGTACAATATGCTCTCTTGGGTATGCAAATTATTAGAATTGTTTGTGGAAAGATCATGTTATGCTTCGTGCAAGAAGGAGGAACCAGCAGGTCCCATCACAAGAATGGATGCAGAGAACGTCGTGCGAGTGGACACCACGATGGCCTGAAGAGATCACCACCCACTTACTCGATACATCCTAGAAGCAGAGGGCCTCCCAGACGGTCCATAAGCCGCTCGATACAGAGGTCTCGCCAAGTACACCACAGTTCGTCCCTCCACTACAATCCAAACGTTCTTCCCTCAGGTAACAGCGGTGTTATTTAATAAGTTTTAACAGTCAAAAATCTCCATTCTTATTTGTAAAAGAGACGTAATTTTAGACCAAAGACTAAGGAAGCACCAGGGGACGGCCGTCAGGTATTTCCGCTGCGGCGCTAGTGGCAGGACAAAAAAATCAACTTCGTGACCAATCAGCGCCACTTCGGTTAGTTTTTAGGCCTAACGAGAGCGACATTGTCTTCGTCCAGTTGTAACGTTGAAACATTTCCCCCCGAACATCCTGCTCTTGAAAAGGAATTTCGAAAAAGCCGCCGGGGCGAACCTCTCGCCAGCTGACGCCATAGGAACCTGCTATTTTGAAATCAGATTTTACTCTGAACAAACTTGATCCGCGATAGTTTATTTTGCTGAAACTAGCTTTCAGGCCCAATTCCTTCACATTCATTGTCACAATCTTTCTTAATCTTCTTTGCTATTCTCGACCAGAGCCACTGTGCTGCCAGTATCTGGAAACAATCTCAACTTGGAATTACAACGCTATTTTTTTCTAGTTTTGTAATTATTCTCCTAAAGCAATTCTACAAATCTGGAAGATATCGTCACTGAGCCAATGTGTTTTCTGGAGAGACATGGTTGTCGAGAATGATGGGGGAGTTAAGGGCGACCAAATATTTTTTATCTGAAATTCGAAACCCTTCTCGCAACCTCTAAAACAGGTATGAGAGAGGAGTGGAGGGTGACTTCTTGCAACAGCGGCTCAAGTTTTGTCGCTAAAGATTTTTAAACAACGCCATTTTTTGTGCAATTATATAAAACAAGTCGTTAACCGATCCCCAATCAAACAGATCCTCGGCGTTCCTCTCGGGGAATGGCGACATCAGTAAATAACACCTGACTCTCTCTGCCTGAAAACCTAGCAATCAGGTTCCTCCGTCAATCAGAGCACCGACTGACTGACGGCGGTGACATTGGAAGACCGTCACGTAAACATCGCTGCGCATGCGCGGCACTAGACGAGCGCGAGCTGCTGTCACGGTGAGTCGCTGCCAGGAAATGTTGCGCCCATTGTATCGAGCCAATATGTAACGTTGTGCTATGGCGCAAATTGTTCTAGCTTCCTTTGAACTCGATCTGCTAAGGAATTATTCCATAGTAAGTCTTGGTGTCGCACACTTGCAACATCGCTTACCCTGTAGCGCACTCACACCGTGTCCGATCTTGTGACAAGTATACGACATTGTATGGGCCGCCCTAGTTGGCTTAAATTTCTCAACTTTGGATTCCAGACTCTCTCTATGACGAAATTTAAGAGTATTTTAGAGAACTAATTCTTTATTAAAATGCTATAAGAACAGTTGTTTTACCCAGAGAAAAAGTCTAGTTATAGAGAGGCATAACCATGACCTGTTGTTGTTGTTGTCGTGTCCAAAGAAGAGTCTCAGATGTCTCCATGCATCTCCATCACAGCAGCAGCAATATCCACTATCTTGTGTGTGTAAAGCTGCTGCTCTGGATCTAAGTCAATTTTCTGCAAGGCTGCGGCCATTGCTGGGCATGAGAATATGTGAGTAGGTGTTAGTTCCACACCAGGACAGTTGTTGCATGCTTTATAAGTTTTTGTGCCATCTGGATGTATTGCCATTCCTTTATAGTGTTTTGTTCTAAGTCTTGTTATAGTTTTTGTCAGTTTTCTCTCAGAGTTTATTTCACATATTTGATCTTTTCTTATTTTTTGTTTGATTATCTTGTATTTTGCCAAAGCATCAGCGTCAAATACTGACATTTGTTCATTCCTTTGGCTCAGCTTTCTGGCTTCCTTTGCCAATTCATCTGCCATTTCATTACCCTCGATCCCAACATGGGCAGGAATCCATTGTAGAATGCAGTTCTTCTCCAATGTTTCCAGTTGGGTAAGTAATGAGTGTATTTTCTGCGTGATTCTAGTATTGCCCTTCTGAATTGCTTCTAGAGCGGATCTGGAGTCGCTGTATATTATGATTCCTTCTGCTTGATGCAGGGATGGTTGGTTCAGGCATACATCAAGGGCTTTCCAGATAGCTGTCAGACCATGACCTGTGGATCTCACTAATATAAAAGCTGTATATCAAAACGGGTATTTTTGTTTAAAAAAGAAAGTGAACGCTACCTAAATACATAGAAGCAGACGATATTTGGCAAATGTACTCGAGCAGTTCAGCTCTAGACTCCGAACAATGGAAGTGTTGACGCTTTTGTTGCTAAGCGAGCTTCAGAAATCGTCTGAAAGCAGTGAGATGTGCAGTGAGCAGATGAGCAGTGAGATGTGCCCAAGACCACAGTGTAAGAAGGAGCGCTATTCTTTCAGACGGTCCAAGAATTCTCGATCTAGCAACATTTAGGACTGAGAAAAAAAATGCACCTAATGGGTCCTTATCACCTCCTGTCCAGGGCAGAGCAGTGGCTGCCCTCGTCTTCTCTGAAGTTTTGGACTCCGTGTGCGGATGGTACCTCTGATTCTGAATAACTCTCCGCTGAGTCTAATTTTCGTACTTTGGACCTTCTAAAAAGGCCAGCTTTTGGATAGGACCGAGGTTCCCAACCTATTGCACAGTGACAGAAGGTAGGAGTAACGAATATTGCTGCAATCAATGATTTCCTTCATGTTGACTTTTATTTTGGTAATATTACATTGTTTATTGCTTAAATCCCAGAGTTCAATCGCACATGATGGCTTGATGCTAGGTATTTCTTTCAAAGCTCTATTATTTGACTAACTTTTTAAAATGTAAACACTAAGTTTGGTCAATCTCCATAGAGAAAGGAGTGTCCAGGGTTGGAACGCCAAGCTTTATTGTGGACTACGACAGGATTCCGCAATAGGTTCTGCTCTGTATTAGCACATCGAAATTCAACTGCAAACTCCACTAAAACTCACACCAACAATGTAGTGGATGTTGGAGCCGTGCGCAACAATGTGAAGGAGCTCTATGGGTCTCCCTGAACTGCCGGTTCTATTTGGAATCACGAGATGGGGAAACTTCTCTAGCAGACCTTGCCAAGCAGACTGCAAATTCCCTTCTTGAGGCGACCACCGTTTGTATTGAGAACGAACTCGAAAACCCCAAGAAGCGCCACCTTGACCCACCCAAGTCCGTCCTACAAGGAAACTAATTTCTCAAGATTCCGATGTCCCCAGCTACGAGAACTTGTGAAGCAAACAGCCCCTCCCACACCGGCGGAAACTAGGCCGCAAAGAAATAGAAAGTCACGGGGTATTTCTGGGGCGCGTGGTTTATAAGCCGCGTTACGTTGAAGAACTCTGGGTTGTCAGAAAATTCACCCAAACAAAACATCCGCCCACTCCCTCGGTACTTTCTAGGTCGACGAGGAAGTCGCGGGGTATTTACAACCAACCTTGCTGCGTTGACCGTATTTACCTCGGCGTCTCATTTATACAAATTCAATCAGAAAAACTCGCAGTTTCGTCTTTGTAAGGATCGAAATTATGACAAGGCTCAGCCACATCCTCGCTGACATCAACGTTCCTAAAATTTCCTGGACCGATTGTTATTCTTGTCCGCTTTCTGTACATCGTTCGCTGCGCTGTTCGCGTGTCTTTTACCTCGAGGGACAGATTTGGAGACTTATCCTAACGCCCTGCTCCATATTTTGGATAAAATTCCATTTGCAGAGTGAATCCCCTTCTGACAGAATTTCTGGTCTAATCGGCGTTTAAACCCATGCGATAGCAAACAAACAGCATCATTGGCCATGTTAAGATACAGCCTTCCACTACTTGTCTATTTGTCAACAGCATCTGGGACAGGATGTCGCCAATGTAGTTGACTCCGACGCAACGAATGATCAACGATGACGGCGACCTGAGCCAACAATGAGTAAATCCCGAGCAAGCTGTACGACGGACAATTCCTTCACCCGCCGTTTTATATTTATCCCCGGCGCTCTATAAATACGCCGAGGCCCGGCAACCTTGGAGGCATTCCCCACTTTCAAGGTTTGCTGCCGCGCCCACACATCGTTGCCTCAATGCGATTCTTGGACTCGGGGCAAGACAACCTGTGCACAACCTCAGAATGTGCGGTGAGATATGCCCACTGTATGTTTACGCTTTCCGCTACAATGAATCAACAACAACTTCGCCTTGTTGAGGCCCCCAGGCCCCCCTCCCGCGGAATGTCTGCCGGCCATTGTCTGGACAGACGGGACATGTTCCATATAATAAAGTGTTCGTATCGAGTCCTGCCGCCAGTTATGAGATAGATGACCCGGATCTACAAGCTGAATCCCGCGGGATAGACGGGTGTTTTTTAAGGATCCATGGCAGGGATAAACACATCTTCAGGTTAATTGAGGGACTTACAGGCGCATATTCAACTACACGCTGAATGACGTGTTCAAGCTACACGCGGGACGGACGTGTTCGAGCGGGACGGACGTGTTCGAGCTGCACGCGGGCCCAACGTTTTCAAACGGGGCGGACGTGTTCGAGCTGCACGCGGGACCAACGTGTTCGAGCGGGACGGACGTGTTCGAGCGGGGCGGCGTGTTCGAGCGGGGCGGACGTGTTCGAGCTACACGCGGAACCGACGTGTTCGAGTGGGGCGGACGTGTTCGAGCTGCACGAGGGACCGACGTGTTCGAGTGGGGCGGACGTGTTCGAGCTGCACGAGGGACCGACCTGTACGAGCGGGGCGGACGTGTTCGAGCGGGACGGACGTATTCGAGCGGGACGGACGTGTTCGAGCTACACGCGGGATGTTCAAACGTCCCGCCACCAGAGGTTGTTGGCCGCCGGATCGATCGCCCCCCTATTGATGGAACCGCGCATGCGCCCGGAGATTTAATTAACGGGCAGGCGATCCATCTGTTCCCCCAATGATCGGCTGAGAATTTCTTCCGCCGCCGTCGCCGTCACTTCCTCGCCGCGCCATTTTACCTCTCCGTCTTAACGGATCTCTAATGTACGTCTTGGAGATCTATATTTGAGACTAGCAAGGGATAGAAGAGTGGAATGATGCCACGGACAGTCAGAGGGCCGAACACCACAGTTAGAGGACCGTACACCACAGTCAGAGGGCCGAACACCACAGTTAGAGGACCGTACACCACAGTTAGAGGACCACACACCACAGTTAGAGGACCGTACACCACAGTTAGAGAAGCGTACACCACAGTCAGAGGGCCGTACACCACAGTTAGAGGACCGTACACCAGAGTTAGAGGACCGTACACCAGAGTTAGAGGACCGTACACCACAGTTAGAGGACCGTAAACCAGAGTTAGAGGACCTTACACCACAGTTAGATGACCTTACACCACAGTTAGAGGACCGTACACCACAGTTAGAGGACCTTACACCACAGTTAGAGGACCGTACACCACAGTTAGAGGACCGTACACCACAGTTAGAGGACCGTACACCACAGTTAGAGGACCGTACAACACAGTCAGAGGACCGAACACAACAGTTAGAGAACCGTACACCACAGTCAGAGGACCTTACACCACAGTTAGAGGACCGTACACCACAGTTAGAGGACCGTACACCAGAGTCAGAGGACCGAACACAACAGTTAGAGGACCGTACACCACAGTCAGAGGACCGTACACCACATTTAGAGGGCCGTACACCACAATCAGAGGACCGTACACCACAGTCAGAGGACCGTACACCACAGTCAGAGGACCGTACACCACATTTAGAGGGCCGTACAACACAGTCAGAGGACCGTACACCACAGTCAGAGGGCCGTACTCCACAGTTAGAGGACCGTACACCACAGTTAGAGGACCGTACACCACAGTCAGAGGACCGTACACCACATTTAGAGGGCCGTACACCACAGTCAGAGGGCCGAACACCACAGTTAGAGGACCTTACACCACAGTTAGATGACCTTACACCACAGTTAGAGGACCGTACACCACAGTTAGAGGACCGTACACCACATTTAGAGGGCCGTACAACACAGTCAGAGGACCGTACACCACAGTCAGAGGGCCGTACTCCACAGTTAGAGGACCGTACACCACAGTTAGAGGACCGTACACCACAGTCAGAGGGCCGAACACCACAGTTAGAGGACCACACACCACAGTTAGAGGACCGTACACCACAGTTAGAGAAGCGTACACCACAGTCAGAGGACCGTACACCACAGTCAGAGGGCCGTACTCCACAGTTAGAGGACCGTACACCACAGTCAGAGGACTGTACACCACAGTCAGAGGACCGTACACCACAGTCAGAGGACTGTACACCACAGTCAGAGGACCGTACACCACAGTCAGAGGACCGTACACCACAGTCAGAGGACCGTACACCACAGTCAGAGGGCCGTACACCACAGTCAGAAGAGGACCGTACACCACAGTCAGAGGACCGTACACCACAGTTAGAGGACCGTACACCACAGTTAGAGGACCGTACACCACAGTTAGAGGACCGTACACCACAGTCAGAGGACCGTACACCACAGTTAGAGGACCGTACACCACAGTTAGAGGACCGTACACCACAGTTAGAGGACCGTACACCACAGTTAGAGGACCGTACACCACAGTGAGACGGAGGTACCGCCATAAACTAGATCAGGTCATCACACTCGCCGCCACTTTCCTGTTCCCAGCGCCGCCACCAAACAAAAGTTCGACATCCGCCATCTTTCTTGTCTTCCAATTGACTTGTCATATCGGTGCTAAAAGTTCCGTTGGTATCCACCTCGCCTTAAAGTCACGAAAGGACACGTCTCGGGGATTTCTGGTGGTTGCCTTCCGCGCGCGACCTTCACGTCCCCCCGCCGATCAAGGCGAACTTGTTCTACCCGTTCCAAAGGACAAAGAACCAAAAAACCGCCAGGCTATCTGACGGATAGAATTGTTCTTGCCCTATCTATCCGGCCTTTGGCTGTATTGTAGCGGTATCCACACTGGGATGATGCGTGGGTCGTCAAAGCTTGCAGTGATGAAATGGTGAGGGCGCAGTTTTATCCCAGTGACATTTCCCCTTGTTGAAAGGGCCGCCGCACTTAAAAATAACTGATGTGCCATCCAGGACAGAAGCTCGGTACATTTTGTGTGAATGGATCAACATGTGCCGTTAGAACTCAATCGAATTGAGCGCAAAAAAAGATCAAAGCCAACTTTTGCAAGCCTTGGAAATCGAGAGTAACTCGGCGTTTTGCAAGAGCTGGGTTTAATCCCAACTGTTTGAAAGGCCTCAGACTATACAAATTTACGAGTTGCTCGAACAGCCGCGATACCAACAGGGAGCTCTTCCAGGCTGTTTTATACTGGACTCATTCGGTTTTAGAATTCACATTTTCTTGATAAAATCTGTGTGCAAATAATTTAAATAAAAACTCTGAGTAGCAAGGTAGTTCCGACCGGAGCCTTACGTGCCCTCGCGTAGGACAAAATTATTGGACAAATCATCGCGTACGAGAAGTCAGCCGACAGCGAGAGTCCATCAGGGAAGGCAGGCCATAAAACGTTCGGACGCCACGTGCGAACTCCGCGATCATCGAGATTCCAATTAGGTGAGATGTTGCTCTGCAAACGACATATCCACACTGTGAAGAGGGGAAGTGCACCCCCTCTCATAAATAGATCCTCTAAGTTCTGAAAAAGAAAGGGCGATGTAAGTGAATTGCTGGGATTCCTCCCATCGCAACAGCGCCGGATAAATTTTTAAAAAATGTAACTTCACTAAGAGCCGCTAAAGTTGCCAATGGGATCGGCAAGTTGTTCCCTCCTAACTCAATTAACAGCGGCGCCGGGATTAGAGGGGGCGTCACACGTAGAATGTGGGAACAAAACAAGAGACGCGCCACGTGCTGTTTACGTCCTGAGTGGAGCAGTCAACACGGGAAGACACAAATCGGCACACACACGGGCAACATACCCACCCCCGGGATAGCAAGCAGTCTAACAAAACCATGACACCCCCCCCCCCAAAAAAAAAAAAAAATTAACATGCATATTAAAAAAAAAAAAAACGCAAAAATTCCTAAGTTCTAACAACATTTTATAAACATCCTAACAACTCATGACAACGATCCATCATACCCGACAACGACCCAACAACTACTGATAACGACCCAACAACTCCTTACAACGACCCAACAACTCCTGTCAACGACCCAACAACTCCTGACAACGACGCAACAACTCCTGACAACGGCCCAACAACTCCTGACAACGACCCAACAACTGTCAACGACCCAACAACTCCTGACAACGACCCAACAACTCCTGACAACGACCCAACAACTCCTGACAACGACCGAACATACCTGAAAACGACCCAACAACTCCTGACAACGACCCAACAACTACTGACAACGACTCAACAACTACTGACAACGACGCAACAACTGTCAACGACCCAACAACTCCTGACAACGACTCAACAACTCCTGACAACGACTCAACAGCTGTCAACGACCCAACAACTCCTGACAACGACGCAACAACTGTCAACGACCCAAAAACTCCTGACAACGACTCAACAACTCCTGACAACGACTCAACAGCTGTCAACGACCCAACAACTCCTGACAACGACGCAACAACTCCTGACAACGACCCAACAACTACTGACAACGACCGAACATACCTGACAACGACCCAACAACTAATGACAACGACGCAACAACAGGTCGGGTGATGACATTGCCGGGGAGCCGACTCAGAACGTGAATATTTTTTGCTCGAGACACCTGGTAGTGGCGGATAACCGCGACATTAATTATTTAGGCCATTCCTCCGCATCTTTCAAAACATGGAGTATGTGCACGATACTGATCAACCCCAGCTCGTCAGGGACTTGTTGATCCTACGACAGATCGCAGACATTCTAATAGGCGAGGAGCAAGAATATCGCTGCGCACAATTCAAGGGCTTTTTGCCTCTTTCTTGACAGTGCCATGAACGCCAGTTTAGTGAGGGCTACACCTGCCTCCAGAACACAAAGTTGAGAGGAGAAGCAAACGGTGCGATTTATCCGTTAATGCCTTAAATATCATTTTGAGTCTACACACAATCGCTGTCTAGGTTCGAACAGTGACCCAGATCTCGTTATAGGTGACACAACCCCAGGTAGAGAGCGCCGGTACAGGTGACACAACTCCAGGTAAAGAGCGGCGGTACAGGTGACACAACCCCAGGTAGTGAGCGGCGGTACAGGTGACACAACCCCAGGTAGAGAGCGCCGGTACAGGTGACACAACTCCAGGTAGAGAGCGGCGGTACAGGTGACACAACCCCAGGTAGTGAGCGGCGGTACAGGTGACACAACTCCAGGTAGAGAGCGGCGGTACAGGTGACACAACCCCAGGTAGTGAGCGGCGGTACAGGTGACACAACCCCAGGTAGTGAGCGCCGGTACAGGTGACACAACCCCCAGGTAGAGAGCGGCGGTACAGGTGACACAACCCCAGGTAGGGAACGGCGGTACAGGTGACACAACCCCAGGTAGAGAGCGGCGGTACAGGTGACACAACCCCAGGTAGACAGCGGCGGTACAGGTGACACAACCCCAGGTAGAGAGCGGCGGTACAGGTGACACACCCCAGGAAGAGAGCGGCGGTACAGGTGGCACAACCCCAGGTAGAGAGCGGAGGTACAGGTGGCACAACCCTAGGTAGAGAGCGGCGGTACAGGTGACACAACCCCAGGTAGAGAGCGGCGGTACAGGTGACACAACCCCAGGTAGAGAGCGGCGGTAAAGGTGACACAACCCTAGGTAGTGAGCGGCGGTACAGGTGACACAACCCCAGGTAGAGAGCGGCGGTACAGGTGACACAACCCCAGGTAGAGAGCGGCGGTACAGGTGACACAACCCCAGGTAGAGAGCGGCGGTAAAGGTGACACAACCCTAGGTAGTGAGCGGCGGTACAGGTGACACAACCCCAGGTAGAGAGCGGCGGTACAGGTGACACAACCCCAGGTAGAGAGCGGCGGTACAGGTGACACAACCCCAGGTAGAGAGCGGCGGTACAGGTGACACAACCCCAGGTAGAGAGCGGCGGTACAGGTGACACAACCCTAGGTAGTAAGCGGCGGTACAGGTGGCACAACCCCAGGTAGAGAGCGGCGGTACAGGTGACACAACCCCAGGTAGAGAGCGGCGGTACAGGTGACACAACCCCAGGTAGAGAGCGGCGGTACAGGTGACACAACCCCAGGTAGAGAGCGGCGGTACAGGTGACACAACCCCAGGTAGAGAGCGGCGGTACAGGTGACACAACCCCAGGTAGAGAGCGGCGGTACAGGTGACACAACCCCAGGTAGAGAGCGGCGGTACAGGTGACACAACCCCAGGTAGAGAGCGGCGGTACAGGTGACACAACCCCAGGTAGAGAGCGGCGGTACAGGTGACACAACCCCAGGTAGAGAGCGGCGGTACAGGTGACACAACCCCAGGTAGAGAGCGGCGGTACAGGTGACACAACCCCAGGTAGAGAGCGGCGGTACAGGTGACACAACCCCAGGTAGGGAACGGCGGTACAGGTGACACAACCCCAGGTAGAGAGCGGCGGTACAGGTGACACAACCCCAGGTAGAGAGCGGCGGTACAGGTGACACAACCCTAGGTAGAGAGCGGCGGTACAGGTGACACAACCCCAGGTAGAGAGCGGCGGTACAGGTGACACAACCCCAGGTAGAGAGCGGCGGTACAGGTGACACAACCCCAGGTAGAGAGCGGCGGTACAGGTGACACAACCCCAGGTAGAGAGCGGCGGTACAGGTGACACAACCCCAGGTAGAGAGCGGCGGTACAGGTGACACAACCCCAGGTAGAGAGCGGCGGTACAGGTGACACAACCCTAGGTAGTAAGCGGCGGTACAGGTGACACAACCCCAGGTAGAGAACGGCGGTACAGGTGACACAACCCCAGGTAGAGAACGGCGGTACAGGTGACACAACCCCAGGTAGACAGCGGCGGTACAGGTGACACAACCCTAGGTAGAGAGCGGCGGTACAGGTGACACAACCCTACGGCCCACGAGGAGGAAAGAAAGAGGGCGCCTGACGTCACGCCGACCCTGACCCACAACGACAATAGTTCTGACCCAAAAAACGAAAGTTCTTATGAAATCGCGGCGGCTGACGGAAGATTCCAGCTTTGCTCTGCAGAGTCAATACGTTACACTAGTTGACAGCATGTAGCGCACTGTTCTTTGCAGTCGACCTTGTACCGTCGTTACCAGTCAGTTCGAACACACATCCAGTGACGCTTCCAGCGATACCAAATTGCGGTGCATCTATCAGATGTCAGCGCTCTCTTTAGGTAAAAGAAGTTCCAGAAAGAATATTGTGCCTCCGGGTAAGAATTTCTTGTGCTCCTGCAACTCTCCGTGGATAGGTGGCGTTAAAGATCTCTTCAGCACAAAGTATTGTGTTGGGGGAGAAAGAATCCTGCAGGAGTGCTGAATTCCTGCGAGGAAAACCACCCGTCTCAAGGGCGACCTTCATCCCGGCAAGGCTCTCTGCACCTCTAGATAGGGAGCAATGGTTGCTTATATCCCCTCCGTCTTTTTAGGGGTCAAAGTAACTTCAGTCTGTTCAATGCATTGTTTCCTAGAAGCTTGATTCACTCGAAAAGAAAAGGCCGCATCAAAAAATATTTTTAAATTCTGCCTTTTTGAAACTTGTATGTCAATGGTAAGTATGAAAATAAACGTTCTGTGTGCAAATATGCAAATAAAAATAATAAGACGGGGGGAATATTTTGGAAGATATTCCATCTAATACTGTCGCGTGGAGGTTCAAACTTTAGTAGCTAAAATTTGAAGCAGTTTTTTTTTTTAAGTTGCGGTTGATACTGACATGACTCCTCCACAAGTACAGATCCATCAGTAGGTGCAAATAACCAAACAGGGCTCTGACACCTTTCAATTATAGACTCAACTGCTTCTACATTCCTAGATAGAATTCCAGCTGCGTATAATTGCCAACAACGGATAGACACGATCTGTGCTGGAGAATACTTCTACAAGGAAATATTCGAGGTGTGCTTAGGTGTTTTAGCCAAGCTTTATTTGTAAGTTGGCGATATCTAAACCAAAGGTTTACAGAGCACAGTTCTTGCAGCCAGGAAGAAACCGACATGACACGGAAGCAACAGGTTTAAAGATTGTGAGAGGAAGGACGACCGTCGAGGCACAACGACAGACCCTCCGGACAAATCTGCAACCCGAGCTGCGCAACATGAGACATTGTTTACCCGTCCTGGCAAATTCCCTCATTCATTGAGGAGTGGGAATGGAATCGATACAAATGAGATGTTGTTTGGCCAGAGGTAAAACACTAGAGCAAGCATGTCAAACTCAAATCCTAACACGGGCCAAATAAAAAAGTAATAAGATTATGTGGGCCGCAAAAAAAGAAAACAAGTAATTAAATTTTTATAGTAACATTTATGTAGGTTTATTTTAAAAAATACTAATAAGAAAAAAGAAAGTAAAGTTAATATTTTCTCCCTGATATTTGGCATCTCTTTTCTGCTACCATCTTTCCTACACTTCGGGGGAAATCTTGTTCGCAGTGATTAATTTTAAAACTGACTCAAGGTGAACGTCAGTAATTCTCGATCTGATTGGAGACTTATTTCCTTTCATAAGTGAAAATAACTGCTCGCACCGATAAGTACTTCCAAACATGGACATAATTTCATATGCTAATTTTCGAGTGTTTTCAAATCTGGCTGGCAAATATTTGTAAAATTCAGAAACGCCAACTTCAATGAATTTTGCCTTTAAATCTGAATCGCACTGGATATCTATTACCTCCATTTGCATATGATTAGGTACTGATTCTATATTTATCGAGAAAATCGAAGAAAACAAAGTAAACTTGCCTTCCAAAGATTTGAAATCAGAAAACCTTGTTTCAAATTCATTTCTAAGACTTAAAATTTTTTCCGCATATTTTTGATACGATGCAGTTTCACCTAAACTTGATTTGTACATGTTGCATGTCGGAAAGTGCATTAAATCTTCGTTTTTCAACTGCTTTTCCCAAAGAACTAGCTTACATTTGAATGCATTAACTTGGTCACACATGTTGGTAATGATCTGATCCTTTCCTTGCAGTTTCAAATTTAAATCCGACAAGTGTTTTGTTATGTCAACCATGAAGGAAAAATCTTGCAACCATACTTGATCAGAAAACAAAGTGATGTCTTGATTCTTGGTTATTAAAAACTGACATATTTCTTCTTTCAAGTCCCAAAATTGTTTGAGAACCTTGGAGCATGATAGCCAACGTACCTCGGTATAGTATGATAAACCTGAATATTCGCTTTCTAATTCAGTTAAGAACAGAGAGAACTGTCGCTGATTTAAACCTTGAGATCTTATGAAATTGATGAATTTTTTTATAGGTGTCAACACATTTTCCATTTTTATTACCTTCGTACATAATACTTCCTGATGTATAATGCAATGCGTATGATGAATATTGGAACCATCAGAAATTTCACTTAGCTTTTTTCGCAGTAATGCTACGAAACCGTTGGTTTTCCAGTCATTGAAGGAGCTCCATCTGTTGCTACAGAAGTCAATTTTGATTGAGGTAAATTGTATTTTTGCAGAAGATCATAAACGCAATTAAATATATCTTCTCCTGTAGTAGTGCCATGCATCGGTACTAGTTCCAATAATTCCTCAAAAATGTTGAAATCCGTGTCGCAAGCTCGAAAAAAGAAAACAGCTAACTGAGCTACGCCCCCAATGTCCGTACTCTCATCACAGGCAATGGAAAATACTTCGAAACAAGATGATTTTTCTTTTATCTGATCATTTAAATTTCTGGCCATATCAGTAACTCTTTCCACAACGGTATTTCGAGACAAAGATATTGCTTGAAACGTCTTCACACTTCCAGGACAAACAATTTCTGCAGCTTTAATTAAACATTCCTTGATGAAATCACCTTCAGTAAAAGGTTTTGAGTGTTTAGCTATCATCTCCGATAAAACGTAGCTTGCATGCACCGCCGCTTCACTCTCTTGTGATACTTTAGTAAACATAACCTGTTGTTTTTTCATTCCCAACTTGAACTCTTTTAACTTTTCTTGTCTCATTAAACCTTCGTAGGTATCATATTTTGATTTATGTTGTTCATAATGACGTTTAATGTTATATAATTTTGGTACACTAATAGCATTATTACATATCAAGCAGATGATTTTATCTTTTACTTCAGAGCAAAAATACTCTAATTCCCACTTTTCTTGAAAATTCCTATGTTCGTCAGCAATTTTTCGTTTAGTTTTACTGCCACTTGGTTTTGATGAAGACATATTGAATACAAAGGTCTGAAAAAAAAATTAGTAATCGCTAACACAAAATAATAAAACGTTTTAATTAATATTTAAAATTTTTTTTTTTAATTAATATTTTTTAACTTACCAGACACAGAATAACTGCACAAATTATTGAACGTAACTTAAAAAAAAAATTTTTTTCTAGTACTCAGAAAGAATATTTTCTTTAAACTTTAAGGCACACAATACTTATGGCGATGTGCATACGTTATGTATGTAGGTATAATACAGTGGTACCTCGACATACGAGTTTAATTCGTTCCGCAACCTTGCTCGTATCTTGAATTACTCGTATCTCGAAGCAAATTTCCCCATACAAAACAATTGAACTACCATTAATCCGTTCCAACCTCCAAAATGTCACCCCAGTTATTTTTGTTACGTGGTTTTAAATAATAAAAACGTATTTATAAATATCAAATATTTATTGCACAAAAACAAAAAAGAGAATGTAAAGAAATAAATTAGATATCCTCACTGGTCTTTGTCTTTTTCGCTACATTTTTCTCGCTTTCACCTGTAGGCCGTTTAGAAAAAAACATGTCCAAGAAGGTTTGTTTCTTCCTCCCTCTCAGAATGTTCCGGAAATGAGTTAGGCAAGTGCCATTTAATTCAATACTCATCATCTTTTTATTAGCACTTGACTTTTTACAAACTTTCTTCCGATCCATGGTTATAAAAATAAATGAACTAAAACTGTAAATGTAAACGCAACACAAAACGCGAACACAAAACACAACTTATCACAGCGGAAGCACGCTGCTAACTGATCGTGATGGCGCGACTGCGTGTTACTACCTGGTGTGTTTTAACTTAAAAAGCACACAAAAATATAATAAACTTGAATTTGTTTATTCAAGTCTCAAAAAAACAAAGCTTTGCATATAGAACAAATAATAATGAAGAAGAAGAAAGAAACATTTTAGGAAAAGCAAAAACAAAACAAAAGTACTGGTCAAAAAGAAACATTTAAAATCACAGATTAATATCTTTAACACTACCGAACCGAACTCGTATCTCGAATTTCGCTCGTAACTCAAAGCAAAAAATCACTTGCTCGTCGGCTCGTATCTCGAAAAACTCGTATGTTGGGGCGCTCGTATGTCGAGGTACCACTGTATTATCAAAACTTACGACTTATGTATGGCGACCAGTGGTTCGTTATTAATAAATAAATTATGTATAATTACAATTTTTAAAAATTAGGCTACAAATTTTTATTAATTTTTTTTTTTTATTTATAATTTTTTTAAAATTAAAATATATTGTCTGGTGGGCCGCAAATTTATTCGTTGTGGGCCGCATGAGGCCCGCGAGTTTGACATGCTTGCACTAGAGGGAAGAACGAGACGTGAGGCTGAAATGTCTTCCAAAGTTGTTGAACAACTGTCTTTACCTCCAAAGTATCGGAGTTTGTAACATCGCACTGATGGGTCAAGAGTCGAGAACCATTTCTCAGGAGCCAGGTTACGTCAAACCAGCGTTGCGCCACAAGGAGGAAAGTCTCCGGGAGCCGAGTTATATTAATAGAGATGCCCCCGCCCTCTAAAATAATTTCTAAATTTGGGGGGGCGGCAGTGGGGAGAATTTGGGGTTAAAGCTACGAGCGAGGGAGGGACGACAGTCATGCGGCGCAGTTAAAGCTCGGAGGCATCGCCTGCCAACCCAACTCTTTAAGGCATAGAATTAGGGCTACACTGGCACAATTCGACCAAAAGTTACAAGCCCCTTACAAAAAGCCTTAAATGTTCTCATGACTTCTTCACACTCTATATACAAACTACTATAGTGAAAAGCTATCATCAAAAAGATGTTTAGTGTTTGTGGACGCAGAGGTATATTAGGTCTCTCACATATTTGAGAGAGAAGGGAAGGTCAGTTATGAATGGTGGCCCCTCCTCGCTCCCCCTGCGGCGCCTCTGCACGCGCCCCCATTCCGCCCGCCCAGCCGGCGACTCCATTTGTCACCGACGCTATGTGGGTAAACTTTGCATAGTTTTTTCGAAGTTCTTCGACAACGTAATAATAACCAATGGCGTGCACTTAGCATTGCACGCAGCATCGAGAGCGGTCAAGGTTTGGCAGAAAGAATATCGAGAACAACTGGGATAATTTCGATAAGTAACAGGGGGGAATAAGGAAATTGAGCTTTGTGGGGAATGTGGTGGGAGGAGGAGCTTCTGGCGCTGGGACAAACACAACAGGTACCGAATGGCACTTGATGAACACAAGTCTATCCGAACTAGCTGAAACTTCCTTCTTAGAACTTTCCGACTGAGAAAACTGGATTTTGTATAATCACTTCCATATTCATTCCGAGAATATAAATTTTATTTTAAAAATTAACCACAGCATGTGTTGAGATACTTGACGGATAAAACCTACAGAGTTGTTTCTGTAAGGAAACGAAAGACGCGAGTCCAACTGCGTCGCGAGTATGAGGAAACAATTCTCTATGGGCCTTAATAGCTTCTATATCAACATATATTTTGTGATGGATTATACAAAGGCGATCCCCAGATATCCCATTACGGGAAGTCGGTGTGTCTATTGGAACATTATCCTCCAAATAAACCGTTTATCAAGAGTTTACACATTAAAGAATCGAAACTATTTGAAGCGCACACATTTTCCACGGGAACAACTCCCCGGCGACGACAACAAACCCCGAAGCAAAAATAACGTTTTTTTGACCGCGTTACCGCTGGCCGTTCTTAGTTTTAATTTTGATTCTGTGAAACGATTTGTTTGTTCAAATTCTCCCATTAGACCGAGTTCAAGCAAAAAACAATGGGCATCAGTTAAATTAGAGTTGCATTCTACTCTGCTTGAAGCTCCCAGGGATTGTAGGCACGCGTACAGCACAAGCTGGGTCCTGGAAGATGATATTGGCGAGGCGTTACGTAACGGTGACGTAACACCTCGAGTTACACACAAGTCTCACTTGCTCAACTTCGCGCTCCACTTTATTGACAACTTTCCCGATCACAACATGCTGACATCGCGCAAGAAATCAAATTAGCTTCGATTGTAGTAAACCAAGTTTTACAATTTTGAAGAGAGATGAGGTCTCCCATGACGCTCTACATTTCCCTACAATGTGCCACCTTTCTGGAGAGTTGGGATCGTCCCCCGTACTATTGCTTTCATTTTTAAAAGCGCCATTATAAACCGTCCAAGTAGAACAATACTGGCTCACAGAACATACAGCCAGTTTTTGTCCGCACATGTCGTAAACATCGCTGTTAGAAGAACAAAGAGGCGCGGTCCGACGCACGCGTCCAACCGTGGCGTGTGGTCGAACATGACGCCACTTGGGACAACTTTTGTGACTGACAATCTCGATTGTGCTAAGCTATGATCATTACTTTCGTAGTTTACCTAAATACGTCGTTATCTGAGGTACACGGGAGATTACACGAACAAGGCGTCGCGGAGGTAACGGGGCGCACACCCGGATGATCGTGGAACAATGAGGTGGAATGACCTCCCGCCCACTTCCTTCTGGCGGTCCTTTGCCCCCGCAGTGGCGGGACCCCCTCCAGCTGAATAGTCCGGGGGGACCCCCGCCCACGCACGGCATCCGGCGGAGTAGGCTCAGCAATAACAGTTTACTTAGCGACAGCTACGTCAAACCAGCAGCGGAGAGGAGCGCCCCTAGCGGCGGCGGTGGCAGTCGCCAGGTGTCGTCGGCCCGAGCGCAGGTAGGCAGCTGATCTCTGCTTTCTACAGGGTCGCGATCCTCCGCGTCTCTCCTGTTGTTGTTGACATTTGGGATTAGACAACGATCCTCGCTCATTGGTTAGCTCAGTATATCGTCTGTTCGATGTCAGATCCGTTATTGCTGGGAACTACCACGTACAGCTGTGCCCCCATGTGGAGGGGAAACGCTCCGATACGGGAAGCGGCTCGATGGGGGAGGGAGGTATTTTTAACCCTTGCCTTCTCCCCTTTCAGCCCGCTCTGCAGCACGGGCTGGCTGTGATGTAAGCGGCGGGAGGAGGAAGAGGCCGAGCAGAAACTGGAACGCGCCCTGGATTGGCAGGCCGCCGTCTTGTGAAGGGCAGCGCGCGATGATGCAACGGGAGGAGAATGTAAACTATGCTCCTCAGAACAATAACCGCCGCGCGGGTTCACCGGCTCTGTCCGGTCACACACCCCGTTAGTGACACACTCTCTGTATTGCCAAACAGAAGTAGAAAGCAATTCGACTTTGTACTTTCAAGATGTCAGAACCCAGTTTGTTTACTCGTACTCACTGATGCGGTTGGACTTTTGCAAAAATCCGGGAACCGGTGAAACATATTATTAATTTTAAAATTACACTCATGGAGACAAAACTTAAGGAATTTGTACCTTCTTTTAGCATGTATATCAGATTTCAGACAATAACTGTGAAATATATTACAGTGACCTCTATTTAAGGCACACGATATAACCAAGTGTGAACAAAATTGCCTCTGTCTCCTTCAAAAAAAAAAAAAAAGACGACCGGCGGCATCAAAGATTTTCCACTTTTCCTTAAGTTTTGTCCATGAGTATACTTCAAAATGCGGGATCGAATCCTGGTTGTAGCACCTCGAGACATTCGAGCGGTGTTGCAGGAAATCCCCAGCGAAAGCTTTCACAATCCGCGGTCAAGGAAGGTTCTCCATTAGCAGCGCAATGTCCCAACTGTTGTTTTTTTCTTTAAGGAGGTTCCTTTGTTGTCGCCAACTACATCCAGTAGACAGCATCTTGTTCTCACAAGTGTGCTGCGATGTGGATTTCTTCAATGCCGGGTCGTCGCACTCATACGTCGTCGACTTATTCTTTCAAGAAAGGTGGGGGCCTCCAAGGTCGCCGTCCTAATTGGCGAGGAGCAGGTGTGTCGCGCCATCTGCCGCGATCGATGGGCAAAGCGCGGTCGATGGCGGCAATTAAATCCTCCGCCAGCGATTATTTCAATAAAACCACCGCCGCGTCATGATTCCACTTGGGTGTTTACAGCCAATAAGATCTGGCTGTGGCGGTGAAATCACGGTATCTATGCAAATCACGAACAATATGCAAATGAAATGGGTATTGCAAAAGTGAGGAAAGAAAACCAAAATTTACACTGGGGCGAATTAAAAGTGATGTTCTTATCCATTTCGAGGTCAGTCTGACAAAGGCTCCCCTGTCTCCTGCAGGATGTAGGCCCACCTTGTAACATCCAAATTATCAATTACACTTCTTAAAATCGTTCTGAAAATAGAGCAATCCATATTTAAATCATTATAAAATGTTCAGTAAATTAATAAGTTCACGAATTGAAAATCTTTTTTAAAAAACGTCGCTCTACACATGCATTTTAATGCAAATTCCAAAGCAAGAGTTCATTCCGCTCACTGAAGATATCGAGATGTGTGCCCTCTATCGGCCACTCAATAATGGAAGGAAGGGCTCATTTAAAATTTACTACCTGGCACCGCGGCGGAAAAATGAAATTACTTCCCTTAATGAGAGCTCGCTCGGCGGAAAATAACCTCGATTCAGTGTATAATGCATCGGGTCTTTGTTTACAAAACATGGCTAAAGATCGATTTTTAAATGGCTATTTAAATCCCATTACTGATTATCCCACTTATCGTCAATAGAGAGTTGGAAATAATTAAAAGCCACTAAATCGTTTTAGAGTGATTTTGGAAAAGTGCTTAAATAAAGTGTGCCACTGTATTCATTTGAATGACTTTTGTGCAAAATACATTTGCACTGTCTATCAAATTGTTATTTGTATTTACAATTTTATATAGTAATCGTTTACAATATTTATAAGAACAACCATGCCGTGGAATTTGAGGGGAAAGTTGTGCTATCCAGGCAAGAACTCAAGACTGATTAGGCCAATAACCCAAAACTCGTCTGTTGCGAAATTGTTTTAGGCCGTGGTCGGTTGTGATTGGTTGGCTCCCCTCTGTTCAATTCTCGCAGGATATTTCAATGCAGATATGCCAAAATATATAATCAAATGATATTATTTTAAAATATATTATTCTCTTGAAATTTTGAAAATGATTTGAAAATTCTAATCAAATATCCCATGTCATAACAGACGATTTTTTAATAAACTATTTTAAACTATATAAAACAACTAGCCGAGTGGCCCGGGCAACGCCCGGGTTTTACCCGACTGGACCCGGCTTCGCCTGTGTAGTGTTCGAGCGAGGTTTACTCATGAATGAATAGAGGCCCCAACTGTTTGCAAACTCAATGTAATGAATTTTCTTTCAGCAAAATGGAGATAAATTGCAAACAGCAATATCGAAAATGCTTGTGAAAAAATCTGAAATATAGGATCCATTTCACAAACACATCTAATGAATAGAGTGCTGTTTGGAGGAGTGGTCTAAACTGTTAATTTTTAAAAACCATGACCCGGGATCATTGAATGCAGATTTAGACACTTTGTTCTGAAAAAAAAAATTGCCCCAATGGCTCCTGATTCTTGAAAAAGTCCAACCCCTCCAGTGAGTGCAAGTAACCAAACTGGGCTTTTATTCTTAAAAATTTAAAAAAAAATCTAATGATTAGTTTGAATAAAGGAAAATGGTCGGCACAACCTGAAAATTTCACTTTGTCCACTTCACTCTCGGCTGTCCAAGAAGAAACAGCCAGAGCAAACATTTTAAAGGGCACCTAATCCGGCATTTACATATCTAAATAGTTAATTTGCATAATTCTCTAATAGTCAAGGGCAATGTTAAAAATACCAAAAAAGCAAGACCAAATAAAAAATAAACGAATTATGTGTGATGTTTCAATAACAGCATTGTTACCTTATAAAGACAAAATTACTGAATGTATTCAGTACTTTTGTCTGAAGATGGTAACAATGCTGTTTCTGAAACCACACATAATTTATTTATTTGGATCTGGTCTTGCTTTCTTGTGATTTTTATCTATATTTCAAAATATACCTCAATTCTTTTTTACCTAAAAAGCTTTACATATATATTGCCAAGACCATAAATAAAGGTAAAATGTCAAATGAGCTATTAATTAACCCTATATGGGTCAGGACAAGTGAAAATAAGGCCAACAATAGAAATATCTTTCAAAAAAATTAAATTTGAACGCTAGCTTCACACAGGGCACAAAATTTGCTACCAGCTACATGCGTTCTTTTTTTACTATGGTGTGATTTCCACAGGATGGATCTACATTATAATTTCGCCAGAGCTTAAGGTAGCAAACAGTACTTTCACAATAAATAAATATCAATGCCAAAAGCCAGAGTTATGATAGCATGTTGCAGTGTACTGTTGACCTGCAGGATAGGAAAAAAGCAATATTGTTTCCAAAGACTTTAAGTTGAAAAGTATTATGAAACGTTAAATATATTATACGTACTTTTAAAAGCATAAAAAAAGCTATCTTGATTTGAATAAATTTAGTCTAGAAACAAATATATACATATACATATAAAAATATGGTTGTACCATATAAATATATATGGTATATAATATAACCAATGACAGAAAAAAAATGTTCATACTTTTTTTTCAATAAATATACTTTTTACAACTTTAATAAAATTTATACGCACTCTAAATATAAGAAAGAAAAAAAATAGAATACTGTTCCAAAAATAATATACCTTATGAGATAAAATACTACACTTATCTTTAAAAATGTAGATCGTTATATTTACACTAATTAAAATTAAACGAAGCAAAATATATGAATAAGCTGCGAAATAAATAATAAATCCAATTAATTTAAATTGAAAAAATATTACTAAATGATTAAATAAAATCTACCTTCTAAAAAGGAAAAGAAAGTTTTTCGAAATGCAATTTTTGTGCTTTTAGCCTAAATGTTAAACCAAAACCTCAACTCCCTACGTGCGAAATTTCACAATACAGTTTTAATTAACCCAGGTTCCGGGGGCGTATTTATTTGATAATGATCGATTAAAATTATTTTCAAAGATATATATATAAAAATAATAAATATATAAAAATAATCTTACCTTTTAAAGACACATTAATCGGGTAAAATTACAAAACAACAACGTGTAAAATTATGAACCAATCAAATTCATTTATCGTCGCGACCAGTGCGCCGCCAAGCGGTAAAAGGCTTGAACTAAGGAATTTTGGTTTAACATTTTTTAAAAATAGCACATTAAACCTTTTCGTTTTTTGAATAGCCTATATGTTAAACGAAATCTTCAGCTACCTACATGCGAAATTCCATAATGATTGAGTCAGTAGATTTTGCGTGATGCGATAACAAACATCGATTTCGCATTTCATTTTTATAGATATAAAGGATAGGTTCCACACAATATGCTTTACTTTTAAAATACTGGGCGGTTATTATTCGCATACTTCTATATTTTTGTACAATATAATTAAAATTTGAATTGTATCAAATTTTCATTTATAACCTTTTATAGTAATTACGCAATATGTGTGCACAAAAATATCCACTTAAAATTTAAAGGCAAACATTAATTCGTAAATATTATATACAATTGGTAAAAAGAAAACAACAAAAAAAAGTAACAAATTGACAAATTATATAAATGTAAATTTCCAAAAAATTAAACATGTTTCTATATTTGTATATTTTATACATCTAGCGTGCTAAAAAATAACTTTTTAATATAGTAAAAATATTAAATACCTTTGTTTCTTTTTACATTATCATTCTTGAAACTTTGTTTTCATAGCGAGCAATCGTCTGCATATTGTTAAATAGGCAAAATAAATATTTAAATCAACTTAATACTTTTTTTCTAAACGTATATAATAATTATTAGTGTTAAAATATTTATTAGCATTAATAATTAGTGTTAAAATATATATTATTATTATTTTAAAAAAAGTATATATTCGATTTTTTCATCGACATCAAGCATACGAGCTTAATAAACTTTAAAATGGTCGCCTTTAAGGCAGTGTTGCCTCATACTTTTAACTAAATTATATATAATTTATTTAAATTTTAAAATATAAATGTTTATATATCAGTTTTGATTTAGAAAATGAGATAATTTATATATTGTAATAAAAAAATATATATATAAAACATTTTTTTTTGTAATTTAGAAATATTTTTAATAAGAAGGGATAACCAATAAAATATCACATCTATAGATGGCATCTTATCAACGGCTGGAGTTGAGCGAACTTGGCCAGATAGTAGGGCAGATGTCAGCCGAAAACAAAGTTAAAAATAATCATCGCACCTTTCTACCTAAAGTTAGTTTGACATTAAATATTTTCTCTTGAAGGATATTTTTATGTTAAAATATTTATAGCAGACGCGGGGAGGGGGGGGGGGGGGGGGGGGGGGGGGGGTATTAAAAATAACTTCTTTTTTTTTTTTTTTTTTTACATAATGCAATGATTCCACCTTAAGGCAAAATATATTAGCTTACCACCCATATGTGAAATGTCACATGTATACACAGTGATACATTTTTGAATCCTTTTAAACTATATCTCATTTCATAAATTTAAATTTTAAAAACTTTGTCATCATGTGCTCTTAGCATTCTTTTGTACAAAGAATCAATTTTCATTTAATTATAATTATATATTTTCCATGTGTTTCAATTTATTTCGATCGTTTTAATTGATTTTTTTTATTAATTAAGATTTAATATAAATACAACTGAGAGACAACTTAGTTATAAAATTCACTTTCATGTTGACTGTGTGAGTACAATTTTAAAAATAAATAAAAAATATATTTTAAATTAGACAAAAAATATTAAAATTTGAGTAATTCCTATTTAAAATGGCAATTTTTGCGTTTTTAAATTTCTAAAATCGTCTTTTGAAACTCTCAATTAACGGACGATATGTGGTTTTCAGAACTCTCGATGACGCTGGTGTTGCCAAGCGAAGACTTGGTCTTCAAGGCCTTCTTCGACTCCCTCGACTGGCCCCCGTTCCTGGACCGCAGCGCCGACCCGACAGGTGAGTCCGACCACCCTGGCTCCGTGGGGGCAGAGGTTGACCGAACGCGCTGTGCAGACTCCGATGACATCACAGCCGGCAAACGCAAGGCCGAGGTCCTCGACGACCCGGCCAAGAGGTTACGGGCTTCAGTCGAAGATGTCGTCGAGCCTTCCTCCCTGGACGAGCTCCTGCTGAGCTGCCGCAGACGACGCAAACGGCGGAAGGACGAGCGCAGACGTGTCCTCAGGATCTCCTACAGCAAGCTGAGCCACATCGAGGACGCCGAGGTGTTCCTGCGGCGCTCCGTCCTCATCAACAACACCGTGCGGCGCCTGCACGCCGAGCTCCACCGCGACCCATCCTGCTCGGCCCAGTTCCACCGGACTAGTCTCCTACCCCCCCACATCTTCGGAGAGCTGCTGGTGAGCCTCTCGTGACAAATCACAGAACTGGGCATTACGTTGAAGTGTAAATAGTTCCACAGATGCGCTAATATATTTCTTGTTGAGGCGCCGCCATGTTCAGTCCGCCATCTTGTAAATAATGATGTTTTTGTGTACATTAATAAATTATTGAAAATTGACATCTTTATTTACACGACCTTCTATGACATTTTAAAATGAACAAGATCTGGCAACAGGGAAGGTAAGCTACTCTCAATCCATTGTATTTCTTCCAACTTTATTTTCCTCGTCTACAGACGTAGGTAGACAGGACTTGTGTCGATGTTTCAAGTTTTTCTTTATTCAGCCTTTGTCACCCACTGGCAACACTGCCGAAGATCTCCAGATCATTTACGGTTAAAGCTTTAACGGTACAGTCGGTTTTTCTAAATTTTATATTTACGCTCATGGACAAAACTTAAGGAAGTGGAAACTCTTTGAAATCTCCGGTATATAATTTTTTTTGAAAGGAGACAGAGGCGGTTCACACTCGGTTATCTTGTTTGTCTTCGATAAAGATCATTGTAATATCTTACAGAGTTCTTGTCCCGATATATATGTTAGAAGGTACAACTTCCTTAAGTTTTGTCCATGAGTGCATTTGACAAATTTCCCTCCATTTGACCGAAATGGGGTGATCTTAACACGACAATTGTTCCTTCCACCCTCGGTGAGGAGACAACTCGAGGTCTTGGAAACTTCAGTTTTCCAATCTTGAATGCTGCCAATCACCCCCTAATATTTACATATATACGGTGTAAATAATTTGCATAAATAAACCACGACATCAGCTATAGACCCAGAAGGTTCCTCCGAAAGCTCAACTTGTTTTGTGTTCTTTTTTTTTTATGATAAAAAGTTTGTCGCTCCCTGACGTCTTTAATCCCATTAGAAACCTCAAAGGAATACTTTCTGTTTCCTATCTCGACCGTCCATTCTGGAAGATTGGCCACAAACAACGTGATCCAAGTTGGTAGCCACACGATGGGACACCACAAGTCATTCCTGGCGCTGAACAAAGCCGAGGGAGGTATCGAAGGCGCCGACCCACAAACACCAGGAAACGACGCATCTCTATCTATAGCAATCAGGTCGGGGAACACTACCTGCCCCGCCGCTGTCGAACAAGTTTGTTTGATCTAGGATTGGTGCCTTAGTACACATCGCTGCTTTCTCACGTCGTTCGATACATGCATGCCTTCTATTCAGATATGTAGGTTTACCCGTTGACAGGTTGATATACGGGTAAACCTGTCAGATATGTAGGTTTACCCGTATATGTAAACCTGTCAGATATGTAAGTTTACCCGTATATGTAAACCTGTCAGATATGTAAGTTTACCCGTATATGTAAACCTGTCAGATATGTAAGTTTACCCGTATATGTAAACCTGTCAGATATGTAAGTTTACCCGTATATGTAAACCTGTCAGATATGTAAGTTTACCCGTATATGTAAACCTGTCAGATATGTAAGTTTACCCGTATATGTAAACCTGTCAGATATGTAAGTTTACCCGTATATGTAAACCTGTCAGATATGTAAGTTTACCCGTATATGTAAACCTGTCAGATATGTAAGTTTACCCGTATATGTAAACCTGTCAGATATGTAAGTTTACCCGTATATGTAAACCTGTCAGATATGTAAGTTTACCCGTATATGTAAACCTGTCAGATATGTAAGTTTACCCGTATATGTAAACCTGTCAGATATGTAAGTTTACCCGTATATGTAAACCTGTCAGATATGTAAGTTTACCCGTATATGTAAACCTGTCAGATATGTAAGTTTACCCGTATATGTAAACCTGTCAGATATGTAAGTTTACCCGTATATGTAAACCTGTCTCAGATATGTAAGTTCACCTATATATTTAAACCTGTCAGATATGTAAGTTTACCCGTATATGTAAACCTGTCAGATATGTAAGTTTACCCGTATATGTAAACCTGTCAGATATGTAAGTTTACCCGTATATATAAACCTATCAGGTATGTAAGTTTACCCGTATATGTGAACCTGTCAGATATGTAAGTTTACCCGTATATATAAACCTGTCAGATATGTAAGTTTACCCGTATATGTAAACCTGTCAGATATGTAAATTAACCCGTATATGTAAACCTGTCAGATATGTAAGTTTGCCCGTATATATAAACCTGTCAGATATGTAAGTTTACCCGTATATATAAACCTGTCAGATATGTAAGTTTACCCGTATATGTAAACCTGTCAGATATGTAAGTTTGCCCGTATATATAAACCTATCAGGTATGTAAGTTTACCCGTATATATAAACCTATCAGGTATGTAAGTTTACCCGTATATGTAAACCTGTCAGGTATGTAAGTTTACCCGTATATGTAAACCTGTCAGGTATGTAAGTTTACCCGTATATGTAAACCTGTCAGATATGTAAGTTTGCCCGTATATATAAACCTATCAGGTATGTAAGTTTACCCGTATATATAAACCTATCAGGTATGTAAGTTTACCCGTATATGTAAACCTGTCAGGTATGTAAGTTTACCCGTATATATAAACCTGTCAGATATGTAAGTTTACCCGTATATATAAACCTATCAGGTATGTAAGTTTACCCGTATATATAAACCTATCAGGTATGTAAGTTTACCCGTATATATAAACCTGTCAGATATGTAAGTTTACCCGTATATGTAAACCTGTCAGATATGTAAATTAACCCGTATATTTAAACCTGTCAGATATGTAAGTTTACCCGTATATGTAAACCTGTCAGATATGTAAATTAACCTGTATATGTAAACCTGTCAGATATGTAAATTAACCTGTATATGTAAACCTGTCAGATATGTAAGTTTACCCGTATATGTAAACCTGTCAGATATGTAAATTAACCTGTATATGTAAACCTGTCAGATATGTAAATTAACCTGTATATGTGAACCTGTCAGATATGTAAATTAACCTGTATATGTAAACCTGTCAGAGTAATCTAGTCAGAGACAATTTCAATAAAATTATTTAAATGATTTTGTTTCGTCACGCAGTAGGTAGCGGAGGAACTATGAGAAAATCCCAGGCAGAAATATTTCTATTATGTCGTATGATGTTTGGGGAGGTGAGGATTTGGTATTTCTGGTTTCCAAAACAACCAAAAGGAAACTTTCAACAAGGGCAATGAGACGGCCATGCTCTACGCCACAAAAATGGTCAAATGTCATTAATTTAGCGTATCGTAGAGGCAACAACATGTGAGATTGGTTAAATCGGTAAAAAAAAACATTCAGGCGCATGCGCGGCAGACAAACCTTCTTAGCAGACGACGCAGTTGTTTCCAAAAAGAGAAAACAACAAGACTGCTGGGACCACACTGAGTTTGACTCGTGTTATATTATTTTTAAACCCAATTGCTTTCTTTTATTCCATAAAATTTGCCTCAGGTATACTTGAGGACATCACTGACCCCCAAATAAATCCCGTTGTTTCTTGAAGCGTTCACGTGGACAACAACAGCAGGACTCGCAGATAGACTTACATCTCTGTAAATTCTAACGTTGCTATGAAGTTAAAATGGGCCATCGCGCTGAGACAAATCTTAGTTTTTGTATATTCATTCAGCCACGTGTCTTCCAAACTGCTCCGTGACGCTGAGAGCCATCCCGTGACATCAGGAGACGGTGTTCCGAGGCAAGATTATGCAAATTAATACCGAAGTCGCCCAAAGAATCCCAGCAGTGCTAAATTCTCCCGACCAACTCGGCGGGAAATCCCTGGAGAGCACCTCCTAGTGGGGAAACGGCCTTGAGGACCCACCGTTCGGCCAAACTGGTTCATCGCAGAATCGGAAACAAAATCCTTTGGTTAATACAGTACGTCTTGGGTAGATCGCCGGTGTTCTATCGCCTGCTGCATGGTTCGCAGTAAAATCCCGGACTATGGGAGATGTTTTGATCCATCCCCCAAACTCTCCTGACCTTTCCCTTTTGAATTTTCATTTTCCAGATCCCTACAAAATTCTCTGAACGGGGGGACTGCTTCAATTCAAGGAAGGCTGTCCTCCAAACCACCTCTTCGCCAGCTGCCACAGGACCAAGTAGATAGATGGCTTGTCATAACCCGGGTAGACTGGAGTTTATCTCGGCGCACCTCAGTGACGTCATTGAAACATCAGGGAGATAAGTTTTTTTTCTAATTTCAAATCTCCAGCTTTCGGGTATGAGATATCCCTTCTACAGTAGAACACATTATCGTAAATATCTCGGCGATTTGTTGAATATCGTGTTTCTCCAGGGCTACCATGCCCGAAAGCTGGAGATCTGAAATAATTTAAAAAAGAAACTTACCCCCCCCCCCCGATGTCTTCACCTTTAAAAATATTGTAACAAGGTTTTTTATTGAACATCTCTCAACTTGACGCCAACACGTCATGTTTCTTTTTATTAAATTCTGACAAACCACAATACCGGGAAGCCTATATAGAACACAGCAATTTTTATAGAAACTTCTAAAATTATCCCTTAAAACTCTTGTACAAACTCCATTGTTTATAATAAATGCGATACCATTGTATTACCTGACTGGAAGTAACTCGCCGATGAAAATGTTCCGACCGTGTTGCATATATCAATGCCGAGTCAATTTGCACCATCGCCGCCGCCGCTTGAACCAACTCGCTCGCTGAGCCACGGTCAGACCCCCCACCGGAAATCGCTCCCACACTCCAGTTTCCGGTCTTTGTGAACACTCCTGCTGGGTGATAAGAAGGTTCCGGGATCACCGCGGTGTTCTCACCCTGCCGATCACCTCGGTGTTCTCACCACATTCCTGCCGATCACCTCGGTGTTCTCACCCTGCCGATCACTGCGGTGTTCTCACCACATTCCTGCCGATCACCGCGGTGTTCTCACCCTGCCGATCACCTCGGTGTTCTCACCCTGCCGATAACTGCGGTGTTCTCACCACATTCCTGCCGATCACCGCGGTGTTCTCACCCTGCCGATCACTGCGGTGTTCTCACCCTGCCGATCACCTCGGTGTTCTCACCCTGCCGATCACTGCGGTGTTCTCACCACATTCCTGCCGATCACTGCGGTGTTCTCACCCTGCCGATCACTGCGGTGTTCTCACCACATTCCTGCCGATCACTGCGGTGTTCTCACCCTGCCGATCACTGCGGTGTTCTCACCCTGCCGATCACTGCGGTGTTATCACCACATTCCTGCCGATCACCGCGGTGTTCCCACCCTGCCGATCACCTCGGTGTTCTCACCCTGCCGATCACCGCGGTGTTCTCACCCTGCCGATCACCTCGGTGTTCTCACCCTGCCGATCACTGCGGAACCTGTGGACGTCTGAACACAGGTACAAGTTGGTCACCCGCACTCAGTGAACTTGGACAAGAATCGAAGGCCGCCGCAACTGAAGTAAATAAACAAACAACTGGCACCACCACCCCAGTCCTTCACAAAGTCCCAGGATTGTTAGTTCCCGCCCCGTTGTTTCAAATGTTTTCACATTAACAGAGAACCACGGCTCAGCCTCCAACCAGATTGGACGGAGGAGCAGGTTCAGGAAATTTCTCGATTGAACAGAATCCGCCGCAGTTTTACGAAGTTGACGCCTACAGCGGTAAAGGAATTCGTCGAGCAACCTTGACAACTTTCGCCAGAAGCCGCGGCCCAGTTCGAAAAACCCACAAAATTACCCCCCTCCCCCTCTCTGGGAAGAGTGGGCGTTGCCATGGCGACTACCGCTGTGACGTCACCTGAGAGAGCGACGTCATCCTGACGTCACAGCGTGGGCGGCGGGGGCCGACCCTGAAAATGTCAAACCACCGCCGGGCCAATTAGGAAAAGTTGTCCTCCCGGCGAGGATAGGTTGGGCCGAGGAGGACCAACAAGCCCGAGACCGACGTTGTGACATCACGAAGGTTGCAGCGCGCGCAGGAAAGTTTCACGGGAAGCGTGACGTCACAGCGACGTCATCAGCCGCGCGCCGGAGTTCAAGGCCGTCACTGTGGCAAAGATCGCTGCGCGTGCCGTCTCCTGGACAAACGTCGAACACGTGGGTGACGAGGTTCCCCGACAAGAAGTTCCACCCAGATGTGGCCGACCACACCGAGTCCTCCCGGAAGTGGGCACGGATGGCTGAACCCCGACTCGAGGAAGCCACACTGGCGGGAAACACTCGGCTCGACACCGAGCTCTGTGGAATATGAAAATTAAGGCAGAGTGACCAACTTGAACCATGAGAAATGTACTGAACGTGACAAGGCAGCACTTGGGAAAACCAGCAAGGAATGGCGATGGACTGTAGGTATGTCTATACATCGAGTAACACCTCGGTTTTGGTATTCACAAGGTGCCAGAGTCCCGTTTGGTTCCTTGCACTCACTAGCGAGGTTGGACTGGTGCAATGCTGGCATGGGGTACAATGACCCGAGCGACGCACGTGTTATCCCCGGACAGCGGTGACACTGGGACGTGACGCGCTGTTACATAACCTCACATGACATCCAAACAAACCATATAAAGGCCAATGAGAGAAACCTCACAATTCTGCTACATATTTACATAATTCCGCGACACAGTTGCATCAGACTGTGACGTTTACAGATCAGACGATGCAATCCACGGCAGGAAGACTTCAGTGAAATTTTAGGTCTGCTGCTTTTGTCAGGTCGGGGCTTGGAATGCTGGACCCCACAGTGAGGGGCAAGTTTTGTAGATTGAGGTGTTCTTTTTTTTGTCGCCTTGTCCCGTGTGTTTGTCACCTTGTCCCGTGTGTTTGTCACCTTGTCCCGTGTGTTTGTCACCTTGTCCCGTGTGTTTGTCGCCTTGTCCCGTGTGTTTGTCACCTTGTCCCGTGTGTTTGTCACCTTGTCCCGTGTGTTTGTCGCCTTGTCCCGTGTGTTTGTCACCTTGTCCCGTGTGTTTGTCACCTTGTCCCGTGTGTTTGTCACCTTGTCCCGTGTGTTTGTCGCCTTGTCCCGTGTGTTTGTCGCCTTGTCCCGTGTGTTTGTCACCTTGTCCCGTGTGTTTGTCACCTTGTCCCGTGTGTTTGTCACCTTGTCCCGTGTGTTTGTCACCTTGTCCCGTGTGTTTGTCGCCTTGTCCCGTGTGTTTGTCACCTTGTCCCGTGTGTTTGTCGCCTTGTCCCGTGTGTTTGTCGCCTTGTCCCGTGTGATTGTCGCCTTGTTCCGTGTGATTGTCGCCTTGTCCCGTGTGATTGTCGCCTTGTTCCGTGTGTTTGTCGCCTTATCCCGTGTGCTTGTCGCCTTGTTCCGTGTGATTGTCGCCTTGTCCCGTGTGTTTGTCGCCTTGTTCCGTGTGATTGTCGCCTTGTCCCGTGTGTTTGTCGCCTTGTCCCGTGTGTTTGTCGCCTTGTCCCGTGTGTTTGTCGCCTTGTCCCGTGTGTTTGTCGCCTTGTCCCGTGTGTTTGTAGCCTTGTTCCGTGTGTTTGTCGCATTATCCCGTGTGCTTGTCGCCTTGTCCCGTGTGTTTGTCGCCTTGTTCCGTGTGTTTGTCGCATTATCCCGTGTGCTTGTCGCCTTGTCCCGTGTGTTTGTCGCCTTGTCCCGTGTGTTTGTCGCCTTGTCCCGTGTGTTTGTCGCCTTGTCCCGTGTGTTTGTCGCCTTGTCCCGTGTGTTTTCGCCTTGTCCCGTGTGTTTGTAGCCTTGTTCCGTGTGTTTGTCGCATTATCCCGTGTGCTTGTCGCCTTGTCCCGTGTGTTTGTCGCCTTGTTCCGTGTGTTTGTCGCATTATCCCGTGTGCTTGTCGCCTTGTCCCGTGTGTTTGTCGCCTTGTCCCGTGTGTTTGTCGCCTTGTCCCGTGTGTTTGTCGCCTTGTTCCGTGTGATTGTCGCCTTGTTCCGTGTGTTTTTCGCCTTGTCCCGTGTGTTTGTCGCCTTGTCCCGTGTGTTTGTCGCCTTGTCCCGTGTGTTTGTCGCCTTGTCCCGTGTGATTGTCGCCTTGTCCCGTGTGATTGTCGCCTTGTCCCGTGTGTTTGTCGCATTGTTCCGTGTGTTTGTCGCATTATCCCGTGTGTTTGTCGCCTTGTCCCGTGTGTTTGTCGCATTGTTCCGTGTGTTTGTCGCATTGTTCCGTGTGTTTGTCGCATTATCCCGTGTGTTTGTCGCCTTGTCCCGTGTGTTTGTCGCATTGTTCCGTGTGTTTGTCGCATTATCCCGTGTGTTTGTCGCCTTATCCCGTGTGTTTGTCGCCTTGTCCCGTGTGTTTGTCGCCTTGTCCCGTGTGTTTGTCGCATTATCCCGTGTGTTTGTCGCCTTGTTCCGTGTGTTTGTCGCCTTGTCCCGTGTGATTGTCGCCTTGTCCCGTGTGTTTGTCGCCTTGTCCCGTGTGTTTGTCGCCTTGTTCCGTGTGTTTGTCGCATTATCCCGTGTGATTGTCGCCTTGTCCCGTGTGTTTGTCGCCTTGTTCCGTGTGATTGTCGCCTTGTCCCGTGTGTTTGTCGCCTTGTTCCGTGTGATTGTCGCCTTGTCCCGTGTGTTTGTCGCCTTGTCCCGTGTGTTTGTCGCCTTGTCCCGTGTGTTTGTCGCCTTGTCCCGTGTGTTTGTCGCCTTGTCCCGTGTGTTTGTCGCCTTGTCCCGTGTGATTGTCGCCTTGTCCCGTGTGTTTGTCGCCTTGTCCCGTGTGTTTGTCGCCTTGTCCCGTGTGTTTGTCGCCTTGTCCCGTGTGTTTGTCGCCTTGTCCCGTGTGTTTGTCGCCTTGTTCCGTGTGTTTGTCTCCTTGTCCCGTGTGTTTGTCGCCTTGTACCGTGTGTTTGTCGCCTTGTCCCGTGTGTTTGTCGCCTTGTCCCGTGTGTTTCGCCTTGTCCCGTGTTTTTGTCGCCTTGTCCCGTGTGTTTGTCGCCTTGTCCCGTGTGTTTGTCGCCTTGTCCCGTGTGTTTGTCGCCTTGTCCCGTGTGATTGTCGCCTTGTCCCGTGTGTTTGTCGCCTTGTCCCGTGTGATTTTCGCCTTGTTCCGTGTGATTGTCGCCTTGTCCCGTGTGATTGTCGCCTTGTCCCGTGTGATTGTCGCCTTGTCCCGTGTGATTGTCGCCTTGTTCCGTGTGATTGTCGCCTTGTCCCGTGTGTTTGTCGCCTTGTCCCGTGTGATTGTCGCCTTGTTCCGTGTGTTTGTCGCCTTGTCCCGTGTGTTTGTCGCATTGTTCCGTGTGTTTGTCGCCTTGTCCCGTGTGTTTGTCGCATTGTTCCGTGTGTTTGTCGCATTATCCCGTGTGTTTGTCGCCTTGTCCCGTGTGTTTGTCGCATTGTTCCGTGTGTTTGTCGCATTATCCCATGTGTTTGTCGCCTTGTCCCGTGTGTTTGTCGCCTTGTCCCGTGTGTTTGTCGCCTTGTTCCGTGTGATTGTCGCCTTGTCCCGTGTGATTGTCGCCTTGTCCCGTGTGTTTGTCGCCTTGTTCCGTGTGTTTGTCGCCTTGTTCCGTGTGTTTGTCGCATTATCCCGTGTGTTTGTCGCCTTGTCCCGTGTGTTTGTCGCCTTTCCCGTGTGTTTGTCGCCTTGTCCCGTGTGTTTGTCGCCTTGTCCCGTGTGTTTGTCGCCTTGTCCCGTGTGTTTGTCGCCTTGTCCCGTGTGTTTGTCGCCTTGTCCCGTGTGTTTGTCGCCTTGTCCCGTGTGTTTGTCGCCTTGTCCCGTGTGTTTGTCGCCTTTCCCGTGTGATTGTCGCCTTGTCCCGTGTGTTTGTCGCCTTGTTCCGTGTGTTTGTCGCCTTGTTCCGTGTGTTTGTCGCATTATCCCGTGTGTTTGTCGCCTTGTCCCGTGTGTTTGTCGCCTTTCCCGTGTGTTTGTCGCATTATCCCGTGTGTTTGTCGCCTTGTCCCGTGTGTTTGTCGCCTTTCCCGTGTGTTTGTCGCCTTGTCCCGTGTGTTTGTCGCCTTGTCCCGTGTGTTTGTCGCCTTGTTCCGTGTGTTTGTCGCCTTGTTCCGTGTGTTTGTCGCATTATCCCGTGTGTTTGTCGCCTTGTCCCGTGTGTTTGTCGCCTTTCCCGTGTGATTGTCGCCTTGTCCCGTGTGTTTGTCGCCTTGTCCCGTGTGTTTGTCGCCTTGTCCCGTGTGTTTGTCGCCTTGTCCCGTGTGTTTGTCGCCTTGTCCCGTGTGTTTGTCGCCTTGTCCCGTGTGATTGTCGCCTTGTCCCGTGTGATTGTCGCCTTGTCCCGTGTGTTTGTCGCAGTGGGGGTCGGCGATGTCTAAGAGCGGTTTGTAGAGCGCCGTTGTCGGCACAGAGGTGACCTATGTGTGAACAGCTGTAGAGATCACAAACCACAAGGGCTCGCTGTTCATCATCATCATCATTAGGAGAGACCATATTATTTCAATTTAAGCATCAAATCGATTGCGAAAAAAAAAAAAAAAGTAAAAAGAATAGGACGTCGGATATCTTTTTATTTACTTGATAAAGTTAGCTGAAGAAGGACTTGCCCGAAATATTTCCTTTAATTGAGTAAATAAAAAGTTTTTTTGTAATCCTGTGGTGAACTGAGCTCACATCTAGCGGGTGCTGAAGTCAAGTTTTATTGTTGTGAGATAAATAATTTCACCACATTACCAAGAGATCACTTATTTCTAGCAGTATTTATCAAGGTGAACCAAAAATCATCATTTTTCACGTGTTAAGCGTATTTACGCAAATTTGGCCTTAAATACCCATTTCTTGGTTTCTCAAGAAGCCTCTGGGACCAAAATTATTTTAGGTCGCAGTGGTACAGCCTACTCCACGCTGACGAGCGCCAACAGCGCGAAACGCGTTCGTGGATGGCTTTTCTTGATTTATAAAGAAATTGGGTTGGCTAAATATCACGGAGCAAGCTAAATCAATGTTTAGTTGATTTCTGTTCCACTAGATGGCGCTCTGTCTTCTGTAAAGCACATGTGCTCCAGGTCAGGATATGCCATTTTTATTTTTAATATTTATCGAAGTAAGCTTCAAAGATCATGTAGTCCGCCGTCTTTGTTCGTTCCCATTCTTCAGGAACTCAGAAACATACTAAAGTAACAACACACACAGAAACAGATATAAAGTACTGGGGCCTAAAGTAACAACACACACAGAAAAACACGTAAACTCAGAAATACAACAAAATTAAAAAGAAAGGACGTAAAAAAACACGATTAGTTTTAACAAAACTTTTATTGCAGCGTTGATAGGAGCGGAGGGAGGTATGCGAGGAGATCACCAGAGAAGGTCTCCACACAGTAATCCCCTGGCAGACTCATCGTATTCCCTTTGAACCCTCTTTACTTACAAATATGGCAAACAATGACGTGGGGGATCACTTAACAAATAAACAACATTCTTCCCGCATAACTGAGAAGCTTAAAACTGCTGTTGTTTGTCAAATAATTTGACAGTATCGGGATTGTAAGACTCTGAAAGATATTACAGCGACCTTTATTGAAGACACACGAGATAACTGAGTGTGGACAAAAAATGCCTTTGAAAAATGAAAAAAAAAAAAAAAAAACAGACGACATCAAAGACTTTCCGCTTTCTTAAGTATTGGCCATGAGTACAGGTGTAGGTAGGAGACCAAACGACCCTACAAAGGTGAAAGTAAACCTGCTGTGAGTTCAACGGGGAAATACACACCAGATAGACACAGAAATATCACATGACCACCACATGTGTTACGCCAAGATTTCGTTGCAGAAAAACTTTGGATTTCCCGGCATTCATCAGCAGAAATACCCACAGGAGAAACTGAGTTCGGCAACACTTCCTGGCGTTTAGCGGTCCTTCGCGCATGCGCGTGGCGTTTGGCAAGAGGAAATGCAATTAAACACTTTCCTCCACCGATAACGGAACTTGGGCAGAAGATCGCCCAGAATATATCGTTTGGTCATTTTAAAGCAAAGTTTGACCAATTTCTCCTCTTCGCTTATTTTCCTGGAACATTCTTCTTGTCATTTACTGGGAACCACTGATGTTGGCAACACTCCTTCGTGCCAATACATTATATAAGAGAATAAAAACTTTAAAACGCATCAAAATGCAAAACATCCGCGCAAGTTTTCGGTCAAAAACGACCAATTGCCAAATTTGACAGGAATATGTAAATGGCGGGTCAGGTGACCGGAAGTTGAGCAGACGTCCCGTGGCAAGTAAACAAGAAACAGCTTGTTCTGTTTTTTTTTTTCTTCTTCTTTTATCTTTATCCCATTGTATAATTGTACAAGGTCATGGAGACTATATTCATTGATCAAATTCACAATTCTTGTAGAGTCCTGTCTTGTCATACATTCCAAGAGTTTGTTGTGTGAACTACAAGAGGGGAAGACCTCGCGGAGCCTCCATTTTGCTGTTTTCTCCCATGTTTCTCTTTCTTCGACCAACAGAAGATCGGGGCACCAACTGTCCGCCATTATTCCAATTTATAGAGGCATTCCCCGGATTTCCATAATTTACTTTTAAATTTCTTTTTTTTTATTAAGGAATTAACAAATGTGCATTCGAATTATTTTTATTTAAAAATTAACCATACGACAACGAAAGAAGAACCAACAAATAAATTAGATGACAAGAACCACAAAGAAACTAAACGACAGAAAAACCATAAACAAACCAAACGACAGAAGAACCACAAAGAAACCAAACGACAGAAAAACCATAAACAAACCAAACGACAGAAGAACCATAAACAAACCAAACGACGGAATAACCACAAAGAAACCAAACGACGGAAAAACCACAAAGAAACCAAACGACAGAAGAAACAATAAATAAACCAAACGACAGAAGAACCAATAAACAAACCAAACGACATTAGAACCACAAAGAAACCAAACGACAGAAGAACCATAAACAAACCAAACGACAGAAGAACCAACAAAGAAACCAAACGACAGAAGAACCACAAAGAAACCAAACGACAGAAGAACCATAAACAAACCAAACGACAGAAGAACCATAAACAAACCAAACGACAGAAGAACCAACAAAGAAACCAAACGACGGAATAACCACAAAGAAACCAAACGACAGAAGAAACAATAAATAAACCAAACGACAGAAGAACCAATAAACAAACCAAACGACAGAAGAACCACAAAGAAACCAAACGACAGAAGAACCATAAAGAAACCAAACGACAGAAGAACCACAAAAAAACCAAACGACAGAAGAAACAATAAATAAACCAAACGACAGAAGAACCAATAAACAAACCAAACGACAGAAGAACCACAAAGAAACCAAACGACGGAAAACCCACGAAGAAACCAAACGACAGAAGAACCAATAAACAAACTAAACGACAGAAGAACCACAAATAAATTAAACGACGGGAAAACCACAGAAATCAAACGACGGAAAAACCACGAAGAAACCAAACGACAGAAGAAACAATAAATAAACCAAACGATGGAAAAACCATAAAGAAACCAAACGACGGAAAAACCATAAACAAACCAAACGACAGAAGAACCAACAAATGTGGAAGTCGCCAATCAATCCCAGCAGTCACCACGCGCGACAAAGAAAGCCAGTTGGTGCTGCCATCTATGAGTCAAAAGTTGAACTATTCAGTTCACTATCGTTGTAAATGTTGAATCTTTCTTATAAAATGTTTAAATTATTCATGGCGTGTTTGTTTATTTTAAATAATATTTTCTACTAAACTTACTGCAATTAAAAATAAAAAAGACATATCCTGACCAGGAGCACATGTGCAGAAGGCAGAGCGCCATCTGGTGGAACAGAAATCAACTAATCATTGATTTAGCCTGTTCCCTGATATTTGGCCAACCCACTGCAACTTACTGCAATGATAAAACTTCTGGAGGGCCTGGCTCATCAGTGGGGAACCCTCCCAAGCGGTATGACGCGCATTTATTTTAATAGAACAATTTATTCAATTAAAAAGGCATATATTGGATCAAAATATCATTTATTTTACCAATATTTCAGTTGGTTGAACGCCAACCTTTATCAAGGTGTTATAACATTTTAAAGTGTTTTATTAAGAAAAAGGCATCTACCTATCGTGCAACTGAAAGTTGCTGATGGCTTGCGCCATCTATCGGAATAAATATCAACTATTCTCGTTGATTTTTAATTATTCCAGAATTGGCCAAATACCCATTCTTGATTAATCAAGAAAAGCTAACCACGGACGCGTTTCGGGCTGTTGGCCCTCATCAGCGTGGTGCAAGCTGTACCTCAACAACCAAAAAAAAAAATTTGGTCATTAAGGCATCCTGAAAAATCATGAAACGGGTAGTTAAGGCCAGAATTGCGTGAGAACGCTACAAAATGTGATTTTTGGCCAATTCTGGAATAATTAAAAATCAACGGGAATAGTTGATATTTATTCCGATAGATGGCGCAAGCCATCAGCAACTTTCAGTTGCACGATAAGTAGATGCCTTTTTCTTAATTTATGCACCTTATCCCAGTACAATATTACATTTGTACTATTTTTTTTTCACATTTTGTAGCGTTCTCACGCAATTCTGGCCTTAACTACCCGTTTCATGATTTTTCAGGATGCCTTAATGACCAAATTTTTTTTTGTCGTTGAGGTACAGCTTGCACCACGCTGATGAGGGCCAACAGCCCGAAACGCGTCCGTGGTTAGCTTTTCTTGATTAATCAAGAATGGGTATTTAGCCAATTCTGGAATAATTAAAAATCAACGAGAATAGTTGATATTTAAAATGTTATAACACATGTTATTGGTAAAATAAATGATATTTTGATCCAATATATGGCTTTTTAATTAAAGATTTATTTATGGATTGCTCTATTTTCAAAAAGAACAATTTATATTTCGAAGTTTTTCTAAGATGATACGCATTGTTCTAATGTATATTTAAAGGGAGAGGTTCCTCTTTTGGTGCATGAACACCTCCCGCAACATTATCACCTCGGTGTACCCCACCAACACAACAGATCACAATTTGACTCACACGAGGAGTGTTCTGGTTTAGTTGTCACCAAACGAACTTTGAGCCAATTGAAATGGTGTTGGATACATTTGACTTTAACTCCATATTTACACAATGGGCCCGTTTTGAATAGAAATATGTAAATAAGTATAATTTTTTAAATAAGTATAAATTATAGGAGAAAACAAGTTTATAAACCTAAATAATTTGCATCAATATTATAAAATTTTATCCTTTAAATATCCGCGAACCAATACCTACATATAGGTACGTCTGGCCAACAACAAATCCAAAATGGCGTCACAGGATCTCCTCCCGGCGTGATTGAAATAAACCTTTTACCAAATGAATGAACTATTATATAAAGGCATCTCCTGATGGTGCAACTCAAAGTTGCTCTCGGAATAACTATAAATTATTCGTTGATTTTTAATTATTCCAGAATTGGCCAAATATATTTTCTTGATTAATCAATCATCACATTTTCTTAATTTACCCACTGATCAACTTCACTTTGGTACTATCATGTTGTGTGATGCGCGCCATCTGTTATCAAAATCCGAAACTATTATAGACACGTATGATTCTTTTAAACATTAAACAATTTCTACTGTCCTTACTGTAATGGGAAAATTAATGGAAGGGCCTGGCTCATCAGTGGTGAACCATGGATTTTCATATATATATGTAATATTTATTGAAATTTTTAAAATAATGAATCTAGTTCATACTACAGATTTATTCTTACAGAACGCCGGCCGCCATTTTCTACTTGATACAAAATCTATCCTCTAGTCCAGACCACCTATCTGATTGATACACCTGCGTTGTTAACTGGATTAGCTGAGTGTGCAAACTTCTACGTGGTCTGGAAGTGTATTTTAAAAAGTAATCACAGGATTTGAAAATAAATGTAAAAATTCCGGCAACCCACAAGTCTCAAATTTTGTAAACTGTACATTGCCAGCTGGATTGAGCGAGTGTACAAAATTTCAGACTTCTACGTGGTGTGGAAATAAAACTTGGTCACAACAATTGAAACATTGAATAAATGACCGCAGTTCAAATAAAGAAGTTATTCCCGACCACGTGGAACACTGCCCGCTCATTACGCCAGAGAAACGGCTGTTTTCTCCGTTTGAAAGGAAAAATTCACCCGTCCACCACGGCGAGCTAGAAGTCTGAAGCTTACATTGGTCTATACAACACCAGACTTCTATGTGTCAGGCAATTAGTGATCACAAAATATGAAAGGAAATGAGTCCATTACCACCCGGGAGTGTCAACTTGCATTGTCAGCTGTATTGAGCGAATCCGCAACTTCTACTCGGCCAGGAAGTTTACCAAGGTAAACATTGAAATTATCGACCACCAAGAAACGTGAAATTTTGTCAACTTGCAATGTCATCAGGTTGAACAGTTGTACCAAGTTTCCGACTTCTAGGTTCTCTGTAAGTATGTTAAAACACGATTTGTGGACAGACATGGAAGCAAGCGGAATAAAAGCTTTTTTAAAAAGACAACTTCTCCCATCAAAATTGATACAAAACCCTGACGGCTGCAACCAGCCGTGACACCGTCCAAGATGATTCAGCGAATCCACACGGGATTCAGGAAGTCTGCAAAATTTACCAAAGAGGTGTTCAGATAGCAAAGTGACCAATTGTAGTGTCAAATCTTACTGCAGTTATTTTGAAGGGAGAGGTACCTTTCTTATTTATATCTTCCCGGCAAAACTTGCGGCTATGTCCATCAGCCAACTCTGGCCAATCATGTTTAAGTTGATTCCAATTAGAGTACAGAGCCGTGTTGCCAAGCTTACAACTTGTCCACAGCGACCTGACCCGATGTAAAATGGCCCCCATACAGACAGGAAGTTGTAATCCATTCAGCGTTACCCAGGGTGCACCACGTGGAGGCCGATTACACTACACCCCGAAAGAGGTCGCCTTGACGCCCCTCCGCGAGGGGGACTAAACAGGACAAAACAAAGGGCCGACACGACAACGCGGTGTCCGTCAAATAGAGCCGTCGTGTCCCAAGCGGCAGAATTTGGCGGACGACGTTGAAGGCGGCCCTAAGTTCCGAGCCTGGAGTCAACCCAACGTGGAGCGGACGCCAACGACCAGATCCCCTTCCGGGACAACCTACTAGGGTCGGTTCGGCTTATATAGCCGGCACTGGACGGCCGTGGAAGCGAACGGGTAGTTTGGGGAACAACACGGTTACTCCCAAGTTTGAGGTGGATTTACCTTTCTCGGGGCAAGTCGAGCTGTTGGCCATGTCCAGATTGATTTGCATAGCGAGAGGAATATTTTTCTAATGTTCCCGCTACGCCCGCTATCTATTGTTGAAATATATAACTACTAGACGAATGGCCCGGGCAACGCCCGGGTTTTACCAGATTAGATATCCTACAATAACAAATATCGAGTTTAAATCTATAATTTGGTGTTTGAAAGGAAAATAATAAAATAAAAAACTAATTAACCGTATCTCGTTTCCTAAACCAAGAAAAAACCACAAAAAAATCAACAACCTTTCTTGAATTTTAAAAAAGCGTCCCTACTATTTATAAACATATTTATTTCCATGAATTCGATATTTTCTGTATTCCTGGAAGATTGGACATTCTAATAATAGATGTCTAGAATCCACACTCTTATATCATTCACATGTTCTCAAATTGTATATAGTAACTATTTAGTATTTTTATCCAGTATTTGTATATATATTTTTAGTTAATATTATTAATCATGATATTGCGCCATCTGTTATGAAAATTCGAAACTATTATAGACGCGTATGATTCTTTTAAAAATTAAACAATTTATACTTCCCTTACCGTATTAATTTTTCCATTGCAGTAAGGGGGGTAGTAGAAATTGTTTAATTTTAAAAGAATCATTCCGCGTCTATAATAGTTTCGAATATTATTAATATTGAGTTTTTCTTTTATGTACAAATTCAGCAAAATAAAACCAGAGAGAAATATCTTACAAACTAGCCGAGTGACCCGGGCAACGCCCAGGGTTTACCCAAAGGGCCTGCAGAGACTTTAAAAGTATAGATATATATAGATATAAATAGCCGAGTGACCCGGGCAACGACCCAGGTTTACCCGAAGGACCCGCAGGTGAGAAACTATAGTAGAAAAATTTTAACAAATCAGAAAATGAAAGTGCAAACAACAGAACTACACTACTTTAAGGACATGAGAGCACATGCACAGTATCACCACACGTGTAACATTTTCAAAGACCCTGCTTAGGATTAAAACTTCTCAGAAGCATAACAATAGCACCAACCTAGAGTTAAACTGGTGTGGATGCATTCCTCTGGGAGTAAGACTTTTGAGAAATTCAGTAGGGAGTTATTTTGCTTCTCCGCATTCTAACACTCCAACTGTTAACACTGAGGAAACACTGACTCATGTTTGGTAAGCAATTTCAGGGAAGAAACTATAGACATTGGATTGAATAAATTATTAAATAAATTGCATTAAATAAAAATATATATATTATCAGATTTAAATAAATATTATTAGAGTGAAAAAAAAAGAAAAAAATTAATTAGAAAATAAAATTTCGAACAATACAACTATATTGCAGATAAGAAAAGAGGACCTTATTAAAAAATAAATAAACAAACTGCAATTCGACACTATCGATAATTCGACACTTTCGATAATTCGACCATTTAAAAAATCAAATTTTCAAGGTTGATTGTTGTTTAAATACAACTTTACCGGTAAAAAGGTATTACAGAGGCGAAGGCAGCCACTTTAAAATTAAACACAGGCTCTTGTAGGAAGAACCGAAATATTCAGAATGAATGGAAGTCTGAAATCTGAAGGACCAAAAGATATGGGTCATCTTTACATGTATGCTATCCAATGTTCGCACACTTGAAAAAGCCACTTAAAGTTGTCCGTGCGTAAACACAGGCTCTTGTAGCCAAGGTTTGTCCTTGAGCCTTATTTATAGTCATAGCAAAAGCCAACCTTAGTGAAAACTAACGCCTCTCTAGAATGAAGCGAAGGTTGGTACCTGAAGGGGCCAAAGATATTTCAGACACTATACAGTGTGTTCAACTTTGGGCACTGTCAGTATATGTGCTGCGAACAATACAACTATATTGCAGATAAGATAAGAGTACCTTATTAAAAAATAAATAAACTGCAATTCGACACTATCGATAATTCGACACTATCGATAATTCGACACTTTCGATAATTCGACACTTTCGATAATTCGACCATTTTAAAAATCAAATTTTCAAGGTTGATTGTTGTTTAAATACAACTTTACCAGTAAAAAGGTATTACAGAGGCGAAGGCAGCCACTTTAAAATTAAACACAGGCTCTTGTAGGAAGATCCCAAATATTCAGAATGAATGGAAGTCTGAAATTTGAAGGACCAAAAGATATGGGTCATCTTTACATGTATGCTATCCAATGTTCGCACACTTGAAAAAGCCACTTAAAGTTGTCCGTGCGTAAACACAGGCTCTTGTAGCCAAGGTTTGTCCTTGAGCCTTATTTATAGTCATAGCAAAAGCCAACCTTAGTGAAAACTAATGCCTCTCTAGAATGAAGCGAAGGTTGGTATCCAAAGGGGCCAAAGATATTTCAGACACTATACAGTGTGTTCAACCTTGGGCACTGTCAGTATATGTGCTTCGAACAATACAACTATATTGCAGATAAGATAAGAGGACCGTATTGAATAACAAACAAAATAAAAAATCTTTCAGGTGAAAAATTATAGGCATTGGTAAAAAAGTAAAAAAGAGAAATAGTAATTGGGGTTCTCTCTCTGTGTCTGCGGCGAGTCATATTACCACGCCTAGCTGTTAGGGGAGTGAATCTTCCACGGCCTTTTCGAGGCATGACAGAAGACGCTGAAAAAAAAAAAGGTAAAATAAGAACCAAGCAGAGGAAAACTATAAAACTGAAAGCCAGGACAGGCATAAAAAGAAAATTCCAAGCATGTGAGGAAACAATTGATGAAAAAAAAAAAGGATTCCAAAAAAAAAAAAAAAAAATACAGCAAAAAAGAAACCAGACACAAAAAGCAACAATTGAGTACACAAATACAGCATCAGCCTATTTATGAGAAGAAAAAAAAAAACAACAGACACAAAAATGGAGCTAAATTTAAATGAAAAACTATAAAAGATCAAGTAATCAAATCAGGCATTATGAAAGATACTGTTAAAAAGAAAATCAGACACAATAATCAGACAAAAGAATAAATGAGATTTTATTCTTTAGTTCATTTATTAAATAAGACACAATAATGGAGCTAAATTCAAATGAAAAACTATAACAAATTAATAAAAAAAAAAAAGACCTAATCCAAATGTCACCATCATCAGACAAAAGAAAAAATGAGATTTTATTCTTTAGTTCATTTATTCTTTTGTCTGGGGGTCGGTGGAAGGCTGGTTAAACCGTTTGGTTTTCGACCACTAGGACCCGGGTTCGATTCCCGCATTGGACACTTTTTTCTGTTTAAAGAAAAAAAAAATGCTCCAATGGCCCCCGATTCTTGCAAAATTCCAACCCCACCAGCGAGTGCAAGTAACCAAACGGGGCTCTGGCATTAGTAAGTGCAAAGTCGAACTGCTTTTCACATGTGTAGACATGTGGTGCACTTACAGTAAAATAATAAGGTCCTCTTATCTTATCTGCAATATAGTTGTACTGTTCGAAGCACATATACTGACAGTGCCCAAAGTTGAACACACTGTATAGTGTCTGAAATATCTTTGGCCCCTTTGGATACCAACCTTCGCTTCATTCTAGAGAGGCATTAGTTTTCACTAAGGTTGGCTTTTGCTATGACTATAAATAAGGCTCAAGGACAAACCTTGGCTACAAGAGCCTGTGTTTACGCACGGACAACTTTAAGTGCCTTTTTCAAGTGTGCGAACATTGGATAGCATACATGTAAAGATGACCCATATCTTTTGGTCCTTCAGATTTCAGACTTCCATTCATTCTGAATATTTCGGTTCTTCCTACAAGAGCCTGTGTTTAATTTTAAAGTGGCTGCCTTCGCCTCTGTAATACCTTTTTACCGGTAAAGTTGTATTTAAACAACAATCAACCTTGAAAATTTCAGTTTTAAAATGGTCGAATTATCGATAGTGTCGAATTGCAGTTTGTTTATTTATTTTTTAATAAGGTCCTCTTATCTTATCTGCAATATAGTTGTACAAGAGAAATAGTAATTGGGGTTCTCTCTCTGTGTCTGCGGCGAGTCATATTACCACGCCTAGCTGTTAGGGGAGTGAATCTTCCACGGCCTTTTCGAGGCATGACAGAAGACGCTGAAAAAAAAAAAGGTAAAATAAGAACCAAGCAGAGGAAAACTATAAAACTGAAAGCCAGGACAGGCATAAAAAGAAAATGCAAAGCATGTGAGGAAACAATTGATGAAAAAAAAAAGGATTCCAAAAAAATACAGCAAAAAAGAAACCAGACACAAAAAGCAACAATTGAGTACACAAAGCCTATCAAATAAAGCCATCAGCCTATTTATGAGAAGAAAAAAAACAACAGACACAAAAATGGAGCTAAATTTAAATGAAAAACTATAAAATATCAAGTAATCAAATCAGGCATTATGAAAGATACTGTAAAAAAGAAAATCAGACACAATAATCAGACAAAAGAATAAATGAGATTTTATTCTTTAGTTCATTTATTAAATAAGACACAAAAATGGAGCTAAATTCAAATGAAAAACTATAACAAATTAATAAAAAAAAAAAAGATCTAATCCAAATGTCACCATCATCAGACAAAAGAAAAAATGTCAATCTACAATTCGAAAAATAATATAACCTCAGCCTATTTCAAGCATGTGAGGAAACAATTGATGAAAAAAAAAAGGATTCCAAAAAAATACAGCAAAAAAGAAACCAGACACAAAAAGCAACATTTGAGTACACAAAGCCTATCAAATAAAGCCATCAGCCTATTTATGAGAAGAAAAAAAACAACAGACACAAAAATGGAGCTAAATTTAAATGAAAAACTATAAAATATCAAGTAATCAAATCAGGCATTATGAAAGATACTGTAAAAAAGAAAATCAGACACAATAATCAGACAAAAGAATAAATGAGATTTTATTCTTTAGTTCATTTATTAAATAAGACACAAAAATGGAGCTAAATTCAAATGAAAAACTATAACAAATTAATAAAAAAAAAAAAGATCTAATCCAAATGTCACCATCATCAGACAAAAAAAAAATGTCAATCTACAATTCGAAAAATAATATAACCTCAGCCTATTTCAAGCATGTGAGGATAATATGGGTCATCTTTACATGTATGCTATCACATGTAAAGATGACCCATATCTTTTGGTCCTTCAGATTTCAGACTTCCATTCATTCTGAATATTTCGGTTCTTCCTACAAGAGCCTGTGTTTAATTTTAAAGTGGCTGCCTTCGCCTCTGTAATACCTTTTTACCGGTAAAGTTGTATTTAAACAACAATCAACCTTGAAAATTTCATTTTTAAAATGGTCGAATTATCGATAGTGTCGAATTGCAGTTTGTTTATTTATTTTTTAATAAGGTCCTCTTATCTTATCTGCAATATAGTTGTACAAGAGAAATAGTAATTGGGGTTCTGTGTCTGCGGCGAGGCATATTAGCACGCCCTAGCTGTTAGGGGAGTGAATCTTCCACGGCCTTTTCGAGGCATGACAGAAGACGCTGAAAAAAAAAAGGTAAAATAAGAACCAAGCAGAGGAAAACTATAAAACTGAAAGCCAGGACAGGCATAAAAAGAAAATGCCAAGCATGTGAGGAAACAATTGATGAAAAAAAAAAGGATTCCAAAAAAATACAGCAAAAAAGAAACCAGACACAAAAAGCAACAATTGAGTTCTTTAGTTCATTTATTAAATAAGACACAATAATGGAGCTAAATTCAAATGAAAAACTATAACAAATTAATAAAAAAAAAAAAAGACCTAATCCAAATGTCACCATCATCAGACAAAAGAAAAAATGAGATTTTATTCTTTAGTTCATTTATTCTTTTGTCTGGGGGTCGGTGGAAGGCTGGTTAAACCGTTTGGTTTTCGACCACTAGGACCCGGGTTCGATTCCCGCATTGGACACTTTTTTCTGTTTAAAGAAAAAAAAAATGCTCCAATGGCCCCCGATTCTTGCAAAATTCCAACCCCACCAGCGAGTGCAAGTAACCAAACGGGGCTCTGGCATTAGTAAGTGCAAAGTCGAACTGCTTTTCACATGTGTAGACATGTGGTGCACTTACAGTAAAATAATAAGGTCCTCTTATCTTATCTGCAATATAGTTGTACTGTTCGAAGCACATATACTGACAGTGCCCAAAGTTGAACACACTGTATAGTGTCTGAAATATCTTTGGCCCCTTTGGATACCAACCTTCGCTTCATTCTAGAGAGGCATTAGTTTTCACTAAGGTTGGCTTTTGCTATGACTATAAATAAGGCTCAAGGACAAACCTTGGCTACAAGAGCCTGTGTTTACGCACGGACAACTTTAAGTGCCTTTTTCAAGTGTGCGAACATTGGATAGCATACATGTAAAGATGACCCATATCTTTTGGTCCTTCAGATTTCAGACTTCCATTCATTCTGAATATTTCGGTTCTTCCTACAAGAGCCTGTGTTTAATTTTAAAGTGGCTGCCTTCGCCTCTGTAATACCTTTTTACCGGTAAAGTTGTATTTAAACAACAATCAACCTTGAAAATTTCAGTTTTAAAATGGTCGAATTATCGATAGTGTCGAATTGCAGTTTGTTTATTTATTTTTTAATAAGGTCCTCTTATCTTATCTGCAATATAGTTGTACAAGAGAAATAGTAATTGGGGTTCTCTCTCTGTGTCTGCGGCGAGTCATATTACCACGCCTAGCTGTTAGGGGAGTGAATCTTCCACGGCCTTTTCGAGGCATGACAGAAGACGCTGAAAAAAAAAAAGGTAAAATAAGAACCAAGCAGAGGAAAACTATAAAACTGAAAGCCAGGACAGGCATAAAAAGAAAATGCAAAGCATGTGAGGAAACAATTGATGAAAAAAAAAAGGATTCCAAAAAAATACAGCAAAAAAGAAACCAGACACAAAAAGCAACAATTGAGTACACAAAGCCTATCAAATAAAGCCATCAGCCTATTTATGAGAAGAAAAAAAACAACAGACACAAAAATGGAGCTAAATTTAAATGAAAAACTATAAAATATCAAGTAATCAAATCAGGCATTATGAAAGATACTGTAAAAAAGAAAATCAGACACAATAATCAGACAAAAGAATAAATGAGATTTTATTCTTTAGTTCATTTATTAAATAAGACACAAAAATGGAGCTAAATTCAAATGAAAAACTATAACAAATTAATAAAAAAAAAAAAGATCTAATCCAAATGTCACCATCATCAGACAAAAGAAAAAATGTCAATCTACAATTCGAAAAATAATATAACCTCAGCCTATTTCAAGCATGTGAGGAAACAATTGATGAAAAAAAAAAGGATTCCAAAAAAATACAGCAAAAAAGAAACCAGACACAAAAAGCAACATTTGAGTACACAAAGCCTATCAAATAAAGCCATCAGCCTATTTATGAGAAGAAAAAAAACAACAGACACAAAAATGGAGCTAAATTTAAATGAAAAACTATAAAATATCAAGTAATCAAATCAGGCATTATGAAAGATACTGTAAAAAAGAAAATCAGACACAATAATCAGACAAAAGAATAAATGAGATTTTATTCTTTAGTTCATTTATTAAATAAGACACAAAAATGGAGCTAAATTCAAATGAAAAACTATAACAAATTAATAAAAAAAAAAAAGATCTAATCCAAATGTCACCATCATCAGACAAAAAAAAAATGTCAATCTACAATTCGAAAAATAATATAACCTCAGCCTATTTCAAGCATGTGAGGAAACAATTGATGAAAAAAAAAAGGATTCCAAAAAAATACAGCAAAAAAGAAACCAGACACAAAAAGCAACAATTGAGTACACAAAGTGTGCGAACATTGGATAGCATACATGTAAAGATGACCCATATCTTTTGGTCCTTCAGATTTCAGACTTCCATTCATTCTGAATATTTCGGTTCTTCCTACAAGAGCCTGTGTTTAATTTTAAAGTGGCTGCCTTCGCCTCTGTAATACCTTTTTACCGGTAAAGTTGTATTTAAACAACAATCAACCTTGAAAATTTCATTTTTAAAATGGTCGAATTATCGATAGTGTCTAATTGCAGTTTGTTTATTTATTTTTTAATAAGGTCCTCTTATCTTATCTGCAATATAGTTGTACAAGAGAAATAGTAATTGGGGTTCTGTGTCTGCGGCGAGGCATATTAGCACGCCCTAGCTGTTAGGGGAGTGAATCTTCCACGGCCTTTTCGAGGCATGACAGAAGACGCTGAAAAAAAAAAGGTAAAATAAGAACCAAGCAGAGGAAAACTATAAAACTGAAAGCCAGGACAGGCATAAAAAGAAAATGCCAAGCATGTGAGGAAACAATTGATGAAAAAAAAAAGGATTCCAAAAAAATACAGCAAAAAAGAAACCAGACACAAAAAGCAACAATTGAGTACACAAAGCCTATCAAATAAAGCCATCAGCCTATTTATGAGAAGAAAAAAAACAACAGACACAAAAATGGAGCTAAATTTAAATGAAAAACTATAAAATATCAAGTAATCAAATCAGGCATTATGAAAGATACTGCAAAAAAGAAAATCAGACACAATAATCAGACAAAAGAATAAATGAGATTTTATTCTTTAGTTCATTTATTAAATAAGACACAAAAATGGAGCTAAATTCAAATGAAAAACTATAACAAAGTAATAAAAAAAAAAAAGATCTAATCTAAATGTCACCATCATCAGACAAAAGAAAAAATGAGATTTTATTCTTGAGTTCATTTATTCTTTTGTATGATGCTGTTGCTGAAACGTCACACACTATTAAATTATTTGGATTAGGTCTTATCAATGAGAAAAAAAAAGATGCCAAAGAGAGATGAAAAGATTCCAAAAAAGATAACCAGATACAAAAATTGTGCTAAATTAAAATGAAAAACTATAACAAACACTTATAAAAGAAAATTACTATAGAATAAAAGTAATAATTCAATCTAAAATTCGAAAAATAATATAACCTCAGCCTATTTATGAGAAAAAAAAAACGTTGCCAAAGACATTAGGAAAGATAATGCAAATAAGAAACATACACAAAAATTGATCCAAAAAAGATAACCAGATACAAAAATTGCGCTAAATTAAAATGAAAAACTATAACAAACATTTATAAAAGAAAATAAATATAGAATAAAAGTAATAATTCAATCTACAATTCGAAAAATAATATAACCTCAGCCTATTTATGAGAAAAAAAAAACGTTGCCAAAGACATTAGGAAAGATAATGCAAATAAGAAACATACACAAAAATTGAGCTCTATTTAAATGAAAAACTATAACAAAGTACTTACAAATCAAATACAAATAATTAAATGAATGCAGAAATTAGTAAAAATTAGTAAATAAGAATTAGTAAAAGGTAAACAAAATACGGATTTCAAAACAAACGAACCGTTGATGATAAATGCAAAAAATCTACGATTGTAAAATAGATTAAATTAAAAAATAAAAATAACTGTTAACATTAGGAAAATAAAAACAGGCCTATGACACGAAGAAAAAAATAACGAAAATTTTGGTATATAGATTGTTATGTGTAGTTCAGAATCTTCGGAGGAGATAGCTCAAGACTTTACAATGGAAAACTCTGTTACGGTATTATCTATATAGACTAGACGAATGGCCCGGGCAACGCCCGGGTTTTACCCGAGTGCGAATATATTTTAAAAACGTTTTATTCTTCATCTAGATCTTCATCTTGTCTACACCTTGTATACATCTTGCTTCCTAGGGTTGCCTAGAGTGGCCGCTATAGACAGGGTGGTCTGTATAGACAGGTGGATGTTACACACAGCTGATAACAGGGTTGCCTAGAGTGGCCGCTATAGACAGGGTGGTCTGTATAGACAGGTGGATGTATCACACAGCTGATAACATGGTTGTCTAGAGTGGCCGCTATAGACAGGTGTATGTATCACACACCTGATAGCAGGGTTATCTAGAATGGCCGCTATATACAGGGTGGTCTGTATAGACAGGTGGATGTATCACACAGCTGATAACAGGGTTGTCTAGAGTGGTCGCTATAGGCAGGGTGGTCTGTATAGACAGGTGTATGTATCACACAGCTGATAACAGGGTTGTCTAGAGTGACCGTTATAGACAGGGTGGTCTGTATAGACAGGTGGATGTAACAACTGCTGATAACAGGGTTGTCTAGAGTGGCCGCTATAGACAGGGACTACTATAGGGACCTATACAGTGACCGCTATAGTAAGGGTGGTCTGTATAGACAGGTGGATGTAACACACTGCTGATAACAGGGTTGTCTAGAGGGGGGCAGGGAGGACACGTGTTCGCCGGCAGCCAATGGGCGCGCATTCTATCCGTGAGCTTCAGACAGAATAAGGCAATTATATAAGTAGATTAATAATTGTTGCCGGCGCTTACAATGATTTGCATACATAGTGACGCGCGCGTATTCTAAATATGAAAATTATAAACATATTTTTAAAAACACTTTTTCTTATAAAATATATATAATTAAAATTTAATTTTATACAATCCGGTAATAAATACAAATTTTGCTCATTGCAGGATATAAGGGCTGTAGACATTAATTTTGAATATTTTAGATAAAAACATATTTATAATCTCCATCGACAGACCAACATGTCCTTCAACAGAAGAACTTCCAGCCAACTGTATAAACAAGGAATGTAGAGTTGGCTGGAAGTTCTCCTGTTGAAGTAGGCCCGAATGTCAGAGAAACAAAGAAACCCTGCCGTGGGTTGTTTGTTGGATTTCCTGACTTGACGGTATTACATGTTGTTGACGAGGATTGTGTTAATCTTGGGACAATAGAATCCACATTTTATAAATTGCCTTTTATACACTCTGGGACAAAACTCAAGGAAGTGCAACATCTTTGATATCGCCGGTCGTCTGTTGTTTTGAAGGAGACAGAGGTTTTTCACACTTGGTTATCTCGTGTGTCTTCAATAAAGGTCACTGTAATATCTTTCAGAGTTATTGTCCCGATATACATGCTGAAAGGTAAAACTTCCTTAAGTTTTGTCCATGAGTGTATATACACTTGGTTATCTCGTGTGTCTTCAATAAAGGTCACTGTAATATCTTTCAGAGTTATTGTCCCGATATACATGCTAAAAGGTACAACTTCCTTGAGTTTTGTCCATGAGTGTATATACACTTGGTTATCTCGTGTGTCTTCAATAAAGGTCACTGTAATATCTTTCAGAGTTATTGTCCCGATATATATGCTGAAAGGTACAACTTCCTTAAATTTTGTCCATGAGTGTATATACACTTGGTTATCTCGTGTGTCTTCAATAAAGGTCAATGTAATATCTTTCAGAGTTATTGTCCCGATATACATGCTGAAAGGTACAACTTCCTTAAGTTTTGTCCATGAGTGTATATACACTTGGTTATCTCGTGTGTCTTCAATAAAGGTCACTGTAATATCTTTCAGAGTTATTGTCCCGATATACATGCTGAAAGGTACAACTTCCTTAAGTTTTGTCCATGAGTGTATATACACTTGGTTATCTCGTGTGTCTTCAATAAAGGTCACTGTAATATCTTTCAGAGTTATTGTCCCGATATACATGCTGAAAGGTACAACTTCCTTAAGTTTTGTCCATGAGTGTATATACACTTGGTTATCTCGTGTGTCTTCAATAAAGGTCACTGTAATATATTTCAGAGTTATTGTCCCGATATATACATGCTGAAACTTCCTTAAGTTTTGTCCATGAGTGTATTTCATAGTTAAGTATCTATCAAGGTGGTATAATTGGCTTGGAAGATTCAGTGAAAGTCTGGGCCCGACGAGCAAGTGAACAGATTTAACTGGTGAGGATTCAGGACGTTCAATCTACCAGAGAGGGATATGCAAATGTATGTCAACATGTTCGATGTTGGGAGGGCGACATGTCGTCTGCAACTATATTCTGGGGCAATTTAACTTCCTGTACCGCGGGGGAGATCTTCACCCAACTCTAGAGCCAACAATCTCACCCAGACGACAAAGCTAAATAAAAGAATTCAGGCAGATCCCTGTGTGTGCAAACTTTTAAAATTTCACTAAAAATAAAATTGTGCCGATAGTTGAAAGCTCTTTTATCGAATTTACAGGGTGGCAAGATTTGATGCCAACTCAGGGCTCTTTTAAATCCTGTTGGAAGAAAACTTAATTGAACTCGACATCTTCCTTTGGGACATGGGCTAATCAAGCTGACATGACACAGAACTAAGTCTCTAGTCAACAAGGAAACTTTCTAGGAACAATTGGTCCGAGCAAGATAGCTCCAAGTACAGTTGGACACTGATGTCACCATGACGTCACAGTCTCCAAGGTTAGCTGGAACACTCTGACCTTCGCCCAGCTGGAGCACAAGTTGATGGGGGATTCTGGGCAAGTATACCTGCTGATAATGTAATTTATTTACACTCATGGACAAAACTTAAGGAAGTTTCAGCATGTATATCGGGACAATAACTCTGAAAGATATTACAGTGACCTTTAATGTAGTCACAGGAGATAACCAAGTATGAACAACCTCTGTCTCAAAAAAAAAAAATAAATAAATAAATAAATAGACGACCGACGACATCAAAGACTTTCCACTTCCTAGGTTTTGCCTATGAGTGTATATTTAGGATACTTGCCGTACTGACGCCATTAATAAATACTCTTACATCTCCAGCTATCAAATCCACGTATTTTCTACCTTCCAATATAATTACATATCACACACGACTAAATATGCATATATGTCAATCAAGTAAACCACATCAGTTTTAACAAAGAACAGATTGTAACAAAAAGGCAATGTAAGCCTACGTCCTCACTTAATTTGATTTCAAGTTTGACTCCACTTTTGCATACTTACATAACAACATAAAATACATCTTGACGTTAGAATCAATAAAATTAAACTATAAAATAAAACAAAAAGAATCAATAAAATTGTTTAAATTGCCAAATTGCTCTTGACGTTAGAAAACTGAGGAAACGGGAGGGTGAAGCTTTCGTAAATAGTTACAAAAGTGGTTGGTAGATGGCAGCACCATGCCCGCCGTTATGAAGCCATCCAAGTTTTGATTCCCGGATGCATCTAGCCGTGTAGACGTTGTCGGCCGCCATACGACTGAACCCAACCTTGATTCCAGGACATCACCTCGCAGCCGAATGTAGAACTTTCGTGCAAATTGGAAACTGTAGGAGTTCCTGTCAGGGCCACGGGACGCCGTCAGTGAAAGGCGTTATGTCATTACAACCAACCCCGTGTACTTCGTGAATTTGGACAGGGCGTAGACAAGGGGGTAGAGAAAGGGTAGACAAGATTTAAACAAGGGAGTAGACAAGACGTCCAGGTGACACAGACCATATTGTATACTTTCAAACGTAGTATATAAATAGAAGTAACAGATCCGCCCACTGACATGGTTTCTGATTCCCATTGGAAAAGGTTCTGAGGAAAATAAAGTGAAAACTAAGGCATCCTAAAAACCTCCACCAATGAACCAGACGTTGGACAAGTTATATCCACATAGCTGCAACCATGGATTCGCCGATAGATGGCGACACGATCAGCAACATGACCAGACAGCACTCTGCTAGGATCTGATTGGCAAACCTGGACTGTGATGACGTCACAGTATCTCTGATGACGTCAGCATTACGTAAATACACCGAGCACCCCCACGTGTCCTAGTGGAGTGACAACTGCGACTTTTGTTGATTATTTATTCCAATAGATGGCGTCCATATTTGCATACTCGATACCTTATTTGCATATATTCATGTTGTCATCCTCAACCACCCTCAGGTTGGCTTCATCTAACTTTCTATGGACAGACGGTACGTACCGTAGGAACGTCTCCCCACCACGTAGTTACGAGATATTCACGTCATCTGTAACAGCGCGCTCCGTGCTACAAGGACTGGGAGGCCGTCCACCTCCGGGACAGTCGGCTGACAATATGCAAATATTAATAAAAACATACTTGTTACATAACATGACAGCTAGGTAACAATTTCTTGGTAGGGAACCAATTTTGTTATTTTAGTTACAATAAACGTCGACAGAGGGCGGGAGTAGTCCGCGCCCTCCACATGGACACAATTCCCCTTTATCCGAAATCCCAACTATCCGAATGTTTCGGCGACAAGGAAGTTTTGGAAGGATCTCTGCGGGCTCCGGTGTGTTTCGTTCGATCGGACATTTGGTGTAGCTGCTCTGTGGCCGCCACATACATCAGCTGCTGGACTGGAGTGGACTCAGCTAGGACGGACAAATGTTTGCGACAACGGCTCTGTAGCTGTGTCCTGTTTGGTTACTTCCAGTCAGTCATTGGTGGGGTTGGTGGCTTTGTGCGGGAATTAGCGGTGTCGACGAAACATTTAAAAAAACGCTTAAACGAGGGGTTTGAACCTGGGTTGGAGACCCCGTGGCTACAACGTTGGCCTCCAAGGGAAGTTACTTCCCAGTGGCCTTCAACAAAGGAAACGCCATCACCTTCCAATGGATACCATCTCACAGAGACATTCCGGGAAACGAAGAGGCTGAGGCCAAATGAGGTGCCAGAAGCTGCAGCGACCAGTTCACGGCCGCCGTTGGTACAGCAGCGGCCCAACTCTGAATTCTAATCTCTCACACAGGGATTGCACACCAGGAGTTAGAACCGCCACCGCCATTGACACTGAGGAGGTTGAGACACTGTGCATCAAATGCCTCAGAAACCCAGCCTCACAACAACACAGGAATTTGTTCTTACTGAGCTCCAAAGAAGTCTTGAGATGAGCTGGTGTCAAGACAAACACGGGATCAACGTGGACTCCGCAGACTCTGGTGGTTCCTTGACGGCCGTGTGATTTCTGGAGTGTTTTAATGGCACATCACATCACTTATTCAACCATTAATAAATTCTTGATGACCACAATCACACAAAGCCTTTATTAAGACACCAGTCTCCTCTCCCATTGCCGGCTTACAACGATATCCTCACGATGATCAATCACCATCATACAGTGGAGGAGATGGATCCACAAGTTATTTTCCCTGAGATGGCCATAACCATGTTCCCCCCTGGATCACCAAACTCACGTAGCGAACACGCATGTGCAGTAGTTTATTTGTTAAAATTGGTAATTAATTACACCAATTAGTTGATAGTAATGGCTGGCACCTGCAGACGATATTTGCCCTGTGGAATTGTCTTCTGCTCACTAATTATTTTCCCGCCAAGCGTGCGATCGTGTGGCTAACAATTTTCCGCCGCGGCAAATCACTGTGATCAAAGGGTTAAACCCAAGCAGACGTATAATTGAAGACAGAGACAAATGGCAGCCATCATTTATTACATGTCGTTTGGTGCGAGTTCTTTTGGTATTTAATTACAGGCTGTTGTCTTCCACAGTTTAGGCAGATTTTCAATTATTCCGACATGACCTGGAAACATTTTTATTTCACCGCTATTCTCTGATGCGTTTTATAATACAACAACAACAACAAAAAAGCCTTTATTTAGGGTCACTGACCCTATACAGGATTCACCAGAGGTATGCATAAGAACAAAGCAGTGAGACAACGGAAATAGCGATATATACAGAGTAAAAAGAGAAAGAAAAAAAAAAACAAGAAAAGGAAAAAAAAAATAATAATAAGAAGAAGAAAGAGGGAAGCAAGAAATCAACACAAAAAGAGTAGCAGTAAGAAAGTGAGGAGTGAGTGTCACTTGGCCTTCTTCTGAGATATGGATTTGTGGAAACCATAAAACGCCGTAGCAATATACTTATTCTGGGTCATATTGTCAATTATTGATGGAAGTGAAGCACAGAGTTGCCCAGTTTTGAGCATAAGGGTTCTTCTTTCTTCTTTCAGAGCAGAGCAATCAAAAATATAGTGAGTGATTTCATTTTGTAGTTTTGAATTACAGAAGGTACAAGTCGGGTCCTCACCGCAGAGCATCTTGGTGTGGTTTTCTCTAAAAAAACTTGAAAGTATTCTAACTTGTGCGAGTAGTCTTACAACCGGGAAAGGAAAATCCCCTAAAAGGTATCCCTCCGTCATGAAAGATATGTGAATGTCTTTGTAGTGAGAGTATAGCTTAGATTTATCCATTCTTGTAAGGTCGTTTTGTATAGATTGGTCTGCCGCTGTTTTTAAGAGCCCTGTAATCGCGCTCCTCAGCGTTTCAGGGTCATCACAGGAAACAAGTGCAGGGGATCCATTATCGTTAAGCAGATTAGTGAGCTTTTTAATGAAACCGATGGGTGTGCCCGAAGCATTAGAGAGTTCCCGTGTTCTATTAAAACATATACGTGGCAATCTGTCACTGCTCATATTCAACACCCGCAGCCAATACTTCAGGGTTAATTTTAAGGCTGTTACACTCAATGAGATACGACCGGTTTCTAATCTGATTAGGTAACCTGGAGTGTATCTGGGCAGATTCAGGAACCTACGGATAAATATGTCTTGTATATTGTCCAGTAAGTCTTTATGCTCTGTTGCCCATAATGGAGCGGCATACATCAGGACAGCTCTCACTATTGTATCAAAGAGTTTGATTGATAAATTTATTGACTTTGCTTTTGATTTTATTAATATTGGGTGTGTGGCGTTAATTGCTGTAAGTGCTTTTCCTTTAAAGTAATTTGCCGGGTGAGTAGTTGTTATTGTTGGTGTCAGAGGGAATCCCAAGTATGTATATCTTGAAGTTATTGCTATGGGTTTATCATTCCAGAACCATCTATCCTTATTTGAGGGTTTACCTCCATTACGGAACACCATAATCTTTGACTTGGACTCATTTAGTGTCATGCGTTTTATAATAATGTTGGAATTATTTACAATTTGGATTTGAAGTTTAAAAATTGAATGTATAGTCACAACCTATAAAATATAAATATTATGTAACAGTGTTTATTTACACCCAAAATTCCTTGTTTACACAAGAAATAATCAGCGCACACCCCACACCTATACTCAGGATATTTCCAGAAGTTTCCTGCCAAACGAACCACTAAAAAAGAAACGTGGATTATAAAAACTGGATAGAGTCATGGCCGCCATTTTGTAACTTATTTTCAAACAACGCCGGGTTTAAAAATTGAGAAGTATTTTTCCATCAGCGGGAAAGCCCCTTCCTGCGGGAGCGCTCAGGTTGATTATGAGCAATCGTTGAAGTTTGAAGAATTATCGAAAGTTAAAAAGTGTGGCCAGCTGCAACAAACTTTACTACGTTCGAACAAAGAAAATTTATTCTGCTTTTTTGACCAAGTTTTTGTGGCGCCATTTTGATTTTGAAAACTACCCAGACTTTTGAAAAATATTCTTCCTTTTTATTTTGAACAAATAAATATAACTACTCATAGAGAGAAATTTCCTGAAAGCTAAATGAACCGGGGGACTAGATCAATTACTTACTGCCGCTCACAGATTAATATTATTTTTTTAATTTGACCAAGTTCCACACATCTAGCATGCCAACTTTCGTCTGCATTTGGAGAGGAAAAACTTCGCCAAGGATTTTACTCCTTTTATTTCTATAAAATTCTATTTGAGGCAAAATGTTGATAAACACACGCCCCCCGCGCCTACTTTTTCTTTATTTTTTAAATAAATATTTAATTAATAATAAACAAAAACTTTTTGCCCGGTGTGTGTACTTTTTCAAAATGTATTTTAATTTTTTTTTGTGTAATTTAAGGAGAATGATAAAATAAGTTAAAAAAAGAAAAAGAGATCGTGCAACTGAAAGTTGCTGATGGCTTGCACCATCTATCGGAATAAATATCAACTATTCGTTGATTTTTAATTATTCCAGAATTGGCCAAATACCCATTCTTGATTAATCAAGAAAAGATAACCACAGATAAAATAAGTGTCGATTTTTTTATTAAGACGAAAAATCTTAATAAAGGCTTATGTAAGTCTGTATCATATGTAAATTCGAGTGTTTGTGTTTATTTCGTGTCTTTCCCCGGACTCACCAATCTGTTTCTGTGAGCTCAATTGTCTTAATCAGCTTTTCTTGGATATAAATTTCATTATCACAATATAAATGTGAATAGCTTTCACTTCTTTCCTGCATCTGCAGAGACTCTGCGGTAAATCCAGGTATAAGAAATCTCTCCAATTTACCCAGACTTATCTATTTATTAGCTTAATTGTCTTAATTAAGTTTTCCTCCATATAAATTGCATATTATAATTAAATGTGTTTAGCTTTAAAAAATAATAATAACATTGCTTATTACTGGTACTATTACTGTTATTCCTGTATGTACGCTCCTACATTGCTGTTCTTGGAGAATCTTTTATCAAATTATATTGGCAAACATTTACATTTTTATCTTATCTCAGGTTTTAGTGGAAGGAATGTTGTTTTCGTTTGTTAGTGAACCAATCTCTCCCGCCTTCTCATTGGCGAATGTGGCCATGTCTGTGTATAAGAGGGGACTATGGTATGAAAATACTGAAAACGAACCTCTCCCGAACGGCCGAAATCGCCAATATTTAAATCACTTTATCAAATAGCTGCTCTCCGGCCGCCAGCATCCTCCTCCATCAAAATGGGAAAAGGAAAAACTAAAAAGAATAATACTGCTGAAACTGAAGTTCCACCTGAACCAATTCAAAATGCTTTATTCCCTGCAGATCCACACATGAGGGCAGAACCTGAAGAAACCAGCACCAACTCCTACAGTGTCAACTTCCAACCCACCTCCCCTTCCTACACCCCAACGTATGACCCTGCTACTTAAAGGCCTACGTACGCCCCCACCTCCTACAGCCTATCGCCAAACTACTACGGCTCCTCACCAAATTACAACACCGCCTCTACCAAGAACCCGAAGGCCTCCAAATTACACCGAAGACAATTGAGGCAATTGACAACTCCACCGGGTCCCAATACAACAGCTTCTCCCATCCTGACCTGCACGCCACCATCGACAGGCTTCTCCAGAAACGCCGTGCCTGCATCTTGGGGCTTTCAGAAAAATTGAAAGCCATGACTGCCGAACGCGACCAACTCTTGGAGAAGCTTACATCCCTCGAAGCCTCCTCTGCCCGCCCTCCGGTCATCTCTACCTCCACCCAACCCCCCTAACCTATACTCCCAAGAGCCACCCTCTCAGCACAAACCCTTCCCAAAACGACGGCACCTAAACCAACCACCAAGCCTTCTACCAACCCCAAACCCTCTTCCTCCACCAACAAGAAGACTCAGGACCACCTACGAGCTTCCGCATCTCATGTTGTCATTGAAGCAACCGACCCAAATACCAACCCAAGGGAAATCCTCAAGACCATCCGCGCCACCCACAAAATCCCCGAGAATATCGTCTGGGCATCACTTAGTACCAAGGGAAAATTAGTCCTTCACTCTGCCAACCCAGAAATTATACACGACCTCAGCTCCGCCCTGTCCAAGAAACTTGCCGACAACCTAAAGATCCGTGAAACCCGGGAACTCCTCCCCAGGGTCTGCATCTTCAGAGTCGAGAATGAAACCTCTGACCCTGCAATCATAGACTCCATCAAGGCCATCCCCGCCATTCAGGGTGACAAGATCATCAGGGTGGCCCACCGTTCAACACCAAGATCCGGAACAAGCACCGTGTTTTTGGAACTTGACCCGGCCTCCTTCAAAGCTCTAGGCCAAAAAGGAAGACTCATCCTAGAAGACGTCATCCACAACTTCGAAGAGTCCATCCGAATCAGAAGATGCTTCCGATGCTGCGGCTTCGGACACAACTCAACCAGATGCACCTCTGCTGAACCCATATGCTAACATTGTAGCAAAACTGAACACGAAGGCAACTCCTGCCCCACCAAATCCTCCCCAGGCACAGCAAGATGCATCCACTGTCACCCCAAAGGAATCCCAGCCAACCACGAAGCCTGCACCTCTTCCTGTCCCACTGCTAGACTTAATGCATTGAAGTTTTAGAACTATAAATCTCGGCCACCATACTCCAAAGAACAAATCCCTGGGCGAAAATCTGGCCTAACAAACGACTACACCAACGCCATGGCGTCCACCGAAACAGTTGATATTTTAGCTACAAGTGTGCCCGGAAAAGTCTCCATGAGGGCGATGGCAATACTTTGGTATTGCGAGAGAGAGAGTGTGGTGGATTATCGTGTGGAGACGCTTAAAGTGTTCTCTGCGTGATTTATCCGTGTCTGGCCTCGCATACCTGTGTGACCCCGGTCCGATCCCTACCAACGCTACAATAAAGGATAAGTACTGTTTTGTTTTTATATAGCAATTCGTGAGTTTTTGCTCCTTTTTATTGTTGTTGTTGTACACTTTTCTATGTGTTAGTTACTCTTACGGTAGGCCCTAGTTTATTGAAACTTTGTGTGTTATCCCGTAAACAGTAAACTTTGTCACTGTATAAGACTAAAAGGTCTTAATAAAGCTTTTTGCTGTTGTAAAATAAAGTGTCGCTGGCCACGTGACAACGTGGATTCTAACATCGGTACACACACATGGCTACAACAACAGAAAGAACACTACCAACAATTACCAAACAAACGAACGTCCAGGACTTCGCAAAGTGTGCCTTAAAGAGAAGTTTTCCAATAAAACGGGGCACAAGAAATATCTCAAACAATGGGTTTGTTTAAACACAACAATGGGATTATTTAAACACAACAATGGGTTTGTTTAAACACAACAATGGGATTGTTTAAACACAACAATGGGTTTGTTTAAACACAACAATGGGATCAGAGAGAGACAAAGTTGGGCCTCTGATATCAAAATACAAATAGAAAAGACGCCGAAAAATTGTTGAGACAAAGGCTCGTAACACAAACAATATCTCATTTGTTATACACTGATCGTTTTACATAAAATTATTATTATATGGCTTTTGTACATTACAAAACGGGATATATAAATATTGAAAATAGATCAATCCATAAATAAACCTTTAATTAAAAAGGCATATATTGGATCAAAATATCATTTATTTTACCAATATTTCAGTTGGCTGAACGCCAACCTTTATCAAGGTATTATAACATATTAATGTGTGTCAACAACAAACTCAGCGCCACATAACGTCGACAGAATTAAGTTTTAAAAATATTTTTGCTTATATTCATTGAACGCCAACTGAAATATTGGTAAAATAAATGATATTTTGATCCAATATATTCCTTTTTAAATAAACATATATATGTGTATAGATGGAAGTTTTGCCGGGAGGATATTGATATAAAGAGACAAAGGGCGCCTCTCCCGTCAAAATAGACGTCAAAACTAGACGCCATCTATTGACCGTCGCCGCAACTAGCGGCCATTAGATCCCGCGTGGATCTCATGGAATAAAGTCCGCCCTAGACACTGACGAGGGCCATTAGCCCGAAACCATGGTCTCTAGGTGGACGCTTTTCAGTTTGCCAAAGCTGGTGTTGTGGCTTTGTCACCGACCCGAGGCCGCTAGTTGCGGTGACGGTCAATAGATGGCGTCTAGTTTTGACGTCTATTTTGACGGGAGAGGCGACCTTTGTCTCTTTATATATATGTGTATGTGACAATATAGTGGTAAATGTGGTGAGGAGAGAAATAATCACACGACGAGTTGTTAGAGCAATAATCCAGGCAGCCAGCCGAGAGAGAGCGAGCGAGACGTTATCCGCTGAACGACTGTTTTTCCTGTGTACACAACCGGGGGGCTAACCAGGATAGTCGCCAGGTGGTGACGGCCCCCCCCCTCAGGAATGTGGCCAAAAATGGTCGTAAGTTAGTTGTCTAAAGTGTCTCGCTTTAGCTGCTCATCTCTCTCTCGTTGGCTGTTGGTTTGTTTTATTAATCCTGGAAGAGCATATATTATGACATGTATATATACAACACATGTCATGGGGGGAATATATATAAAAGATAAACTCGACCTATTCCATAACTCCTCTCTCGTAGAATGTTACGTCCCTGTACTGAAGAGGGCCATAGTCCGAAAACATGGTACACAGGTTGTTGGCTTTTGTCTGAATTTGTCATAACTGGTGTGGGGCTTTTTTTTTATCACCACTAGTAGAGTTTTTGTGATGGAGTCGCAGCAAGTCGCTATAAATACATGTGACAATATAATAAGGAGGGAAGAGAAATAATCACACCACAAGTTGGAAGAGGAACCCAGGCAACCAGAGAGAGAGAGGGAGAGAGCCGGGCGGCCGTTCGTGTCGAACACAATCCCCAACTGTCTTAAAAGTCCCAAGGTGTTAACGGACGAGCCCCATTTGCCGCCCCTTGGAATGTCGCTGCTGTCTCAAGTGACCGGACTTTACATCCCGTCTCTCTCTGGGCTGGCTCTAGGTTGGCTTTATTATTCCTGGAAGAATATGACATACATATACTGAGATAACAGTGTTGCCAAATACTCTCTATCATTTAATTTTGAAAGTTACGAGATTATAAAATTGATGACAAACACCGGCAGCAGCGAGGTTCCACCATTCATTCACAATTTCACGGTATTTTAAATCACAAATACATTCGCTCTAATAGATAAATGTCTTGTAAAAATTGAACATTTACAATTGCGAATGTTTCTGAAGAAATAACAAATTATTTTGAAATACAATTTGGTTACACGGAGTTCAGGAAAAACAATTACAAATCTATGAATTGGTAATTACGACAAACGTAAAAAAAACTTTTCAATAAATAATTTTGAATTCTCGGGAGTTTCCCAATTCTACACAAAAACCTCTTTCTTGGAAGGAAGAAGAAAAAAAACAGAAAAATCCAATTCTTTGAATTTGCATTTTTGTGCAGAAGACTTAATAATGTAGAAGCCATTTCTCCCCCTATTGAACTTGGTGGCAATTAATAAAGACAGCGTTGCCGAATACTTCCAAACAGGATTTTGAAGAAGTTTTAACGAGATTTCGAACGGTCGATGCGGCGGTGGCAGAAAAATCTTCCCCGCGACCTTTCAACAAATTCCGCCAAACGGAAGTAATGGATCGAACAAGTTCGTTTGCAAACATTTGATCTCGAATCGACGTCGTCTGACAAATTATTCCACCGAAATCTCGTCTGCTTCGAAATAATAAATCACAGCGTTGCCGGATAATTTGATAATTAGGCAAGGTGATTAATATCAAAATAATTTTTAATGAACACACACAGGATTAATTTAATATTTAATTACTGAAGGAAGGAAATGAGAGTTTTTAGTGATCTAAATTAAAGAATCTTAAAAATTACTCTGAGAATGATTTTTAAAATAGATAATGCTTAATTATTACACCGATAATTGGTATGTAAAACTCCACAAAAACATTTGTGTTCGTTACAATAAGAAATTTAAAATATCTTTTATTTTCTCATTTGGAAATTGGATTTCATCAATTAATTATCTTTTGGGATATTTGGGTCGATAATTGAGAACGCTGCCGTCAAACAAAACATCACAAACGGCTGTTATATTGGGTTATATACGTTTTGTTAGATAGTGAAAAGGCATATATTGGATTGGATAAAAGATTTCAATAGAAAAATCCAATATATGCCTTTTTACTATCCAATGATTTAAGTATGGATTGCTCAGAAATACATTTTATTATTTAAATATCTAGACAGACTGTACTGAGGATGTTTGTGTTTCCAAGACGTGGCGTCTTTCTCGCTTTGTATGCAGCTCAGCGTACTTTCTCAGATTTAAAAATATTATAAATAAATTTAAGCAAATATTAAAATGTGTAAAAAATAAGAATTTAGTAGTTTTAATGCCAGACGAGAGAGAAATCTACATATGAAATATTGTGGAATATTTGTGATGGCGTTCACTTGTATGAGATGGCGATATCACCTGAACATTACTTTGTCCAAGTTACCCCCACAGTGTGATGGCGACAAGTTATTTATGTGACCAAAAGTTACCCAGAAATTATTTGAAAAAGGAAAAATAAAAATCAGGTAAAAAGTTTCTTTTAATTTTGCATTTTGCAAGCTTTCGAGCAAATATACTGCCACGTGGAAAATTAGGGAAGACCAACTTCAGGAGTAGACAACAATTTATTTCAGGCAAGAACAAACTCTATTGTAAACAAAAGATAAGCCACGAGGGAAATTTACAGAGTAGCAAAATATAAACATAAAAATGACCACTCTGTTAATAAAAATAATAAAATTAATAAATACTTTGTTACAGTATATAAAGTATTAGCCTGTTGAAGAGCAGTACATATTTGATCGAAAGCTTGCAAAATTCAAAATTAAAATAATTTTTTTTATCTGATTTTTATTTTTCCCTTTTCAAACAAGTTATTTAAATATGGATTGCTTCAAACTGTGTTTTGTATAGTTTTACATCTCGTTGAAATATTGGGATTGGTTCAGTAAATATAAAGTGAATATGTTCACTTTTTTAAAGGAACAAAGAGAAGACGGTGTCGTGAGCCGCTACGGTAACCGTGAACTCTGAAATGTGGCCGACTAACGGGGCAATGGCACCTCCCCCCATTCCATGGAGCAACAAAATCAGGCATCCATACGAACAAGGCACCTCAGTTAGCCGGTATTGTGATCAGGGTGCATGGACCGATCTGATCTGTTCCATGGACAAGACACCACCACCTCAGTTGGCCGGTATTGTGATCAGGGTGCACGGACCGATCTGATCTGATCCATGGACAAGACACCACCTCAGTTAGCCGGTATTGTGATCAGGGTGCATGGACCGATCTGATCTGTTCCATGGACAAGACACCACCACCACCTCAGTTGGCCGGTATTGTGATCAGGGTGCACGGACCGATCTGATCTGTTCCATGGACAAGACACCACCTCAGTTAGCCGGTATTGTGATCAGGGTGCACGGACCGATCTGATCTGCTCCATGGACAAGACACCATCACCACCTCAGTTAGCCGGTATTGTGATCAGGGTGCACGGACCGATCTGCTCCATGGACAAGACACCACCACCTCAGTTGGCCGCTATTGTGATCAGGGTGTACGGACCGATCTGCTCCATGGACAAGACACCACCATCTCAGTTGGCCGGTATTGTGATCAGGGTGTACGGACCGATCTGCTCCATGGACAAGACACCACCACCTCAGTTGGCCGGTATTGTGATCAGGGTGCACGGACCGATCTGCTCCATGGACAAGACACCACCACCTCAGTTGGCCGGTATTGTGGTCAGGGTGCATGGACCAATCTGATCTGCTCCATGGACAAGACACCACCACCACCTCAGTTGGCCGGTATTGTGATCAGGGTGCACGGACCGATCTGCTCCATGGACAAGACACCACCACCACCTCATTTGGCCGGTATTGTGATCAGGGTGCATGGACCAATCTGATCTGCTCCATGGACAAGACACCACCACCTCAGTTGGCCGGTATTGTGATCAGGGTGTACGGACCGATCTGCTCCATGGACAAGACACCACCACCTCAGTTGGCCGGTATTGTGATCAGGGTGCACGGACCGATCTGCTCCATGGACAAGACACCACCACCACCTCAGTTGGCCGGTATTGTGATCAGGGTGCATGGACCAATCTGATCTGCTCCATGGACAAGACACCACCACCACCTTAGTTGGCCGGTATTGTGATCAGGGTGTACGGACCGATCTACTCCATGGACAAGACACCACCACCTCAGTTGGCCGGTATTGTGATCAGGGTGCACGGACCGATCTGCTCCATGGACAAGACACCACCACCACCTCAGTTGGCCGGTATTGTGATCAGGGTGCACGGACCGATCTGCTCCATGGACAAGACACCACCACCACCTCAGTTGGCCGGTATTGTGATCAGGGTGCACGGACCGATCTGCTCCATGGACAAGACACCACCACCACCTCAGTTGGCCGGTATTGTGATCAGGGTGCACGGACCGATCTGCTCCATGGACAAGATACCACCACCTCAGTTGGCCGGTATTGTGATCAGGGTGCACGGACCGATCTGCTCCATGGACAAGACACCACCACCACCTCAGTTGGCCGGTATTGTGATCAGGGTGCACGGACCGATCTGCTCCATGGACAAGATACCACCACCACCTCAGTTGACCGGTATTGTGATCAGGGTGCACGGACCGATCTGCTCCATGGACAAGACACCACCACCACCTCAGTTGGCCGGTATTGTGATCAGGGTGCATGGACCAATCTGATCTGCTCCATGGACAAGACACCACCACCACCTTAGTTGGCCGGTATTGTGATCAGGGTGTACGGACCGATCTGCTCCATGGACAAGACACCACCACCTCAGTTGGCCGGTATTGTGATCAGGGTGCACGGACCGATCTGCTCCATGGACAAGACACCACCACCACCTCAGTTGGCCGGTATTGTGATCAGGGTGCACGGACCGATCTGCTCCATGGACAAGACACCACCACCACCTCAGTTGGCCGGTATTGTGATCAGGGTGCACGGACCGATCTGCTCCATGGACAAGACACCACCACCACCTCAGTTGGCCGGTATTGTGATCAGGGTGCACGGACCGATCTGCTCCATGGACAAGATACCACCACCACCTCAGTTGGCCGGTATTGTGATCAGGGTGCACGGACCGATCTGCTCCATGGACAAGACACCCCCACCACCTCATTTGGCCGGTATTGTGATCAGGGTGCATGGACCAATCTGATCTGCTCCATGGACAAGACACCACCACCTCAGTTGGCCGGTATTGTGATCAGGGTGTACGGACCGATCTGCTCCATGGACAAGACACCACCACCTCAGTTGGCCGGTATTGTGATCAGGGTGCACGGACCGATCTGCTCCATGGACAAGACACCACCACCACCTCAGTTGGCCGGTATTGTGATCAGGGTGCATGGACCAATCTGATCTGCTCCATGGACAAGACACCACCACCACCTTAGTTGGCCGGTATTGTGATCAGGGTGTACGGACCGATCTGCTCCATGGACAAGACACCACCACCTCAGTTGGCCGGTATTGTGATCAGGGTGCACGGACCGATCTGCTCCATGGACAAGACACCACCACCACCTCAGTTGGCCGGTATTGTGATCAGGGTGCACGGACCGATCTGCTCCATGGACAAGACACCACCACCACCTCAGTTGGCCGGTATTGTGATCAGGGTGCACGGACCGATCTGCTCCATGGACAAGACACCACCACCACCTCAGTTGGCCGGTATTGTGATCAGGGTGCACGGACCGATCTGCTCCATGGACAAGATACCACCACCTCAGTTGGCCGGTATTGTGATCAGGGTGCACGGACCGATCTGCTCCATGGACAAGACACCACCACCACCTCAGTTGGCCGGTATTGTGATCAGGGTGCACGGACCGATCTGCTCCATGGACAAGATACCACCACCACCTCAGTTGACCGGTATTGTGATCAGGGTGCACGGACCGATCTGCTCCATGGACAAGACACCACCACCACCTCAGTTGGCCGGTATTGTGATCAGGGTGCATGGACCAATCTGATCTGCTCCATGGACAAGACACCACCACCACCTTAGTTGGCCGGTATTGTGATCAGGGTGTACGGACCGATCTGCTCCATGGACAAGACACCACCACCTCAGTTGGCCGGTATTGTGATCAGGGTGCACGGACCGATCTGCTCCATGGACAAGACACCACCACCACCTCAGTTGGCCGGTATTGTGATCAGGGTGCACGGACCGATCTGCTCCATGGACAAGACACCACCACCACCTCAGTTGGCCGGTATTGTGATCAGGGTGCACGGACCGATCTGCTCCATGGACAAGACACCACCACCACCTCAGTTGGCCGGTATTGTGATCAGGGTGCACGGACCGATCTGCTCCATGGACAAGATACCACCACCACCTCAGTTGGCCGGTATTGTGATCAGGGTGCACGGACCGATCTGCTCCATGGACAAGACACCACCACCACCTCAGTTGGCCGGTATTGTGATCAGGGTGCACGGACCGATCTGCTCCATGGACAAGATACCACCACCACCTCAGTTGACCGGTATTGTGATCAGGGTGCACGGACCGATCTGCTCCATGGACAAGACACCACCACCACCTCAGTTGGCCGGTATTGTGATCAGGGTGCACGGACCGATCTGCTCCATGGACAAGATACCACCACCACCTCAGTTGACCGGTATTGTGATCAGGGTGCACGGACCGATCTGCTCCATGGACAAGATATCACCACCACCTCAGTTGACCGGTATTGTGATCAGGGTGCACGGACCGATCTGCTCCATGGACAAGACACCACCACCTCAGTTGGCCGGTATTGTGATCAGGGTGCATGGACCGATCTGCTCCATGGACAAGATATCACCACCACCACACAAAGAGAAACTTCTTACAGTTAGCGCCTATTAACTTGTGTGATCAACACACTCTGTGGGAATAATTAATTAATTAAACTTAAAATATATTTACAACAAAATATTCAACTCAATGATTAGAAAGTTGTGTGAATTAAAAGTCGCAAAGAGAGAGCAGGAAAATTTACATAGATTAGAAAACATTCGTCTTAACTCCAAGGTTCTCATTATAAAAAAATCCGAATAAATAAAAATATTTGTTGATGTTCGAAATTTAAAATGTATGACTCTCGAGTATTTATATTTGGTCAACAATATGGCGCATTCTGGATTGGAGGTTTGTCTAGAGCAGACGACACCTTTATTCACTCAATGTTCGCCACCTCTAATCTATATAAGTTAGTCAAAAATAAATAAATTAATTTTACCTCTAATTCATCTTTTTGTGATTTTTTATGAAAATTTTGTTCGATTTTAATAAAGAAAATTTAATCTTGGTGCATATATAAATTTTTTAAAACATTTAAGACAACATTTAAAATTTTTAATAACAGTAATTGAAAATATATGATGAAAACATATTTTAGAGTTTAATAATAAAACATTTAAATGTTTAATAAGACACCCATAGCATTATTATCACAGACGATTACAATATTATTTAGGTATAGAGAGAACTAATGTCCTAATTAAAATAGAAATAACTGGTCATTAAATATATATAAAGAATTCAATGTATTTCCCGGTAAACAAGGTAAAAAGAAAGTTTAGATGGGACAGTAAATCTCTAAATAATGCCACAAAATGTGGGAATGAGGACAATAAATTAGGCTTAGGAAAAAGAAAATGGCCTCAGGGTGCGGCGGCACAAATATGAAAATACTCTGTGATATCTTTTGGCGCCGACATATGGTCGTCTGTTTCCCACACCGCCATTACTCGGAGATCTTTTGGAACTATATTTATAGAGTTTTTATTTATTACACCCCAGCTGACATGCTTTATAGTACGTTTAGTGTAAAAACGAGTTTTATGGAATAAAATAGAAAGTTACTAAATCGAAATATTTCAATAATAAAAAATTAAAATATAAAATATTATTTAACTTCATAAATAAGGCTATTTAATATTTCATAATTTTTAAACAATATATAGTTGTTATTCTGCGTTAAATGTAGTTTGAAAACTTTAAAGTCTCTGAGATTAAACTGTAAAAGGTCTCGTCTGTTAAATCTTATTTTAAATTTATAAAATATTTGCTATTAAAAAGGTAAAACCTTTATATTTTTTTTTCCCCCAAAAATGATTTTAAAAATGTGTGTCCTTAATAAAATCAAAAAGTATATATACAAAAACGAATAAATATTTATTTTATTAAACAATTATTTTAACTTTTAATATAAGTTTGCACTTTAATGAATTTTTAACCTTTATAGAATTTTTCATTTTGGAAATATTTCACACTTTATTAACATCAATTTCATTTTTAATAGATATTTTCGATTTTTATCTTTTGTTTTACAAGCAATATTAGTTTTTTAATTTTAATAAAGAGGAAAACATTTTAATTAAATTTATTATTATTTGAAATATTTTTTTTGCGATTTAGTATAAAGGGGACATTTTTAATTTCAAAAAGGACTTTTTAAAAATTTTGTGCCAATATAAATGTTTACACTTTTTAGTCAACATTTTAAAGTTTTTAAACCATTTTAAAAGTAAAATAACATTTTAAATTTCAACACTCTGGAGTTAAATTACAATATTTTGAAGTGAAATAATGACATTTTCGATTTAAATTGAAAGTTTCATAATGACACCTTAGTAACTCGAATTTGTCTGGTGTTGTATCTCATTCTTCATACCACCTTTAGGCAAGGGTTACTGGGGGATAAACAGAATGCATAATTAAAGGGAGAGGTGCCTTTTTTGGTACATCAATATCATCCTCCCGTAACCCATTGTTGTATATAAATATTTATTTTGAAAATAGAGCAATCCATAAATAAATCTTTAAATAAAAAGGCATATATATTGGATCAAAATATTGGTAAAATAAATGATATTTTGATCCAATATATGCCTATTTATTTAAATAAATATTTATGTTGCGGAATATATAGTACAACACATAAGTTGAATACACTCCACAATAACGCCTATATTTTGTAGTTGTGACTGAAACTTCACTCGGCACAAAATGTTCGCGACATCGAGCGTCCTTCCAGCAGCACGCCTCAGTGACGCTGGTCTTTTTTTTTTCTGGAATTTCTGAATTGTCTCGAGGGATTCTACTACTGTCCTTGTCGTCTGTGGAGGACCAACTTCCCAGAAATATTTTTTCCTGATTTATGGCCATGTTATTTGGTATCACCCATGTTCCAGTTTGGACCTGGGTTGACTAGGGAACAGTTCACACAAAACATTCCGCCCCAGAAACACCCATCAAAAATATACTTCAACAACATTAGTCGAATATGATTCAGATATTTCCTTTATTTATGACTAGACGAATGGCCCGGGCAACGCCCGGGTTTTACCCGAGTGCGTATATATTTTAAAAACGTTTTAATTCAAATACTATTCGTTACAATTATAAATTGGCGCCATGGATGTCACTCTTGTGAAACGTCCCGTTCCAAACTGTGTGTTTTTAAAATGTTTTAATTAAAATACTATTCGTTACAATTATAAATTGGCGCCGTGGATGTCTCTCTTGTGAAACGTCCCGCCCCAAACTGTGTGTGTCTTGAAAATCTACTTATATATTTGCCTTATTCTGTCTGTTTGTCTGTTTGTTTGTCTGAAGCTCACGGATGGGATTTTTCATAACCGTCGGTGGTTCAGTGGTAGAATGCTCGCCTGCCACGCGGGCGGCCCGGGTTCGATTCCCGGCCGATGCATTTTTTTTTTTTTACAATTTTTAAAACTCATTTATATATTATACAAGAATGACATCCACGGCGCCAATTTATAATTGTAACGAATAGTATTTGAATAAAAGCATTTAATCGGGTAAAACCTGGGCGTTGCCCGGGTCATTCGTATATAATAATTGTATAAACGAATGCAAGACAAAATCACCGCGAATGTTTCTTTTTTTTAAGGCAATTTCTTTTTAAGGCAATTATCGTTATTTATCGTTAATTTTTGTTTCGATTTTATTGAAAAAAAAAACGATATGGTGCCTTTAAAAAATGATCTTTATTACTATGCAGTTTTCTATTTAGTCAATATACCTAAGTTCATGTTGCAAATGTAATTATCTCTATCGATTTAGTAGGTAAATGCAAAAAAAAAAAAATCGACATGATGAAATCTTTATGAAAATTCACATTTTTATTTTTATATTTTCAAGACACACACAGTTTGGGGCGGGACGTTTCACAAGAGAGACATCCACGGCGCCAATTTATAATTGTAACGAATAGTATTTGAATTAAAACGTTTTTAAAATATATACGCACTCGGGTAAAACCCGGGCGTTGCCCGGGCCATTCGTCTAGTATAAAAATAAAAATGTGAATTTTCATAAAAATTTCATCATGTCGATTTTTTTTTTTTTTTTTGCATTTCACCTACTAAATCGATAGAGATAATTACATTTGCAACATGAACTTAGGTATATTGACTAAATAGAAAACTGCATAGTAATAAAGATCATTTTTTAAAGGCACCATATCGTTTTTTTTTTTCAATAAAATCGAAACAAAAATTAACGATAAATAACGATAATTGCCTTAAAAAGAAATTGCCTTAAAAAAAAAAAACATTCGCGGTGATTTTGTCTTGCATTCGTTTATACAATTATTATATACGAATGACCCGGGCAACGCCCGGGTTTTACCCGATTAAATGCTTTTATTCAAATACTATTCGTTACAATTATAAATTGGCGCCGTGGATGTCATTCTTGTCTATATTAATAAAATGCAAATTTCATAAGAGGACATCACTAAAAACTTTCGTTACATTGCATCAATTTCGACCAAATTTTCAACATTTATGTAAAACGAGATGGAGCAGGTTTTGCTTAACGTCAAAATATTTTTCCCTAACATTAACATGCGTAACTTCGCTGTTATCGATTAAATACAAAAAAATCAACAGAGTTAATTTTATTTATATATAAATACAAAATTAAATTTCAACAGAGTTAATATTTTTACATACTAGCTAATAATCTCAATCTAAAAATATAATATAAAAAGCCAACAATGAAGAGTGAATGTAAGATAAAAAGCCAACAATGAAGAGTAAATGTAATATAAAAAGCCAACAATTAAGAATGAATGTAAGATAAAAAGCCAACAATGAAGAGTGAATGTAATATAAAAAGCCAACAATGAAGAATGAATGTAAGATAAAAAGCCAACAATGAAGAGTGAATGTAAGATAAAAAGCCAACAATGAATAGTAAATGTAATATAAAAAGCCAACAATGAAGAATGAATGTAAGATAAAAAGCCAACAAAGAAGAGTAAATCTACTTATATAATTGCCTTATTCTGTCTGTGTGAAGTTCACTGTGTGAAGTTCACAGATGAATTTTGGTCAGAATATAATATAAAAAGCCAACAATGAAGAGTAAATATGATATAAAAAGCCAACAATGAAGAATGAATGTAAGATAAAAAGCCAACAATAAAGAGTAAATGTAATATAAAAAACCAACAATGAAGAATAAATTTAAGATAAAAAGCCAACAATGAAGAGTAAATATAATATAAAAAGCCAACAATGAAGAATAAAGGCAATGTGACACGGCAATGTGACACGGGAAAAAATGTTCACTAGATAAAACTATGATTTTCTAATGTAGAAAATTAGGAAAGACAAAATTCAGGAAAAATGTTCACTTTATCGAGAGATTCAAATTTACGAGTTTCAAATTATCAAAATATATCTTTTTTTTTTAAATAAGTTTTTAGAGAATTGTTTTAACAAATGTTCGCTAGACAAACCTTTATTCGGGTAAAACCCCGGGCGAAGCCGAGTACGTTTTATAAGTTTATAGAGAATTGTTTTAACAAATGTTCGTTAGACAAACATTCACTCGGGTAAAACCCGGGCGAAGCCGGGCACATCCGCTAGTATAATATATAAATGAGTTTTAAAAATTGCAAAAAAAAAAAAAAATGCATCGGCCGGGAATCGAACCCGGGCCGCCCGCGTGGCAGGCGAGCATTCTACCACTGAACCACCGATGGTTATGAAAAATCCCATCCTTGAGCTTCAGACAGACAAACAAACAGACAGAATAAGGCAAATATATAAGTAGATTTATATAAAAAAATAATAGAATCTAAAATATTATTTATATTACGCACTTTTTGAATTGAATTATGTATACAAAATTCAAAGAAAGTTGGCCACTCTGCAAGTATAACTATCGTCTGCTATAACGGTATAAATATTTAATTTTATTTTTAAATTGTAAATGAATTATAGAAATGTTCTGCCAAACAATTTCCAGCAGAATAAAGAACCCACACAGACTATATGTTAGAAAAACAAAGTTTGTTTACTCTGTTTAAAGGACGTAAGTTAAATTCTGTTTGTTTTCCCGCCGCTGGTAATTTATATTTTATCTCTCTGGGACATCCTAAGTAAATATTGTCGTGGTAAGAAAATTGGCTATAAAACACTCTCTCGACCTTCTGTTTTATTTAAAACACATTTGATTGACACCCACTCGCTGTACACAATACAACCTGCCGTTGCTAGAGCATGGCGTTCCTCAATTTATTCAGTTTCCATGCTGTTTATTCGGAAATTTTAATTTTTCATTTTATAAATCTAAATTTATATGTTATGCAACTTTTTACTTTATTTGCTAAATAATTTAATATATTGATATTGTTTTGAAAATAGAGCAATCCATAAATAAATCTTTAATTAAAAAGGCATATATTGGATCAAAATTTCATTTATTTTACCAATATTTCAGTTGGCTGAACACCAACCTTTATCAAGGTATTATAACATATATTAATGCTATATATATAAATAGATTGTAACGTAGAAAATCAGGAAAACTACAGGATGACGCAGCAATTTATTCAAGGCACAAAATCAAATTTATAAAATACTAGCGGATGTACCCGGCTTCGCCCGGGTTTTATCTGAGTGAAAGTTTGCCTAACGAATATTATTGAAAATAATTTTCCGGAACATAGAATATTATGATAATAATTTTCATTACAATATATATTTATATAATACTAGCGGATGTGTACCCGGCTTCGCCCGGGTTTTATCCGAGTGAAAGTTTGCCTAACGAATATTATTGCTAATGATATTCGGGAACACACAGAATATTATGATAATAATGATAATATAATTCGTAACGTCATATATTTATATAATATATGAAATTTATTTTTCGAGCAAACATATCCACTCTCTACTGAAAAGATTTTTAAAAAGATATACATAAATAAAAATATCTAGAGATATACTACATGATCTTAGCCAAAAGGCCGAGAAACGATATTTTATATATAGAGATGACCTGGCTTCGTGTGTCTTCTGCTCAAGTGAATGTTTCGCTGGTAGAATTTTGTTCCTGCCTACTATTAATCATTATCTGGATTCGCCCGTGGTCTGCTTTAGTGAATATTCCCCAAAAGATTTTTTAATGCAATCAAGCATGATACAGCAATATTGTCATAATCATTTCTGACAAAAAAATATTGTTTCTCAGTACATGGTTAATTATAATTTTTCTTGGTTAAAGCGCGACAAAAAACTTTCCAGATTTAACTCTCTGTCCTGTTCAAATTTCAGCGAGATTAGTTACATATTGAGGACGTGAATAGCCGACAAACATATATATATATGTTCCCGGCTTCGCCGGTTTTACTCGAGTAAAAGTTTGCCTAACGAACATTTTTTTAGAAGGATTCTAGCAAACATTCAATCCATACTGAATCTATACTTATTTATACTCTCGATAATTTGAAAATTTTTTCCCGGTCTCTAAAAATACTCGATAAGTTGAATAAAATCAATAATAATTGGTCTACTCGGTATTTTGAAGTTGAAGTAATAGTATCTTACCACAAAAGAACATTTGTAAATAACTGTATTTAGCAAATGTACCCGGCTTCGCCCGGTTTTTAACCGAGTAAAAGTTTGCCTAACAAACCTTTGTCAAAACGATTCTAGAAAACATCCAATCCACCTATATATAGATTTATAAACGTATATAAATATTGTTATATGCGTTTAAATATATTTTTGAAACACATACAGATGAGCAATGATGGAAGTTTCCAGTGTTGCAAATTATAAATAAAATAAAATAATAATATGTAATTTCTATGTAATATATTATAATATATTGAGACGTTACAAAAACAATTTTGAATTGTACATAATTTCCTTTAAAATGTTATTTTAATTTTTCATGTGTTTATTTTCATTTTTATTTTCCATTCATTAAAAGTCAATGATGTACATACTAAATTAGTAAAAACTCAATAAAAACGATATGTAAAAATATACATAAACAAATGGCTGTTAAAAGTAAAGCGGCAATAAAGTGAGTTTAGGTAAAATGTCTATTTCATTAACAAACATTTCACTTTTAAAAAAATAAACTTTAAAATTAAGGTTTTACAAAACTAAAATTAGCGTTTTAAAAATAAAAACGTGGCATTTGGCGCAGTCGAAAAGGATACGGAAAAAAAATGGCGGAAAATCCAAACAACCGGTTGCAAAAATTCAACGGCTCGAAGTCGGCAATTAGGCCTGAGTCATGGATCAAATTATATGATTTTGAAAATAATTCTTTAAAAGAAGATGAAAAAATCAAAAATCTTATGTACTACTTGACAGATTCAGCACTTGAATGGTATGCAGACGAGATTATTTCAAATCCTGCAATAAAAAGATGGGAAGTTGTAAAAGAAAAGTTTATTCAAAGATTTGGTTCATACAACGCAAATCCAATTGTCTCAGCATCACATCGAAGATTAAAACGAGAAAAGAGAATCAATAGAAAATTATTTTCAAGATAAAATTCGCCTGTTAAATCAAACCCATCTAACGAAGGAGGAAAAAATACATTTATTAACAGACGGACTTCCAAATGATTGGAAAGATTTAATTGTGGCTGCACAGCCAACTGACGCCACAAAATGGTTTCATATCGCAGCTTCAATTGAACAAAATAGGGCTTCAATTCAGTTTAAGCCTAAAAACAAAATACATCTCGCGACAAAAAATAATGATAATAGAAAAAATGTTTGCCCATTCTGGTGTCCAATATGTTCGAAAAAGGGAATAAAAATTAAACATTGGGTCACAGATTGTGAGGATTATGATCCTAATTATAAAAAGGATAGGCCTAATCAAAACACTTCAGTGAAACATGTATGCGGAGCCCCGGAATTGTTGAATGTAAGTACTTTGACAAATACCCCTACACAAGGAGCTTTCAAGCTTATCAACATAAGTGTTGAAGTAAATGGAATTCCTGCGCAAGCATTTGTGGATACTGGAGCAACAGTATCAATAATCAATTGGCGATTGTTCAAGCGAACCCGTCTTCAACTTCAACCAAATTCAGACATTCACATCAGCCAAGCGGATGGTGTTACCAGGACATGTGGAAGCCTTCAGACCAAGGTAAGAATAAATAAACTAATTAAACCTGTAACTCTCCATGTAATGAAGAACTTTAAATATCCACTCTTGATCGGATTAGATGTTGCATCTCTTTTTAATCTTTTAATAGATGTCAGAGACAAAACAATTTACACCAAAATTGATGGATTACAAAATCCAATTCTTGTAAATCATCTAGAAGAGATAAGAGAACATGAATTAAAAGAATTACTTGAACACAATAGGAATGTATTTTCTCAGCATGCTATTGATTTGGGAAAAGTAGCTATACAACATAAGATCATCACGAAAAGTGAACAACCAATTTCTCTTAGACCCTATCGTCGTCCTCTGAAAGAGTATGAAGAGATAGCTGAACAAGTTAAAGAACTACTCGAACACAAGTTAATAAGAATTTCAGATTCTCCTTGGGCATTTCCTGTTGTTATGGTTCCCAAGAAGGATGGAAATAAAAGGATGTGCATTGATTACAGACGTCTTAATGAGATCACACTGGATGACAGGCAACCCCTACCTCACATACAGGACATGTTTGATCGATTGCATGGATCCAGATTCTTCTCTACCCTTGATGTTGCATGGGGTTATTGGCAGATCGAAATGGATCCGCAATCTATTCAAAAAACTGCATTCGTCACAAACGATGGTCATTATGAGTTTTTAGTGATGCCCTTTGGTTTAAAAAATGCTGCTTCAACGTTTCAAAGGATAATCCAACATATTCTAGGTGAATTATTATGGAAAGGAACTTGCTCTTTCCAAGAAGACATATTGGTGTACACGAAAACATGGCAAGAGCACATAGCGCTTCTTAGTAAAGTTTTTGACAAATTAAGACAGTACAACATGAAATTAAAATTGTCGAAATGTATTTTTGGAAGAACTGAAGTAAAATACCTCGGACACATCATCAGTCACAATCAATTAAAACCTGATCCAGGAAAAGTAAAATCTATTCAAGACTTTCCAAGACCTGATACTGTAAAGAAAGTTCGTCAGTTCATGGGATTGGCAAATTATTACAGAAAATTTGTGAAGGACTTTTCTAAAATTTCATTCCCCTTGGTTCGACTCACTCGGAAGAATTAGCCCTTCGTCTGGAATGAGGAAGTAGAGGAGTCGTTCGCTAAACTTAAAATGGCACTATCTACAAAACCTGTCCTTGCTATTTACAACCCGGACTACCCCTCTAAAGTTTATACAGATGCCTCCAAATATGGAATTGGAGCAATCCTAACACAAATTGGTCCAGACAATGAGGAACATGTAATTGCTTATTACTCCAAAACACTGCAAACACACCAAGAGAATTATTCTGCTTATGAGATGGAATGCCTAGCCGTAATACAAGCAACTGATCACTTTCATGTATACATAGAAAACCAACCATTTGAAATCATCACTGATCATGCGGCGCTCCAATGGCTTCTCCCATGAAGAAACCGAAACCTAAGTATTTTAGTTGGATTCTTAGTTTATCCTCGAAATCATGTAACATCGTTCATCGCTCTGGAAAGCAACAAACTCATGTTGACGCCTTATCAAGACTCCCAGTTGTTAACATTGCAACTCAAGAACTTCAAGAACACCAACAAAATTCAGATTTGAGTTTCTTGAAAAATTCCCACACTCACGACGGTGTGGTAATGATCAAACAAAAAGGAGTTTTTAAAGCAGTTGTCCCAAACTCGCTTACCAAAAAAATATTGGAAGAATATCACGATTCATTGAGTCACCCATCAATAACCAAAACATGCAAACTTATAACTCAATGTTATTGGTGGAAAGATATCAAGAATTATGTTCGATCTTGTAAATCTTGTCAACTAGTGAAGGTCAGACATGAACCAACTTTAGGAGAAATGATCACTCCAACGTCAAATATCCAACCATTACAAATGATCGGTTGTGACACTATTGTACTGGGAACAGCAGCAGCTAACACAAAGCATAAATTCATTCAAGTTTTTGTTGATCACGCAACTCGTTATCTATGGGCATATCCCACAATAACAAACACTGCTCAAGCTGTCACTCAATGTCTTGATAAGATAATCAAATCTGTTAATTCGATCAATACTATCTTAACAGATAATGGCAAAAATTTTATATCAAAAGAGTTCAACAAATTTCTTTCTTTACAAGGAATTAAACACACATATACTTCGCCTTATCATCCTCAGTGCAATGGCATTTGTGAGAAATTAAATGATACGATAATGACAAAACTGAGAATAGCTGTTCTAGAGAAACCTAGATGTAAATGGAGCTCATTGTTACCGCAAGTTGTCAAAAATTATAATTCCACACCACATGACGTGACTGGTTTTTCACCGCTTTTCTTAATGTATGGAATCGGTAATGTACCCGAATTTGCCGACCAAACTCCAATTACAATTGAAGAAGCCAGGAAGAAAGCTAGCCTGCGGACAGAACAAATTAGAAGTAAGTGGAAGATTAAACACGATAGCCATCACCCCAAGTATGTCTTTAAAGAAGGAGACTTAGTCATAAGAAAAATTGCCTTCAACGACCCTCGTCTCATCAAGACATCACCAAAATATGAAGGACCATTTGTCATTCAAAAAAAGATATCTGATGTAACCTACGATATCTCTCTGAAAGACCAAAAGCAAGCAAGACGCGTTCACATATCTCAACTTCGACCATTTATTACCCGAGAATAAATGCTTCAAGAAGGGGAATATGAGACGTTACAAAAACAATTTTGAATTGTACATAATTTCCTTTAAAATGTTATTTTAATTTTTCATGTGTTTATTTTCATTTTTATTTTCCATTCATTAAAAGTCAATGATGTACATACTAAATTAGTAAAAACTCAATAAAAACGATATGTAAAAATATACATAAACAAATGGCTGTTAAAAGTAAAGCGGCAATAAAGTGAGTTTAGGTAAAATGTCTATTTCATTAACAAACATTTCACTTTTAAAAAAATAAACTTTAAAATTAAGGTTTTACAAAACTAAAATTAGCGTTTTAAAAATAAAAACGTGGCAATATACTCTGTTACATATGTACCTTTTCCTTGTACTGATTATTTTGGCAAAAGTTTCTCACGATATTTCATCAACATATATTGTCCCTCAATACATAGTGTGGTACATGTACTCTAAGGTGGAAGGATGGTCTAAACCGTTGGTTTTCGACCACTACGACCCGGGTTCGTGTCCCGCATTGGGCGCTTTTTTCTGTTAAAAAATAAAATGCTCCAATGGCCCCCGATTCTTGCAAAAGTTCAACCCCACCAGCGAGTGCAAGTAACCAAACGGGGCTCTGGCACATTTGTAATTGCAAAATCGAACTGCTTTTCACATGTGTAGACATGTGGTTCACTTACAGTAAAAAAACAAACAAACAAAGGTGAAGTAGCCCCAAGCCTGAAGGACACCCAACTACACGTTGTTAACGGTAAAGAAGAAATGAAAGTTCAGGGAGAAGTTCTTCCTGTGTGTTGTTGATCGTCTGTCGAAGAATTGTAAATACACGCAGACGATGCGGTCAGCAATCAACCAACAACCTAGGAAGGCGGCGTTGTGAGAACGAGATGAAACAGACAAAAATATTCAAAATTTCGATATGTCGGCAGTTTAGATAAAAAAAAAGACATTTTATAATATTTGGGACCAAAGACGTGGAGTTGTTAACAATAAGGGAACATATACCTAGGGAGCTCGGAATAGCCCAATATGTAAACTGGAACCACCGTCTGTGTGGATACAACATTTTAACAATAAATATATATAATAATAACACATACACTCCTGGTGACACAACTTAAGAAGTTTCAGCATGTATATCGGGACATAGCTCTGAAAGATATTACAGTGACCTTTATTGAAGACACACGAGATAACTGAGTGTGAACAACCTCATGTCTCCTTCAAAAAATAGCCGATCGGCGACATCAAAGACTTTCCACTGCCTTAAGTTTTATCCATGAGAGTATAAATATTTCTGGTGTAATTTTAATCCAACCATCAAATTGAGAATAAACCCACATGGCAAAAAATATTTTAAAATCATCATTATGCGATATGTAAAATTTTTCCTAAATTTAATACAACAGATTATGTAAATATGTGAACGACATGTACAGGGTAGTCTCTCTCGTGTACCGAGGTGGAACCTCTCCCTTTAAAACTACATTAAAACAATACACGTTGGTTTATCAACCCGGTAGAGAACATACTGTTGGTGATCAACACCAGCTTTGGTAAATTCAGACACAAAAGCCAACAACCTGTGTACCAGGCTATGACCCTGATCAGTACAGCTGCGATCCTACGTGGGGGAGTTACGGTGAAATTGTCGAATTGGACAGAAAGGCGCTGGTGAAGTGGTCAGGCCGATTTTCAGACTGGAGCACAATTTGCCAAAACTGGTGGCTTGTTGTTGTATCGGCCCATCACGTTCTGTAAACTGGGGAGTGATAAACAAATCGTTTTAATGCTTATTTAAAGGGAGAGGTGCCAATTTTGATAGTTTAAATATATAAGTAAGGCGAACATCTTCCATAATTTGTAATTATTCACTTCAAACAAAGAAAGCATCTTTACTCGAGTTCTGTTTTAATTGGCGCTGAAGCCACTTCCAGAAATTCCTTCCTTTATTCTGAAGTAGCTCAACTTCCACATTTACTCCCTGATTTATTGAAATTTAACATCGGAGAAAGGTGTTTATTCCAAATACAAACATGGAGCGTGGAAATTCTATTTTTCATTTGTTGGGGAAATAGTTTTTCTCAAAGCTGTTTTACATTTAAATTACTTGTGGGACAATTAGCCGCGGTAGCAGCCGAACTCGGGGTAAAAAGGAGAGTTTGGTAATCCCATTGTTCTTTATTTAATTTGGAGCAAATATCGGAGCTACGTGAGATCCCAAGTATTAAAAGATCGGCTGGCAACTGCTGCACACGAAGCAGCTACACGGAAAACGAAAAATTAACTTGAAAAATTGAACATAACTCTCTTGGGTATGCAAATTATTAAAATTTCAACTCCAATATGCAAAGCAGGTAGGAGAAACACCACCTACAGGCAGAACGGGTTTCTCTAGCAGGAATGTTTTTACATATTGGGTGTTTGTGGAAATTTGTGCTTCGTGCAAGAAGGAGGAACCAGCAGCTCCCATCACAAGAATGGATGCAGAGAACGTCGTGGACAGCGAGGCACAGCTATAGTACGGCGTTCATTGCAGTAGTGCGTTGAACGACGTCTGCACCGCGATGGCCTGAAGTGATCACCACCCACTACCTTACTCGATACATCCTAGAAGCAAAAGGCCTCCCAGACCTTTCGGTCCGTAATCCGGCTCGATACAGAGGTCTCGCCAATTCCACCACAGTTCGTTGCCTCCACTACAATCCTCTATGTTCTTTCCTCATGTAACAGCGGTGTGTTATTTAATATTTCTGATAAGTTTTTGTTCACACAATAATTCTTACATTTCTCTCCCAAACAAAATAACAAGAGGGCCGCCGGTATCTAACAAACCCTCCATTAACACCACATTAATTATCTGACGTGTTGACTCCCGCGCGGTAAAAAACACCAAACGATATAAAGACCAGTAATTAATTAATTAATTAATTAGGTTTTTATGTGTTGGCGGCGGTGAAGAAATCGCTGTCATAGCAGCGTTGTCGGATCTTAATTGATAAATGAACCGATGACACTTGGAAGAATTTTTCTTTTGGAACAACGCGGGGGAACTTGGGATGTTTTGTTGGAAGACGGGCGGTGAAATAACGCCCAAAATATCCAGGGATGTGTGAGGGAGAGTCGAACTTGACAGAAGTGACGACGCCGTTTATGAGAAGCTGCAGCAGACAGTCGCGGCACAGTGCACTGTTTCTTGTATAGATGTTCCCTCCATTCGAACCTTTCTCTTCCTTTTCTTTAGACGAAGACGTTGTGTGTGATAAAGCCTCACAAGATATAACTTTCATTATTTTATTTCAATTTAAAGCGCAATGTCCCCCTAGGGACACTTGCACTGTCATACACGTATGCCTTTGTATTTGAAATAAGTAAAAAAATATATATATAACTTTAAATTTGAATAGATATTTTTTCTTAAGAAAGTATGGCAACCATAGGATCTCACGAGGAGTTACACAGAGTAATCTTTTCAGTTATAAATATCCACGCTGCGCGCGTTTGTTTTTGTAAATATTTCTGGTGGGATAAAGTCGATATTTTAATAAGCCCGTTAAAGAGCGATTAACGCTTGAAAGCTAGCTTTTTTTTTCAATAAAAAGATACTCCTTGTGAGAAAATATTTGTAATTTTAAAACAGAGTGATGTAATTCTCCAGCAGCTATGTCGACGGCGGTCAGTGAGATTGCCTCAGTGAGACAGAAGTTTGGTGTTGTCATACCTGGTCTATCGTCTGCTGACATCAGCAGGTGTCTAACCGGTCCTTGGGACGAAATGAAGACTTGGGAACGGTGGATTCTTGAGTTGGTGACCCACGGCGGTGGATTCTTGAGTTGGTGACCCACGGCGGTGGATTCTTGAGTTGGTGACCCACGGCGGTGGATTCTTGAGTTGGTGACCCACGGCGGTGGATTCTTGAGTTGGTGACCCACGGCGGTGGATTCTTGAGTTGGTGACCCACGGCGGTGGATTCTTGAGTTGGTGACCCACGGCGGTGGATTCTTGAGTTGGTGACCCACGGCGGTGGATTCTTGAGTGGGTGACCCACGGTGGTGAATTCTTGAGTTGGTGACCCACGGCGGTGGATTCTTGAGTTGGTGACCCACGGCGGTGGATTCTTGAGTGGGTGACCCACGGCGGTGGTTCTTGAGTTGGTGATCCACGGCGGTGGATTCTTGAGTTGGTGACCCACGGCGGTGGATTCTTGAGTTGGTGACCCACGGCGGTGGATTCTTGAGTTGTTGGACCTGTTGACCCACGACGTTTAGGTCATTATACGTTTGAGACCAACGGCCAAGAGGTCGTTGCTGAACTTGTGAATCCCGGAATTTCTTGAGAAACTTCGAAGTAGAAACTTTTGTCTCAGTTAACGATGCAATGAGGTTATATGTGTATTTCATGACCTTCAAAAATAAATATTTATCTTCAATATGTGCTGAGATGGCTTTAGGGTAAATTCTGCCGTTCTCGGCATGCCTTGTTTGCCACTAAGCGCTCCCCAATTAGCAACGGGAGAATTTGACCAATAATTAGGAGGACTTAGCACGCTAATTGAGTCCATAATGAATGTAATTTGACAAGTCAGCCACCAGCCGATTGTCTCGCCCAATAATTGAAAGGTGGATTCAGAATTCAACTTGGTGGCAGCCTCCATCTCCCGCGGCTGAACGAGATTGATGTTGGAAGTGACTCAGGAGATCCTCGGACAGAGTAGGCACAGAGATATCTTGTACATGCTGCAATCTTCATTTCTTATTCAAGGACGTTTTCATATCGCCATATTTCACACAGGTTCTATTGACCATTGGCTGGGGACTTCAGCCTATTTACATATTACTGCCAAAGCCAGCATCGTTCATTCTGACCTCAATTCGCGGTGAAAGACCAATTCCAGGAATCTTGTTGAAGAAAAGGTTGCAGGGCCGTGCAGACATCCAACAAAGGCCGTTGTCTTGGTTACCCGTCCTCACCTAATCCACAGCTTGTCGCATCAAGGACACTGTATCGACATACAATCCCGTGACAGACAGAAGTTGTCGCGACATTCGGAGTTCGACCCAAAGATAGAAGGCAACCTCCTCACTATTCTATCTGGGGCAAGTTTGTGGTCCAGACTCCAGAGAGAGTCAATCAACACTTGTGAAACCTGCGTCTAGCGAGGTCGTTCTTCTGGAGACATTCGAGGTCGTCAATGGTAAATATATAATAGCACAGGGCGCCTCTGCCGTCAAAATAGAAGTCAAAACTAGACGCCATCTATTGACTGTCACCGCAAACTAGCGGCCTCGGGTCGGCAACAAAGCCACAACACCAGCTTCTCAGTTTTCTAAAGCCGGTGTTGTGGCTTTGTCACCGACCCGAGGCCGCTAGTTTGCGGCGACGGTCAATAGATGGTGTCTAGTTTTGACGTCTATTTTGACGGGAGACGTGATCTTTATGGATCAGCTTCCTCCCAGAAAAATTTGCATACACACCAAGTTGAAAGATGTACAGTAAGAGACAATGTACAATACAGTTCTCCCCCGGATAACCAGGTGGTTCCCAGAGGTTGACTTAACTACATATAGGTGCTTATTTACATACTCCAGATATCTATGAGAGGATATCTGCCTATATATCACTCCTGATCACCCGAGATATATATTTTTAAATCAGTCATAAAACCACCGAAAAGATTTTAAGTCGTGAAAGGACAATTTTATGGAAACAATGACTAAGTTTCTCCCGTCAAAGAAGTTCCACACGAGAATGACGCGGCAGTGTGATCGTCTGTTGGCAGTCGGCTGTCAATCAACCTCGAGCGTTTCTTTCTTAAACAATTCACTTTAAAATTTCTATGAAAAATAGACACTTCGGCCAGTTAGAGTTTTTATTTTCTCAACGTTTCGACAAAAATCTTTTGTCTTTGTCAGGAGAAGTAAATAAATATAAAGCATTTGGCAAGGCGTTAAAAATTAAAAATCGATAAAATCACTTTAAAATGTATTTGTGTCGTTCCTCTATTGGAATTCCCATCTTAAAACTGTACAACACCCAAGCATAATACCTCCCACGTTGTGTTTATTGTGATTTATTGTGTTATCTGGGATGTTGATCAACTCGGGACAATACACAGACGAGATTTGCTAAGAGTTCGTCTGCAGCCTTTTATTTCCAAGGCTTCTCCGTGTTGCCGAGTTGGATTTGCTAATGGAAGATATTATCCCCCATAATTCTCTGCGCGGCAACTGATCCGTGTGGGGAAAAATGACAAAATGTCCCCTTTCACAACTCCCTCCCTCCCTCTATAGTCTGCGACCGTTTTAAAATTTCATCTCTACACGGGGCTCTCTTTAGTAACTCTTACAAAATATATTCTAGCAAAACTATCTGGACTAAACAGTTATTATATAAAAAAAATATTGTTGTCACAATTCTAATAAATTCATTTTTGCAATAATTTTGTGCTTAAAATATATTTTTTAATACTTGACAATATGTAAATAGAGGTAAACTATGCATTTAACTAATCAGTTGACTATAAATGAAATCACAGAGTTTTTCTTTTAATCCGGCGAGTCCACAGATATAGTTTTTCCTACACCATTATGTAGTAGTTATGTTCCCTTCAGTGAGTATGAAGCGGAGAAAATCAATAAAAATCTAAATGAATAATTTTAACGTCAAGTACATCGAAATTAGATTAGGGGAACAAAAGCGAAATAGGGTTCGAAAAAAAGAAGGTCTCCATTGTCCGGTAGAAAAAAGGATCAATTTGAAACTTTCGCCCAACTTGGAACAATGGCGTCTGTCCACAAATCAACTCCCCCTTCTTACCGAGTCTTCTCCTGGGATTGGACGCCTGGAATCTCATTTTAAAATATCCGCCCAACTGTCAGATTGCCTCGACGGTATCTGTGACGTCGGGCACCAAACAATATTATGCGCATGCGCTATCCATTACATTTCTCTCATCACTATCCGAGACGGTTGTTCAGAGGTTTTCAGAGAAGATAAAAATATTTTAATTTGAGACTCGCGAATTCAAACATCGCATTCCTCCGTCGACGATGTGCCAACTGTCCGGAATGGTGGAGTTGACCCACGTGACCGTGTGGATCCCGAGGGTGACAGGGGAGGTGGCCGTGTACAGCGCGGGGAGGTGGCCGTGTACAGCGCGGGGAGGTGGCCGTGTACAGCGGGGAGGTGGCCGTGTACAGCGCGGGGAGGTGGCCGTGTACAGCAAGGAGGTGGCCGTGTACAGCGGGGAGACGGCGCACGAGAAAAGAACATTAGGTCAGACGCTATCTGCAAGTCAAATGTTATGGAGCGGGAGAGCTCCTTTGTTCAGGAGTGCTCCAATGTAATTATCTCACAGCCCGGCGGCTCTCGCTGGGGATTTTTATTGATTCTTCGGATGATGGACGGCTGATGTGGTCGGGCTGTCACGACACAGGTGGGTGGCGACCCTTGTGGACACCTGCGCCACTTCCAGAAAGACGGTCAAGCTGGCTCACAACTGGCGGTACGTGTCGTGTCACGTCTCCACAGAACAACTCCTCCACTCGGAGGGATCACTGGGTTGACCAACGGCCGGCACTATCAGCAGACTCACTCACCTTGTGTTTGACCTCCCGGAGATGCTGAGAGAACAAACAAACTCGCCGTGTTAAACTAACCAGACAAGTTGTTTACCCAACAACTGCTGTCAGAGGGAATGGATCGACCGCCAGGTGAGGCGGATTACCTCGGGGCGGCCGTTATTGAGTTAAAGACTTGATGGGATCTCGGTGGTGGCGTGTACAGTGGGGACAGCCGGGGCCTGGTGTTACACGGTGGTGTGTACAGTGGGGACAGCTGGGGCCTGGTGTTACACGGTGGTGTGTACAGTGGGGAAAGCTGGAGCCCGGTGTTACACGGTGGCGGCGTGTACAGTGGGGTCAGCAGGGCCGGTGTTGCACGGTGGTGTGTACAGTGGGGACAGCAGGGGCCTGGTGTTACACGGTGGTGTGTACAGTGGGGACAGCTGGGGCCCGGTGTTACACGGTGGCGGCGTGTACAGTGGGGTCAGCAGGGCCGGTGTTGCACGGTGGTGTGTACAGTGGGGACAGCAGGGGCCTGGTGTTACACGGTGGTGTGTACAGTGGGGACAGCTGGGGCCCGGTGTTACACGGTGGCGGCGTGTACAGTGGGGTCAGCAGGGCCGGTGTTGCACGGTGGTGTGTACAGTGGGGACAGCAGGGGCCTGGTGTTACACGGTGGTGTGTACAGTGGGGACAGCTGGGGCCCGGTGTTACACGGTGGCGGCGTGTACAGTGGGGACAGCAGGGCCGGTGTTGCACGGTGGTGTGTACAGTGGGGACAGCTGGGGCCCGGTGTTACACGGTGGCGGCGTGTACAGTGGGGTCAGCAGGGCCGGTGTTGCACGGTGGCGGCGTGTACAGTGAGGACAGCAGGGTCGGTGTTGCACGGTGGTGTGTACAGTGGGGACAGCCGGGGCCTGGTGTTACACGGTGGTGTGTACAGTGGGGACAGCTGGGGCCTGGTGTTACACGGTGGTGTGTACAGTGGGGAAAGCTGGAGCCCGGTGTTACACGGTGGCGGCGTGTACAGTGGGGTCAGCAGGGCCGGTGTTGCACGGTGGTGTGTACAGTGGGGACAGCAGGGGCCTGGTGTTACACGGTGGTGTGTACAGTGGGGACAGCTGGGGCCCGGTGTTACACGGTGGCGGCGTGTACAGTGGGGTCAGCAGGGCCGGTGTTGCACGGTGGTGTGTACAGTGGGGACAGCAGGGGCCTGGTGTTACACGGTGGTGTGTACAGTGAGGACAGCTGGGGCCCGGTGTTACACGGTGGCGGCGTGTACAGTGGGGTCAGCAGGGCCGGTGTTGCACGGTGGTGTGTACAGTGGGGACAGCAGGGGCCTGGTGTTACACGGTGGTGTGTACAGTGGGGACAGCTGGGGCCCGGTGTTACACGGTGGCGTGTACAGTGGGGACAGCTGGGGCCCGGTGTTACACGGTGGCGTGTACAGTGGGGACAGCTGGGGCCTGGTGTTACACGGTGGTGTGTACAGTGGGGACAGCTGGGGCCCGGTGTTACACGGTGGCGGCGTGTACAGTGAGGACAGCAGGGCCGGTGTTGCACGGTGGTGTGTACAGTGGGGACAGCTGGGGCCCGGTGTTACACGGTGGCGGCGTGTACAGTGAGGACAGCAGGGCCGGTGTTGCACGGTGGTGTGTACAGTGGGGACAGCTGGGGCCCGGTGTTACACGGTGGCGGCGTGTACAGTGGGGTCAGCAGGGCCGGTGTTGCACGGTGGTGTGTACAGTGGGGACAGCAGGGCCGGTGTTGCACGGTGGCGGCGTGTACAGTGGGGTCAGCAGGGCCGGTGTTGCACGGTGGTGTGTACAGTGGGGACAGCTGGGGCCCGGTGTTACACGGTGGCGGCGTGTACAGTGGGGACAGCAGGGCCGGTGTTACACGGTGGCGTATACAAACAATAGATATGAGGTTTCAGCAGTTTTCCTGCCAAGGTATCGAATGTGATGGGGAACTAGTGGTCAACCCGAGTCCTTCAAACATCAAAATATTAAAAACTGCAATTCTTTGGAACGTGGTGTTTGCAGGACAGCGAGGCGACACGTTGTGGCAGCTGTCCAATAAAACTCTAGATAACTCAGACAACCAATCACTGTAGTGAACACTCGGGAACATTGTTCATTCCGCCGCCCCGTGTAAATAAAAAGAGTTAGGCAGCGGTGCCAGTCTCCAGCTTCTGTGAATATTTAAAACGCCACCGGGTCGATATCGACCAGAAATTGGGATGATCGATCCCCCAAACTCTAATATCAAACTGGCCATTAAATTTTCAGACATTTTTTCACATAATAAATGAAATTTTTATTCTTAAAAGCCTTTTCAAGCCGAAATTGGAGTTTAACCATTTTGACTTCTTTTTTTTTTTCCTTCGCCCCCCAATAACGAAGGGATCGAGGCTGGCAACCCTGCCGTCACAGAATTAACAACGGTCGTCTGCCTTCCAATTACGCTTGTGCAGCAGACGATCGTCCCAGCAGACAACAAATTTGCCGTATTTTTTACAGCCATTCAAATCCAGTTTTAAATGGGGTTCAATATGCGAACTTAAGCAGAACTAACTGAGGGTCGTTATAGAAGGACGAATATGTAACAAGACGTCCTATACTCTGTCGCCATTAAAATGCGAATTAGGGCGGAGAATAGGCTCGTTACAATATTCTGTGAGATATTGGACACATGTTTACAAACAAAATGTGAGAATTTTTCTCAATATTTGAATGTCCGTGCAGCAATTGTTTTTTAAGATTCTCAAATAAATAGTTTTTATAATTGAAATGCGCGCGCAGGAACGAGTGTGAATATATTCCGATCAAAATATGCATTTATTCCATATGACATAGCCACCAAATACCCGAAGCTTACACCCGCCCAATACATATCTCCATATATACATATTGGTGTAATATTTGCATATCGCAGCAGTGAGAAATTTCTTCCAGGCTCCGCCGAGGACAATTACGTCCGACACAACTTGCAAACGACGCCATCAGCAGGAACCGCGGTCAAAATTTAATAAAGTAATATATTTCCACAGAGTGGCGGGGGACAATTTGCCCAGAAACGCCGGCAACTTTGTTTATTCCGTTAGCCGGCCGTGCTGTTTGATTTCATTGGTTCCCGCCCGGCCGAGCTCCTTCTGGATATGGCAAGTCTCCTAATAACCTGTTAAATGTTGTTTTGGTTTTTCCCAAATATAGAGAATAATTTAAAGTGATGTTCCTCTGAAGAATAAAGTATTGAGTTGTCAGTCGCGTCCCTTGTTTACGTCCCGTCCTCCAAAAATACCTTGTCCCGTCCTCCCAATACCTTGTCTCATTCTCCCAACATAGCTTGTCCCGTCCTCCTAAAATAATTAGTCCCGTCCTCCCAACATACCTTGTCCCGCCATCCCTACGTCCCGTCCTCCCTACGTACCCAGTTAGCCAGATCGACCCTCCGTAAGTAACGAGATGACTGACAGAGGAGAAGTTTCACGGCGTCGCAATAACACGGCGAGGGGGCTGCGTCACGTGACAGCTACAACGCCGTTCGTCTGCTCCCACAGGAATTCTCGCAGCGCCTGGAGCTTAAAAAAAAAAAAAAAAAAGAATTTGGACTTGAAGACGTTGGTTGAAGACCTCCTCGACGTGGCGACGTCCCAGCCGCGGTCCACAGAGCGCCATCCGTCCAGTCGATGCTACTCAGCGGCAACTCTCCGTGCCAATCTACCAGTTCATTGTTGGCATTGAGACAATTGGCTAGTGTCAATGGTTACCAAAATACCAAACAACAATAAGAGGAAATATATACTATAATAATAATATACAAATGTCTTCAGTGAGAGAGGCTCCCAACTTATCCTCCTTCTGACAAGGAAGGGTCTTCTTGGACCCTCCTCACTTCCACGCCGAAGAAGTATCCATGGACAAAACTTAAGGAAGTTTCAGCATGTATATCAGGACAATAACTCTGAAAGATATTACAGTGATCTTTATTGAAGACATATCAGATAACCAAGTATGAACAACCTCTGTCAACTTCCTCAAGTTCTATCCATGAGTGAATATCATGCCGGGGAGTCGTCACCCACCCAGCCCCGCAGACCTCTCAGATCAGAGGTTGTAGAACTTGGCGTTTACACGCACATACATTGTTGACATCCACTGTAGCCGAGCTCTGACGCCAACAGTACAAGACACCAAACTTCCGTCAGTCCAGTGGCACTGTGGTTTATACAGAACTAACTTTCACAAAAAACATTTTCATTTCTTTCCAACATTCCTCTTCTCAAAAACGCTCCTTCCCCAACACTCGGTGCAAATAACGAGGGTTGGAGCGGAGTAGAATCTCCCCACGGAGGAGGTGCTACAAATAAAAATATATTTTTTACAAAATAGACCGAATGTCCCCCACCAACCAACCGTCTGAACAACACGTGACCGCATCAACTCTACCTCAGATTGAGCAGAGCCAAGCTGGTGTGGAACATCTCAAATATACAAAGTGCTAGGTGTGGCTAGTGGTGGTAGTGTGGTACGTACTGACGGATAGTTTCCGATGTTGTTCTTTGTTGTCAGGATAGATTGTGGAGAGGACATCTGTACTCCGTGGCAATCTATAGCAACGACGAAAAATTACATTAACACACACACAAAGATTTATTAAGACCACCGGTCTTATACAGATTCACCACAGGAAGAAATAATAGATGGAGCTCCTATACTCCAGGCAGCACAGCATCCAACAACAGCCTCCAGGTCTGACACATGGCCACACCGTACATACGTCAAGGTTAGCGATTCACTGAACAGGCTAGTGTGGAATCAGCCGCGTTCTAATCTTCGCTTTCCTCATCCAAATGGACCACGGCATTCGGCGATGAAAAATCACATTAACATGGAATATTGTAAATATTTGCGGTTTGCCTCGAGGATCACGGCATCTCCTCAGCACGCGATCTACGTATTCTTCGTAGATGGCGAAATACGTGGTGTCGCTGGAGACCCGCTGGTGATTCTCCACCAAACTCTGCAATGGTGGCGCCATGTACATTGTACATAGTTGTATTGTTCTAATTATTTCAAAACAATAGAGCAGCCTTTGCCATTACATGTATTGACTAGATGTCCATAAAATTAACTTAATTGTAAAAAAAAAGTCTAAACATTATAAAGCTGTGAAACTTGCGGATAAAACCATGTTGTGCCATCTAGGGTTACAATTATAAATAATAAAATTCCAGGACGGGAGAAATAAGAACTTTTAAAAACGGCGTCGCTTTTTTTCAAGGAGAAAAAAAAGAAGTTGTCAGTGTACCCTGTTGCCAGATTACAATTACAAATTGCCATTTCCCAATTCACTGATATTTTGGCGGGAAAATATTGGCGAGCAGACGAGAGAAATAAAGTCGCCATTTTTATTTTATTTGGGAGTTTATGACATTCGCCAGAAGGCAGGCCGATAATGGCACTGTGTGAAAAATGTCTTTGTTGAGAAATTGAAGAATTATAGAGAGTTTAAATTATGTGTTTTTGGACAAATTTATAGTTGTGAGAACTACATACATATTTTAGATCCTCCTGGAGAATATTTCATTTTAAAAATACGGTTTTAGCAAAGTTCTATCAAAGTTGCATAAATGAAAGCTTTGAGTTTTTTTTATCGAGTATTTAATTTAAGTAAGATAACTTGACCCAACTGTGCACCTGTGGGGCTCACGGACTGCCACAACGCCGCTGGGAGTTTTCTAGCTAATTCAGGGCGCGTTCGCTGCTTCCTTCATCGCGCCGAGAAATCGGACTGGGACTTATGCAAATCTCATGGAGCATTTGCTTATTTACCAACAATTCGATTGTCACATGTGCCGTGACAGAACTGTCGACGTGTAAACCAATCATTGCGACACTACCATTGGTCTCGTGTAGGGCGGGACCAGCCGGCCTTGTGTTACAATATTTGCATATTTTATACCCTACATACTATCTCTCTCCCTCTCTCTATCTATACACTCATGGACAAAACTTAAGGAAGTTGTACCTTTTAGCATGTATATCGGGACAATAACTCTGAAAGATATTACAGTGACCTTTATTGAAGACACACGAGATAACCAAGTGTATATACACTCATGGACAAAACTTAAGGAAGTTTCAGCATGTATATCGGGACAATAACTCTGAAAGATATTACAGTGACCTTTATTGAAGACACACGAGATAACCAAGTGTATATACACTCATGGACAAAACTTAAGGAAGTTGTACCTTTCAGCATGTATATCGGGACAATTACTCTGAAAGATATTACAGTGACCTTTATTGAAGACACACCAGATAACCAAGTGTATATACACTCATGGACAAAACTTAAGGAAGTTGTACCTTTCAGCATGTATATCGGGACAATTACTCTGAAAGATATTACAGTGACCTTTATTGAAGACACACCAGATAACCAAGTGTATATACACTCATGGACAAAACTTAAGGAAGTTGTACCTTTCAGCATGTATATCGGGACAATAACTCTGAAAGATATTACAGTGATCTTTATTGAAGACACACGAGATAACCAAGTGTGAAAAACCTCTGTCTCCTTCAAAAAAAAAAAAAAAAAAAAAAAACGACGACCGGCGACATCAAAGACCTTCCCCTCCTTTTAGTCTTGTCCATGAGTGTATAGATATACTTTCTAAGCACTATATATAAATACACTTTGTACACTCAGTACACAGATATCTACCCTAGTTCAGGGTTGTCCAGCTCACAAAACACGAATCGTTGTTAAGTTGAAAACTAAGAAATCAGATAGAGGCGCCACACCACGAAACCCTCTACAACATATTCCGCCATCCCACTCCAGCGAGACTCCGCGGAACGCACTGTGACTGGAGGTCCTGAGGTATCAGTGGCAGATGTCGATCTTCTTCTCTGGAAGTTCGGGGAACTGTGTTCTTTGACTGCATCGACCGCGCAGTCACACTCCAGCCACCTAGTATCTGGACTACCACATGATGGGGCGGTACTTCCTGGGGTGAAGTTGTCAACCACAACAGTCCTCAACTTTCTTCAAGCGATTTTTGTGCCTTAAAAAAAGCGCTGAAAGGACAACTTTTGGATCGAATGCAGCGGCGGAAGAAAGCTACGAGCAGAGAATTGTGTGGTCCATCAGTGATCGTGGCGGTCTCCGCACGGCATGTTGCTGCAGTCGTGCTGAATCTACTTCGACGTACCCGTGTTTCAATGTAAGCCATTCCCGTGTTGCTTTATACAACCCCGCGTACACCGCCAACAAAGCCTTTATTAAAGAAACTCGTAGCAGCCCTGCGTACACAATAAAAATAAATAATCCTGATGATTGGTCCTAAATACCATCTGGTCCCATTGTGTCATGTAACAAACAACTTGTGTAAAACTACTTCCATAATATTGCCACGTGGAGGGAAGACCAACTTCGGGAATATTTACGGGGCTGCCAACCAAAATAAAATGATTTTTGAGCCCAGCAAGAAGACCAACTTCGGGATGAGACAACAATTTATTTCAGACAAGAACAAACAATGAGTGATAAACAAAAGATAAGCAAAAAGAGAAGTGTACAGAGTATATCAAAATATAAACATAAAAAATAATACTCTGCTAATAAATACTTTGTTACAATATTAATTGGCCGTATTTGACAGCATGTCAAGTACGAACCCAATCACGAGATTCAAGAGATTCAACCATAAATGTAATTGAACGTCAATTAGTTGGGCTTTCTACGTCTCCAAATTAATAATAGGCGCTTAAAACAAAGAAACGGCTGCGGAGGAAAAAAATCATTGATTTATTTCAATTATTTCTTTCAACTTTTTTTTCCCCTTCTCTTTCTTGTAAGTAAATTAAGAAGCTTTTATCTCTTTCTCTCTTGTACCTTTTGAAGAGAAAATATTTTTGTGGAAGAATTGGGAAGAGTACTTCAGCCATTTCTGTCTGGAGTGCCCTTTAGAAATTCACTGATAGGATTTGAAGTGGGGAACTCCTCCTCCTCCGTCTTCTGCAATTTTTTAATCCTCGAATCGTTAAAAAATGAAAGAAAATTAAATTTCGCGGAGGGCCCGAAATTTCTTCTATTAAAATATTTGTGGAAGGCTCAATAAAAATCCTCGGGAGAGGAACAACCTGGTGTTATTGGCTGAAAGGACTCCGCGCTCGTCCAGTTTCCTCAACTCTGTCTGTCTGTCTGTGCGGCTTTCTCTCCATTGTACCTCATATATCGGAGAGACAATTTCAAATAAAATCTGACGCCTGTCTTTATCGCATCCACCATTACATCATATAAACCATCGTATATAAGTTTTTAACTTTTTATTAGACAATTTTAATTTATATTTATACATTTTTAATACAATACAATATAATGCGGCTTGTGATTGTAAAGCAACATTTTAAAATTATACCGCATGTGTTTATTTTCAACGAAAAAAAATCCAAATTTATTTTGAGGAGAAATAATCACAAGGTAATAAGACCAAATCCAAATAAATAAATAGTGTGTGACGTTTCGGTAACAGCGTTGTTACCATCTTCAGACAATTCAGTACTTTTGTCTGAAGATGGTAACAACGCTGTTACCGAAACGTCACACACTATTTATTTAAACGAAAAAACATGGTGAAGGAAGACGAGTTTCTTTTATTGATGCATAGGTGCAAGCTTTCGGGTAAAAACCCTTCAACAGGCGAGAAATGAAGCGCGACTTATAAGGACTATGGTACAAATGTCTAATTAAAAGTTAAATATATGGCAGCAAATTTTATTTTACAAATTTAAAAACATTTTGTTATTGCTGATTGTTTTAATTTAAAGCCAACTGTCGAGAAGTGTCACCAATGCTAACGACAGTCAGGACAAGTCCCTGTCTGACTTCTCCACAAGGACACATTCGAGTCAGCAACAAACCGACCTCTTCAACAACATGTCCGTCAAACACAACCAAACACAGCTTAAACCCGACGTCAGGTAACAGTTTATAAACAACACAGGTCTCCACCAACTGAAGTCAAACACAACCAAACACAGCTTAAACCCGACGTCAGGTAACAGTTTATAAACAACACAGGTCTCCACCAACTGAAGTCAAACACAACCAAACACAGCTTAAACCCGACGTCAGGTGACAGTTTATAAACAACACAGGTCTCCACCAACTGAAGTCAAACACAACCAAACACAGCTTTAACTCGACGTCAGGTAACAGTTTATAAACAACACAGGTCTCCACCAACTGAAGTCAAACACAACCAAACACAGCTTAAACCCGACGTCAGGTAACAGTTTATAAACAACACAGGTCTCCACCAACTGAAGTCAAACACAACCAAACACAGCTTAAACCCGACGTCAGGTGACAGTTTATAAACAACACAGGTCTCCACCAACTGAAGTCAAACACAACCAAACACAGCTTAAACCCGACGTCAGGTAACAGTTTATAAACAACACAGGTCTCCACCAACTGAAGTCAAACACAACCAAACACAGCTTAAACCCGACGTCAGGTGACAGTTTATAAACAACACAGGTCTCCACCAACTGAAGTCAAACACAACCAAACACAGCTTAAACCCGACGTCAGGTAACAGTTTATAAACAACACAGGTCTCCACCAACTGAAGTCAAACACAACCAAACACAGCTTAAACCCGACGTCAGGTAACAGTTTATAAACAACACAGGTCTCCACCAACTGAAGTCAAACACAACCAAACACAGCTTTAACTCGACGTCAGGTAACAGTTTATAAACAACACAGGTCTCCACCAACTGAAGTCAAACACAACCAAACACAGCTTAAACCCGACGTCAGGTAACAGTTTATAAACAACACATGTCTCCACCAACTGAAGTCAAACACAACCAAACACAGCTTTAACTCGACGTCAGGTAACAGTTTATAAACAACACAGGTCTCCACCAACTGAAGTCAAACACAACCAAACACAGCTTTAACTCGACGTCAGGTAACAGTTTATAAACAACACAGGTCTCCACCAACTGAAGTCAAACACAACCAAACACAGCTTTAACTCGACGTCAGGTAACAGTTTATAAACAACACATGTCTCCACCAACTGAAGTCAAACACAACCAAACACAGCTTTAACTCGACGTCAGGTAACAGTTTATAAACAACACAGGTCTCCACCAACTGAAGTCAAACACAACCAAACACAGCTTAAACCCGACGTCAGGTAACAGTTTATAAACAACACATGTCTCCACCAACTGAAGTCAAACACAACCAAACACAGCTTAAACCCGACGTCAGGTGACAGTTTATAAACAACACAGGTCTCCACCAACTGAAGTCAAACACAACCAAACACAGCTTAAACCCGAAGTCAGGTGACAGTTTATAAACAACACATGTCTCCACCAACTGAAGTCAAACACAACCAAACACAGCTTAAACCCGACGTCAGGTGACAGTTTATAAACAACACAGGTCTCCACCAACTGAAGTCAAACACAACCAAACACAGCTTAAACCCGACGTCAGGTAACAGTTTATAAACAACACAGGTCTCCACCAACTGAAGTCAAACACAACCAAACACAGCTTAAACCCGACGTCAGGTAACAGTTTATAAACAACACAGGTCTCCACCAACTGAAGTCAAACACAACCAAACACAGCTTTAACTCGACGTCAGGTAACAGTTTATAAACAACACATGTCTCCACCAACTGAAGTCAAACACAACCAAACACAGCTTAAACCCGACGTCAGGTGACAGTTTATAAACAACACAGGTCTCCACCAACTGAAGTCAAACACAACCAAACACAGCTTAAACCCGACGTCAGGTGACAGTTTATAAACAACACAGGTCTCCACCAACTGAAGTCAAACACAACCAAACACAGCTTAAACCCGACGTCAGGTAACAGTTTATAAACAACACAGGTCTCCACCAACTGAAGTCAAACACAACCAAACACAGCTTAAACCCGACGTCAGGTGACAGTTTATAAACAACACAGGTCTCCACCAACTGAAGTCAAACACAACCAAACACAGCTTAAACCCGACGTCAGGTAACAGTTTATAAACAACACAGGTCTCCACCAACTGAAGTCAAACACAACCAAACACAGCTTTAACTCGACGTCAGGTAACAGTTTATAAACAACACAGGTCTCCACCAACTGAAGTCAAACACAACCAAACACAGCTTTAACTCGACGTCAGGTAACAGTTTATAAACAACACAGGTCTCCACCAACTGAAGTCAAACACAACCAAACACAGCTTAAACCCGACGTCAGGTAACAGTTTATAAACAACACAGGGCTCCACCAACTGAAGTCAAACACAACCAAACACAGCTTTAACTCGACGTCAGGTAACAGTTTATAAACAACACAGGTCTCCACCAACTGAAGTCAAACACAACCAAACACAGCTTAAACCCGACGTCAGGTAACAGTTTATAAACAACACAGGTCTCCACCAACTGAAGTCAAACACAACCAAACACAGCTTAAACCCGACGTCAGGTAACAGTTTATAAACAACACATGTCTCCACCAACTGAAGTCAAACACAACCAAACACAGCTTAAACCCGACGTCAGGTAACAGTTTATAAACAACACAGGTCTCCACCAACTGAAGTCAAACACAACCAAACACAGCTTAAACCCGACGTCAGGTAACAGTTTATAAACAACACAGGTCTCCACCAACTGAAGTCAAACACAACCAAACACAGCTTAAACCCGACGTCAGGTAACAGTTTATAAACAACACAGGTCTCCACCAACTGAAGTCAAACACAACCAAACACAGCTTAAACCCGACGCAGGTAACAGTTTATAAACAACACAGGTCTCCACCAACTGAAGTCAAACACAACCAAACACAGCTTAAACCCGACGTCAGGTAACAGTTTATAAACAACACAGGTCTCCACCAACTGAAGTCAAACACAACCAAACACAGCTTAAACCCGACGTCAGGTGACAGTTTATAAACAACACAGGGCTCCACCAACTGAAGTCAAACACAACCAAACACAGCTTAAACCCGACGTCAGGTAACAGTTTATAAACAACACAGGTCTCCACCAACTGAAGTCAAACACAACCAAACACAGCTTAAACCCGACGTCAGGTAACAGTTTATAAACAACACAGGTCTCCACCAACTGAAGTCAAACACAACCAAACACAGCTTAAACCCGACGTCAGGTGACAGTTTATAAACAACACAGGTCTCCACCAACTGAAGTCAAACACAACCAAACACAGCTTAAACCCGACGTCAGGTGACAGTTTATAAACAACACAGGGCTCCACCAACTGAAGTCAAACACAACCAAACACAGCTTAAACCCGACGTCAGGTAACAGTTTATAAACAACACAGGGCTCCACCAACTGAAGTCAAACACAACCAAACACAGCTTAAACCCGACGTCAGGTAACAGTTTATAAACAACACAGGTCTCCACCAACTGAAGTCAAACACAACCAAACACAGCTTAAACCCGACGTCAGGTAACAGTTTATAAACAACACAGGGCTCCACCAACTGAAGTCAAACACAACCAAACACAGCTTAAACCCGACGTCAGGTGACAGTTTATAAACAACACAGGTCTCCACCAACTGAAGTCAAACACAACCAAACACAGCTTTAACTCGACGTCAGGTAACAGTTTATAAACAACACAGGTCTCCACCAACTGAAGTCAAACACAACCAAACACAGCTTTAACTCGACGTCAGGTAACAGTTTATAAACAACACAGGTCTCCACCAACTGAAGTCAAACACAACCAAACACAGCTTTAACTCGACGTCAGGTAACAGTTTATAAACAACACAGGTCTCCACCAACTGAAGTCAAACACAACCAAACACAGCTTTAACTCGACGTCAGGTAACAGTTTATAAACAACACAGGTCTCCACCAACTGAAGTCAAACACAACCAAACACAGCTTTAACTCGACGTCAGGTAACAGTTTATAAACAACACAGGTCTCCACCAACTGAAGTCAAACACAACCAAACACAGCTTAAACCCGACGTCAGGTAACAGTTTATAAACAACACAGGTCTCCACCAACTGAAGTCAAACACAACCAAACACAGCTTAAACCCGACGTCAGGTAACAGTTTATAAACAACACAGGTCTCCACCAACTGAAGTCAAACACAACCAAACACAGCTTAAACCCGACGTCAGGTAACAGTTTATAAACAACACAGGTCTCCACCAACTGAAGTCAAACACAACCAAACACAGCTTAAACCCGACGTCAGGTAACAGTTTATAAACAACACAGGTCTCCACCAACTGAAGTCAAACACAACCAAACACAGCTTTAACCCGACGTCAGGTAACAGTTTATAAACAACACAGGTCTCCACCAACTGAAGTCAAACACAACCAAACACAGCTTTAACTCGACGTCAGGTAACAGTTTATAAACAACACAGGTCTCACCAACTGAAGCCCTAATTCGATAAAACGTCGTCCTTTATTTAAAAGTTTGAAAAACCCGGCGTTCTCCCAGAGCTAAGCCGCCGTTAAAGACGCCAAGCGCCTAAAATGTTTTCCGCCTAATGCTGCCGAGCAAAGCCGCTTTGTTCCCTTCCACACACGGGGAACCTATTGCGGCCAATATGTAAATAGATAACAAATGAAAACATTATTAGATGTGATGTTTTTGGACAAATAAATCAAACTTCTATTGTTCTTACTGCAATGAAAAAATATTGGGAGGGCTTGGCTCATCAGTGGTGAACCCTTCCAGCGGTTTCGCCAATTTAATCTACCAGACCACTTCTTTACAGCACTAATACTGTATTGGATCATTCTGCTTATATATGATACACTAATGTTACGATGTACTAGAGCGCCATCTGTTATCAAATTATAAAACTATTTTAGAGGCGTGACATTCTTTTTAAAATAAAACAAATTCTACTGTCCTTACTGCAATGGAAAAATTAAAGGGAGGGCCTGGCTCATCAGTGGTGAACCCTCCCAGCGGTTTCGCCAGTTTAATCTACCATACCGCTGTTATATTGCATTTTTGGAACTTCCTTTTATAGGTGACTGTTGTAAGACTCTTGGAATGGGTATTTTAGAAGAACTATGGACATAAGCTTTTAGGACAGCAGAATTAAATATAATTATAAATATATAATATGCTTCGAGCAATCGCTCTTCCGCAAATATCAAATTGTGTCTTTTATTAGAACAATAATGTTACGATGTACTAGAGCGCCATCTGTTATCAAATTATAAAACTATTTTAGAGGCGTGACATTCTTTTTAAAATACATCGTAACATTATTGTTCTAATAAAAGACACAATTTGATATTTGCGGAAGAGCGATTGCTCGAAGCATATTATATATTTATAATTATATTTAATTCTGCTGTCCTAAAAGCTTATGTCCATAGTTCTTCTAAAATACCCATTCCAAGAGTCTTACAACAGTCACCTATAAAAGGAAGTTCCAAAAATGCAATATAACAGAGGTATGGTAGATTAAACTGGCGAAACCGCTGGGAGGGTTCACCACTGATGAGCCAGGCCCTCCCTTTAATTTTTCCATTGCAGTAAGGACAGTAGAATTTGTTTTATTTTAAAAAGAATGTCACGCCTCTAAAATAGTTTTATAATATGATACACTGAAGGGTGGAATCTTTTGCGGAAGAGCATTGCTCAAGGTAAATATTTATATGCAATTCTACTGTCCTAAAAGCTTATGTCCATAGTTTACCTGGATACCATTTCTAAGATTCCACCCTTCGGTGTAGCATATATAAGCAGAATGATCCAATACAATATTAGAACTCTAAAGAAGCAGTCTGGTAGATTAAACTGGCGAAACCGCTGGGAGGGTTCACCACTGATGAGCCAAGCCCTCCCAATATATTTTCATCGCAGTAAGGAGAGTAGAAGTTTGAATTATTTGTGAAAGAAACATTCGTGTCTTAATGTTTTCATTTGTTATATACAGACGGCGCGTTATTGCTTTGTATATTATGTAAATAAATATCTGGGAGTCAGCATCTCGACTCGTCGCCTAGATGTCGTCTAATGTCTCCAACTGGAAGTGTGACACAAATCGACACGTCCTCTCTGTTTGGATGTAACGTAGTTACTGACTGGCCACGATGTCAGCAGTTGAGGTATTGTTTGGTACTTAGCGGATTACTGCACTGGACCATAGTAGACCACTAGACCATTGCACTGGACCACAGCGGACCATAGTAGACCACTAGACCATTGCACTGGACCACAGCGGACCATAGTAGACCACTAGACCATTGCACTGGACCACAGCGGACCATAGTAGACCACTAGACCATTGCACTGGACCACAGCGGACCATAGTAGACCACTAGACCATTGCACTGGACCACAGCGGACCATAGTAGACCACTAGACCATTGCACTGGACCACAGCGGACCATAGTAGACCACTAGACCATTGCACTGGACCACAGCGGACCATAGTAGACCACTAGACCATTGCACTGGACCACAGCGGACCATAGTAGACCACTAGACCATTGCACTGGACCACAGCGGACCATAGTAGACCACTAGACCATTGCACTGGACCACAGCGGACCATAGTAGACCACTAGACCATTGCACTGGACCACAGCGGACCATAGTAGACCACTAGACCATTGCACTGGACCACAGCGGACCATAGTAGACCACTAGACCATTGCACTGGACCACAGCGTACCATAGTAGACCACTAGACCATTGCACTGGACCACAGCGGACCATTGGATTAAACCACAATGGACCACAGTGTGTCTGCGGAGGATGACACCGTCCTAAAAGGAGATCTGTCCACAGCTCCAGCAGAGTGCTGCGGAGGCGGAAAACAAACACCATTATCATCATCATCCAATTTAGCAGCCAATCAAACAACGAGGAGATAAGAATTCAATTAAGAGCGAGCGACGCCGCCATCTTAAGTTTTAAAGATCGAAAGTCTTCCGTCTTCTCTAAACTCCGCGATAGAAAGAATGGCTCAATATAAACGAACCGTTTTTTACTTTTACATTTTACTCTGTGAATTTGAGCGCACACCTGATAAGGGCATAAACTCGGGGAAATTCCGCCCTTTTATCCGTTAAGACAATTTGGCGCACGCCGCGGGGATTTCCCTTCCTCCTGGTGTCGTCGCCATATGTGACATGTCTACACATGTAGTGCCAGGCCAGGGTGGGTAGAGCGTTACACGACATGTAGTTCCAGGCCATGGTGGGTAGAGCGTTACACTTCCAAGGCGCCTCAGTTCCCCCAGTACTGGTGGCAGTGGGTATTGTGGAGTAATTAATTCAATGCGGGCTTCGAACCCGGGTGGCCGAGCGCCACCATCGAACAGTTATGTAAACAAGTACATATGTAAAGAGGCACATATGTGAATATATAGATAGAGTTGTGTAGAAAACCTTCCAGCGGTTTTGGCTGTTTAACCCACCAGACTGCAGTGAATGCTATAGCATATGTAAACAGATATGCAAGGTGGGACCAATAATGGAAAATGAAAGAAGGGATTTATTTGCTCCGTCGTTTTTAAAACTCTCATATTTTATTTACCAGCGGGCCGGTCCATTATTGGGAAATGTAATAAAATTGTCTTTCAACTATTTATCCGCCGCCCGTTCCATTGTCTCCCCTGTAAAAAAGTCAATAAAAGACTTTTGTTTTCTCTCCCGGTGGATGTTTGGCCAGAATGCTAATTCCGCAGAGGTAGGTCAATAGGGTGGCTCACACCTTGTCGTTCTGTCCAACGTCGTTGTTGTTGGTACAGCCACATGGGATCAACAACTACATTGGATGGTTTGACACATGTGGAAAATACGCTATGAGATATACGATATCAATTACTTTATTCCTTTCAAATGTTTTATTTCAGATGTGTAGGGGCTAGGTATGGGGAATAAGGGGACGGACACATCTTTTGGTTGCTTTATTAACTTCTTTATTCTTAATTTTCTTATTAGCGAAGAATGCAAATCACCATTTATGGATTTACTTATTTCCAAGAAATCTTCCATAATTAAACCTTGCAATTATGGAAAAACTCAAACTACATGATATTGCTGGCAATTTTTTTGGGATCTGCGTATTTTGAGGATTGTTGTTGGGGGAGTTGTGACTCACTCCATATTGCCATCTTGGAGTTCTGGTCAAAGTGTTTCATTCATTGTCATGGATAAGGAAGTGAAATTCTTTGATGTTGCCGAGGTCGTCTGTTTTTTTTTTTTTAAGGAGACAGAAATTGTTTACATTTGGTTATCTCGTGTGTCTTCAATAAAAGTCACTGTCACTTAGAGTTATTGTCTGAATTCCAATATGCATGGTAAATCTGTACTTGCTAAAAGGTACAAATTCCTTTTGTTCATGAGTTTAAATATCTTTCGAATATTTTGGGGGTTTGATATCTTATTTGTTTCATATCAGAATGGCAGTGGGGGTTGTCAAGCTAAGCGTCGACCCATGTTTGACAAGACCTCTGGTAAATCCACCCCGGCTGAATGTTTTCCATCTAAAGAAATATAAAAGGAACCAAAGACAATAAAATTTATTATCTTCAATTTTCTCTCTCTCTCTAAGAATTTTTTATCACATATTCAGAATTTTTTTTAAATATATAAAACACACAAAATATATATTTTTTAAAATATATATTTTTAAAGACTATATATATTATTTAATTGCTTGTGAATATATATTATCATGGTTCTGTCTTCAGCTCTTTTTTTCTATTCTATCTCTCTTCAAATCTTCCCATTTTGTTCCTATGTTTCGCGTTTATGACGTGTAACTGCCGAAGCTACAGCTTAAAACTTGTAATACAGCCCTTTATTTATCATTTTTTTTCTAAAATTGAAATTTGTCTCCCAATGTCTGTCCAGTGCTGTAGGAAATTGTTTGTTTGACGAATATCGCGTTAAATAGTTACGTTTTATAAATGTAGATGGCGCGTATAGGTCTTTTGTTTGTATTTGTAAATGTACCAGTCGGGACCCCGCGCGTACACCGTTGTTAACAACAACAAAGCCTTTATTTAGGGCCTCTCGCCCTATACAGGATTCGCCAGTTCACAAGGGAGAACACTGTGTGGCCGGGATATAATCCTGTGGAATATCGCCATCGCTATATACCTATTCTTTGATATTTCATTAATTAGTGCCGGAAATGAAGGACAAAGTTGCCCCGTTTTATCATTTAGTTTTCGTCTTTCCTCAGACAGAGCAGCACAATCAAATAAGTAGCATCATTGTTAAAAAAAAAAAACTCGGCGAGCACAGCGAGAAAACTGCCTTCAATTAGTTTTATTCCAGCGTTGTCGGATCTGCCACGGAGTCAACAACCAGGGTTGCCCAATTGAATCGACAAATCTGTGTGTAATTAATTTGTCAAATATTTGTTGCGGGTCAAATTATAAATTCACTCACAGAGGGAGTTATTCAGGGTGTCTGAATGGAACTTTGGTTTTTCTCCGAGGAATAATTGAAAACATTTAAATTGATTTAATATTCTTTAACATTTCGGAGCACAATTGTAACGACTTCACAGATTTGACCAAGTAGGTTGTTAGACTCTCGGGGCGACATTGTACCGGCGCCTGTCTGGTGGGAACAAGACTTCTGTAATAGAAATAAAAGTTGAAAACAGCCTGAAAACCTTTTCACTTTTTTAGCTTCAAAATCTTCTTTATATAAAAAACATGTGAAAATAATAAAACAAACTACATTCATAGACAAAACTTAAGGAAGTTGTATATTTTAGCGTGTATATTTAGCGTGAAAGATATTTAATTAAAAAGACATATATTGGATCAAAATATCATTTATTTTACCAATATTTCAGTTGGCTGAACGCCAACCTTTATCAAGGTGTTATAACATATAACATTATTAAGGTTGGCGTTCAGTCAACTGAAATATTGGTAAAATAAATGATATTTTGATCCAATATATACCTTTTTAATTAAATATTTATTTATGGATTGCTCTATTTTCAAAATGAAAGAGATTGTTGCACCGTCCTGGGGCTTCATGTCAATGTTGTTCCATACCAATATATTAAGTGAAACCGGTAATCATAAAACAAAGTTAACAAGGAAGGTATTTCCCCGATGATCAATCCCCCGATCTACAAACTATTTTAAAATAAAATGCTGACATCAGGATGATATTTGATTTGCATAGTTGGAAAAAAAAACAATATTTATTCTGTGACAATATTACAGTGACCTTTATTGAAGACACACGAGATAACCAAGTGTATATACACTCATGGACAAAACTTAAGGAAGTTGTACCTTTTACCATATATATCGGGACAATAACTCTGAAAGATATTACAGTGACCTTTATTGAAGACACACGAGATAACCAAGTGTATATACACTCATGGACAAAACTTAAGGAAGTTGTACCTTTCAGCATGTATATCGGGACAATAACTCTGAAATATATTACAGTGACCTTTATTGAAGACACATGAGATAACCAAGTGTATATACACTCATGGACAAAACTTAAGGAAGTTGTACCTTTCAGCATGTATATCGGGACAATAACTCTGAAATATATTACAGTGGCCTTTATTGAAGACACACGAGATAACCAAGTGTATATACACTCATGGACAAAACTTAAGGAAGTTGTACCTTTCAGCATGTATATCGGGACAATAACTCTGAAAGATATTACAGTGACCTTTATTGAAGACACACGAGATAACCAAGTGTATATACATTCATGGACAAAACTTAAGGAAGTTGTACCTTTCAGCATGTATATCGGGACAATAACTCTGAAAGATATTACAGTGACCTTTATTGAAGACACACGAGATAACCAAGTGTATATACATTCATGGACAAAACTTAAGGAAGTTGTACCTTTCAGCATGTATATCGGGACAATAACTCTGAAAGATATTACAGTGACCTTTATTGAAGACACACGAGATAACAAGTGTGAACAACCTGTCTCCTTAAAAAAAATAGATGACAGGCGATATGAAAGACTTTCCACTTCCTTAAGTTTTGTCCATGAGTGTAAATACGTTCCAGGGTTGACAAAAAATAAACAATAACAACGTCACGTGTGTTGACAGGAAGACAGAATTAGGTGGCAGCGGCTGTATTAATTACCTTGCCAACACGGGACGTAGAGCATTTTAATATGTTTTCATGAAAAAATATATTCCGAAAGCTAATAAAAACTTTTCTAGCAGTTTCAAGTTTCCTTTCTTATCCGCCCATGTCGTCCGAGCTACTGTACGTTGTAGCAAGGAAGCCATTAGAGCCGTGCACTTCCCCACGCACTGTTCGCAAGCTGTTTTTACAACCAATTCACATACCACTGTATATATGTACATAGGTTCACTGCTATGTAAATTCCTCCAGTGAAAGTAGATCCTGGTCTCACGGCAGAGCTTCTTTCAACGGTTCATTAGCTGACGTATATAATCGAACAATAGCGGCTCAAAAAATCATTTTATTATCAAATTTGTCTTTTTTTATTTTGGACGCTTTGTTCTCTGCAGAGGAACTGTAGCTACTGGAGGAGACCGAATGTCGCCAACCAATTGCTGGCCAGACACACCCCGGTAATCCTCATGTAAAACCTCCGATATGCAAATAGGGTTCAAATTCAAGTTGTGTGGGAGATCTAATAGAAGATTTTTGATTTCGTAGTTCGGGCAGCTGTATCAAAACTATCGATGAAAATCATAAAAGCTATCCAGTGGTTACTTGGGAATATGTTAATTAAATTAATTAGAGAGATTTTTATCAATTATCGGAGGGCAGACGAATAATTTGAAAGCAGACGAAACTTTTAATGATAAGTCTTTAACAAGAAGAGATTTCTCCCTCGAAATATCGGTTTACGATATAAAAAAGTCTCCGTGGAAGTGTGGTGTAACCGAGTTGGAGCGAGGAAATAAACAGCCAGTTAGATGGAAGTCGTTTATTTGGACCCAATTTCTTCTCATCACCTGGCCGCCATTACTCTTCGCTCCCATTACCTGCCCGTGCCGAGGAGGTGTTCAGCCGACGGAGAGATTTGCCGGGAGGCGGCCATCTATCGCGATATTTCCCCAGAAGGTCATCGAGAAACTATTTCATCGAAAATTATGATTATTCGATTTGTTGTAGGTGTGTCGGCCGTGATTGGCTGAGAAGTAGATGCGATTCCAACACGGACTGGTTGTTGCCTGAGGAACATCTCCGCATCAAGAAGTCCATCGTCTAAATGTCAACTACCCGGACTGACACCGCGGTATGACACAGCTCTGCGGTGCCAGTGACCAGACTACCACCGGGCTGACACCGCTACTGTAGCGTACGTACGTAGGACTCCGTAAATCTGGAAAGAACCTCCGACTGACGCGGTGAAGATAATTAATACCAATTATCAGAGCTAATTAATTTTTTAAACTATTGAAATTTATGCGCATACCAAATTGTTCAAAGATCAAATTAAAACTAATGGAGAGAGTCAGCTAGCCGTTGAACGGAAACATTTGCATATTTCCCGAGTATCGTCTGGGGAGTTCCATAACCACATCCATTGTCCATCTAACTGTAGGTTGGACAATGTGTGTTCTACCTACTGTACTGGTGGATACTGTACGTGTTTATATTTCGGGTTTATATTTCCCTCTTGCAATCTCGTGACATCAGTTCCCCACAGGATCTACACATGTTCCGCCCACCTGTAGCAACTTCTCGGCACTTCACGTCTACAGGGCGCTGATGCTCTGGCGTCACATGGAGCTGATCCACTGACGTAAGGGAACATCTTGTTCGCAGACACCATCATTGCGACACCCGTGAGTGCATGTGACATTGTGTGTAAAACACAAAGCCTCTTATAAAGTGTCCCGGAGTCCGAGAAATAAAAACATCGGTAGACAGTGTCAACAACAGAGGGACAATCTACAGTCCAGGTGCACCGCCTGTCTTCTAGACAGCTTGTTCCAACGGTATGTCCCCAGCTGTTCCGCCCAACTGTAGAACTGGGAGTCCTGTGGTCCTGTCTATCAGCGACTCGGAGATCTTTGACTTGTGTCGCCGATAGGCACGCGAGGATGCTTTGTGTCTCCTCTTCCCGAAAAGCACCGCATAACTCACATTCAGTCTTTCTCCCAATATAGCCGATAGACTGTTGTCTATACATTTTTTTGGTTTAATGTTTAGTACATTCAACGAAAAAACACCGTTGGTTTTCGACCGCTACGACCCGGGTTCGATTCCCGCATTGGGCACTTTTTTTTCTGATTAAAAAAAAAAATGCTCCAATGGCCCCCCGATTCTTGTGAAAGTCCAACCCCACCAGCGAGTACAAGTAACCAAACGGGGCTCTGGCATATTTGTAAGTACAAAATCGAACTGCTTTTCACATGTCTAGACATGTGGTGCACTTACTGTAAAAGCAGTCGCAACCTCTACCCACCATGATTATCATGGCCTGTACCACGTGTACTATGGATAAGCAAAAAAAAAAAAAAAAAAGGACAAAACTTAAGGAAGTTGTAACTTTTACCATGTATATCGAGACAATAACTCTGAAATATATTACAGTGATCTTTATTGAAGACACATGAGATAACCAAGAGTGAACAACCTAGGCTCTGCCTCAAAAAAAAAAAAAAAAAAAAGAAAGAAAGAAAAGAAAACCGGCAACATCAAAGACTTTCCACTTCCTTAAGATTTGTCCATAAATGTAGATATTCTTTTGACAAATTTCGTTTTTTTTTTTTTTTCAAATCCCATCCAAGTATTTGTGTTTTTAGCAAAAAAATAATATTTATGAAAAAAATAATTGTAGCATTCTGATTTTTAACAGCAATGTTATTTCTTGAAAGATAAATGAATAGCATCAGCCGACTGGGGGCAAACAGCAGCTAACGAAGTAACTACAACATGGCGAATTAACGGCTGGTAGGGAAACGGAGAGAAGCAACGAACGGTTTGACAACGCTGCGACAGTCATTGGCCGCCAGGAAGTACAGCGGATATATGAAGAAGTTCCAGAATTACTTCGGCCAGTAAATCTTTTTATTGTCTCGACAAAAAATATTGTCACTGAATAATTATTTTAAATATTATGTTGTTTATACAGTGGACCCTCGGTTTACGAGCACCTTGGAGTACGAGCTTTTCGCAGTACGAGCAAATTTTTTTGAAAAATTTTACCTCGGATTACGAGTGAAATTTCGCATTACGAGCAACTCGTGATGGTTGCCCGTAATCGTGATGGATGAAAATTCACTGGGATCCCTCCCTTCAGATCAGATTCGGGAAATATGTAAAATGTGGGAAACTGTGCAATTGTTCGTAGCAAGAAGAATTGCCCGAGTTTCAATTATTAAAAATAAGAAATTAGTTTCGCACTACGAGCGTTTTGGAGTACGAGCATGGCTCTGGAACGGATTATGCTCGCAAACCGAGGGTCCACTGTAATCATAAATATTTGCATAGTCATCACCTCTTAGGCCCCACCTTGAAAAATCCGTTGACATATTTTGCAATATATAAGTTTAATTAATTAATTAATTAATTTTAATTAAGCTTTTGGAATACTTGTCTTCTCTATCGTGACAATATTTTGTCCTCGTCAGGAACAAATTAAAACATTTGACAAGGTGGTAAAATTATTCTGAGGTTGCTAGGGCGTTCTCACGACCAGTCAAAACTTGACTCGTGATTTAGATGTGGCACAAAGTTTGAAAAATCGCGTGAGAACGCCCTAGCAACCTCAGAATCATTTTTACCTCCTTGACAAATGTTTTAATTTGTTCCTGACAAGGACAAAATATTGTCACGGTAGAGAAGATAAGTATTCCAAAAGCTTAATTAAAAATAATTAATGAATTAAACTTATATGTATTGAAATATGTGTCAAAGGATTTTTCAAGGTGTGGCCAAGAGGTGATGACTATGCAAATATTTATGATGATAAACAACAGAATATTTAAAATAATTATTCAGTGACAATATTTTTTGTCGAAACGTCGAGATAATAAAAAGATTTACTGGCCGAAGTGTTTCTTATGTTGAAGAACTGTGAATGCTGCCGGTCAGACAACCTCTATCTTCAACATTTTTTTTTTGCTTATCCCTAGTACACGTGGTGGTACAGGCCATGATAATCATGGTGGGTAGTTAGCGACTGCTTTTTACTGTAAGTGCACCACATGTTTGCACATGTGAAAAGCAGTTCGACTTTGCACTTACAAATGTGCCAGAGCCTCGTTTGGTTACTTGCACTCGCTGGTGGGGTTGGACTTTTGCAAGAATTGTTGTGGTGGGTTTCGCTGGGAACCTTTCAGCAGCTGTGAAGGAAAAATAATTTCTTTCTATTACCAAAATATTCAGGGTGGTGAATGAGGGTGTCGAATTATCGCTGTATAATTTCCAATCTAACAGTTCCAGCACCAGCTAGTTCACTACAGGACAACCACGGCGCCATGTACTGGCGAACCCAGACAGCAGCGGATGAAAAATTGTTGTAATTGTAGATATGGGAAACACAACAGAAATACCCATCTGTGGACAACACAGCGTCGGGCTTGATGTTGAGTTTGTACTTCTCCGTTGAACTTTATCAGGTCGGACAAACAGGAACGGGCTGAAGGCGGCGAGTCGATGCTGCCTCTCTCGGGAGGTCCTGTCCGCGAGGTGTTGCCTGAGTGGTGGCCTCAGTGACACTTTCTAAAGTAGCGTGTGATAATTGGACACCAATTATGTAACCTGCCCCATGTCACTCCCAGTACACTGCTCGGCTGTTTGGATGCAACCCCCCCGTCCAGGAGGGTGGGAACAAAAAACAAAACAAAAGAAGCCAGCAGTGATGTAGCGCGACGGCGAGGTCACGTGGTCTGCGCACGCCGGGTTGATCGATCGGCAGACGAGACCCGCACAGGTGCTGCTGCTGCTGCCTCACAGGTGGGTGGTTCCCTCACTGCAGGGTGGTGTACGGTGGTCCCCCGTGTAAATATTCCTTAAAATATTTGGAATAAAGAAACAAACAGCAAGGTACAAATTTCCGACATCGCTAAGTATGTCTTATACAATTTCTTGAAAAAGGTCGATTTTGATAAATGAGTCTAATATCGAAAAACGAATTCAACATGTTTTTGACCGAACGTAGATATATAATGTATAAACATATCTACTCTATGCCTCCATGGAATTGGTTTTACAACGTGTGACGTCAGATAGATATTCTCCCCATGGGTAGATTATAAAGGGAAGACGTAACCCGTGCAAGCCTGGAGTAAACTTACTCCCTGGGCTGGTGGTTTGCTCGTGATCCTCCTTAGCTCACTGTCCCGACATCAGGAAGACGGCCCAGGTGAGGTGAGGGAGTTTGTGGAAACATTTTAATTAACCAATTAACTGAGGAGAGATCACTGGAAATATTTTGTTTCTTTCCCCCGGTATAGAGCCAGGTACTCTAGAGTCGGTACTGGGCTAAATAGAACAATTTGTAGGAAATCTAAATTGGTGTTGGAATAAAACTAAATATAATAGAGTTTCCGAATCAACACCATGTTTGCCCGGCAGAGTGACTTCCACGTGTAACCACCTCCCCGAGCGACCAGGGTTATCCAACCTCCCATGGACGCCCAGGTGGGAGGATACATATGTGTGACCTGACTCGGCCGGCCCACCATTGTGGAATAAGTCAACTTGACGACTTCCTGAGATGACAAAGCTCTAGATAGCAGAGATATAGGGTAGATGGAAGACAGTGAGGGATAGCTGTTGGACTACCAGAGTCTGGTGGGGAGAAGTCCAGGGATGTGATCCCAGGACTTGTGGCTGGGGAAGGAGAGTGGAGTTCACTGCAGCTCCATCTCACTCAGGTTACGCTACAGTCTGTCAGTGAAACGTCCAAACTTGTCAACTTCAAACACGGATTGACTTCTATGGTTGGCAGACTTCCTAACTAAGGTCATTATTGGTTATCACAACTTACACCCATTGGCCACATCTTTCCACCCATTAGGCACATCTTTCCAACCATTGGTCACATCTTTCCACCCATTAGGCACATATTTCCACCCATTAGGCACATATTTCCACCCATTTGTCACATCTTTCCATCCATTGGTCACATCTTTCCACCCATTGGTCACATCTCTCCATCCATTGGTCACATCTTTCCACCCATTGGTCCCATCTTTCCACCCATTGGTCACATCTTTCCACCCATTGGTCACATCTCTCCATCCATTGGTCACATCTTTCCACCCATTAGGCACATATTTCCACCCATTAGGCACATATTTCCACCCATTTGTCACATCTTTCCACCCATTGGTCACATCTCTCCATTCATTGGTCACATCTTTCCATCCATTGGTCACATCTTTCTACCCATTGGTCACATCTTTCCACCCATTGGTCCCATCTTTCCACCCATTGGTCACATCTTTCCACCCATTGGTCCCATCATTCCACCCATTGGTCACATCTTTCCATCCATTGGTCACACCTTTCCATCCATTGGTCACATCATTCCACCCATTGGTCACATCTTTCCATCCATTGGTCACATCATTCCACCCATTGGTCACATCTTTCCATCCATTGGTCACATCTTTTACCCATTGGTCCCATCTTTCCACCCATTGGTCACATCTTTCCACCCATTGGTCCCATCTTTCCATCCATTGGTCACATCTTTCCACCCATTGGTCACATCTTTCCATCCATTGGTCACACCTTTCCATCCATTGGTCACATCATTCCACCCATTGGTCACATCTTTCCATCCATTGGTCACATCTTTTACCCATTGGTCACATCTTTCCACCCATTGGTCACACCTTTTACCCATTGGTCACATCTTTCCGCCCATTCGGTCACACCAATCTTCCCATTGGTCATACCATTCATCCTATTGGTATCATCTTTCCACCCATTGGTCATCACAACTTCCACCCATTGGTCACATCTCTCCACCCATTGGTCACATCTTTCCATCCATTGGTCACATCTTTCCACCCATTGGTCACATCTTTCCGCCCATTTGGTCACACCAATCTTCCCATTGGTCATACCATTCATCCTATTGGTATCATATTTCCACCCATTGGTCACATCTCTCCACTTATTGGCTACATCTTTCCACTCATTTGCCACATCTTTTCACCCATTGATCACACCTTTCCACCCATTGGTCACATCTTTCCACCCATTGGTCAAACCAATCATCCCATTCGTCCTCACATTCTCTACACAGGCGGGAATATCTACCATGTTAAGGGTTGGATAAAAGTCTACAAATGGTGAATATATCTTTGTTAGGAATGTCTACGCTTCTCCTTTATAGGAAATGATTTTATCATTCTATAGGAGAATATCTACTGATTGGATCTACAAGTGGGCAGACAACCCACGTCCTGGCTCTGTGCGGCCACAATGTTCAAATAAGACAAGTGTCATTCCCCGGGTTGTGTCCCTTGTACAGTTTCTTTGGTTCACCAGACGATGAGGACGCGCCTCCTGCCCCTCCACCTGTGATACCTGCTCCGTCCTTGCGGGCACCTGGAGGTTCCGTGAGCCCTCAATCGACGAAGTCGCGGCCCTCTGCACAGGACATCGAGGAGTCCTCCGCTTCCTCAACATCATCAAGCAGGAAACCCTCCACATTATCAACACGGAACGCAACGAGAAACGACCTCGATGCGTTCATCGAGAGGCACCCCAGCGTGTCCTTTGCTGGGACGGATTCCCTTGGTCTTGGGCGGGAGGAGGTCCTAGACCTCCTCTCCTCGAGGACCAAGGCGCAGAAGCATGGACCCCTCCTGTCACCTCCGCAGGGCGACGCTCTCGCCGGCCTGATCAAACAAATCTTGGATCTGAGGCCCGGAGCAGGCAGCAATATCTATAAAGTCCTCGGACAGGTCAAGGCTGAGCTGAGGACAACACCAGCCGCAGTGCCTACACCTCCACTGCCTGCGCCTCGGCCTGCTGAGCCAACACCACACGCTCCTCAGGACATGGAATCGCCACCGGCCATGGCCACACCTCCGCCTCCACCGTCTACACATGTGGAGGACATCCCGGACCTAACCCGTTGGAGGAAGTCGCAGGCTCTTTACGGAAAATTCATGGAGGAAATCGACCTGAAGCCTGTGTCCCATTCAGGGATCGACCACCTCGATCTGGTGGATGCGACCCTAGATCTAAAGGACAGGGTGAGCTTCGTCCCGCGACTCCTGCCCACGGAGAGAACCAATCTGGCCCAACAACTTGGCGCTTTCTTAGAGCGCGCCCTGGACCTGGATCCTTCTCTTTGCGAGAAAATATCCGGGCTCAGGGCCGCCTTGTCATCCTGACTCTCTCTGAGGAATTTGTAAATAGTCTTTCTTAACTCTCCGGAGTGTACTATTGACTAAGATGTCAATAAAGACGTTTTTCATTGTCACCAGACGATACTTTGGTTCCCAGTGGCCGAGACACAGTTAAGGACAGCTAGGTCGAATGTTTGTCGCAGGCTTCTGTTGAGCGTTCAGGGACAGTTGAGCTGGTCTACACTGAAAAATATGTTTTTGATAATGCATCAGTTTCTGACTTAATTTGAGGTGCTGATCACGAATATAATGTTAGTTTTTATGTATCTTATCAATTTTTAGAGATATAACATATACATATTTAGGCCACAATGTGGTACATCAGTCCATATAAGCGGTACGAAAAACACATTGAACTCAAATAAAAACTGAGAACGTCATACCAAAAGGTACTTTATTTACTGTAGTATAAGAAACCCGAACTATACAAAACAAATGTAAAATGCTACAGTCAATCCTTCATGAATTTCAACCTTTTTGATTTTCTCTTATAAGTGAATTCCGGCAGGTGGCGGGACAGCAGTAATCTGCCATCATGTGGCAGTCCCAGACACCTTGACATCTCTCGTCCATCACTTTCATGTCTTGATGGAATCGCTCGCCTTGTTCATCACTATATGCACCGAGATTATCATGGAATTTGTCCAGGTGACTATTCAAGTAGTGAACCTTAATACTCATATTTACACCCAAAGCTTCATAGCTTTTAAGCATATTTTGGACACTCTTTGTAATTATCGTCTCATCTATTACCTAAAAAAAATCCATGTAATGCAGCCTTAAAGCCTGACCATGCTGCTTCTTCAATTCCATTCATGGTTATTAGACATTTTTTGTCATTCAGGAGTCTCTTGATTTAAGGTCGTCAAAAACTCCTGCTTTTATCTTTTCTAGGCTAATATCTGGAAAAAAAAAAGGCATATATATTTGAAGCATTCTCCATCTTTATCTAGAGCCTTAACAAACTGCTGACATAAACCTAGCTTTATATGTAATGGTGGTAGAATGATTTTTTCCCCGAGTCACCAAAGGTTTGCTAATCACATTAGATTTTCCTACTGTAAGTTCATTTCGAAGAGGCCATTTGTTTGTTTTCCAATGTATTTGCCATGCCCTGCTATCCCACATGCATAAAAAACAAGGATACTTAGTGTATCCGCTTTGAAATCCCAGTAAAAAGTTAACCATTTTTAAATCAACGCAAATAAACCAATTACGCTCATTGTATTTGATTTTATTCAAGATGGTTTTTATATTTTCAAGATTCTCCTTCATTTTTGTTGTATACGCTATTGGAATGGATGCATATTTATTTCCATTATGAAGTAAAACACATTTGAGGCTACACGCGGAACCATCGATAATTAGACGCCAATCTTCAGGACGGTATTCGTCTAGTTTTAAAAGGTGTAGTAAGCCTTTTACATTAGTGCAGTAAAACAGATTTGCATCCTGCTGATAGAAAGGAAGGAACGAACTTTCTCTTGTCCGATAAAATGTTACGTTGACATCGTCTTCGAGTTGGCTCATTTCTTTTAATCTTGATGCAAGCAGTTCCGCATCTTGCTTTGAAAGTCTCAGGTCACGTGTCAAATCATTCAGTTTTGGTTGTGAAAAAAAGTTTTGGACATTCTTGTTCTCCATAGTTCTCACTATCAGAATCATCCAGTTCGATATCTTTTTTGTGTGGTGTCTTCTGATTCATCATAAAGAGGATTATTAGCACTGGATGAAAAAACTGGAGGGGACTATTGGGCTGTGTGGTATTGGAAGTCTAGCTGAATATAGGTCTTTGTATATAAGCTTTTTCTTACCATTCCAGTTAAAGTGTTTCAAGTCTTGTACGCAAAGTAACAATCATTGTCATGATTTTTTGGCTCTCGCCAAACCATAGGGATCCCAAATGTCAGTTGCCTTTCACCCTTTGTCCACAGGCGCAGTGTTTCGACACACGTTTTGCATACCTTTTGTGGAGCCCATGTCTTGTCTGGTCTCCTAATTTTATACCAAAATATGCGAAATACGCCCGCTTTACAAAGTCTGTTATTGCATTTCTTTGCGCCTTTTACAGTATATTCGCCACATATATAACAGAAAATATTTGGGTCGTTTTTGCAGGATCTTCTTTGGAAACCATGTCTGGAAGTGAATTTATTAATGTGTTAAAATTTTATTTTCATAAAGTTGATGGCATAGCTTTTAAATGAATGATGCTTGAAATAAAAATTTTTATTAAATTTAATCTGTGTGAATAAAATATATTTTCACTAAAAATTTAAATACTTATTTAATTTTTGACAATTTCAAATCAGAAGTGATGGTATAATGTTTGGAAGTGATTTATTTTAAATGTTAAAATTTTATTTTTATATGAAGTTTAATGGCGTATGTTTTTAGAAGAACTTTGAGATGTGATGATTGTAAAAATTATGAAGCAATCATGATGACTTGGCAGTTTTCTTTATGAAAATATTATTTTGGTGAAATACACTTTATGGTGATTATCTATAGATTTTGAATGACATACAGAAAAACTAAGAGCAGATTCGGAATCAGCGCCATTGGGTTACCCAAAAGCATTTTAAATGCTCAAACATCAAAAACCTTTTACAATTTTGTAGACCTGTGTTACCCACACCTCCAAGCGTTGCCTCGGGGGAGGCAACATCTGTTTAGTCAAAATTGGCCAAGTTTTGTTACTCAACGACTGGTCACCCGGCTGGAGGTATCAATCAATATTGTCGCTAAGTATTTATTATTTTATTAACACAGTTACATTTTTTATATTTTACTACTCTGTAAACTTCCCTCATTGCTTATCTTTTGTTTATCATTCATAGTTTGTTCTTGTCTTGAATAGATTGCTGTCAGCTTGGAGTTTGTCTTTTATAATTTTCCACGTGGCAACATTCACAGTGAGGTCGTCTGTGGTGGACACCGCGTTCTTTGCTGATGTCTGCAAACCTCAGAGTGGTTCGATAAAGGAGGATTTGAACGACAAGCGGCCACGGCAGAAATCTTGAGAGATTAAAGGGACTCACATGAGGTGAGCATTGCAAGTCTGAACTTAACTGGACTACATCCCTCGCCATGCTGATCCACTGTCAAAACTCCTCGGTTCCTGCTGTTTCCCAACGATGCCATCTGAGGGAAACAACACCGGGATCCTTCCTTTTGGGCCGGAGACGGCGAATACAACACATTCCGTGAGGTAGGGTACACATTTCTGGTTTGGTCGTAAACTGTGGAACTGCTGGGAACCTTAGGGCAGAACGGTCCTATCCTATAATCCCATAACACGGCACAGATCCACGACCTAGGGCAGAACGGTCCTATCCTAGAATCCCATAACACGGCACAGATCCACAACCTAGGCACAGGACGGTCCTATCCTAGAATCCCATAACACGGCACAGATCCACAACCTAGGCACAGAACGGTCCTATCCTAGAATCCCATAACACGGCACAGATCCACAACCTAGGGCAGGACGGTCCTATCCTAGAATCCCATAACACGGCACAGATCCACAACCTAGGACAGAACGGTCCTATCCTAGAATCCCATAACACGGCACAGATCCACAACCTAGGGACAGAACGGTCCTATCCTAGAATCCCATAACACGGCACAGATCCACAACCTAGGGCAGGACGGTCCTATCCTAGAATCCCATAACACGGCACAGATCCACAACCTAGGGCAGACGGTCCTATCCTAGAATCCCATAACACGGCACAGATCCACAACCTAGGGCAGGACGGTCCTATCCTAGAATCCCATAACACGGCACAGATCCACAACCTAGGGCAGACGGTCCTATCCTAGAATCCCATAACACGGCACAGATCCACAACCTAGGGCAGGACGGTCCTATCCTAGAATCCCATAACACGGCACAGATCCACAACCTAGGGCAGACGGTCCTATCCTAGAATCCCATAACACGGCACAGATCCACAACCTAGGGCAGGAACGGTCCTATCCTAGAATCCCATAACACGGCACAGATCCACAACCCTAGGGCAGGACGGTCCTATCCTAGAATCCCATAACACGGCACAGATCCACAACCTAGGGCAGGACGGTCCTATCCTAGAATCCCATAACACGGCACAGATCCACAACCTAGGGCAGGACGGTCCTATCCTAGAATCCCATAACACGGCACAGATCCACAACCTAGGGCAGAACGGTCCTATCCTAGAATCCCATAACACGGCACAGATCCACAACCTAGGGCAGGAACGGGTCCTATCCTAGAATCCCATAACACGGCACAGATCCACAACCTAGGGCAGGACGGTCCTATCCTAGAATCCCATAACACGGCACAGATCCACAACCTAGGGCAGAACGGTCCTATCCTAGAATCCCATAACACGGCACAGATCCACAACCTAGGGCAGAACGGTCCTATCCTAGAATCCCATAACACGGCACAGATCCACAACCTAGGGCAGGACGGTCCTATCCTAGAATCCCATAACACGGCACAGATCCACAACCTAGGGCAGGACGGTCCGATCCTAGAATCCCATAACACGGCACTGATCCACAACCTAGGGCAGAACGGTCCCTATCCTATAATCCCATAACACGGCACAGATCCACAACCTAGGGGCAGGACGGTCCTATCTAGAATCCCATAACACGGCACAGATCCACAACCTAGGGCAGGACGGTCCTATCCTAGAATCCCATAACACGGCACAGATCCACAACCTAGGGCTGGCAGGTCCTATCCTAGAATCCCATAACACGGCATAAAGTGGGACATCTCAGATCATCCTAATTATAGGAAATTTAATAAATAAAATTCAATACTTAAATATTTTAATTATGTAAAAAATGTAATCAAAAAAGAAAGAAGAGAATAAAACTTCCAGTAGAATTCCATTAGAAATTGGAGAAGCTCTCAAAAATCGATTTCTCATCTAAATGGATAGCTACTCCCCGCTTTTTTCAACCTTGGCAACACTGCCATGTCTGTGATAGGATTTTGTAGTCTGCCATTGTCTTCTGCCCTTGTTTAAATCATTGCTTTCGTTATAGAGGTGCTACAGTACCTGATCCTACAATATGTGTGTCGGACATCAGGCTTCAGGTGGGCAAATTATTCCAAATGGAATCACCGCGTAGTAAAAGTGCTCTGCTCCAAGTAAATTCATGGAGCCATAATTTAAGGAAGTGGTAAGACTTTGATGTCGTCGTTTTTACACTTGGTTATCTCATGTGTCTTCAATAAAGGTCACTGTAATATCTTTCAGAGTTATTGTCCCGATATACATGCTGAAACTTCCTTAAGTTTTGTCCATGAGTGTATATACACTTGGTATCTCGTGTGCCTTCAATAAAGGTCACTGTAATATCTTTTATTTTCCCGGTATACATGCTGAAACTTCCTTAAGTTTTGTCCATGAGTGTAGGCTAAATATTAAGGCATAGAATTGCGGATGACAAACCGACCAGAAGTCCCACCCAGGTTTGTCCCAGCCACGTCTTTTGCCCGCCATCACCTGGCCCGGATGTTCAGTCTAGACGAAGTCTTCTCAAAACACTGATTCCTATTGGAGCATTGTGTCGGTTTATCGCGACCAGCGGGACATTTTCTGTCTACCCTGAAGATAGAGGTTTCCTGACATTCTTTGTTCTCAAGAATTAAAACAGAATAAAACACACTTCGATAGTAAATATTTTTCATTCTCTCGACGCTTCTCGACAAAAATATTCTGTCCTCCTCAGGAACAAATAAAAATTGAGGCATTAACAAGGCGTTATAAATATTATTTTTTTTTTTACAACGCCAAATGCTTTAATTTTTATTTTGTTCCTAACGAGGATAAATTATTTTTGTCGAAACGTCGAGATAATAAAAAACATTTACAGGCCGAAGTGTTTTTAATTCTGAGAACAAATTCCAGTTGAAATATTGTCACCTTGTCCAAACTAAGAAATGGAATGTATGTGAGGCAGTTGTACAGATGTGGTTTCTTCAGGTCGCCAACCTACGTCACTCGAATGTATGTGAGGCAGTTGTACGAGAATGTGGTTTCCTCAGGTCGCCAACCTACGTCACTCGAATGTATGTGAGGCAGTTTACGAGATGTGGTTTCTTCAGTTCGCCAACCTACGTCACTCGAATGTATGTGAGGCAGTTGTACGAGATTCTTCAGGTCGCCAACCTACGTCACTCGAATGTATGTGAGGCAGTTGTACGAGATGTGGTTTCTTCAGTTCGCCAACCTACGTCCCACTCGAATGTATGTGAGGCAGTTGTACGAGATTCTTCAGGTCGCCAACCTACGTCACTCGAATGTATGTGAGGCAGTTGTACGAGATTCTTCAGGTCGCCAACCTACGTCACTCGAATGTATGTGAGGCAGTTGTACGAGATTCTTCAGGTCGCCAACCTACCTCACTCGAATGTATGTGAGGCAAGTTGTACGAGATTTCTTCAGGTCGCCAACCTACGTCACTACGAATGTATGTGAGGCAGTTGTACGAGATTCTTCAGGTCGCCAACCTACGTCACTCGAATGTATGTGAGGCAGTTGTACGAGATGTGGTTTCCTCAGGTCGCCAACCTACGTCACTCGAATGTTTGTGCAGCTTCACAATCATGGCGAAATAATAAACAAGCCAATGAAGTATTAAAAACACTCCCTGATTCGTACATACTGCTGTTGAAACAACTCTACAATAGTGTAGACGACTGGAAAATACCCAGCAATTTGGACTAATTCCACTATACACCCAATCTTTAAAATGGTATAAGAACAGCCCCTCCAACTACCGAGGTATTGCACTGATTAGCAATGTATCAAAGCTTTTCACTTCAATCCTACAGATCAAGACTGGAGGAATGGGTCGAGGGAAGAAGGGTTATACAGGAAAATCAAGCGGGATTTAGAAAAGGAAGATCATGTATTGGCTACATATTTACACTAACTACTTTAATCCAACTATCATTAAGAAAAAAGAGGGGAAAACTATATGTCTTTTTTGTCGATCTAAGGAAGGCATTTGATACTGTACCTCACTCAATACTTTGGAAAAAACTTTACAACCTAGCATAAGTTACCAATTCATAAGTACGATCAGAAGTTACTATGAACAAGCAACTATAGCTATCAGATGGAAGGGATCATTTACGGAAAGTATTAAGATAAACTCGGGAGTCCTCCAGGGAGAACCACTTTCCCCACTGCTCTTTATATTATTTATCACGGACTTAATCAAAATTTATAATAATTCAGACCTGCCGAGTGTAAATTTGCCAGAATTTGGAGATATCCATTTACTGCTGTACGCCGACGACATAGCAATTATAGGTGAGTCCAGGATGAACCTCCAAAAGAAGATAAAAAATACTGAAAGAATATCTCGATGAGAACTTAATGACACTAAATGAGTCCAAGTCAAAGATTATGGTGTTCCGTAATGGAGGTAAACCCTCAAATAAGGATAGATGGTTCTGGAATGATAAACCCATAACAATAACTTCAAGATATACATACTTGGGATTCCCTCTGACACCAACAATAACAACTACTTCACCCGGCAAATTACTTAAAGGAAAAGCACTTACAGCAATTAACGCCACACACCCAATATTAATAAAATCAAAAGCAAAGTCAATAAATTTATCAATCAAACTCTTTGATACAATAGTGAGAGCTGTCCTGATGTATGCCGCTCCATTGGGGCAACAGAGCATAAAGACTTACTGGACAGTATACAAGACATATTTATCCGTAGGTTCCTGAATCTGCCCAGATACACTCCAGGCTACATAATCAGATTAGAAACCGGTCGTATCTCATTGAGTGTAACAGCTTTAAAATTAACCCTGAAGTATTGGCTGCGGGTGTTGAATATGAGCAGTGACAGATTGCCGCGTATATGTTTTAATAGAACACGGGAACTGTCTAATGCTTCGGGCACACCCATCGGTTTCATTAAAAAGCTCACCAATCTGCTTAACAATAATGGATCCCCTGCACTTGTTTCCTGTGATGATCCTGAAACGCTGAGAAGCGCGATTACAGGGCTCTTAAAAACAGCGGCAGACCAATCTATACAAAACGACCTTACAAGAATGGATAAATCTAAGCTATACTCTCACTACAAAGACATTCACATATCTTTCATGACGGAGGGATACCTTTTAGGGGATTTTCCTTTCCCGGTTGTAAGACTACTCGCACAAGTTAGAATACTTTCAAGTTTTTTTAGAGAAAACCACACCAAGATGCTCTGCGGTGAGGACCCGATTTGTACCTTCTGTAATTCAAAACAAAAAAATGATATCACCCACTATATTTTTGATTGCTCTGCTCTGAAGAAGAAGAGAACCCTTATGCTCAAAACTGGGCAACTCTGTGCTTCACTTCCATCAATAATTGACAATATGACTCAGAAGAAGGCCAAGTGACACTCACTCCTCACTTTCTTACTGCTACTCTTTTTGTGTTGTTTTTTCTTGCTTCCCTCTTTCTCTTTCTTTTTTTTTTCTGTTTATATTGTTGTTTCCTTTGTCTCACTGCTTTGTTCTTATGCATACCTCTGGTGAATCCTGTATAGGGTCAGTGACCCTAAATAAAGGCTTTTTGTTGTTGTTGTATAAACAAGCCGCTAAATTCGATGCTACCCCGGGGGTTGGTCCCTGTTGCCGCTACGAGGTGTGAAGACCATTCTCTTGTCCACTAGCTCGTTGTGTCTGGAGATTTTTTGAAACAAAACCCTTGGCGCTAGAATTCATCTTAATTTTAAGTCTAAAATACCCTCCGAAATAAAATTAAAAATGAAGATGGCAATAAGAAACAACAATTGTTCAAAGATGAGGAATACAGGATTGAAGGATGGTCTGCCATCGATCACAGAAATGAAGAAGCGGAGGATTGAACCAAGAAAGAAACCCGGACCTCCACAAGTAGACAAACCTACATGTATAGAGGATAATTAATTGACGTCGAGCCAGGTCAGGAATTATTCCAAGAAAGATATAGCACCAGGAAATATGGATTGGATCCAGCGATGGGCTTGGTGACCATCCAAATATGTTCGACAACAAAGATTGATCAGTTTTGTCAGAAAAATGGTTTTGGTGCCCGAGTCCACCTGTAGTCCCAGTGAAGTGTCTTCCCAAGAAACATTCCTCCAAGAACTGACACAGCTGATCCCAGGTGTCTGAAGTTTTAACCAACTCGAGGATGTTTGCCCCATGTCCCGCCGCGTCAATGAGGAGAACTTTGGCGCAAATTGCGAAAACAATTCGTCCTCTAGCTTAGCTATAAAAGTAAAAAAGATCAAAAACACATATTAAATAATTTCAATTTATTTTAATAATTTGAATATTTTGGAAGTCCTGCCATCAGCGGCGACCACCCACAGGCAGGACTTCCAAGCCATAGAACATTCTCAAGCTTAAACGCCGAGTTTTGGTGACAGACATTTCTGTGCAGCACCACGGACCACGACTTGTAACAACGCGGCAGCTGATTTCTCACAGGAGACGTTCACGGCCGCGACAGGATAAGACGTTGTGAACCGAAGCCTTTCCTGCTAGGTTTCAACTTTTCGTTCTACGTACAATATCTTACGTACTTGTACCTTCGGGTGGAGTGTAAGACTGCGTGATGTGTGAAGACCGGGGGGAGATGATGGCGCCGGGGGGATGGGAGACGTACCTTTCAAGTCTGGTGCACACATAATGGTGTACGGCTGGTATCTCACGGCGGCACCGGTCCTAGTGTAGGACAGACGGCTGGTATCTCACGGCGGCACCAGTCCTAGTGGGGACAAACAGCTGGTATCTCCACGGCGGCACCAGTCCTAGTGTAGGACAGACGGCTGGTATCTCACGGCGGCACCAGTCCTAGTGCGGACAAACAGCTGGTATCTCACAGCGGCACCGGTCCTAGTGTAGGACAGACGGGCTGGTATCTCACGGCGGCACCGGTCCTAGTGTAGGACAGACGGCTGGTATCTCACGGCGGCACCAGTCCTAGTGCGGGACAGACGGCTGGTATCTCACGGCGGCACCAGTCCTAGTGCGGGACAAACAGCTGGTATCTCACGGCGGCACCAGTCCTAGTGCAGGGACAGGACGGCTGGTATCTCACGGCGGCACCAGTCCTAGTGTAGGACAGACGGCTGGTATCTCACGGCGGCACCGGTCCCTAGTGTAGGACAGACGGCTGGTATCTCACGGCGGCAACCAGGTCCTAGTGTAGGACAGACGGCTGGTATCTCACGGCGGCACCAGTCCTAGTGCAGGACAGACGGCTGTATCTCACGGCGGCACCAGTCCTAGTGTAGGACAGACGGCTGGTATCTCACGGCGGCACCAGTCCTAGTGTAGGACAGACGGCTGGTATCTCACGGCGGCACCAGGTCCTAGTGTAGGACAGACGGCTGGTATCTCACGGCGGGCACCTGTCCTAGTGCAGGACAGACGGCTTGTATCTCACGGCGGCACCAGTCCTAGTGTAGACAGACAGGCTGTATCTCACGGCGGCACCTGTCCTAGTGTAGGACAGACGGCTGGTATCTCACGGCGCGGCACCAGTCCTAGTGTAGGACAAGACAGCTGGTATCTCACGGCGGCACCAGTCCTAGTGCAGGACAGGACGGGCTGGTATCTCACGGCGGCAACCTTCCTAGTGTAGGACAGACGGGCTGGTATCTCACGGCGGCACCAGTCCTAGTGTAGGACAGAACAGCTGGTATCTCACGGCGGCACCGGTCCTAGTGTAGGACAGACGGCTGGTATCTCTCACGGCGGCACCAGTCCTAGTGTTAGGACAGACGGCTGGTATCTCACGGCGGCACCAGTCCTAGTGTAGGACAGACGGCTGGTATCTCACGGCGGCACCAGTCCTAGGTAGGACAGACGGCTGTATCTCACGGCGGCACACGGTCCTAGTGTAGGACAGACGGCTGGTATCTCAACGGCGGCCAGCCTGTCCTAGTGTAGGACAGACGGCTGGTATCTCACGGCGGCACCAGGTCCTAGTGTAGGACAGACAGGCTGGTATCTCACGGGCGGCACCAGGTCCTAGTGTAGGACAGACGGCTGGTATCTCACGGCGGCAACCTGTCCTAGTGTAGGACAGACGGCTGGTATCTCACGGCGGCACCTGTCCTAGTGTAGACAGAACGGCTGGTATCTCACCGGCGGCACCAGTCTAGTGTAGGACAAACAGCTGGTATCTCACGGGCGGCACCGGTCCTAGTGTAGGACAGACGGCTGGTATCTCACGGCGGCACCAGTCCTAGTGTAGGACAAACAGCTGGTATCTCACGGCGGCACCAGTCCTAGTGTAGGACAGACGGCTGGTATCTCACGCGGCACCAGTCCTAGTGTAGGACAGACGGCTGGTATCTCACGGCGGCACCAGTCCTAGTGCAGGACAGACGGCTGGTATCTCACGGCGGCACCGGTCCTAGTGTAGGACAGACGGCTGGTATCTCACGGCGGCACCTTGTCCTAGTGTAGGACAGACGGCTGGTATCTCACGGCGGCACCAGTCCTAGTGTAGGACAGACGGCTGGTATCTCACGGCGGCACCAGTCCTAGTGTAGGACAGACGGCTGGTATCTCACGGCGGCACCAGTTTTAGTGTAGGACAAACAGCTGGTATCTCACGGCGGCAACCAGTGCTAGGTGTAGGACAGACGGCTGGTATCTCACGGCGGCACCAGTCCTAGTGGTAGGACAGACGGCTGGTATCTCACGGCGGCACCAGTCCTAGTGTAGGACAGACGGCTGGTATCTCACGGCGGCACCAGTCCTAGTGTAGGACAGACGGCTGGTATCTCACGGCGGCACCAGTCCTAGTGCGGGACAGACGGCTGGTATCTCACGGCGGCACCAGTCCTAGTGCGGAATAACAGCTGGTATCTCACGGCGGCACCAGTCCTAGTGCGGGACAGACGGCTGGTATCTCACGGCGGCACCAGTCCTAGTGCGGGACAAACAGCTGGTATCTCACGGCGGGCACCAGTCCTAGTGTAGGACAGACGGCTGGTATCTCACGGCGGCACCAACCCTAGTGTAGGACAGACGGCTGGTATCTCACGGCGGCACCAGTCCTAGTGTAGGACAGACGGCTGGTATCTCACGGCGGCACCAGTCCTAGTGTGGGACAGACGGCTGGTATCTCACGGCGGCACCAGTCCTAGTGCGGGACAGACGGGCTGGTATCTCACGGCGGCACCAGTCCTAGTGCGGAATAACAGCTGGTATCTCACGGCGGCACCAGTCCTAGTGTAGGACAGACGGCTGGTATCTCACGGCGGCACCAGTCCTAGTGCGGAATAACAGCTGGTATCTCACGGCGGCACCAGTCCTAGTGCGGGACAGACGGCTGGTATCTCACGGCGGCACCAGTCCTAGTGTAGGACAGACGGCTGGTATCTCACGGCGGCACCAGTCCTAGTGTAGGACAGACGGCTGGTATCTCACGGCGGCACCAGTCCTAGTGTAGGACAGACGGCTGGTATCTCACGGCGGCACCAGTCCTAGTGCGGAATAACAGCTGGTATCTCACGGCGGCACCAGTCCTAGTGCGGGACAGACGGCTGGTATCTCACGGCGGCACCAGTCCTAGTGTAGGACAGACGGCTGGTAATCTCACGGCGGCACCAGTCCTAGTGTAGGACAGACGGCTGGTATCTCACGGCGGCACCAGTCCTAGTGCAGGACAGACGGCTGGTATCTCACGGCGGCACCAGTCCTAGTGCGGGACAGACGGCTGGTATCTCACGGCGGCACCAGTCCTAGTGCGGGACAGAACGGCTGGTATCTCACGGCGGCACCAGTCCTAGTGCGGGACAAACAGCTGGTATCTCACGGCGGCACCAGTCCTAGTGCGGGACAAACAGCTGGTATCTCACGGCGGCACCAGTCCTAGTGTGGACAGACGGCTGGTATCTCACGGCGGCACCAGTCCTAGTGTAGGACAGACGGCTGGTATCTCACGGCGGCACCAGTCCTAGTGTAGGACAGACGGCTGGTATCTCACGGCGGCACCAGTCCTAGTGCGGAATAACAGCTGGTATCTCACGGCGGCACCAGTCCTAGTGCGGGACAGACAGCTGGTATCTCACGGCGGCACCAGTCCTAGTGTAGGACAGACGGCTGGTATCTCACGGCGGCACCAGTCCTAGTGTAGGACAGACGGCTGGTATCTCACGGCGGCACCAGTCCTAGTGCGGGACAAACAGCTGGTATCTCACGGCGGCATCAGTCCTAGTGCGGGACAGACGGCTGGTATCTCACGGCGGCACCAGTCCTAGTGTAGGACAGACGGCTGGTATCTCACGGCGGCACCAGTCCTAGTGCTAACAAACGGCTGGTATCTGACGGCCGGCACCAGTCCTAGTGTAGGACAGACGGCTGGTATCTCACGGCGGCACCAGTCCTAGTGCAGGACAGACGGCTGGTATCTCACGGCGGCACCAGTCCTAGTGTAGGACAGACGGCTGGTATCTCACGGCGGCACCAGTCCTAGTGTAGGACAGACGGCTGGTATCTCACGGCGGCACCAGTCCTAGTGTAGGACAGACGGCTGGTATCTCACGGCGGCACCAGTCCTAGTGTAGGACAGACGGCTGGTATCTCACGGCGGCACCGGTCCTAGTGTAGGACAGACGGCTGGTATCTCACGGCGGCACCAGTCCTAGTGTAGGACAGACGGCTGGTATCTCACGGCGGCACCAGTCCTAGTGTAGGACAGACGGCTGGTATCTCACGGCGGCACCGGTCCTAGTGTAGGACAGACGGCTGGTATCTCACGGCGGCACCAGTCCTAGTGTAGGACAGACGGCTGGTATCTCACGGCGGCACCAGTCCTAGTGTAGGACAGACGGCTGGTATCTCACGGCGGCACCAGTCCTAGTGTAGGACAGACGGCTGGTATCTCACGGCGGCACCAGTCCTAGTGTAGGACAGACGGCTGGTATCTCACGGCGGCACCAGTCCTAGTGTAGGACAGACGGCTGGTATCTCACGGCGGCACCGGTCCTAGTGTAGGACAGACGGCTGGTATCTCACGGCGGCACCAGTCCTAGTGTAGGACAGACGGCTGGTATCTCACGGCGGCACCAACCCTAGTGTAGGACAGACGGCTGGTATCTCACCGCGGCACCAGTCCTAGTGTAGGACAGACGGCTGGTATCTCACGGCGGCACCAACCCTAGTGTTGGACAGACGGCTGGTATCTCACGGCGGCACCAACCCTAGTGTAGGACAGACGGCTGGTATCTCACGGCGGCACCAACCCTAGTGTAGGACAGACGGCTGGTATCTCACGGCGGCACCAACCCTAGTGTAGGACAGACGGCTGGTATCTCACGGCGGCACCAACCCTAGTGTAGGACAGACGGCTGGTATCTCACGGCGGCACCAACCCTAGTGTAGGACAGACGGCTGGTATCTCACGGCGGCACCAACCCTAGTGTAGGACAGACGGCTGGTATCTCACGGCGGCACCAACCCTAGTGTAGGACAGACGGCTGGTATCTCACGGCGGCACCAACCCTAGTGTAGGACAGACGGCTGTATCTCACGGCGGCACCAACCCTAGTGTAGGACAGACGGCTGGTATCTCACGGCGGCACCAACCCTAGTGTAGGACAGACGGCTGGTATCTCACGGCGGCACCAACCCTAGTGTAGGACAGACGGCTGGTATCTCACGGCGGCACCAACCCTAGTGTAGGACAGACGGCTGGTATCTCACGGCGGGCACCGGTGGCGGCTGGTATAAGGTAAAATAAACTTTGTATCAATATTTAGAACAAGAGAAGAAGCTCCAATCTGCCCAATAAATCCAAAGACAGATGGGCGACAAGATGCTGTACATGCTATTTCTTCAAAGCACTCGAACATGACTTTCCTGCCAAGTTGGCTACAGTCGGGAGGGCTGGACGGTGTGTCCACCGCTGAACGCCGTCCGTGTACGCTGAGGTCGGGTGGGACACAACAAGAACCGTCGAACTCGGCGGGAACGATAAACACACAGTACAATTTTATAAGTTAATTTGCCACTTCCAAAGGAGTTCATTTGTTTATCTCCATAGCCGCCAACACGACGCTATTCCATCGTACAGCGACGTCTACATTGGCCCGTTCACTGTTTGTGAGACATCCCGCACATATTGACTCTGTTACCGGGGTAGTCTGGCAAGTTTTGTGCATCACACGGCATGACCAAGGCTTTAGGTTTTTAAAAACGGTGAGCGAAGGTAAGGCAAATTTTACAATCCATTGCTTCTGGTCTCAAGTCGAAAGGAATTGAATAACCTGCCAGAGGAGTCGCTTCAGCATTTGTGACATTTGATGGACTGACCACTACATTGGATCGCCAGAAGCTTGTCAACGGAATATAGCCGGATTTGGTTCTCGTGGCTTTCTAGAGGGTTCGGCTTATTTCTGACCTGATGACAGAGGTCGACAGAGAAGGGAGCAGTTCGCTGACACGAACTTAGCAGTTTAACAACGATCCATCGGCACAACATGTGACCGCCACATCCTGTCCTCACTGGTCTAATGGCACGGCTGCCAAACCTGCGTGGTCAAGATTCCGACTAGAAGGTTTGCAATTTCCCCGCGGCGCAAACACCGGGCTGTTCCCATGGCAGCCTTTGTCCCTGCCGCTGCCCAGGACAACCCCATTCTTCTTCTTTGAAAGGTTCCTTTTATCTATGTTCCTCTTTATCTCCCGCGGTAGCTCCACCGTGTTTACAACTTGTTCCTTGGATTGGTTGCTTTATTCCAAACTTTTTATTTATTTAGATGTAGTGAATCCGCTATGTACGGCAACGTTCAGTTCCACTGTGTACGGCAACGTTCAGTTCTACTGTGTACGGCAACTTACAGTTCCACTGTGTACGGCAACTTACAGTTCCACTGTGTACGGCAACGTTCAGTTCTACTGTGTACGGCAACGTTCAGTTCCACTGTGTACGGCAACGTTCAGTTCCACTGTGTACGGCAACGTTCAGTACTACTGTGTACGGCAACGTTCAGTTCTACTGTGTACGGCAACGTTCAGTTCTAGTGTGTACGGCAACGTTCAGTTCTACTGTGTACGGCAACGTTCAGTTCTAGTGTGTACGGCAACGTTCAGTTCTACTGTGTACGGCAACGTTCAGTACTACTGTGTACGGCAACCTTCAGTTCCACTGTGTACGGCAACGTTCAGCACTACTGTGTACGGCAACGTTCAGTTCTACTGTGTACGGCAACGTTCAGTTCTAGTGTGTACGGCAACGTTCAGTTCTACTGTGTACGGCAACGTTCAGTACTACTGTGTACGGCAACCTTCAGTTCCACTGTGTACGGCAACGTTCAGCACTACTGTGTACGGCAACGTACAGTTCCACTGTGTACGGCAACGTTCAGTTCCACTGTGTACGGCAACGTTCAGTACTACTGTGTACGGCAACGTTCAGTACTACTGTGTACGGCAACGTTCAGTACTACTGTGTACGGCAACGGTCAGTTCTACTGTGTACGGCAACGTTCAGTACTACTGTGTACGGCAACGGTCAGTTCTAATGTGTACGGCAACGTTCAGTTCCACTGTGTACGGCAACGTTCAGTACTACTGTGTACGGCAAAGTTCAGTACTACTGTGTACGGCAACGTTCAGTACTACTGTGTACGGCAACGGTCAGTTCTACTGTGTACGGCAACGTTCAGTTCCACTGTGTACGGCAACGTTCAGTACTACTGTGTACGGCAACGTTCAGTTCTACTGTGTACGGCAACGTTCAGTACTACTGTGTACGGCAACGTTCAGTTCCACTGTGTACGGCAACGTTCAGTACTACTGTGTACGGCAACGTTCAGTACTACTGTGTACGGCAACGGTCAGTTCTACTGTGTACGGCAACGTTCAGTTCCACTGTGTACGGCAACGTTCAGTACTACTGTGTACGGCAACGGTCAGTTCTACTGTGTACGGCAACGTTCAGTTCCACTGTGTACGGCAACGTTCAGTACTACTGTGTACGGCAACGTTCAGTACTACTGTGTACGGCAACGGTCAGTTCTACTGTGTACGGCAACGTTCAGTTCCACTGTGTACGGCAACGTTCAGTACTACTGTGTACGGCAACGTTCAGTACTACTGTGTACGGCAACGTTCAGTACCACTCAGTACGGCAACGTTCAGTTCCACTGTGTACGGCAACGTTCAGTTCCACTGTGTACGGCAACGTTCAGTTACTGTGTACGGCAACGTACAGTTCTACTGTGTACGGCAACGTTCAGTACTACTGTGTACGGCATCGTTCAGTCTACTGTGTACGGCAACGTTCAGTTCCACTGTGTACGGCAACGTTCAGTACTGCTGTGTACGGCAACGTTCAGTTCCACTGTGTACGGCAACGTTCAGTACTGCTGTGTACGGCAACGTTCAGTACTACTGTGTACGGCAACGTACAGTTCTACTGTGTACGGCAACGTTCAGTACTACAGTGTAAGGCAACGTTCAGTACTACTGTGTACGTCAACGTTCAGTTCCACTGTGTACGGCAACGTTCAGTTCCACTGTGTACGGCAACGTTCATTTCTACTGTGTACGGCAACGTTCAGTTCTACTGTGTACGGCAACGTTCAGTTCCACTGTGTACGGCAACGTTCAGTACTACTGTGTACGGCAACGTTCAATTCCACTGTGTAACGGCAACGTTCAGTTCCACTGTGTACGGAAACGTTCAGTTCCACTGTGTAACGGCAACGTTCAGTTCTACTGTGTACGGCAACGTTCAATTCTACTTTGTACGGCAAAGTTCAGTTCTACTGTGTACGGCAACGTTCAGTTCTACTGTGTACGGCAACGTTCAGTTCCACTGTGTACGGCAACATTCAGTGTCACTGTGTACGGCAACGTTCAGTTCTACTGTGTACGGCAACGTTCAGTACTGCTGTGTACGGCAACGTTCGGTTCTACTGTGTACGGCAACGTTCAGTACTGTTGTGTACGGCAACGTTCGGTTCTACTGTGTACGGCAACGTTCAGTTCTACTGTGTACGGCAACGTTCAGTACTGCTGTGTACGGCAACGTTCGGTTCTACTGTGTACGGCAACGTTTAGTACTACTGTGTACGGCAACGTTCGGTTCTACTGTGTACGGCAACGTTCAGTACTGCTGTGTACGGCAACGTTCGGTTCTACTGTGTACAGCGACGTTCAGTACTACTTTGTACGGCAACGTTCAGTTCTACTGTGTACGGCAACGTTCAGTACTACTTTGTACGGCAACGTTCGGTACTGCTGTGTACGGCAACGTTCAGTATTGCTGTGTACGGCAACGTACAGTTCTACTGTGTACGGCAACGTTCAGTTCCACTGTGTACGGCAACGTTCAGTACTGCTGTGTACGGCAACGTTCAGTACTACTGTGTACGGCAACGTACAGTTCTACTGTGTACGGCAACGTTCAGTACTACTGTGTAAGGCAACGTTCAGTACTACTGTGTATGGCAACGTTCAGTTCCACTGTGTACGGCAACGTTCAGTTCTACTGTGTACGGCAACGTTCAATTCTACTGTGTACGGCAAAGTTCAGTTCTACTGTGTACGGCAACGTTCAGTTCTACTGTGTACGGCAACGTTCAGTTCCACTGTGTACGGCAACATTCAGTGTCACTGTGTACGGCAACGTTCAGTTCTACTGTGTACGGCAACGTTCAGTACTGCTGTGTACGGCAACGTTCGGTTCTACTGTGTACGGCAACGTTCAGTACTGTTGTGTACGGCAACGTTCGGTTCTACTGTGTACGGCAACGTTCAGTTCTACTGTGTACGGCAACGTTCAGTACTGCTGTGTACGGCAACGTTCGGTTCTACTGTGTACGGCAACGTTTAGTACTACTGTGTACGGCAACGTTCGGTTCTACTGTGTACGGCAACGTTCAGTACTGCTGTGTACGGCAACGTTCGGTTCTACTGTGTACGGCAACGTTCAGTACTGCTGTGTACGGCAACGTTCGGTTCTACTGTGTACAGCGACGTTCAGTACTACTTTGTACGGCAACGTTCGGTACTGCTGTGTACGGCAACGTTCAGTATTGCTGTGTACGGCAACGTACAGTTCTACTGTGTACGGCAACGTTCAGTTCCACTGTGTACGGCAACGTTCATTTCTACTGTGTACGGCAACGTTCAGTTCTACTGTGTACGGCAACGTTCAGTTCCACTGTGTACGGCAACGTTCAGTACTACTGTGTACGGCAACGTTCAATTCCACTGTGTAACGGCAACGTTCAGTTCCACTGTGTACGGAAACGTTCAGTTCCACTGTGTAACGGCAACGTTCAGTTCTACTGTGTACGGCAACGTTCAATTCTACTGTGTACGGCAAAGTTCAGTTCTACTGTGTACGGCAACGTTCAGTTCTACTGTGTACGGCAACGTTCAGTTCCACTGTGTACGGCAACGTTCAGTGTCACTGTGTACGGCAACGTTCAGTACTACTGTGTACGGCAACGTTCAATTCTACTGTGTACGGCAAAGTTCAGTTCTACTGTGTACGGCAACGTTCAGTTCTACTGTGTACGGCAACGTTCAGTTCCACTGTGTACGGCAACGTTCAGTGTCACTGTGTACGGCAACGTTCAGTTCTACTGTGTACGGCAACGTTCAGTACTGCTGTGTACGGCAACGTTCGGTTCTACTGTGTACGGCAACGTACAGTTCTACTGTGTACGGCAACGTTCAGTACTACTGTGTACGGCATCGTTCAGTCTACTGTGTACGGCAACGTTCAGTTCCACTGTGTACGGCAACGTTCAGTACTGCTGTGTACGGCAACGTTCAGTTCCACTGTGTACGGCAACGTTCAGTACTGCTGTGTACGGCAACGTTCAGTACTACTGTGTCCGGCAACGTACAGTTCTACTGTGTACGGCAACGTTCAGTACTACAGTGTAAGGCAACGTTCAGTACTACTGTGTACGTCAACGTTCAGTTCCACTGTGTACGGCAACGTTCAGTTCCACTGTGTACGGCAACGTTCATTTCTACTGTGTACGGCAACGTTCAGTTCTACTGTGTACGGCAACGTTCAGTTCCACTGTGTACGGCAACGTTCAGTACTACTGTGTACGGCAACGTTCAATTCCACTGTGTAACGGCAACGTTCAGTTCCACTGTGTACGGAAACGTTCAGTTCCACTGTGTAACGGCAACGTTCAGTTCTACTGTGTACGGCAACGTTCAATTCTACTGTGTACGGCAAAGTTCAGTTCTACTGTGTACGGCAACGTTCAGTTCTACTGTGTACGGCAACGTTCAGTTCCACTGTGTACGGCAACATTCAGTGTCACTGTGTACGGCAACGTTCAGTTCTACTGTGTACGGCAACGTTCAGTACTGCTGTGTACGGCAACGTTCGGTTCTACTGTGTACGGCAACGTTCAGTACTGTTGTGTACGGCAACGTTCGGTTCTACTGTGTACGGCAACGTTCAGTTCTACTGTGTACGGCAACGTTCAGTACTGCTGTGTACGGCAACGTTCGGTTCTACTGTGTACGGCAACGTTTAGTACTACTGTGTACGGCAACGTTCGGTTCTACTGTGTACGGCAACGTTCAGTACTGCTGTGTACGGCAACGTTCGGTTCTACTGTGTACGGCAACGTTCAGTACTGCTGTGTACGGCAACGTTCGGTTCTACTGTGTACAGCGACGTTCAGTACTACTTTGTACGGCAACGTTCAGTTCTACTGTGTACGGCAACGTTCAGTACTACTTTGTACGGCAACGTTCGGTACTGCTGTGTACGGCAACGTTCAGTATTGCTGTGTACGGCAACGTACAGTTCTACTGTGTACGGCAACGTTCAGTTCCACTGTGTACGGCAACGTTCAGTACTGCTGTGTACGGCAACGTTCAGTACTACTGTGTACGGCAACGTACAGTTCTACTGTGTACGGCAACGTTCAGTACTACTGTGTAAGGCAACGTTCAGTACTACTGTGTACGGCAACGTTCAGTACTGCTGTGTACGGCAACGTTCAGTACTACTGTGTACGGCAACGTACAGTTCTACTGTGTACGGCAACGTTCAGTACTACTGTGTAAGGCAACGTTCAGTACTACTGTGTACGGCAACGTTCAGTTCTACTGTGTACGGCAACGTTCAGTACTGCTGTGTACGGCAACGTTCGGTTCTACTGTGTACGGCAACGTTCAGTACTGTTGTGTACGGCAACGTTCGGTTCTACTGTGTACGGCAACGTTCAGTTCTACTGTGTACGGCAACGTTCAGTACTGCTGTGTACGGCAACGTTCGGTTCTACTGTGTACGGCAACGTTTAGTACTACTGTGTACGGCAACGTTCGGTTCTACTGTGTACGGCAACGTTCAGTACTGCTGTGTACGGCAACGTTCGGTTCTACTGTGTACGGCAACGTTCAGTACTGCTGTGTACGGCAACGTTCGGTTCTACTGTGTACAGCGACGTTCAGTACTACTTTGTACGGCAACGTTCAGTTCTACTGTGTACGGCAACGTTCAGTACTACTTTGTACGGCAACGTTCGGTACTGCTGTGTACGGCAACGTTCAGTATTGCTGTGTACGGCAACGTACAGTTCTACTGTGTACGGCAACGTTCAGTTCCACTGTGTACGGCAACGTTCAGTACTGCTGTGTACGGCAACGTTCAGTACTACTGTGTACGGCAACGTACAGTTCTACTGTGTACGGCAACGTTCAGTACTACTGTGTAAGGCAACGTTCAGTACTACTGTGTATGGCAACGTTCAGTTCCACTGTGTACGGCAACGTTCGGTTCTACTGTGTACGGCAACGTTTAGTACTACTGTGTACGGCAACGTTCGGTTCTACTGTGTACGGCAACGTTCAGTACTGCTGTGTACGGCAACGTTCGGTTCTACTGTGTACGGCAACGTTCAGTACTGCTGTGTACGGCAACGTTCGGTTCTACTGTGTACAGCGACGTTCAGTACTACTTTGTACGGCAACGTTCGGTACTGCTGTGTACGGCAACGTTCAGTATTGCTGTGTACGGCAACGTACAGTTCTACTGTGTACGGCAACGTTCAGTTCCACTGTGTACGGCAACGTTCAGTACTGCTGTGTACGGCAACGTTCAGTACACCTGTGTACGGCAACGTACAGTTCTACTGTGTACGGCAACGTTCAGTACTACTGTGTAAGGCAACGTTCAGTACTACTGTGTACGGCAACGTTCAGTTCCACTGTGTACGGCAACGTACAGTTCTACTGTGTACGGCAACGTTCAGTACTCCTGTGTAAGGCAACGTTCAGTACTACTGTGTACGGCAACGTACAGTTCTACTGTGTACGGCAACGTTCAGTACTACAGTGTAAGGCAACGTTCAGTACTACTGTGTACGTCAACGTTCAGTTCCACTGTGTACGGCAACGTTCAGTTCCACTGTGTACGGCAACGTTCATTTCTACTGTGTACGGCAACGTTCAGTTCTACTGTGTACGGCAACGTTCAGTTCCACTGTGTACGGCAACGTTCAGTACTACTGTGTACGGCAACGTTCAATTCCACTGTGTAACGGCAACGTTCAGTTCCACTGTGTACGGAAACGTTCAGTTCCACTGTGTAACGGCAACGTTCAGTTCTACTGTGTACGGCAACGTTCAATTCTACTGTGTACGGCAAAGTTCAGTTCTACTGTGTACGGCAACGTTCAGTTCTACTGTGTACGGCAACGTTCAGTTCCACTGTGTACGGCAACGTTCAGTGTCACTGTGTACGGCAACGTTCAGTACTACTGTGTACGGCAACGTTCAATTCTACTGTGTACGGCAAAGTTCAGTTCTACTGTGTACGGCAACGTTCAGTTCTACTGTGTACGGCAACGTTCAGTTCCACTGTGTACGGCAACGTTCAGTGTCACTGTGTACGGCAACGTTCAGTTCTACTGTGTACGGCAACGTTCAGTACTGCTGTGTACGGCAACGTTCGGTTCTACTGTGTACGGCAACGTTCAGTACTGTTGTGTACGGCAACGTTCGGTTCTACTGTGTACGGCAACGTTCAGTTCTACTGTGTACGGCAACGTTCAGTACTGCTGTGTACGGCAACGTTCGGTTCTACTGTGTACGGCAACGTTTAGTACTACTGTGTACGGCAACGTTCGGTTCTACTGTGTACGGCAACGTTCAGTACTGCTGTGTACGGCAACGTTCGGTTCTACTGTGTACGGCAACGTTCAGTACTGCTGTGTACGGCAACGTTCGGTTCTACTGTGTACAGCGACGTTCAGTACTACTTTGTACGGCAACGTTCAGTTCTACTGTGTACGGCAACGTTCAGTTCCACTGTGTACGGCAACGTTCAGTACTGCTGTGTACGGCAACGTTCAGTACTACTGTGTACGGCAACGTACAGTTCTACTGTGTACGGCAACGTTCAGTACTACTGTGTAAGGCAACGTTCAGTACTACTGTGTATGGCAACGTTCAGTTCCACTGTGTACGGCAACGTTCAGTTCTACTGTGTACGGCAACGTTCAAATCTACTGTGTACGGCAAAGTTCAGTTCTACTGTGTACGGCAACGTTCAGTTCTACTGTGTACGGCAACGTTCAGTTCCACTGTGTACGGCAACATTCAGTGTCACTGTGTACGGCAACGTTCAGTTCTACTGTGTACGGCAACGTTCAGTACTGCTGTGTACGGCAAAGTTCGGTTCTACTGTGTACGGCAACGTTCAGTACTGTTGTGTACGGCAACGTTCGGTTCTACTGTGTACGGCAACGTTCAGTTCTACTGTGTACGGCAACGTTCCGTACTGCTGTGTACGGCAACGTTCGGTTCTACTGTGTACGGCAACGTTTAGTACTACTGTGTACGGCAACGTTCGGTTCTACTGTGTACGGCAACGTTCAGTACTGCTGTGTACGGCAACGTTCGGTTCTACTGTGTACAGCGACGTTCAGTACTACTTTGTACGGCAACGTTCGGTACTGCTGTGTACGGCAACGTTCAGTATTGCTGTGTACGGCAACGTACAGTTCTACTGTGTACGGCAACGTTCAGTTCCACTGTGTACGGCAACGTTCAGTACTGCTGTGTACGGCAACGTTCAGTACTACTGTGTACGGCAACGTACAGTTCTACTGTGTACGGCAACGTTCAGTACTACTGTGTAAGGCAACGTTCAGTACTACTGTGTACGGCAACGTTCAGTTCCACTGTCTACGGCAACGTACAGTTCTACTGTGTACGGCAACGTTCAGTACTACTGTGTAAGGCAACGTTCAGTACTACTGTGTAAGGCAACGTTCAGTACTACAGTGTACGGCAACGTTCAGTTCCACTGTGTACGGCAACGTTCAGTTCCACTGTGTACGGCAACGTTCAGTTCTACTGTGAACGGCAACGTTCAGTCTACTGTGTACGGCAACGTTCAGTTCTAATGTGTACGGCAACGTTCAGTTCTATTGTGTACGGCAACGTTCAGTTCTACTGTGTACGGCAACGTTCAGTACTGCTGTGTACGGCAACGTTCAGTTCTACGGTGTACGGCAACGTTTATTACAACTGTGTACGGCAACGTTCAGTTCCACTGTGTAAGGCAACGTTCAGTACTGCTGTGTACGGCAACGTTCAGTTCTACTGTGTACGGCAACGTTCAGTACTGCTGTGTACGGCAACGTTCAGTTCTACTGTGTACGGCAACGTTCGGTTCTACTGTGTACGGCAACGTTCGGTTCTACTGTGTACGGCAACGTTTAGTACTGCTGTGAACGGCAACGTTCGGTTCTACTGTGTACGGCAACGTTTAGTACTGCTGTGAACGGCAACGTTCGGTTCTACTGTGTACGGCAAAGTTCAGTTCTACTGTGTACGACAACGTTCAGTACTACTGTGTACGGCAACGTACAGTTCCACTGTGTACGGCAACGTTCAGTACTACTATGTACGGCAACGTACAGTTCCACTGTGTACGGCAAAGTTCAGTTCTACTGTGTACGGCAACGTTCAGTTCTACTGTGTACGTCAACGTTCAGTTCCACGGTGTACGGCAACGTTCAGTTCCACTGTGTACGACAACGTTCAGTACTACTGTGTACGGCAACGTACAGTCTACTGTGTACGGCAACGTTCAGTTCCACTGTGTAAGGCAACGTTAGTTCTACTGTATACGGCAACGTTCAGTACTAATGTGTACGGCAACGTTCAGTACTACTGTGTACGGCAACGTTCAGTTCCACTGTGTACGGCAACGTTCAGTCTACTGTGTACGGCATCGTACAGTTCCACTGTGTACGGCAACGTTCAGTTCTACTGTGTACGGCAACGTTCGGTTCCACTGTGTACGGCAACGTTTAGTACTACTGTGTACGGCAACGTACAGTTCCACTGTGTACGGCAACGTTCAGTACTGCTGTGTACGGCAACGTTCGGTTCTACTGTGTACGGCAACGTTCAGTTCTACTGTGTACGGCAACGTTCGGTACTACTGTGTACGGCAACGTTCAGTACTGCTGTGTACGACAACGTTCGGTTCTACTGTGTACGGCAACGTTTAGTACTACTGTGTATGGCAACGTTCGGTTCTACTGTGTACGGCAACGTTCAGTACTGCTGTGTACGGCAACGTTCGGTTCTACTGTGTACGGCAACGTTCAGTACTGCTGTGTACGGCAACGTTCAGTTCTACTGTGTACGGTAACGTTCAGTTCCACTGTGTAACGGCAACGTTCAGTTCCACTGTGTACGGCAACGTTCAATTCTACTGTGTACGGCAAAGTTCAGTTCTACTGTGTACGGCAACGTTCAGTTCTACTGTGTACGGCAACGTTCAGTACTACTGTGTACGGCAACGTTCAGTTCCACTGTGTAACGGCAACGTTCAGTTCCACTGTGTACGGCAACGTTCAGTTCCACTGTGTACGTCAACGTTCAGTTCCACTGTGTACGGTAACGTTCATTTCTACTGTGTACGGCAACGTTCAGGTCCACTGTGTAAGGCAACGTTCAGTTCTACTGTGTAACGGCAACGTTCAGTTCCACTGTGTACGGCAACGTTCAGTTCCACTGTTAAACGGCAACGTTCAGTTCTACTGTGTACGGCAACGTTCAATTCTATTGTGTACGGCAAAGTTCAGTTCTACTGTGTACGGCAACGTTCAGTTCTACTGTGTACGGCAACGTTCAGTTCCACTTAGTAAAGGCAACGTTCAATTCCACTGTGTAACGGCAACGTTCAGTTCCACTGAGTAACGGCAACGTTCAGTTCTACTGTGAAACGGCAACCTTCAGTTCTACTGTGTACGGCAACGTTCATTTCTACTGTGTACGTCAACGTTCAGTTCCACTGTGTACGGCAACGTTCAGTACTACTGTGTACGGCAACGTTCAGTTCCACTGTATACGGCAACGTTCAGTACCATGTGTACGGCAACGTTCAGTTCTACTGTATACGGCAACATTCAGTTCCACTGTTTACTGCAACGTTCAGTTCCACTGTATACGGCAACGTTCAGTTCCACTGTGTACGGCAACGTTCATTTCTACTGTGTACGGCAACGTTCAGTTCTACTGTGTACGGCAACGTTCAGTTCCACTGTGTACGGCAACGTTCAGTACTACTGTGTACGGCAACGTTCAATTCCACTGTGTAACGGCAACGTTCAGTTCCACTGTGTACGGCAACGTTCAGTTCCACTGTGTAACGGCAACGTTCAGTTCTACTGTGTACGGCAACGTTCAATTCTACTGTGTACGGCAAAGTTCAATTCTACTGTGTACGGCAAAGTTCAGTTCTACTGTGTACGGCAACGTTCAGTTCTACTGTGTACGGCAACGTTCAGTTCCACTGTGTACGGCAACGTTCAGTGTCACTGTGTACGGCAACGTTCAGTGTCACTGTGTACGGCAACGTTCAGTCTACTGTGTACGGCAACGTTCAATTCTACTGTGTACGGCAACGTTCAGTTCCACTGTGTACGGCAACGTTCAGTTCCACTGTGTACGGCAACGTTCAGTTCCACTGTGTAACGGCAACGTTCAGTTCTACTGTGTACGGCAACGTTCAGTCTACTGTGTACGGCAACGTTCAGTTCTACTGTGTACGGCAACGTTCAGTACTACTGTATACGGCAACGTTCAGTTCTACTGTGTACGGCAACGTTCAATTCCACTGTGTACGGCAACGTTCAGTTCCACTGTGTAACGGCAACGTTCAGTTCTACTGTGTACGGCAACGTTCAATTCTACTGTGTACGGCAAAGTTCAATTCTACTGTGTACGGCAAAGTTCAGTTCTACTGTGTACGGCAACGTTCAGTTCTACTGTGTACGGCAACGTTCAGTTCCACTGTGTACGGCAACGTTCAGTGTCACTGTGTACGGCAACGTTCAGTGTCACTGTGTACGGCAACGTTCAGTTCCACTGTGTACGGCAACGTTCAATTCTACTGTGTACGGCAACGTTCAGTTCCACTGTGTACGGCAACGTTCAGTTCCACTGTGTACGGCAACGTTCAGTTCCACTGTGTAACGGCAACGTTCAGTTCTACTGTGTACGGCAACGTTCAGTCTACTGTGTACGGCAACGTTCAGTTCTACTGTGTACGGCAACGTTCAGTACTACTGTATACGGCAACGTTCAGTTCTACTGTGTACGGCAACGTTCAGTTCTACTGTGTACGGCAACGTTCAGTTTCACTGTGTACGGCAACGTTCAGTTCCACTGTGTACGGCAGCGTTCGTTTCTATTGTGTACGGCAACGTTCAGTTCCACTGTGTACGGCAACGTACAGTTCTACTGTGTACGGCAACCTTCAGTTCTACTGTGTACGGCAACGTTCAGTTCACTGTGTACGGCAACGTTCGTTTATACTCTGTACGGCAACGTTCAGTTCCACTGTGTACGGCAACGTACAGTTCTACTGTGTACGGCAACCTTCAGTTCTACTGTGTACGGCAACGTTCAGTACTACTGTGTACGGCAACGTTCATTTCTACTGTGTACGGCAACGTTCAGTTCCACTGTGTACGGCAACGTTCAGTTCCACTGTGTACGGCAACGTTCAGTACTACTGTATACGGCAACGTTCAGTTCTACTGTGTACGGCAACGTTCAGTTCTACTGTGTACGGCAACGTTCATTTCTACTGTGTACGGCAACGTTCAGTACTACTGTGTGGGGCAACGTTCAGTTCTACTGTGTACGGCAACGTTCAGTTCTACTGTGTACGGCAACGTTCAGTACTACTGTGTATGGCAACGTTCATTTCTACTGTGTACGGCAACGTTCAGTTACACTGTGTACGGCAACGTTCAATTCTACTGTGTACGGCAACGTTCAGTTCCACTGTGTACGGCAACGTTCGTTTCTACTGTGTACGGCAACGTTCAGTTCTACTGTGTACGGCAACGTTCAGTTCCACTGTGTACGGCAACGTTCGTTTCTACTGTGTACGGCAACGTTCAGTTACACTGTTTACGGCAACGTTCAATTCTACTGTGTACGGCAACGTTCAGTTCCACTGTGTACGGCAACGTTCAGTACTACTGTGTACGGCAACGTTCAGTTCTACTGTGTACGGCAACGTTCAGTTCCACTGTTAAACGGCAACGTTCAGTTCTACTGTGTACGGCAACGTTCAATTCTACTGTGTACGGCAAAGTTCAGTTCTACTGTGTACGGCAACGTTCAGTTCTACTGTGTACGGCAACGTTCAGTTCCACTTAGTAAAGGCAACGTTCAATTCCACTGTGTAACGGCAACGTTCAGTTCCACTGAGTAACGGCAACGTTCAGTTCTACTGTGAAACGGCAACCTTCAGTTCTACTGTGTACGGCAACGTTCAGTACTACTGTGTACGGCAACGTTCAGTTCCACTGTATACGGCAACGTTCAGTACCATGTGTACGGCAACGTTCAGTTCTACTGTATACGGCAACATTCAGTTCCACTGTTTACTGCAACGTTCAGTTCCACTGTATACGGCAACGTTCAGTTCCACTGTGTACGGCAACGTTCATTTCTACTGTGTACGGCAACGTTCAGTTCTACTGTGTACGACAACGTTCAGTTCCACTGTGTACGGCAACGTTCAGTACTACTGTGTACGGCAACGTTCAATTCCACTGTGTAACGGCAACGTTCAGTTCCACTGTGTACGGCAACGTTCAGTTCCACTGTGTAACGGCAACGTTCAGTTCTACTGTGTACGGCAACGTTCAATTCTACTGTGTACGGCAAAGTTCAATTCTACTGTGTACGGCAAAGTTCAGTTCTACTGTGTACGGCAACGTTTAGTTCTACTGTGTACGGCAACGTTCAGTTCCACTGTGTACGGCAACGTTCAGTGTCACTGTGTACGGCAACGTTCAGTGTCACTGTGTACGGCAACGTTCAGTTCCACTGTGTACGGCAACGTTCAATTCTACTGTGTACGGCAACGTTCAGTTCCACTGTGTACGGCAACGTTCAGTTCCACTGTGTACGGCAACGTTCAGTTCCACTGTGTAACGGCAACGTTCAGTTCTACTGTGTACGGCAACGTTCAGTCTACTGTGTACGGCAACGTTCAGTTCTACTGTGTACGGCAACGTTCAGTACTACTGTATACGGCAACGTTCAGTTCTACTGTGTACGGCAACGTTCAGTTCTACTGTGTACGGCAACGTTCAGTTTCACTGTGTACGGCAACGTTCAGTTCCACTGTGTACGGCAACGTTCGTTTCTATTGTGTACGGCAACGTTCAGTTCCACTGTGTACGGCAACGTACAGTTCTACTGTGTACGGCAACCTTCAGTTCTACTGTGTACGGCAACGTTCAGTTCACTGTGTACGGCAACGTTCGTTTATACTCTGTACGGCAACGTTCAGTTCCACTGTGTACGGCAACGTACAGTTCTACTGTGTACGGCAACCTTCAGTTCTACTGTGTACGGCAACGTTCAGTACTACTGTGTACGGCAACGTTCATTTCTACTGTGTACGGCAACGTTCAGTTCCACTGTGTACGGCAACGTTCAGTTCCACTGTGTACGGCAACGTTCAGTACTACTGTATACGGCAACGTTCAGTTCTACTGTGTACGGCAACGTTCAGTTCTACTGTGTACGGCAACGTTCATTTCTACTGTGTACGGCAACGTTCAGTACTACTGTGTGGGGCAACGTTCAGTTCTACTGTGTACGGCAACGTTCAGTTCTACTGTGTACGGCAACGTTCAGTACTACTGTGTATGGCAACGTTCATTTCTACTGTGTACGGCAACGTTCAGTTACACTGTGTACGGCAACGTTCAATTCTACTGTGTACGGCAACGTTCAGTTCCACTGTGTACGGCAACGTTCGTTTCTACTGTGTACGGCAACGTTCAATTCTACTGTGTACGGCAACGTTCAGTTCCACTGTGTACGGCAACGTTCAGTACTACTGTGTACGGCAACGTTCATTTCTACTGAGTACAGCAACGTTCAGTTCCACTGTGGACGGCAACGTTCAGTTCTACTATGTACGGCAACGTTCAGTTCCACTGTGTACGGCAACGTTCGTTTCTATTGTGTACGGCAACGTTAAGTACTACTGTGTACGGCAACGTTCATTTCTACTGTGTACGGCAACGTTCAGTTCCACTGTGGACGGCAACGTTCAGTTCTACTATGTACGGCAACGTTCAGTTCCACTGTGTACGGCAACGTTCGTTTCTACTGTGTACGGCAACGTTCAGTTCCACTGTGTACGGCAACGCACAGTTCTACTGTGTACGGCAACCTTCAGTTCTACTGTGTACGGCAACGTTCAGTACTACTGTGTACGGCAACGTTCATTTCTACTGTGTACGGCAACGTTCAGTTCCACTGTGTACGGCAACGTTCAGTACTACTGTATACGGCAACGTTCAGTTCTACTGTGTACGGCAACCTTCAGTTCTACTGTGTACGGCAACGTTCAGTACTACTGTATACGGCAACGTACAGTTCTACTGTGTACGGCAACCTTCAGTTCTACTGTGTACGGCAACGTTCAGTACTACTGTGTACGGCAACGTTCATTTCTACTGTGTACGGCATCGTTCAGTTCCACTGTGTACGGCAACGTTCAGTACTACTGTATACGGCAACGTTCAGTTCTACTGTGTACGGCAACGTTCAGTTCTACTGTGTACGGCAACGTTCATTTCTACTGTGTACGGCAACGTTCATTTCTACTGTGTACGGCAACGTTCAGTACTACTGTGTACGGCAACGTTCAGTTCTACTGTGTACGGCAACGTTCAGTTCTACTGTGTACGGCAACGTTCAGTACTACTGTGTAGGGCAACGTTCATTTCTACTGTGTACGGCAACGTTCTGTTCCACTGTGTACGGCAAAGTTCATTTCTACTGTGTACGGCAACGTTCAGTACTACTGTGTACGGCAACGTTCAGTCCCACTGTGTACGGCAACGTTCAGTTCTACTGTGTACGGCAACGTTCAGTACTACTGTATACGGCAACGTTCAGTACTACTGTGTACGGCAACGTTTAGTTCTACTGTTTACGGCAACGTTCAGTTCTACTGTGTACGGCAACGTTCAGTTTCACTGTGTACGGCAACGTTCAGTTCTACTGTGAACGGCAACGTTTAGTTCTACTGTGTACGGCAACGTTCAGTTCTACTGTGTACGGCAACGTTCATTTCTACTGTGTACGGCAACGTTCAGTTCTACTGTGTACGGCAACGTTCAGTGCTACTGTGTACGGCAACGTTCAGTTCCACTGTGTACGGCAACGTTCAGTCTACTGTGTACGGCAACGTTCAGTTCTACTGTGTACAGCAACGTTCAGTTCTACTGTGTACTGCAACGTTCAGTTCTACTGTGTACGGCAGCGTTCAGTTCTACTGTATACGGCAACGTTCAGTTCTACTGTGTACGGCAACGTTCAGTTCCACTGTGTACGGCAACGTTCAGTGTCTCTGTGTACGGCAACGTTCAGTTCTACTGTGTACGGCAGCGTTCAATTCTACTGTATACGGCAACGTTCAGTTATACTGTGTACGGCAACGTTCAGTTCCACTGTGTACGGCAACGTTCAGTTCCACTGTGTACGGCAACGTTCAGTGTCACTGTGTACGGCAACGTTCAGTTCCACTGTGTACGGCAACGTTCAGTGTCACTGTGTACGGCAACGTTCAGTTCTACTGTGTACGGCAGCGTTCAATTCTACTGTTTACGGCAACGTTCAGTTCCACTGTGTACGGCAACGTTCAGTTCCATTGTGTACGGCAACGTTTGTACTACTGTATAGTGTACGGCCATGCTCTGTATTCAAACATAGCTCCAAACATAAAACGAGACGATATACCACGAACGAGGAGATAGAGCACAAGTCGTGAAATTCAGTCTCAGTACGGGCTCCTTCCTGCCTGGGATGTGCTGTGGCCGCATTCACACACACAAAGCTTTATTAAGACCACCGGTCTTATACAGATTCACCACAGGAAGAAAGGAATCATAGATAGAGCTCCTATACTCCAGGCAGCGCAGCACCCAACAACAGCCTCCAGGTCCGACACATGTCCAACGGCCACACGTTCCCTTGTGCTTACGTCATGGTTAGCGAATCACTGAGCAGGCTAGTGTGGAATCAGCCGCGTTCTAGTCTTCGCTTTCCTCGTCTAAATGGACCACGGCATTCGGCGATTCTATTAATCTCCTCCGAACGGTGACTGGGGTCTTGTGGAATTTATATAAACCAAAAAGAAGACCTTGATCATTGCATTCATCCAGTTATATATTTGTTGACTATCGGATTGAGACAAAGATAAATCAGCCAAGAGTTCCCCTCTTTGTTTCTCCAAGTAACAGCAACCAAAAATTGTATGGATGTCTTGTATTCTGATATTACATAGATCACAAGTTAAAGGACAGTCAGTCTTCCAGCGCTTTGATCGATTTTCTGGGAATAACACCCATAGAAGTCTCAGTTGTGCAATAAGTCTTTTAATTGTCAGAGGAATATTTGTAAGTAGTTCTGCTGTTATTTAAGTATTTAAACTGACTATAATGAGAAGTATTTAGGATTTGCGAATTATCATTTTGAATGTTTTGTTCAGTTGCTATTCGAATAATACCGGGTATTTCGGTCTGTATAACAGTGTAGTCGGTACAACCCTTCAAGAATGAGAAGCCCTTTGAATCGAAAATAGTTGACATGTTTTCAACAAATTTGCAGCCTGCTCTTTGGTGGTTGTGCAATGTCCAGAGGTGTGCCGAACAAACGCGAGGCAACCTGCTCTCTTCCATTTTCATGATCCTCACCCAAAATCTCAAAAACTGTTCAATAATGACAACGTCCAGTGATACTCGTCCGCACTTCATTCTCACCATAAATCCCGAATTTTGGTAAATTCAGGTGGCGTCTTAGAAAGATGTTCTGAACTTGGACAGAGAGAGAGAGCTACTTTTATTTTGTCAAGTGCCCAAAAGGGTGCGGCGTATAACATGTGAGGCAAGATTGCCGAATCAAATAATTTCATCGCCGCATTTAAAGAGTTCATCTAGGATTTTGTCAAGACCTCCCATACGGCACCAATTGCTGCCAGGGCCCTTGTAATATGCCGCTACTTTGTGTAGTGAGTTTACAGTTGTAAGCGGGTATCCTAAGTATTTTGTAAGCAACAGACAGCTGCCGCTCACCCCAAAACCATTTGTCATTTTGTGCTAATCGACCGCCGTTTCTGAAAACCATAATTTTTGACTTATTTTCATTCAAAGTTAATACATTTCTTTCAAAATATCTTTTTAACATATTGATTTTTATTTGAAGGTTATTTTCAGATTGACGAATCAGGACAATGTTGTCTGCATATAGCAAAAGATGAAGATTTCCATAATTTGGGAGGTATATTCCAGGTAAATCTGAATTATTGAAAAGATCAATTAAGTAATTTATAAAAAATATAAATAAATAAGGTGACATATTGTAAAACTCCTGAGTTTATTGGCTCGGAGTTGTTCCACCGCCGTCATATTTGTATAATAACTTCAAGTTAACGAAACGATGGTTAAGACCTGCATCAATTAGTTTTCTCCATAGTAATGAGTGGGGCACTGTATCGAAAGCCTTTTTAAATCCACGAAAAACATGTAGCATTTTCTTCTCTTTCGGGTTAGGGACATTTGAATCAAGGATAAAAGAGTGAATATGTGATCTTGACAAGAGTCTCTGAATCCCGCCAGGAACAATCTCTCTATCCAGCTGCCTAGACGAGATGTGAATAGTTTTGCTATATTACTGAAGATGCCTCGATAGTTAGAGGTCTTGATCACCATTCATTGGCTGGATGACTGATTTCAGCCATGTTGTAGGGAGATGTTCTCAGGATTCTGTTGTCCTTCAAAGAAATCAAGTATTCTTTAGGGAGGTCCTTCATTGCTTCATTCATTATTTCGTCAAAGCCAGTCGACTTACCAGGTCTTAGCCGAGAAATATCTATGTTTATTTCGTTCAGAGTTATGTGTTCAGTTAGCTCGTTATCTGTATTTAGAGAGTCACAGTAAGTGGTTCGTAACCCGGTATTGTCTCCCAGGAGGTTTTCGTAAAATTGCTGCCAATCCGATATTGCCCTGCGTATAGATTCTTTTACTAAAGGAAGCTATTGTTTTCCAAAATATAGTTTAGTAGTAGGCATTATTTAAATTTTCTTGTATTTTACAAAAGTTTTTTACTTTTTAATAATCGAAGTATATTTATTCCTTGTTTTAACATATTCCAAACGGTCCTTGTTCGATTTAGCTTATTTTGCCAGAGTTGATGTCATGTTCTTTTTCGCTGTGTATTAATCATGATCAAACCAAGGGTTCGACTTTGGGTTATCCGTTTTTGTCTCAATTTACATACCAGTTTTTAACATTGAATTTTTGATCTGCTTGACCAGGTTGTTCCTTATATTTCAAATCGAGTTATTCCAGGTTCCATAAGCTCTCCCCAAGTTTTCCGCAAATAGCGTTTCTTTTTCAGGTTTCCATTTGTATCTTTTCTTTGATGTTAAGGAAAGTTCCGTGGCCGGATTCCTCAAGATGACCCACCGCCATCTGTGATACCTCAGCCCAAGAGAACGACAGATCCAATACGCCGGCAGTACCGCGTCACTCCATGTTTTGGGCCGGATCCAGCCGAGGTGCAGGTATTCCGCTATCTCTAACCTGGCTCCGGGAATCCCACCCAATTAATTCTCCAACCAAAACTTTGTTCGAATTTAAAAACTCCAAGTTATTAAATGGTAGAATTAAATCCGGCTTGCTTTAATTGGACCAACTTCCACAATCTTGGTTTAATGGGGGCAGGAATTCCTGCTAATTGGTCTCTGGGTGCTGTGGCTGTCGGGGGGAACACACGCTGTGACTGCAGGACTGTGGCTTATTTCAGTCGGGGGGAACACACGCTGTGACTGCAGGACTGTGGCTTATGTCAGTCGGGGGGAACAAACGCCGTGACTGCAGGACTGTGGTTTATGTCAGTCGGGGGGAACACACGCCGTGACTGCAGGACTGTGGTTTATGTCAGTCGGGGGGAACACACGCCGTGACTGCAGGACTGTGGTTTATGTCAGTCGGGGGGAACACACGCCGTGACTGCAGGACTGTGGTTTATGTCAGTCGGGGGGGACACACGCCGTGACTGCAGGACTGTGGTTTATGTCAGTCGGGGGGAACACACGCCGTGACTGCAGGACTGTGGTTTATGTCAGTCGGGGGGAACACAGGCCGTGACTGCAGGACTGGGGTCTATGTCAGTCGGGGGGAACACACGCCGTGACTGCAGGACTGTGGTTTATGTCAGTCGGGGGGAACACACGCTGTGACTGCAGGACTGTGGTTTATGTCAGTCGGGGGGAACACACGCCGTGACTGCAGGACTGTGGTTTATGTCAGTCGGGGGGAACACACGCCGTGACTGCAGGACTGTGGTTTATGTCAGTCGGGGGGAACACAAGCCGTGACTGCAGGACTGTGGTTTATGTCAGTCGGGGGGAACACACGCCGTGACTGCAGGACTGTGGTTTATGTCAGTCGGGGGGAACACACGCTGTGACTCCAGGACTGGGGTCTATGTCAGTCGGGGGGACACACGCCGTGACTGCAGGACTGTGGTCTATGTAAGTCGGGGGGAACACAGGCCGTGACTGCAGGACTGGGGTCTATGTCAGTCGGGGGGACACACGCCGTGACTGCAGGACTGTGGTTTATGTCAGTCGGGGGGAACACACGCCGTGACTGCAGGACTGGGGTCTATGTAAGTCGGGGGGAACACACGCCGTGACTGCAGGACTGTGGTTTATGTCAGTCGGGGGGAACACACGCCGTGACTGCAGGACTGTGGTTTATGTCAGTCGGGGGGAACACACGCTGTGACTGCAGGACTGTGGTTTATTTCAGTCGGGGGGAACACACGCCGTAACTGCAGGACTGTGGTTTATGTCAGTCGGGGGGAACACAGGCCGTGACTGCAGGACTGGGGTCTATGTCAGTCGGGGGGAACACACGCCGTGACTGCAGGACTGGGGTCTATGTAAGTCGGGGGGAACACACGCCGTGACTGCAGGACTGTGGTTTATGTCAGTCGGGGGGAACACACGCCGTGACTGCAGGACTGTGGTTTATGTCAGTCGGGGGGAACACACGCTGTGACTGCAGGACTGTGGTTTATTTCAGTCGGGGGGAACACACGCCGTAACTGCAGGACTGTGGTTTATGTCAGTCGGGGGGAACACAGGCCGTGACTGCAGGACTGGGGTCTATGTCAGTCGGGGGGAACACACGCCGTGACTGCAGGACTGGGGTCTATGTAAGTCGGGGGGAACACACGCCGTGACTGCGGGACTGTGGTTTATGTCATTCGGGGGGAACACACGCCGTGACTGCGGGACTGTGGTTTATGTCAGTCGGGGGGAACACACGCCGTGACTGCGGGACTGTGGTTTATGTCAGTCGGGGGGAACACACGCCGTGACTGCAGGACTGGGGTCTATGTCAGTCGGGGGGGAACACACGCCGTGACTGCAGGACTGGGGTCTATGTCAGTCGGGGGGAACACACGCCGTGACTGCAGGACTGGGGTCTATGTCAGTCGGGGGGAACACACGCCGTGACTGCAGGACTGTGGTTTATGTCAGTCGGGGGGAACACACGCCGTGACTGCAGGACTGTGGTTTATGTCAGTCGGGGGGAACACACGCCGTGACTGCAGGACTGTGGTTTATGTCAGTCGGGGGGAACAAACGCCGTGACTGCAGGACTGTGGCTTATGTCAGTCGGGGGGAACACACGCCGTGACTGCAGGACTGGGGTCTATGTAAGTCGGGGGGAACACACGCCGTGACTGCAGGACTGTGGTCTATGTCAGTCGGGGGGAACACACGCCGTGACTGCAGGACTGTGGTTTATGTCAGTCGGGGGGAACACACGCTGTGACTGCAGGACTGTGGCTTATGTCAGTCGGGAGGAACACACGCCGTGACTGCAGGACTGTGGTTTATGTCAGTCGGGGGGAACAAACGCCGTGACTGCAGGACTGTGGTTTATGTCAGTCGGGGGGAACACACGCTGTGACTGCAGGACTGTGGCTTATGTCAGTCGAAGGGAACACACGCCGTACCTGCAGGACTGTGGTTTATGTCAGTCGGGGGGAACACACGCCGTGACTGCAGGACTGTGGTTTATGTCAGTCGGGGGGAACACACGCTGTGACTGCAGGACTGTGGTTTATGTCAGTCGGGGGGAACACACGCCGTGACTGCAGGACTGGGGTCTATGTAAGTCGGGGGGAACACACGCTGTGACTGCAGGACTGTGGTTTATGTCAGTCGGGGGGAACACACGCTGTGACTGCAGGACTGTGGTTTATGTCAGTCGGGGGGAACACACGCTGTGACTGCAGGACTGTGGTTTATGTCAGTCGGGGGGAACACACGCCGTGACTGCAGGACTGTGGTTTATGTCAGTCGGGGGGAACACACGCCGTGACTGCAGGACTGTGGTTTATGTCAGTCGGGGGGAACACAGGCTGTGACTCCAGGACTGGGGTCTATGTCAGTCGGGGGGAACACACGCCGTGACTGCAGGACTGTGGTTTATGTCAGTCGGGGGGAACACACGCTGTGACTGCAGGACTGTGGTTTATGTCAGTCGTAGGGAACACACGCCGTAACTGCAGGACTGTGGTTTATGTCAGTCGGGGGGAACACAGGCCGTGACTGCAGGACTGGGGTCTATGTCAGTCGGGGGCAACACACGCCGTGACTGCGGGACTGGGGTCTATGTAAGTAGGGGGCAACACACGCCGTGACTGCGGGACTGTGGTTTATGTCAGTCGGGGGGAACACACGCCGTGACTGCGGGACTGTGGTTTATGTCAGTCGGGGGGAACACACGCCGTGACTGCGGGACTGTGGTTTATGTCAGTCGGGGGGAACACACGCCGTGACTGCAGGACTGGGGTCTATGTCAGTCGGGGGGAACACACGCCGTGACTGCAGGACTGGGGTCTATGTCAGTCGGGGGGAACACACGCCGTGACTGCAGGACTGTGGTTTATGTCAGTCGGGGGGAACACACGCCGTGACTGCAGGACTGGGGTCTATGAAAGTCGGGGGGAACACACGCCGTGACTGCAGGACTGTGGCTTATGTCAGTCGGGGGGAACACACGCCGTGACTGCAGGACTGGGGTCTATGTAAGTCGGGGGGAACACACGCCGTGACTGCAGGACTGTGGTCTATGTCAGTCGGGGGGAACACACGCCGTGACTGCAGGACTGTGGTTTATGTCAGTCGGGGGGAACACACGCTGTGACTGCAGGACTGTGGTTTATTTCAGTCGGGGGGAACACACGCCGTAACTGCAGGACTGTGGTTTATGTCAGTCGGGGGGAACACAGGCCGTGACTGCAGGACTGGGGTCTATGTCAGTCGGGGGCAACACACGCCGTGACTGCAGGACTGGGGTCTATGTAAGTCGGGGGGAACACACGCCGTGACTGCAGGACTGTGGTCTATGTCAGTCGGGGGGAACACACGCCGTGACTGCAGGACTGTGGTTTATGTCAGTCGGGGGGAACACACGCTGTGACTGCAGGACTGTGGCTTATGTCAGTCGGGGGGAACACACGCTGTGACTGCAGGACTGTGGCTTATGTCAGTCGGGGGGAACACACGCAGTGACTGCAGGACTGTGGTTTATGTCAGTCGGGGGGAACACACGCCGTGACTGCAGGACTGTGGTTTATGTCAGTCGGGGGGAACACACGCCGTGACTGCAGGACTGGGGTCTATGTCAGTCGGGGGGAACACACGCCGTGACTGCAGGACTGTGGTTCATGTCAGTCGGGGGGAACACACGCCGTGACTGCAGGACTGTGGTTTATGTCAGTCGGGGGGAACACACCCTGTGACTGCAGGACTGGGGTCTATGTCAGTCGGGGGGAACACACGCCGTGCCTGCAGGACTGTGGTTTATGTCAGTCGGGGGGAACACACGCCGTGACTGCAGGACTGTGGTTTATGTCAGTCGGGGGGAACACACGCCGTGACTGCAGGACTGGGGTCTATGTCAGTCGGGGGGAACACACGCCGTGACTGCAGGACTGTGGTTCATGTCAGTCGTGGGGAACACAAGCCGTGACTGCAGGACTGTGGTTTATGTCAGTCGAGGGGAACACACGCCGTGACTGCACAGGCTGTGACTGCAGGACTGTGGTCTATGTCAGTCGGGGGGAACACACGCCGTGACTGCAGGACTGTGGTTTATGTCAGTCGGGGGGAACACACGCCGTGACTGCAGGACTGTGGTTTATGTCAGTCGGGGGGAACACACGCCGTGACTGCAGGACTGGGGTCTATGTCAGTCGGGGGGAACACACGCCGTGACTGCAGGACTGTGGTTCATGTCAGTCGTGGGGAACACAAGCCGTGACTGCAGGACTGTGGTTTATGTCAGTCGAGGGGAACACACGCCGTGACTGCACAGGCTGTGACTGCAGGACTGTGGTCTATGTCAGTCGGGGGAACACACGCTGTGACTGCAGGACTGTGGTCTATGTCAGTCGGGGGGAACACACGCTGTGACTGCAGGACTGTGGTCTATGTCAGTCGGGGGGAACACACGCTGTGACTACAGGACTGTGGTCTATGTCAGTCGGGGGGAACACACGCCGTGACTACAGGACTGTGGCTTATGTCAGTCGGGGGGGAACACACGCCGTGACTGCGGGACTGTGGTTTATGTCAGTCGGGGGGAACACACGCCGTGACTGCGGGACTGTGGTTTATGTCAGTCGGGGGGAACACACGCCGTGACTGCGGGACTGTGGTTTATGTCAGTCGGGGGGAACACACGCCGTGACTGCAGGACTGGGGTCTATGTCAGTCGGGGGGAACACACGCCGTGACTGCAGGACTGGGGTCTATGTCAGTCGGGGGGAACACACGCCGTGACTGCAGGACTGTGGTTTATGTCAGTCGGGGGGAACACACGCCGTGACTGCAGGACTGTGGTTTATGTCAGTCGGGGGGAACACACGCCGTGACTGCAGGACTGGGGTCTATGAAAGTCGGGGGGAACACACGCCGTGACTGCAGGACTGTGGCTTATGTCAGTCGGGGGGAACACACGCCGTGACTGCAGGACTGGGGTCTATGTAAGTCGGGGGGAACACACGCCGTGACTGCAGGACTGTGGTCTATGTCAGTCGGGGGGAACACACGCCGTGACTGCAGGACTGTGGTTTATGTCAGTCGGGGGGAACACACGCTGTGACTGCAGGACTGTGGCTTATGTCAGTCGGGGGGAACACACGCCGTGACTGCAGGACTGTGGTTTATGTCAGTCGGGGGGGAACAAACGCCGTGACTGCAGGACTGTGGTTTATGTCAGTCGGGGGGAACACACGCTGTGACTGCAGGACTGTGGCTTATGTCAGTCGGGGGAACACACGCCGTGACTGCAGGACTGTGGTTTATGTCAGTCGGGGGGAACACACGCCGTGACTGCAGGACTGTGGTTTATGTCAGTCGGGGGGAACACACGCTGTGACTGCAGGACTGTGGTTTATGTCAGTCGGGGGGAACACACGCAGTGACTGCAGGACTGTGGTTTATGTCAGTCGGGGGGAACACACGCCGTGACTGCAGGACTGTGGTTTGTCAGTCGGGGGGAACACACGCCGTGACTGCAGGACTGTGGTTTATGTCAGTCGGGGGGAACACACGCCGTGACTGCAGGACTGTGGTTTATGTCAGTCGGGGGGAACACACGCCTTGACTGCAGGACTGTGGTTTATGTCAGTCGGGGGGAACACACGCCGTGACTGCAGGACTGTGGTTTATGTCAGTCGGGGGGGAACACACGCCGTGACTGCAGGACTGTGGTTTATGTCAGTCGGGGGGAACACACGCCGTGACTGCAGGACTGTGGTTTATGTTAGTCGGGGGGAACACACGCAGTGACTGCAGGACTGTGGTTTATGTCAGTCGGGGGGAACACACGCCGTGACTGCAGGACTGTGGTTTATGTCAGTCGGGGGGAACATACGCCGTGACTGCAGGACTGGGGTCTATGTCAGTCGGGGGGAACACACGCCGTGACTGCAGGACTGTGGTTCATGTCAGTCGGGGGGAACACACGCCGTGACTGCAGGACTGTGGTTTATGTCAGTCGGGGGGAACACACCCCGTGACTGCAGGACTGGGGTCTATGTCAGTCGGGGGGAACACACGCCGTGACTGCAGGACTGTGGTTCATGTCAGTCGTGGGGAACACAAGCCGTGACTGCAGGACTGTGGTTTATGTCAGTCGAGGGGAACACACGCCGTGACTGCACAGGCTGTGACTGCAGGACTGTGGTCTATGTCAGTCGGGGGGGAACACACGCCGTGACTGCAGGACTGTGGTTTATGTCAGTCGGGGGGAACACACGCCGTGACTGCAGGACTGTGGTTTATGTCAGTCGGGGGGAACACACGCCGTGACTGCAGGACTGGGGTCTATGTCAGTCGGGGGGAACACACGCCGTGACTGCAGGACTGTGGTTCATGTCAGTCGTGGGGAACACAAGCCGTGACTGCAGGACTGTGGTTTATGTCAGTCGAGGGGAACACACGCCGTGACTGCACAGGCTGTGACTGCAGGACTGTGGTCTATGTCAGTCGGGGGGAACACACGCTGTGACTGCAGGACTGTGGTCTATGTCAGTCGGGGGGAACACACGCTGTGACTACAGGACTGTGGCTTATGTAAGTCGGGGGGGAACACACGCTGTGACTGCAGGACTGTGGTTTATGTCAGTCGGGGGGAACACACGCTGTGACTGCAGGACTGTGGTCTATGTCAGTCGGGGGGAACACACGCTGTGACTACAGGACTGTGGCTTATGTCAGTCGGGGGGAACACACGCTGTGACTACAGGACTGTGGCTTATGTCAGTCGAGGGGAACACACGCTGTGACTGCAGGACTGTGGTTTATGTCAGTCGGGGGGAACACACGCTGTGACTGCAGGACTGTGGTTTATGCCAGTCGGAGGGGAACACACGCCGTGACTGCAGGACTGTGGTTTATGTCAGTCGGGGGGAACACACGCTGTGACTGCAGGACTGTGGTTTATGTCAGTCGGGGGGGAACACACGCTGTGACTGCAGGACTGTGGTTTATGCCAGTCGGAGGGGAACACACGCCGTGACTGCAGGACTGTGGTTTATGTCAGTCGGGGGGGAACACACGCCGTGACTGCAGGACTGTGGTTTATGTCAGTCGGGGGGGAACACACGCCGTGACTGCAGGACTGTGGTTTATGTCAGTCGGGGGGAACACACGCCGTGACTGCAGGACTGTGGTTTGTCAGTCGGGGGGAACACACGCTGTGACTGCAGGACTGTGGCTTATGTCAGTCGGGGGGAACACACGCTGTGACTGCAGGACTGTGGTTTATTTCAGTCGGGGGGAACACACGCCGTAACTGCAGGACTGTGGTTTATGTCAGTCGGGGGGAACACACGCTGTGACTGCAGGACTGTGGCTTATGTCAGTCGGGGGGAACACACGCAGTGACTGCAGGACTGTGGTTTATGTCAGTCGGGGGGAACACACGCCGTGACTGCAGGACTGTGGTTTATGTCAGTCGGGGGGAACACACGCCGTGACTGCAGGACTGGGGTCTATGTCAGTCGGGGGGAACACACGCCGTGACTGCAGGACTGTGGTTCATGTCAGTCGGGGGGAACACACGCCGTGACTGCAGGACTGTGGTTTATGTCAGTCGGGGGAACACACGCCGTGACTGCAGGACTGGGGTCTATGTCAGTCGGGGGGGAACACACGCCGTGACTGCAGGACTGTGGTTTATGTCCAGTCGGGGGGAACACACGCCGTGACTGCAGGACTGGGGTCTATGTCAGTCGGGGGGAACACACGCCGTGACTGCAGGACTGTGGTTCATGTCAGTCGTGGGGAACACAAGCCGTGACTGCAGGACTGTGGTTTATGTCAGTCGAGGGGAACACACGCCGTGACTGCACAGGCCGTGACTGCAGGACTGTGGTCTATGTCAGTCGGGGGGAACACACCCCGTGACTGCAGGACTGGGGTCTATGTAAGTCGGGGTAACACACGCCGTGACTGCAGGACTGTGGTCTATGTCAGTCGGGGGGAACACACGCCGTGACTGCAGGACTGTGGTTTATGTCAGTCGGGGGGAACACACGCCGTGACTGCAGGACTGTGGTTTATGTCAGTCGGGGGGAACACACGCTGTGACTGCAGGACTGTGGTTTATGTCAGTCGGGGGGAACACACGCAGTGACTGCAGGACTGTGGTTTATGTCAGTCGGGGGGAACACACGCCGTGACTGCAGGACTGTGGTCTATGTCAGTCGGGGGGAACACACGCCGTGACTGCAGGACTGTGGTTTATGTCAGTCGGGGGGGAACACACGCCGTGACTGCAGGACTGTGGTTTATGTCAGTCGGGGGAACACACGCTGTGACTGCAGGACTGTGGTTTATGTCAGTCGGGGGGAACACACGCAGTGACTGCAGGACTGTGGTTTATGTCAGTCGGGGGGAACACACGCCGTGACTGCAGGACTGTGGTTTGTCAGTCGGGGGGAACACACGCCGTGACTGCAGGACTGTGGTTTATGTCAGTCGGGGGGAACACACGCCGTGACTGCAGGACTGTGGTTTATGTCAGTCGGGGGGAACACACGCCGTGACTGCAGGACTGTGGTTTATGTCAGTCGGGGGGAACACACGCCGTGACTGCAGGACTGTGGTTTATGTCAGTCGGGGGGAACACACGCCGTGACTGCAGGACTGTGGTTTATGTCAGTCGGGGGGAACACACGCCGTGACTGCAGGACTGTGGTTTATGTTAGTCGGGGGGAACACACGCAGTGACTGCAGGACTGTGGTTTATGTCAGTCGGGGGGAACACACGCCGTGACTGCAGGACTGTGGTTTATATCAGTCGGGGGGAACACACGCCGTGACTGCAGGACTGGGGTCTATGTCAGTCGGGGGGAACACACGCCGTGACTGCAGGACTGTGGTTCATGTCAGTCGGGGGGAACACACGCCGTGACTGCAGGACTGTGGTTTATGTCAGTCGGGGGAACACACCCCGTGACTGCAGGACTGGGGTCTATGTCAGTCGGGGGGAACACACGCCGTGACTGCAGGACTGTGGTTCATGTCAGTCGTGGGGAACACAAGCCGTGACTGCAGGACTGTGGTTTATGTCAGTCGAGGGGAACACACGCCGTGACTGCACAGGCTGTGACTGCAGGACTGTGGTCTATGTCAGTCGGGGGGAACACACGCCGTGACTGCAGGACTGTGGTTTATGTCAGTCGGGGGGAACACACGCCGTGACTGCAGGACTGTGGTTTATGTCAGTCGGGGGGAACCACACGCCGTGACTGCAGGACTGGGGTCTATGTCAGTCGGGGGGAACACACGCCGTGACTGCAGGACTGTGGTTCATGTCAGTCGTGGGGAACACAAGCCGTGACTGCAGGACTGTGGTTTATGTCAGTCGAGGGGAACACACGCCGTGACTGCACAGGCTGTGACTGCAGGACTGTGGTCTATGTCAGTCGGGGGGAACACACGCTGTGACTGCAGGACTGTGGTCTATGTCAGTCGGGGGGAACACACGCTGTGACTACAGGACTGTGGCTTATGTAAGTCGGGGGGAACACACGCTGTGACTGCAGGACTGTGGTTTATGTCAGTCGGGGGGAACACACGCTGTGACTGCAGGACTGTGGTCTATGTCAGTCGGGGGGAACACACGCTGTGACTACAGGACTGTGGCTTATGTCAGTCGGGGGGAACACACGCTGTGACTACAGGGACTGTGGCTTATGTCAGTCGAGGGGAACACACGCTGTGACTGCAGGACTGTGGTTTATGTCAGTCGGGGGGAACACACGCTGTGACTGCAGGACTGTGGTTTATGCAGTCGGAGGGGAACACACGCCGTGACTGCAGGACTGTGGTTTATGTCAGTCGGGGGGGAACACACGCCGTGACTGCAGGACTGTGGTTTATGTCAGTCGGGGGGGAACACACGCCGTGACTGCAGGACTGTGGTTTATGTCAGTCGGGGGGAACACACGCCGTGACTGCAGGACTGTGGTTTGTCAGTCGGGGGAACACACGCTGTGACTGCAGGACTGTGGCTTATGTCAGTCGGGGGGAACACACGCTGTGACTGCAGGACTGTGGTTTATTTCAGTCGGGGGGAACACACGCCGTAACTGCAGGACTGTGGTTTATGTCAGTCGGGGGGAACACAGGCCGTGACTGCAGGACTGGGGTCTATGTCAGTCGGGGGCAACACACGCCGTGACTGCAGGACTGGGGTCTATGTAAGTCGGGGGGAACACACGCCGTGACTGCAGGACTGTGGTCTATGTCAGTCGGGGGGAACACACGCCGTGACTGCAGGACTGTGGTTTATGTCAGTCGGGGGGAACACACGCTGTGACTGCAGGACTGTGGCTTATGTCAGTCGGGGGGAACACACGCCTGTGACTGCAGGACTGTGGCTTATGTCAGTCGGGGGGAACACACGCAGTGACTGCAGGACTGTGGTTTATGTCAGTCGGGGGGAACACACGCCGTGACTGCAGGACTGTGGTTTATGTCAGTCGGGGGGAACACACGCCGTGACTGCAGGACTGGGGTCTATGTCAGTCGGGGGGAACACACGCCGTGACTGCAGGACTGTGGTTCATGTCAGTCGGGGGGAACACACGCCGTGACTGCAGGACTGTGGTTTATGTCAGTCGGGGGGAACACACCCCGTGACTGCAGGACTGGGTTCTATGTCAGTCGGGGGGAACACACGCCGTGCCTGCAGGACTGTGGTTTATGTCAGTCGGGGGGAACACACGCCGTGACTGCAGGACTGTGGTTTATGTCAGTCGGGGGGAACACACGCCGTGACTGCAGGACTGGGGTCTATGTCAGTCGGGGGGAACACACGCCGTGACTGCAGGACTGTGGTCATGTCAGTCGTGGGGAACACAAGCCGTGACTGCAGGACTGTGGTTTATGTCAGTCGAGGGGAACACACGCGTGACTGCACAGGCCGTGACTGCAGGACTGTGGTCTATGTCAGTCGGGGGGAACACACGCCGTGACTGCAGGACTGTGGTTTATGTCAGTCGGGGGGAACACACGCCGTGACTGCAGGACTGTGGTTTATGTCAGTCGGGGGGAACACACGCGTGACTGCAGGACTGGGGTCTATGTCAGTCGGGGGGAACACACGCCGTGACTGCAGGACTGTGGTTCATGTCAGTCGTGGGGAACACAAGCCGTGACTGCAGGACTGTGGTTTATGTCAGTCGAGGGGGAACACACGCCGTGACTGCACAGGCTGTGACTGCAGGACTGTGGTCTATGTCAGTCGGGGGGAACACACGCTGTGACTGCAGGACTGTGGTTCATGTCAGTCGTGGGGAACACAAGCCGTGACTGCAGGACTGTGGTTTATGTCAGTCGAGGGGAACACACGCCGTGACTGCACAGGCGTGACTGCAGGACTGTGGTCTCTGTCAGTCGGGGGGAACACACGCCGTGACTGCAGGACTGTGGTTTATGTCAGTCGGGGGGAACACACGCCGTGACTGCAGGACTGTGGTTTATGTCAGTCGGGGGGAACACACGCCGTGACTGCAGGACTGGGGTCTATGTCAGTCGGGGGAACACACGCCGTGACTGCAGGACTGTGGTTCATGTCAGTCGTGGGGAACACAAGCCGTGACTGCAGGACTGTGGTTTATGTCAGTCGAGGGGAACACACGCCGTGACTGCACAGGCTGTGACTGCAGGACTGTGGTCTATGTCAGTCGGGGGGAACACACGCTGTGACTGCAGGACTGTGGTCTATGTCAGTCGGGGGGAACACACGCTGTGACTGCAGGACTGTGGTCTATGTCAGTCGGGGGGAACACACGCTGTGACTACAGGACTGTGGTCTATGTCAGTCGGGGGGAACACACGCCGTGACTACAGGACTGTGGCTTATGTCAGTCGGGGGGAACACACGCCGTGACTGCGGGACTGTGGTTTATGTCAGTCGGGGGGAACACACGCCGTGACTGCGGGACTGTGGTTTATGTCAGTCGGGGGGAACACACGCCGTGACTGCGGGACTGTGGTTTATGTCAGTCGGGGGGAACACACGCCGTGACTGCAGGACTGGGGTCTATGTCAGTCGGGGGGAACACACGCCGTGGACTGCAGGACTGGGGTCTATGTCAGTCGGGGGGAACACACGCCGTGACTGCAGGACTGTGGTTTATGTCAGTCGGGGGGAACACACGCCGTGACTGCAGGACTGTGGTTTATGTCAGTCGGGGGGAACACACGCCGTGACTGCAGGACTGGGGTCTATGAAAGTCGGGGGGAACACACGCCGTGACTGCAGGACTGTGGCTTATGTCAGTCGGGGGGAACACACGCCGTGACTGCAGGACTGGGGTCTATGTAAGTCGGGGGGAACACACGCCGTGACTGCAGGACTGTGGTCTATGTCAGTCGGGGGGAACACACGCCGTGACTGCAGGACTGTGGTTTATGTCAGTCGGGGGGAACACACGCTGTGACTGCAGGACTGTGGCTTATGTCAGTCGGGGGGAACACACGCCGTGACTGCAGGACTGTCGTTTATGTCAGTCGGGGGGGAACAAACGCCGTGACTGCAGGACTGTGGTTTATGTCAGTCGGGGGGAACACACGCTGTGACTGCAGGGACTGTGGCTTATGTCAGTCGGGGGGAACACACGCCGTGACTGCAGGACTGTGGTTTATGTCAGTCGGGGGGAACACACGCCGTGACTGCAGGACTGTGGTTTATGTCAGTCGGGGGGAACACACGCTGTGACTGCAGGACTGTGGTTTATGTCAGTCGGGGGGAACACACGCAGTGACTGCAGGACTGTGGTTTATGTCAGTCGGGGGGAACACACGCCGTGACTGCAGGACTGTGGTTTGTCAGTCGGGGGGAACACACGCCGTGACTGCAGGACTGTGGTTTATGTCAGTCGGGGGGAACACACGCCGTGACTGCAGGACTGTGGTTTATGTCAGTCGGGGGGAACACACGCCGTGACTGCAGGACTGTGGTTTATGTCAGTCGGGGGGAACACACGCCGTGACTGCAGGACTGTGGTTTATGTCAGTCGGGGGGAACACACGCCGTGACTGCAGGACTGTGGTTTATGTCAGTCGGGGGGAACACACGCCGTGACTGCAGGACTGTGGTTTATGTTAGTCGGGGGGAACACACGCAGTGACTGCAGGACTGTGGTTTATGTCAGTCGGGGGGAACACACGCCGTGACTGCAGGACTGTGGTTTATGTCAGTCGGGGGGAACACACGCCGTGACTGCAGGACTGGGGTCTATGTCAGTCGGGGGGAACACACGCCGTGACTGCAGGGACTGTGGTTCATGTCAGTCGGGGGGAACACACGCCGTGACTGCAGGACTGTGGTTTATGTCAGTCGGGGGAACACACCCGTGACTGCAGGACTGGGGTCTATGTCAGTCGGGGGGAACACACGCCGTGCCTGCAGGACTGTGGTTTATGTCAGTCGGGGGGAACACACGCCGTGACTGCAGGACTGTGGTTTATGTCAGTCGGGGGGAACACACGCCGTGACTGCAGGACTGGGGTCTATGTCAGTCGGGGGGAACACACGCCGTGACTGCAGGACTGTGGTTCATGTCAGTCGTGGGAACACAAGCCGTGACTGCAGGACTGTGGTTTATGTCAGTCGAGGGGAACACACGCCGTGACTGCACAGGCTGTGACTGCAGGACTGTGGTCTATGTCAGTCGGGGGGAACACACGCCGTGACTGCAGGACTGTGGTTATGTCAGTCGGGGGGAAACACACGCCGTGACTGCAGGACAGGTGGTTTATGTCAGTCGGGGGGGGAACACACGCCGTGACTGCAGGACTGGGGTCTATGTCAGTCGGGGGGAACACACGCCGTGACTGCAGGACTGTGGTTCATGTCAGTCGTGGGGAACACAAGCCGTGACTGCAGGACTGTGGTTTATGTCAGTCGAGGGGAACACACGCCGTGACTGCACAGGCTGTGACTGCAGGACTGTGGTCTATGTCAGTCGGGGGGAACACACGCTGTGACTGCAGACTGTGGTCTATGTCAGTCGGGGGGAACACACGCAGTGACTGCAGGACTGTGGTCTATGTCAGTCGGGGGGAAACACACGCTGTGACTACAGGACTGTGGCTTATGTAAGTCGGGAGGAACACACGCTGTGACTGCAGGACTGTGGTTTATGTCAGTCGGGGGGAACACACGCTGTGACTGCAGGACTGTGGTCTATGTCAGTCGGGGGGAACCACACGCTGTGACTACAGGACTGTGGCTTATGTCAGTCGGGGGGAACACACGCTGTGACTACAGGACTGTGGCTTATGTCGTCGAGGGGAACACACGCTGTGACTGCAGGACTGTGGTTTATGTCAGTCGGGGGGAACACACGCTGTGACTGCAGGACTGTGGTTTATGCCAGTCGGGGGGAACACACGCCGTGACTGCAGGACTGTGGTTTATGTCAGTCGGGGGGGAACACACGCCGTGACTGCAGGACTGTGGTTTATGTCAGTCGGGGGGGAACACACGCCGTGACTGCAGGACTGTGGTTTATGTCAGTCGGGGGGAACACCCGCTGTGACTGCAGGACTGTGGTTTATGTCAGTCGGGGGAACACACCCCGTGACTGCAGGACTGGGGTCTATGTCAGTCGGGGGGGAACACACGCCGTGACTGCAGGACTGTGGTTCATGTCAGTCGTGGGGAACACAAGCCGTGACTGCAGGACTGTGGTTTATGTCAGTCGAGGGGAACACACGCCGTGACTGCACAGGCTGTGACTGCAGGACTGTGGTCTATGTCAGTCGGGGGGAACCACACGCCGTGACTGCAGGACTGTGGTTTATGTCAGTCGGGGGGAACACACGCCGTGACTGCAGGACTAGTGGTTTATGTCAGTCGGGGGGAACACACGCCGTGACTGCAGGACTGGGGTCTATGTCAGTCGGGGGGAACACACGCCGTGACTGCAGGACTGTGGTTCATGTCCAGTCGTGGGGAACACACAGCCGTGACCTGCAGGACTGTGGTTTATGTCAGTCGAGGGGAACACACGCCGTGACTGCACAGGCTGTGACTGCAGGACTGTGGTCTATGTCAGTCGGGGGGAACACACGCTGTGACTGCAGGACTGTGGTCTATGTCAGTCGGGGGGAACACACGCTGTGACTACAGGACTGTGGCTTATGTAAGTCGGGGGGAACACACGCTGTGACTGCAGGACTGTGGTTTATGTCAGTCGGGGGGAACACACGCTGTGACTGCAGGACTGTGGTCTATGTCAGTCGGGGGGAACACACGCTGTGACTACAGGACTGTGGCTTATGTCAGTCGGGGGGAACACACGCTGTGACTACAGGACTGTGGCTTATGTCAGTCGAGGGGAACACACGCTGTGACTGCAGGACTGTGGTTTATGTCAGTCGGGGGGAACACACGCTGTGACTGCAGGACTGTGGTTTATGCCAGTCGGAGGGGAACACACGCCGTGACTGCAGGACTGTGGTTTATGTCAGTCGGGGGGGAACACACGCCGTGACTGCAGGACTGTGGTTTATGTCAGTCGGGGGGGAACACACGCCGTGACTGCAGGACTGTGGTTTATGTCAGTCGGGGGGAACACACGCCGTGACTGCAGGACTGTGGTTTGTCAGTCGGGGGGAACACACGCTGTGACTGCAGGACTGTGGCTTATGTCAGTCGGGGGGAACACACGCTGTGACTGCAGGACTGTGGTTTATTTCAGTCGGGGGGAACACACGCCGTAACTGCAGGACTGTGGTTTATGTCAGTCGGGGGGAACACAGGCCGTGACTGCAGGACTGGGGTCTATGTCAGTCGGGGGCAACACACGCCGTGACTGCAGGACTGGGGTCTATGTAAGTCGGGGGGAACACACGCCGTGACTGCAGGACTGTGGTCTATGTCAGTCGGGGGGAACACACGCCGTGACTGCAGGACTGTGGTTTATGTCAGTCGGGGGGAACACACGCTGTGACTGCAGGACTGTGGCTTATGTCAGTCGGGGGGAACACACGCTGTGACTGCAGGACTGTGGCTTATGTCAGTCGGGGGGAACACACGCAGTGACTGCAGGACTGTGGTTTATGTCAGTCGGGGGGAACACACGCCGTGACTGCAGGACTGTGGTTTATGTCAGTCGGGGGGAACACACGCCGTGACTGCAGGACTGGGGTCTATGTCAGTCGGGGGGAACACACGCCGTGACTGCAGGACTGTGGTTCATGTCAGTCGGGGGGAACACACGCCGTGACTGCAGGGACTGTGGTTTATGTCAGTCGGGGGGAACACACCCCGTGACTGCAGGACTGGGTTCTATGTCAGTCGGGGGGAACACCACGCCGTGCCTGCAGGACTGTGGTTTATGTCAGTCGGGGGGAACACACGCCGTGACTGCAGGACTGTGGTTTATGTCAGTCGGGGGGAACACACGCCGGTGACTGCAGGACTGGGGTCTATGTCAGTCGGGGGGAACACACGCCGTGACTGCAGGACTGTGGTTCATGTCAGTCGTGGGGAACACAAGCCGTGACTGCAGGACTGTGGTTTATGTCAGTCGAGGGGAACACACGCCGTGACTGCACAGGCCGTGACTGCAGGACTGTGGTCTATGTCAGTCGGGGGGGAACACACGCCGTGACTGCAGGACTGTGGGTTTATGTCAGTCGGGGGGAACACACGCCGTGACTGCAGGACTGTGGTTTATGTCAGTCGGGGGGAACACACGCCGTGACTGCAGGACTGGGGTCTATGTCAGTCGGGGGGAACACACGCCGTGACTGCAGGACTGTGGTTCATGTCAGTCGTGGGGAACACAAGCCGTGACTGCAGGACTGTGGTTTATGTCAGTCGAGGGGAACACACGCCGTGACTGCACAGGCTGTGACTGCAGGACTGTGGTCTATGTCAGTCGGGGGAACACACGCTGTGACTGCAGGACTGTGGTTCATGTCAGTCGTGGGGAACACAAGCCGTGACTGCAGGACTGTGGTTTATGTCAGTCGAGGGGAACAACGCCGTGCCTGCACAGGCCGTGACTGCAGGACTGTGGTCTATGTCAGTCGGGGGGAACACACGCCGTGACTGCAGGACTGTGGTTTATGTCAGTCGGGGGGAACACACGCCGTGACTGCAGGACTGTGGTTATATGTCAGTCGGGGGGAACACACGCCGTGACTGCAGGACTGGGGTCTATGTCAGTCGGGGGAACCACACGCCGTGACTGCAGGACTGTGGTTCATGTCAGTCGTGGGGAACACAAGCCGTGACTGCAGACTGTGGTTTATGTCAGTCGAGGGGAACACACGCCGTGACTGCACAGGCTGTGACTGCAGGACTGTGGTCTATGTCAGTCGGGGGGAACACACGCTGTGACTGCAGGACTGTGGTCTATGTCAGTCGGGGGGAACACACGCTGTGACTGCAGGACTGTGGTCTATGTCAGTCGGGGGGAACACACGCTGTGACTACAGGACTGTGGTCTATGTCAGTCGGGGGGGAACACACGCCGTGACTACAGGACTGTGGCTTATGTCAGTCGGGGGGAACACACGCCGTGACTGCGGGACTGTGGTTTATGTCAGTCGGGGGGAACACACGCCGTGACTGCGGGACTGTGGTTTATGTCAGTCGGGGGGAACACACGCCGTGACTGCGGGACTGTGGTTTATGTCAGTCGGGGGGAACACACGCCGTGACTGCAGGACTGGGGGTCTATGTCAGTCGGGGGGGAACACACGCCGTGACTGCAGGACTGGGGTCTATGTCAGTCGGGGGGAACACACGCCGTGACTGCAGGACTGTGGTTTATGTAAGTCGGGGGGAACACACGCCGTGACTGCAGGACTGTGGTTTATGTCAGTCGGGGGGAACACACGCCGTGACTGCAGGACTGGGGTCTATGAAAGTCGGGGGGAAACACACGCCGTGACTGCAGGACTGTGGCTTATGGTCAGTCGGGGGGAACACACGCCGTGACTGCAGGACTGGGGTCTATGTAAGTCGGGGGGAACACACGCCGTGACTGCAGGACTGTGGTCTATGTCAGTCGGGGGGAACACACGCCGTGACTGCAGGACTGTGGTTTATGTCAGTCGGGGGGAACACACGCTGTGACTGCAGGACTGTGGCTTATGTCAGTCGGGGGGAACACACGCCGTGACTGCAGGACTGTGTTTATGTCAGTCGGGGGGAACAAACGCCGTGACTGCAGGACTGTGGTTTATGTCAGTCGGGGGGAACACACGCTGTGACTGCAGGACTGTGGCTTATGTCAGTCGGGGGGAACACACGCCGTGACTGCAGGACTGTGGTTTATGTCAGTCGGGGGGAACACACGCCGTGACTGCAGGACTGTGGTTTATGTCAGTCGGGGGGAACACACGCTGTGACTGCAAGGACTGTGGTTTATGTCAGTCGGGGGAACACACGCAGTGACTGCAGGACTGTGGTTTATGTCAGTCGGGGGGAACACACGCCGTGACTGCAGGACTGTGGTTTGTCAGTCGGGGGGGAACACACGCCGTGACTGCAGGACTGTGGTTTATGTCAGTCGGGGGGAACACACGCCGTGACTGCAGGACTGTGGTTTATGTCAGTCGGGGGGAACACACGCCGTGACTGCAGGACTGTGGTTTATGTCAGTCGGGGGGAACACACGCCGTGACTGCAGGACTGTGGTTTATGTCAGTCGGGGGGAACACACGCCGTGACTGCAGGACTGTGGTTTATGTCAGTCGGGGGGAACACACGCCGTGACTGCAGACTGTGGTTTATGTTAGTCGGGGGGGAACACACGCAGTGACTGCAGGACTGTGGTTTATGTCAGTCGGGGGGAACACACGCCGTGACTGCAGGACTGTGGTTTATGTCAGTCGGGGGGAACACACGCCGTGACTGCAGGACTGGGGTCTATGTCAGTCGGGGGGGAACACACGCCGTGACTGCAGGACTGTGGTTCATGTCAGTCGGGGGGAACACACGCCGTGACTGCAGGACTGTGGTTTATGTCAGTCGGGGGGAACACACCCCGTGACTGCAGGACTGGGGTCTATGTCAGTCGGGGGGAACACACGCCGTGCCTGCAGGACTGTGGTTTATGTCAGTCGGGGGGAACACACGCCGTGACTGCAGGACTGTGGTTTATGTCAGTTCGGGGGGAACACACGCCGTGACTGCAGGACTGGGGTCTATGTCAGTCGGGGGGAACACACGCCGTGACTGCAGGACTGTGGTTCATGTCAGTCGTGGGGAACACAAGCCGTGACTGCAGGACTGTGGTTTATGTCAGTCGAGGGGAACACACGCCGTGACTGCACAGGCTGTGACTGCAGGACTGTGGTCTATGTCAGTCGGGGGGAACATACGCCGTGACTGCAGGACTGTGGTTTATGTCAGTCGGGGGGAACACACGCCGTGACTGCAGGACTGTGGTTTATGTCAGTCGGGGGGAACACACGCCGTGACTGCAGGACTGGGGTCTATGTCAGTCGGGGGGAACACACGCCGTGACTGCAGGACTGTGGTTCATGTCAGTCGTGGGGAACACAAGCCGTGACTGCAGGACTGTGGTTTATGTCAGTCGAGGGGAACACACGCCGTGACTGCACAGGCTGTGACTGCAGGACTGTGGTCTATGTCAGTCGGGGGGAACACACGCTGTGACTGCAGGACTGTGGTCTATGTCAGTCGGGGGGAACACACGCTGTGACTGCAGGACTGTGGTCTATGTCAGTCGGGGGGAACACACGCTGTGACTACAGGACTGTGGCTTATGTAAGTCGGGAGGAACACACGCTGTGACTGCAGGACTGTGGTTTATGTCAGTCGGGGGGAACACACGCTGTGACTGCAGGACTGTGGTCTATGTCAGTCGGGGGGAACACACGCTGTGACTACAGGACTGTGGCTTATGTCAGTCGGGGGGAACACACGCTGTGACTACAGGACTGTGGCTTATGTCAGTCGAGGGGAACACACGCTGTGACTGCAGGACTGTGGTTTATGTCAGTCGGGGGGAACACACGCTGTGACTGCAGGACTGTGGTTTATGCCAGTCGGAGGGGAACACACGCCGTGACTGCAGGACTGTGGTTTATGTCAGTCGGGGGGGAACACACGCCGTGACTGCAGGACTGTGGTTTATGTCAGTCGGGGGGGGAACACACGCCGTGACTGCAGGACTGTGGTTTATGTCAGTCGGGGGGAACACCCGCTGTGACTGCAGGACTGTGGTTTATGTCAGTCGGGGGGGAACACACGCCGTGACTGCAGGACTGTGGTTTATGTCAGTCGGGGGGGAACACACGCCGTGACTGCAGGACTGTGGTTTATGTCAGTCGGGGGGAACACACGCCGTGACTGCAGGACTGTGGTTTATGTCAGTCGGGGGGGAACACACGCCGTGACTGCAGGACTGTGGTCTATGTCAGTCGGGGGGAACACCCGCTGTGACTGTCACCTGGCCAGAAAAATTGAAAAGAGACTCTGTGGCCCAAGCTCTCACATAACAGATAGAGATATATAGAAGCCGGGGAGAAATAGCTGGATTCAAACCATCAAAACAAACTTAGGTCCCATTAGAGAACTTCGCCACAAAGGCAATGATCATTGAAGAATTTTGCGAAAAACTCATCCTCTTCGGGCTTATGAGCGGGTTGGAATAGTGGAGCATTCCGTGTCATCTTGGGGCAACAATAGAATGTGGCAGGAGAAAGGTTATTGCTTTGTGTATCGCTGGGCGCTCTCAAGCCATACAAGCGTGCTGGGCGGCCCATTAGTTCTCCCTGCAGTAAAGGGGTCGATAGCTACCGCCGCCACACGGATAAACTTCCGTGTTCTCACGCCACTCACTCGCCCCGGGAGAACAAATTACAACTAAACGGATCACGGAACAATCTGCTGTGGCGTTTCAATGTAGCTCAGGGGCTGTACGGTTCCTCACCAAATAACTTGGCCTCGACCATCATTGTTCGATCCAATCCAATAACATATTATGTTCATCTTGATCCTTCTATCCAGCCTTGTAGAATCATTTCCTCCAGTCCTTCATCTCATTGGGTCCGTAGACATCTTGCCTCAATCCTGTTGATGAGCCGCTTGGGTATGTAGGAGATGATCTCATTGCTCCTCTTGGCAGTTCAGAGGTCTGTGAGGGGACGAAAGAACGTTTCAGCATTTGACAAGAGCGGGTATCCATCTCGGACATGTTGCCGCACACAGAGAAGGTATTGTTCGCTGCGGGTCCACCTCGCCTACTGCCAGTCCTAATGGCAGCTTCCAACCTCTCGCCGAGGATTCACTTTTCGTTTCTTGATTGAGAGATATAGCAAACTCGCTTCTTAAAATAAACGCCGGGAACTAAGCGCCTTCTAGCGACCAGATCTGCCATTAAAGAGTTGGTGGATATTCCGGTATAAAATTAATGCCGAAATTTTCAGTCAAAAAAATTGGCCCAGAAACTTGGCCTCCAGTTCCACCAGGATCCTCCTGTTGGGCAGACGAGCTGCGGCGGTCCGGGTCAGCAAGGTGACAAGAATTAGCCTTATCTCCGCCACCGCCGTGATAGAGGAGCGGCCTTCGATCGGCCTTCTTTCTCTTCTTTACTCTTCTGCGATGTCTCCCTCGGCAACTTGACTGAACAATTACACCATAGCAACCTCGGTCTTACGCTCAACTTTAACTTTTTTCATTATTTTTATCAACAATCTTCTTTTTAAAGAGAGTTGTGAACTCGCGGTAACCTTCTGGCATCACCAACTCGTGGTCTGGTCCGGCACCAACATCGAGGCCGACCATCCCGCCAGTGTCGGCCCGTGGTGATGATTCTATGAACTTGGCCCACACACGGTTGTGCAGGAAGCAAACGTTGGGCCGATGTTGGGCTCTGGTGTGACACCCGGCCATTCCATGTTCGTCGTTATCCAAAGGTTGGAAATTTTTCATCAATGCAGCAGCAGCAGCGTTCACCCAGCCACGTGGCCACCAGGCTTAGAAGTCTGTTAAAACTTACCTCCCATGGAACCGCGCCGATCAATGATCGTAAAATGCGGGGAAAAAACGCAAAGCTAATGGCCGCGATCAATGCAAACAGCTGTGTGGGTTTTAGGGTTAATTTAACTTGGAATTAACCCCGCTGCGTAATGGGGTTGCAGAAGAAAGGGCAACTCTAAAATAATTTATACGCGGAATTAGATGAGTGGTCATTTGTCAAGTATTAAAATATGGAAAATAGAGCTCGCAGAGGCTTCGATCATCATCATTATTATTCCGCAGGCGACCCTATTCAATTGGAAATGATGATCGGGGAATTCTTCTGCCCGGAATTAAAGTTTTTGTCGTATGAGGTTTATTGGCCGGGGAGCTTCTGATTATGGGATAAAAACTTCTGACAGTTTTTTGCCGTCTTCGTTTTTTATTTCCTTTTATTTATCAATTTATTTTTTTATTATTTTACAGGTTAAAGAGTTTTTGGGGGAAAAAAAAATTGGACTTCTAAATTGCTGTAATTATATTGTCGTTAGGAATTTTGTTTTTATTTTTTGTTTCCTCCCCCCAACTTTTGATCGTCAATAGCAAGGTCACCACTTCTTTGGTGTCATGGACTGAGAGAAGGTCTTCCACCTTGTTGTGGACATTTTTACACCGTAAAGTGTGTGCACATGGTAATCATGGTGGTGGGTTATGGCCGCTTGTACTCTTAGGTGCACCTAATCATATTTACGCATGTAGTAGCAGGCCATGGTACTACAGCCCCCCCTGCCGGAGCAGCTGTCACAGGAGAGGTGCCCTGCCAGTAAGACCGACGTTGAAAATCGACGGGGTAATACACACATGGCAGGTCCACCTACCAGACAGTAAATGCGAGTGTGTGATGATTCCCACGTCTGACCGTCCCTCCCTCTGTTGGCGTCGGTGGCTCCCCACATCACAGTCCTTCCTCGGCCTCGCTCTATGAGTCACTGACTTTTTCATGCAAGTGTCTCCGACAATATAATAGCGCAGGTTTAACGATCCCACTAAGAAACGCCTCCACGGCCGCATCCAAAAAACCTTCTCCAGCAAGCAAGTCCACGGCCGCAGCTGGAAGACTTTGCTCCAGCAAGCAAGTCCACGGCCGCAGCTGGAAGACTTTGCTCCAGCAATCAAGTCCACGACCACAGCTGGAAGACTTGCTCCAGCAATCAAGTCCACGGCCACAGCTGGAAGACTTACTCCAGCAATCAAGTCCACGGCCACAGCTGGAAGACTTGCTCCAGCAATCAAGTCCACGACCACAGCTGGAAGACTTGCTCCAGCAATCAAGTCCACGGCCACAGCTGGAAGACTTGCTCCAGCAATCAAGTCCACGGCCGCAGCTGGAAGACTTGCTCCAGCAATCAAGTCCACGGCCACAGCTGGAAGACTTGCTCCAGCAATCAAGTCCACGACCTCAGCTGGAAGACTTGCTCCAGCAATCAAGTCCACGGCCACAGCTGGAAGACTTGCTCCAGCAATCAAGTCCACGGCCGCAGCTGGAAGACTTGCTCCAGCAATCAAGTCCACGGCCGCAGCTGGAAGACTTGCTCCAGCAATCAAGTCCACGGCCGCAGCTGGAAGACTTGCTCCAGCAATCAAGTCCACGGCCGCAGCTGGAAGACTTGCTCCAGCAATCAAGTCCACGGCCGCAGCTGGAAGACTTGCTCCAGCAATCAGTTCACGACCACAGCTGGAAGACTTGCTCCAGCAATCAAGTTCACGACCACAGCTGGAAGACTTGCTCCAGAAATCAAGTTCACGGCCACAGCTGGAAGACTTGCTCCAGCAAGCAAGTTCACGACCACAGCTGGAAGACTTGCTCCAGAAAGCAAGTCCACGGCCACAGCTGGAAGACTTGCTCCAGCAATTAAGTCCACGGCCACAGCTGGAAGACTTGCTCCAGCAATCAAGTCCACGGCCACAGCTGGAAGACTTGCTCCAGCAATCAAGTCCACGACCTCAGCTGGAAGACTTGCTCCAGCAATCAAGTCCACGGCCGCAGCTGGAAGACTTGCTCCAGCAATCAAGTCCACGGCCGCAGCTGGAAGACTTGCTCCAGCAATCAAGTCCACGGCCGCAGCTGGAAGACTTGCTCCAGCAATCAAGTCCACGGCCGCAGCTGGAAGACTTGCTCCAGCAATCAAGTCCACGGCCGCAGCTGGAAGACTTGCTCCAGCAATCAAGTCCACGGCCGCAGCTGGAAGACTTGCTCCAGCAATCAGTTCACGACCACAGCTGGAAGACTTGCTCCAGAAATCAAGTTCACGGCCACAGCTGGAAGACTTGCTCCAGCAAGCAAGTTCACGACCACAGCTGGAAGACTTGCTCCAGAAAGCAAGTCCACGGCCACAGCTGGAAGACTTGCTCCAGCAATTAAGTCCACGGCCACAGCTGGAAGACTTGCTCCAGCAATTAAGTCCACGGCCGTAGATAGAAGACTTGCTCCAGCAAGCAAGTCCCCGGCCGCTCCAGGAGGCCATGAAACAACAGATATTGCCAAGGCGGTGTTCACCCCGGGGCTGCACCATCGATCCGGGGATATGAAATTTTATTTAAACTTCCTCTCTGATCTCTCCCTGACGGCCGCTTTATTGGCGGCGTGTCAGCTCCCGTGGTCACATGTACATCCTCCCGCAGTTCTCGTATAAAAGAACGCAGACGTTCCCTAGAACAGGAGAAGTTGGATCTAACCCTATATTTGTTCGAGATCAAACAACTCTCCACACACGGTGGGAGGTTTGGGCAACTAGGAGCGGGGAACCAATGGGATTTTACTTTTAAAAGGAAGCAGACGTACATGGATTACAGAGATCAGCTGACTATAATTGGGGGTCTCCTGGGGATACATCGGTTTCTTAGAACGGAGCCACGTTGCTGATGTTTTGGTTTATATTTGAGAAATATATATTGTTGTTGACACACATTAATATGTTATAATACCTTGATAAAGGTTGGCGTTCAGCCAACTGAAATATTGGTAAAATAAATAATATTTTGATCCAAGATATGTCTTTTTAATTAAAAATTAAAATTATATATGTTATAAAGATTTAATTCTATTTTAAATTATATTTTCTAGAAAGCGCGAAATCTGTAAATCGACCGGCAGATAGCCCGGGTTTATACTATAGAAATTCATTGTTGTCGTTGTCTTTTGGCCGGCATAGAAATTTTTGTAAATATGTAAATACGCATCACAAACACATGTGTAAATATGTAAATACGTATCAGATATTTTCTATCTTCTTCACGCCTTAAGTCAGGTATTTCATCCTCAAATTATTTTGTCTTATCTCAATTAAATCAAAGTGTGATTTAAAGTTGTTTTATTATATTTTCAAAGATATACCATTGGAAAATATTCTTGGATGAAAAATCAGAAAATAATTTCTGTAACTTTCTGACACCAGCTTCACACCTGCTGAATCAGCAATCCTATCCAAAGGACTGAAATACATAATACCGGGGAAATCCAACAGCTGCCAGTATTGAATCAGCCATCTTCAGTGCTCCATCCGAAACACCACATCTTCCCCTCTACAAAGTTCCGTATCTCAACAACCCGAGAGAATCACCGACCAGTTAAAATGATACATCTGGTCATTTATCGTCCGGACAAGGGGTCCCATACTTCTGAACAGGAGGATTACCAGGCTAAGATCCATCACATCCTGAGTGATTTCAGTACTTTTTCCCACTCACAGTACCTGATAAAAACTGGATTCATGCTAAATTAAAACTCTATTTAGCTCCCTCAAAAGAAACAAACTCATAGCCTCGGAAGAATTCAAACAGTTCATTTTGAGCATGTCTACATTACAATTTATATAGAGTCTTCCAAAGATCCACAAACCTTCTGTCCGTCCAATTATCACATATCCCCAGCTGTCACATCCCTCACCTCTCATCTCTTAATCCAGGAACATTTACTCCAGCATTTCTAACAGAACTTTCCAACCTCACTCCTTCTAACAACACAGTGATGTATTCCTTTGACCTCCCTGTATGAAAAAGTGAAATTTGTATAAGCTTATGATTTTTCTTTGTTTCAAAAATGAATTGATGTTGGTTCCATATGCTTGAATTGAATATTACACCTTAGTTTACATATATTTTATTGCTTAAAAAGGAACAAAACAACAAAAAAACTACCATTACAAAATGATTTGATAACTAACAAAGGAAAAAAAACAATAATAATAAAGCTGATGATGATAAAAATATTGAATTCTTCTATGAATTAAAAAATAATTACAAAATTAACCTATAAACTTCAAACACTCCTTATACCTCAGTCTGCCCCATTCCCTCACATTGGACAGTTCATTGGACAACTTCTTGTCAAACAATTCCCCGTCAAACTGAATCACAAAACTCTGCGATCTGTCTCCAAATGAACACATTCTCCTTTGGCAACAAATGTTTCCAACAAGGACTCCCCTATGGGCAGCCCCTTGTCCACTGTGCTGGCTGAGATTGTTATGGCGGGTGTGGACGAGTGTATCAACCAGCAGCACAAGGAAGACATATGGAAGAGATATATAGACGACGTATTTTGCATATGTTTCAAAAGCAGAGAAACCCATATATGACACTCATTAAGAATTATCACTCGAACATTTCATTCACCGAAGAACAGCACAACTCCATTCCATTTCTGGACATACTTATTATCAGATTCAGATACCACGGCTACTTATTGTATTCACAGCCCAGCATACACCAATTTCACTTCAAGTTGCTCCATCAGTCACAAAATAAACACAGTAAAAACACTTAGACAAACCGCCTATACACACACTGTTCTCTCCCCATTTTTAAATCCATTGAAAGAAGCAACATATGTATATAACTATTTAATGGCCTTGGGTTATCCTAAACACTCCATCCATAGATATACTTATAACCCGAATATTCCCCACCGCCCCCATATATACAGGTCAATCTGCTCAATCCGATATATTCCTCTATCAACATTACAATAGATAAAACTCTCAGAAAACACGGCATATCTCAGTATATGTTAATAACCCCCAAACATTGGCCACAGACTTAGACACCCCATCAGTAAAAATTGCCCCCCTGACACACTCCTTCAAACTGGCTCTATCTATTCCGTAAAATGCAACAGCTGTAATGCCTCATATGTAGGAGAAACTGTCCGCTCCCTCCGTCTAACAGAACACCAAAGATGTATCAACAATACAGACACCAGATCTACCAACATATCCACAGTACAGGCCACAAATTTAACTTACACCAAGCCATAGCACATTATACAAACATAAAAAAGACAGCGTCTCATCCTAGAAACCTTCACCTCAATCCAACTCAACAGCACTAACGGACAAACTGACCTCCCTCCACAGCACATCTTCAACCAGAACAGCCCCATTCCCGCCCTTTCACCTCCCGAAACTTCCTTCTTTCATCTCTTTGAAAACTCACATAATTCTCTATAGATTCTTCTTTTATTCTTCCTTCACAACTAATCTGTATGCAAACTTTTTAAAACTAAAATTCAAATAATAATAGTTAAACTTGTAAAATATTTCTATTTATGCAAATTCTTTACATAGTACAGTAGAACCTCCCTTACACCCCGCTAGCGGACACCTAACCACATAGGACAGTTTTCATTTGCAAAATACCATTTTTTACAATTTAGAAATCTCCAGTAAGAGGACACCTTTCTCTAAATAACACATTGGCTCTACAACTAGATGTTGTCCTTTACAGAGCGGTAGTTCTACTGTATTTATATATGTAATATAAAAATTATATTTTGTTTCTAAATTATAGAATAAAATACTCTGTTAAATCTACCACCGGGACTTTCCCTTTATAGAACCGATTGTTGTTTCTCGATGGCCGGCTCAAACCTTTTGTACATTATGTAAATACGTTTTTATTTTTTTTTTATTCTTACGCCTTAAGCCAGGCAGTACTTTTATCAAATTATGTTTTTATATATTCCTTTAGCTCAATTAAAGCAATTACTGATTAAAACCATTTTTATTATTATACTTTCAAGATTTTAACCACGACTGCATTACCATAATCCTCAAGATAATCAAAAATCAGCAGAAAATCTTTATAACATATATATATATAGATGGAAAATTTGCCGGGAGGAAATTAATCCATAGAAGCAAAGGGCGCCTCTCCCGTCAAAATGAACGTCAAAAACTGACGCCATCTATTGACCGTCGCCGCAACTAGCGGCCTCGGGTCGGTGACAAAGCCACAACACCAGCTTTGGCAAATTGAGAAGCGTCCACCTAGAGACCATGGTTTCGGGCTAATGGCCCACCTTGCCAGCAAAACACCTCTTTGGTAGATTGTGAAGATTCCATTAGATCCCGTGTGGATCTCATGGAATAAAGTCCGCCCTAGACTGACGAGGGCCATTAGCCCGAAACCATGGTCTCTAGGTGGACGCTTCTCAATTTGCCAAAGCTGGTGTTGTGGCTTTGTCACCGACCCGATGCCGCTAGTTGCGGCGACGGTCAATAGATGGCGTCAGTTTTTGACGTTCATTTTGACGGGAGAGGCGCCCTTTGCTTCTATATATATATATTATATCTTTTATAGTTTCTTGTATTCGTGTAACAGCCTGTTGAAGGATGTCATAGTCGCGTCTACCTTTGTCTATTCCAACAATGCTGTGATTCCTCCGGTCGTAATTTCTATCTCTCAAAATGTATACAACACACACAAATATATATTTAATTAAAAATACATATATTGGATCAAAATATCATTTATTTTACCAATATTACAGTTGGCTAAACGCCAACCTTTATCAAGGTATTATAACATATTAATGTGTGTCAACAACAAACTCCATAACGTCAACAGAATTAAGTTTTAAAAATACTTTTGCTTATATTCAATAGGGCGAATAAATGTTGATATTTATACATATATATATGAACAAGTTCATACAGGAGATGTGACTTGATGATATTTCTCTTCTAATTTGGAATTACATCCGGGGTATTTTCACATGTCGCGGTGACATCATTGGACTCATCCACCGAATTACTTGTTCCTGGCGACGCTGGGAGTCGATACATGTTTGTAAGTTACATCACACGGGCTGAGACATCAACTAAGGTAAAGGAAACTCCCCCCAAAGTAACCAACGTCCTCTAACTTCAACCAATCCCATAAACTCAGTAAGCTAGAAGCTCTCAGTCACACTCCGCCATCAATATTTCTGTTTCATGTCCAGGGTGGTCAAACTTGCTTGGTTCGACCTAATTTAATTTGGGGCGCAGGGACTCTTGTTGTTGTTGTTGTTGTTTTTCGAGGGAAGAAGAAAGAAACTTGCCGTCCTTAATTTAATTAAATGTTATAAACTTCTCTCTCTGTGTCCTGTGACTCCACATCATGTCCCGGGGAGCTATGTCACGTTTTGATCTTTGTTGGGCCTTTCTGGGAATGGGGCAGTTTTCAACTTTCTGCCGACTAACCTACTTGTGTCCTGCTACTTGTCTCGAGTCAAGGACAAACTTGTGTCCTGCAACTTGCCTCGAGTCAAGGACAAACTTGTGCCCTGCTACTTGTCTCGAGTCAAGGACAAACTTGTGTCCTGCTACTTGTCTCGAGTCAAGGACAAACTTGTGTCCTGCTACTTGTCTCGAGTCAAGGACAAACTTGTGTCCTGCTACTTGTCTCGAGTCAAGGACAAACTTGTGTCCTGCTACTTGTCTCGAGTCAAGGACAAACTTGTGTCCTGCTACTTGTCTCGAGTCAAGGACAAACTTGTGTCCTGCTACTTGTCTCGAGTCAAGGACAAACTTGTGTCCTGCTACTTGCCTCGAGTCAAGGACAAACTTGTGTCCTGCTACTTGTCTCGAGTCAAGGACAAACTTGTGTCCTGCTACTTGCCTCGAGTCAAGGACAAACTTGTGTCCTGCTACTTGTCTCGAGTCAAGGACAAACTTGTGTCCTGCTACTTACCTCGAGTCAAGGACAAACTTGTGCCCTGCTACTTGCCTCGAGTCAAGGACAAACTTGTGTCCTGCTACTTGTCTCGAGTCAAGAACAAACTTGTGTCCTGCTACTTACCTCGAGTCAAGGACAAACTTGTGTCCTGCTACTTACCTCGAGTCAAGGACAAACTTGTGTCCTGCTACTTGTCTCGAGTCAAGGACAAACTTGTGTCCTGCTACTTACCTCGAGTCAAGGACAAACTTGTGTCCTGCTACTTACCTCGAGTCAAGGACAAACTTGTGTCCTGCTACTTGTCTCGAGTCAAGGACAAACTTGTGTCCTGCAACTTGCCTCTAGTCAAGGACAAACTTGTGTCCTGCTACTTACCTCGAGTCAAGGACAAACTTGTGTCCTGCTACTTGCCTCGAGTCAAGGACAAACTTGTGCCCTGTTACTTGTCTCGAGTCAAGGACAAACTTGTGTCCTGCAACTTGCCTCTAGTCAAGGACAAACTTGTGTCCTGCTACTTACCTCGAGTCAAGGACAAACTTGTGTCCTGCTACTTGCCTCGAGTCAAGGACAAACTTGTGTCCTGTTACTTGTCTCGAGTCAAGGACAAACTTGTGCCCTGCTACTTGCCTCGAGTCAAGGACAAACTTGTGTCCTGTTACTTGTCTCGAGTCAAGGACAAACTTGTGCCCTGCTACTTGCCTCGAGTCAAGGACAAACTTGTGTCCTGTTACTTGTCTCGAGTCAAGGACAAACTTGTGTCCTGCAACTTGCCTCGAGTCAAGGACAAACTTGTGTCCTGCTACTTGCCTCGAGTTAAGGACAAACTTGTGCCCTGCTACTTGTCTCGAGTCAAGGACAAACTTGTGCCCTGCTACTTACCTCGAGTCAAGAACAAACTTGTGTCCTGCTACTTACCTCGAGTCAAGGACAAACTTGTGTCCTGTTACTTGTCTCGAGTCAAGGACAAACTTGTGTCCTGCAACTTGCCTCGAGTCAAGGACAAACTTGTGTCCTGCTACTTGCCTCGAGTCAAGGACAAACTTGTGTCCTGCTACTTGTCTCGAGTCAAGGACAAACTTGTGTCCTGCAACTTGCCTCGAGTCAAGGACAAACTTGTGTCCTGCTACTTACCTCGAGTCAAGGACAAACTTGTGTCCTGCTACTTGTCTCGAGTCAAGGACAAACTTGTGTCCTGCTACTTGCCTCGAGTCAAGGACAAACTTGTGTCCTGTTACTTGCCTCGAGTCAAGGACAAACTTGTGTCCTGTTACTTGCCTCGAGTAAACTTGTGCCCTGCTACTTACCTCGAGTCAAGAACAAACTTGTGTCCTGCTACTTACCTCGAGTCAAGGACAAACTTGTGTCCTGCTACTTGTCTCGAGTCAAGGACAAACTTGTGTCCTGCTACTTGTCTCGAGTCAAGGACAAACTTGTGTCCTGCTACTTGCCTCGAGTCAAGGACAAACTTGTGTCCTGCTACTTGTCTCGAGTCAAGGACAAACTTGTGTCCTGCTACTTGTCTCGAGTCAAGGACAAACTTGTGTCCTGCAACTTGCCTCGAGTCAAGGACAAACTTGTGTCCTGCTACTTGTCTCGAGTCAAGGACAAACTTGTGTCCTGCTACTTGCCTCGAGTCAAGGACAAACTTGTGTCCTGCTACTTGCCTCGAGTCAAGGACAAACTTGTGTCCTGCTATACCAATTTAGAAAAAATAACACGGCTTTGTCAGTGAGTGAAGGAGGTCGTAAGGAACCGAGCGTTTTGTCAGCTCTGGACTCGCCAACCACCTCCTCTATATATTCTGTCTGCAGGGAGGACAGTTTCTCTAAATCTTCCTCCAACGGACGAGTTGACCGGTCAGTGTTGGACCGACCGCGGGGAAGAAAGATCGCCATTTGCATGGAGCATCTCGGCTTCCGCCACTTGTCACCCGCGGGGAGGTGTCGACGTGCAATTAGGGCGAGAGGGACACATCGATTAGGCCTAATGAAGGCCAAGTTGCCCCAACTCCCCGAGGATCCACGTTGGAGGACAACTTTTATTTTTAATACGGAATTAATAGAAAAAGTATCTTTTGGTGATTTAGATGGGGATTTCTTCAGGAGGGGATATTGATCGACAGAAATAAAGGCGACCTTTCCCGTTAAAATAGAGGCGCCATACTTGCCTTACGTCTTTGCAAACTTGAGTCACAGACTTGATGGCACTTAGCGTCAATTTTGACGGGAAAGGTGAACTCTGTAGATAAATTCCGGCAAAACTCCCATCCATCAATCGGCCACTTTACAATCCAAACAGCTCTGTGGCGGGTTGTGAAGACGGCACGGATCCCTGTGGATCAACCCGCCCTGGAATGCCAAGCTCCAGGCGGACGTTCAGAATTTTCCAAAACTGGTGTAGACCCGAGTCTGCTAGGTTTCAGAGACGGTCGATAGATGGCGCACAGGGTTTGTGTCGGCGGGAGAGGTTCTTTTGTCGAGTTACTTAAAGTGACGGGGGATGCCCGTCATTGCTTCTTTACGTTGGAGCTGTACCGGCTAACTGTAAAAAAAACTGGCGAAGTCAACACTTGCAGAACAACAGGGTTTTGAACAAGTTCCACAACACTCCGTGCTAGTTGACTGAACACGGTGCCGTGTCGAATACAAACCTCCAGACAGACAGACGACTCTGCCTTGGTGGTGGGGTCGCTCCACCGGCAGTCACACAGCCAGGAATGGCGGCTAGGAGCCCTATCACCCGCCGGAGTCTGTGGTCGCAGGACCTTCCTCGACACCGCCCCTGTCACAGAGTCTGTAGCTTCAGTCTGTCAACTCCTGAATTGTCTCGAGAGTGAATTCCTCCATCGCCGGGACCGGGAGTTTCCAAGAGGACCGGCCGAACGAACCTTTAGGCCAACAATCGTTTCTTCCCGAGCAACTCGCTGCGGTTGACCGACCTGGCGATCTTGTGCTGACCGATGGAGCGGCCTGGAGAGACAAAGTTATTTACTTCAGTTCAACCTCTCTCGCCGTGGATCACTGAGCTAGCTACAAGCCCTTGTATGGACAACTTTATATCGTACAAACATATTTACATATACAAGTATTTGCGCACATCTCAATGGTCAAAATGAACATAACCTAGATAACGCACACATCAAGTATCACGGTGTTTGGTTTCCACGGGCTGAGTCCAAGTTTGCGCCGCTGTTGGCGAGGATCGCTTCAAAGATTACTGATCTCGGCTGATTTTGGTTGGTGAGAAGTCGCCTACTGGGAGCTTGGTCCGCCCGTCTTGTGGCGACTGGGAGCTTGGCCTGGAACAACTGGCAGGGACAACCCGGAGCGACGGAACAAGGAGATAAAGGAAGAAGGCTAATTGGAACCTTTCTTCCACCGATCGATTCCCGAGAGAAAAGAAAAAAATTAGAAAGTCAAATTTTACCGAGTTCAATGGTTTGAGTTGTGAAAGGGTCCAAAGTCCTTTTTATTTAATTCTTTTTTTCTATGAGCCCCATTTTATATAAGAAATCTGTAATGACTTCGTTCATACGCCTTGGTAAAAAAAACTAAATTAAGCCCATTTAAAAAAGGACAAAAGTTAAAAGGTGGAAAATAATTGCGAGTACAGAAATTACCGATGTACACGTCGATAACGATGTTTTCTTCCAAGTCCTGCCTGAGCACAAACTGGAAAACGGCTTTTTTTAAAAATAGAATATCGGTTCCCAATCATCCCATTTGGCAACACTATGGTGGTCAAAAGTTGAGGAACCAACTATAAAATGAGGATTTTATTTTTTGATGAAAAAATATATTAAAGGAAATTTGCATAAATATTACATATTGGGCTAATAATATGTAAATAGAGAAGTAATTTTAAAAGATCACCTAATTTTCTGTTCAATGATCGTGTTTGTGCAATCAGGTACGATATAGGATTTTGAGCTATCTTTTTTGTTGTTGAGTTTAATGAAATAATTTTGTTCCATTTACCCATCGGCCAGAATTACTCAAAATCTTCAGGTCATTGACAAAACAGCTCCCTCTTTGACATCGCCATTTACACTGCTGATAGCTAACTTGGACTGTCTGCTAAAACTGGAATTGCCCTACTTACAATAGTCAAATGCTTTTAAAAATTCAAATTTCCATCCTAGACACCTTTCAACCTACAAACCAGAACTCTCAACAATGGATACTGCGCTCAAATCACCAAGTCAAAGTCTTTGGACAAGACACCACCAAGTCAAATATTCATCTATTCATACTCAAAGCAGCCATTTACACCTTTCAAACCTCCAGCCAAGAACCTCTTCTCAAGAAAATTGTCAAATCAATAAACCGACTCCCAGCTCTGCCACAGTACAATGGCTTCGACCTCGTGTTGGGATTCTAGAAATGGACAGGCAGACCAGCAGGGACCAATGCCAACAAGAAGGATCAGCACATGATTGGTACAGAGCCTAGGGAACAAGTCTGTCCTCCCGAGAGAAGAGAAATTCTTGATTTCCAGACTTGAGTTGGTCGTTACTTTCCATAGTGGTTTTTCCCTTTATGAAATAAATGCAATTTTCAACCTACAAACCTGACCACAACATCGGCTGTATTGGCTCATCCATCGATTGGCTCTCCATAGGATCAAGACTTGCCGGGACTGCCGGGTGTGAGAGTAAAGAAAAACAACTTTGCCGGAATATCAATGCTCCTCTAGGGAGGAAATCCCGCCTGGAAATTTAAAATTAAAAAGAAGAAAAGCTTGGCGACACGACGCCAGGAGTCCAAATTAAATTCTTCGCCGAGTGATTGGTGGGAGCGTTCGGCACAATTGGACCAATCGGCAAACCTCCCGCAGATTTGTGGTCAAATTCCGCCATTAGTTTACCGGGACTTTCCTCCATGTGCGGGCAATGTCGGCCTATTTGGCTGACTGTGGGTTGGCAAACTCCATACCATAGCCTAGTGGACATGGCATCTGCCCGGTAAGCGGAACACTGTGGGTTCGATTACAATCCCTGTGGACACTTTATTTTTCCGTTTACCATTACTCTTCACAATTCACCTTTTCATACTTCATCCCTAAGGTTAGAAATAATCGTTATTTCTCCTTAAAATAAATTTCGATTTTTGGTTCAAAAGAAACACATGCGGGATCATTTTCAAATGTCGTTTTACAAACATATTTGTATCTAACACATCGTCCCAGAGTTGACTACGTGTGGTGAGAGGTAATTGAGCAGTTGTAGACCCGGCAGTAGAGACAGGTCGAGCTTGCCTAAGCGCTGAGGTAGACACAGTCAAACTGTCCAATTACTCACTCCAAATACTTCACTCAACCATTTCTGTAATTAAGAAAAAGGCATCGTGTAACTGAAAGTTGCTGATGGCTTGCGCCATCTATCGGAATAAATATATACTATTCTCTTTGATTTTTAATTATTCCAGAATTTACCAAATACCCATTCTTGATTAATCAAGAAAAGTTAACCACGGAGGCGTTTCGGCAACTTTCAGTTGCACGATAAGGAGATGCCTTTTTCTTAATTTATGCACCTTATCCCAGTACAATATGACATTTGTACTATTTTTTCACATTTCTGTACTGTCGGATTGGATGTGTTTCCGCGCGATACAAATACAGTCCATCAGCACACCGAGCGTGCCTCACACGTGGTGGCCACGCTGGTGACAATACAGACATTTAAAGGAAGCCGCTCCTGCCGGCAGACATTTAAATCCCCCCTCGCCAAATATTACCTCGGGTTTCAATTACGGCCGCGATCAGATCGAGCCAATTTGTTTATCATCCTTAATTGTCTCCGCGGCTTCTTGTTTTAAATGGCTGGGACAACTCCACCGCGAGCAGCCACAATACTCCGTTTTAAAAAAACTATTTTTCATCTAAATTATCAAATGGAATATTTCAACTTTGTCGATACATGGTCGTGGTAGATTCTCTCAGCGACCTGACTACCTCCACCTGACCTTTGCTGACAGGTTCCACAGTACCAGAAGGAACAAATAGATCCTAGGACCCCCTCACCTGACCTTTGCTGACAGGTTCCACAGGATGAATAAAATATATCAGGACCCCCTCACCTGACCTTTGCTGACAGGTTCCACAGTACCATAAGGAACAAATAAATCCCAGGACCCCCTCACCTGACCTTTGCTGACAGGTTCCACAGGAAGAACAAATATATCCCAGGAACCCTCACCTGACCTTTGCTGACAGGTTCCACAGGAAGAACAAATATATCCCAGGAACCCTCACCTGACCTTTGCTGACAGGGTCCCCAGAAAGAACAAAAAAATATACCAGGATCCCCTCACCTGACCTTTGCTGACAGGTTCCACATGAGGAACAAATATATCCCAGGACCACCTCACCTGACCTTTGCTGACAGGGTCCACAGTACCAGAGAAAAAAAACAAATAGATCCCAGGACCCCCTCACCTGACCTTTGGTAACAGGTTCTACAGAAGGAACAAATAGATCCCAGGAACCCTCACCTGACCTTTGCTGACAGGGTCCACAGGAGGAACAAAAATATATCAGGACCCCCTCACCTGACCTTTGCTGACAGGGTCCACAGGAAGAACAAAAAGATTCCAGAACCCCCTCACCTGACCTTTGCATACAGGTTCCACAGGAGGAACAAAAATATACCAGGAACACTCACCTGACCTTTACTGACAGGGTCCACAGAAAGAACAAATATATAACAGGACCCCCTCACCTGACCTTTGCTGACAGGGTCCACAGTAACAGAAAGAATAGATCCCGGGACCACCTCACCTGACCTTTGCTGACAGGTTCCACAGTACCAGAAAGAATAAATCCCAGAACCCACTCACCTGAGGGTCCATAGGAAGAACAACTCCCAAGTTAGGGGCCATTCCTCACTACAAACAGATCGCCAGCCACGATGCCTTAATCAGGGAAGAGCCGTAGGATAATCACTCCGGGAGGGATCACTCGCAATAACCATTCGGCTTTATGGCCACCGGCCGAGCTAATGTGGCCAGCTAGACGGCAGCATATGCTCCCGTACTTTTTAAATATCCGCATCTATTCTGTGAATTTGTTTATTTCATTTTCAAGTTTTTTTTTTATTATTATTGTTGAATTTTATATTTTGACAGGTCAATGTCATCTTCTTCTGGCTTGTTTGATTTTGGTATGAATTCGAGCGTTTCAGAAGTCCGTTACTGTTCAATAAAATTGCTTTCGCGTATCCCATCACAAGATGCAAAGATAAATAAACGTTGAGGAAATTCTCTCAAATGTCCACTCTGCAGCTTCCAGTAGCGCTTCTTAGTTCCAGGAGGGCAGTTCCACCAAGTGGGAAAATGATCTCCTCCCGGAAGATGCCCTCAATGTTCGTGGAAATTCTGAAGCGAAGGATGTGCAAAAGAGACACCTTCATACAATGCACAATCCGTTTTTCCGATTTTATCGAGATTCATATAGGTGAATAAGCCAAAAGACCAATTTTGGCAAATTCAGACCAAAACCAACAACTTTGGCTTAGGGCCATGGAGCTCCTCGGTACACGGGCGGCTTGGGTTTTGCTGCATTCTACGGGAGGAGTTGTGGAATCGGCGGAATTGGCAAAAGAGCTGTTGTAACTGGTGGAGTGGTGGGCCGACCTTGTGATCTCGATATGCGAGCGTTTCGGCCTATCCACCGATATGCAAATATGTAAGCTTGGAAGAGTGAACCTTGTTTTATACAACAACAACAACAACAACAACAACAAAACAGCTTTATTAGGGCATCTTGCCCTGTACAGATTCGCCTTTGAATTACTGACAATATTCAACACAAGAGAAAAAGGAGAGATGGAGTATTTACAATTAAAGTATGGCAAATATTTTTATTGTGCCCCTGTTCTTCTCTCTTCCACGAGTACAATTTTATTTACAACCGATTTTTGGTAGTTGAACAGTTCTATTGCCCAACTTTTCTTATCTGAAACAGTTTTTATTGTCTTTAATGAGTTCAAATGTGGTCTAGGAAGACTTTTCAGGATCTTTTTTCTCTCACCTTCCAGATCTCCGCACTCGGCAGTAAAATGGTATATCTCATCGGTTATCTGACCTCCGCATAACTTACAGTACAAATCTTCTTTCTTAATTACGTAGATATGATTTTCTTTGATCAATGTTGATATTATCCTGATCTGTGCAATAAAACTCACTAAAGCTGAGGACAGATTGCATGAAAAATAATGTTCTGGAATGAATGAATCATAAAGTAACCTATAGTTTGAGTATGTTTTCGTAAGAGATAATTTTGCCAGATCTTGCTGCAATAGCTGTTCAATTTTTATTTTTAGTATATTCGGTAGTTCGATCTGTATGTCATCATAATTTAACCTAAGGTTTAGCCGTGTGAGTCCACAATGATTGATGATATCCATGATATTTTTACAGAATCCTATAGGTTTTTTTGTCATTAAGGAAATTTCCTTCAATCTATTCCAGCATAGCTTAGGTAGTCTATTTTCTTCCATTTCCTGTAATCTAATGAAATATTTCATAATTAGTTTGATCGTTGTAAAAGTCAGAGATAATCTGCCTGTTTCCAACCTTACAATATACCCCGGTATATATCTTGGCAGATTCAGAAAGTTTTTGATAAACGTATTCTGTATTTGGTCTATAATATCGGTATTGTCCCAAGCCCACACAGGGGCCGCATAGAGTAGTATTGATTTAATAACTGAGTCAAATAAATTCAGTGCAACTTTTAATGAATTAATTTTTTCCCTTTTTATCAGTCTAATAGTTGCATTTATTGCCGTATTTGCTTTGGCTTTATAAAAGAGGGCTACCTTTTTGCTATTATTAGTGGTAGTGAATGGAAATCCCAAATACATAATATTGGACGCAACAGTCAGTGGGATGTCCCCCCAGTACCAGTTTTCGTGTCTTGCCGGTCTTCCTCCATTTCTAAATACCATCACCTTGGACTTATTTTCATTTAAAACTAATTTGTTATTGTCCAGATAAGACTTTAGTAAATTGATTTTAGTTTGTAGGTTAATTTTAGATTCTCCAATTATGGCTATGTCATCCGCATACATAAGTAGGTGTAAAACGCCAAAATCAGGGAGATGAAATCCTGTAAGTGCTGAGTTATTATAAAGTTCTATTAGGTCGTCCATATATAATATAAATAAAAGTGGGGAAAGTGATTCTCCCTGCAACACTCCAGAATTAATTTTCACATTACTTGAATATTGCCCTTTCCATCGGATAGTAATCTTAGCTTCTTGGTAAAAGTTTTTTATCAGCATTACAAATTTATTGCTAATGCCCATTTTATGCAATTTTTGCCAAAGTAAATCATGTGGTACTGTGTCGAAAGCTTTAGTCAAATCGACGAAGAAGACATATAGCTTGCCTCGTTTTCTTCTCAAAGATAATTGGATGAGTGAATTCAGTAGTAGTATGTGGTCAGTGCATGATCTGTTCTTACGGAAACCTGCTTGATTTTCTAAAATAATCTCTCTTTTTTCTATCCAGTTGTTTAATCTGTTTCTTAGTATTGTAGTAAATAATTTAGATATATTACTGCAGAGGGCAATCCCTCTGTAATTTGTTGGGTTATTCTTATCACCGCTTTTATATATGGGGTGTACTATTGAGTTCGTCCAGAGTTGCGGGTATTTTTCTGTGGACATTATTTTGTTGAATAGGTTTTTCAATTTAGTTAAAGTCGGTGTCGGTAAATTCTTTAGCAACTCATTTGGTATACCATCGAGTCCCACTGCTTTGCCATTCGCTAGTTTTTTTACTACATCATAAATCTCTTCAAGGGTTATTTCCGCGTCTAAATCTGGATCTTTCCAACCAATCATCTGGTTTAACGTAAAAGTAGCTTCATTATTTTCTTTGTTCAGTAAAATTTTATAAAATAAAAACCATTCTTTCATATCAATCTCTCCTTGTATTATTGGTTTTTTTCTAAAGGCTGCAATGGCATTCCAGAAGGATTTGGGATCTTTGGCGTTTTTTTATCATTTCATTCTTGTCCTTATTAAATTCATCTCTTTTTCTTTGCAGGAGCTTAAGATATTCCCTCCTAGCTTCAATATATTTTTGGCGGTCGTGTGTGTTATTTGAGTTCCTACATCTTTGTAAACTTACTTTGGTCGTTTTTTTCATAATGTAACAATCTTTGTCATACCAAGGTTTTGAAAGTTGATGTCGTCGTTTTGCGAATTTAATTATATTTGCCGATTCCATTGCCGTGTAGATCTGTTTAGTAAAATTTACTGTTTTTGTGTTAATATCGGTTTCATTTCCATCTTCTATATCACTTAAGTTATGTTTTAGCATCTCCACATTTTCTTTCGTCCAAATGAATTTTCGTGTCAGTATTTCATTGTTGTACGAGGATTTAATAGCTTCATACCCAGTATTAATTTGTAAAACAGTTGGTAAGTGGTCTGAATATGAAAGTTCTTCGATCCACATATCCGATATGATCTGTGTTAAACCGTGTGTGTACATAAAATAATCCAAAACCGATGAACCTCTTTCTGAAATAAAAGTGAATGAGCCGTTCGTATCCCCTTTAGTTCTGCCATTTGCTATTGTTATAGAATTTGATTCTGTGAAGGAAATTAGTTTTTCAGATAGTTTCGAAGATATTGGGTCTTTAGATTTTCTATATTTGTTAAGGGATGAATTTAGTTTCAGTGGGTTATATGGAAGCCTCCAGCATTGCCTATTCTTATATTGATATCACCGGCTATTAGCACTTCGTTACCTTCATTCATGTGATATTCAATATGCCTAAGTAAGTTTGTTAGATTTTGTTCTTGTAATGCATTTGGCGGTAAATATACAAACAACAAACAAATACTCTCGGTGGTTTTGTCAAGAAATTTGTGCGTCAAAACAGATATCCAATAAGGGTTTTTTTTCGATTTTTCTAACCGTATGTTAAAAGTTTTTTTTTATTCCAATCAGAATTCCCCCCGAGCCCCTTCCCTTTAGTTCTGTTTTCATTGCTGGGCTTTGAATTATGTGGTATTCATCTGTTAATAATTCGAGATCATTCGTAATCCATGCTTCACTTAGTGCAAAAAGTTCGTATTTTTTTAGGTATTCAACGAGTGGAAATATTGAAGTTATTCTAATAAAACCATTTATATTCCATTGTAAAATTTTTATTTTAGTATCTATATGTTTGGCCAGGGTTACTTGTTTGTCTTTTTTTGCCGATTCACAATTTTTCGTATGTGGATATCTAATTTTAGCTGTGTTTCTATCCGATATATTTTTCGTAACCTTTGGGTTTGATATTACCAATTCTCTTTTGTTTGTATTTTCATCCAGTTGCTATAACTCCGCACCCTCCTTGGTGGTGATTTTACCATTGAGAACCCGATAAACTGTTCCATTGACAATCAGTTTATCATCCCTAAGTTTAGCCGTGATTCCTTTGTTTAAGAATTCTTTCCATTTAGGAATCAACAGTCGGCGTTGTTCTCTGGTACTGGGAGAGTAGTCCTTGCTTACAAATATCTTCAAATCCCTTAATTTAAATGAATTTTTAAATATCTTTATTCTTTCGCTGTATTCTGGAACCTCTACCAGCATTGGGGCTTTATCCTTTTTGGATAACCTCCTGCACCTGGAAATAACGATCTCATCCGAGATCTGCAACTTGTCCTTTATCAGACTTTTTATTTTGGCTCGGGATTCATCAGGATTTTCACTTCCATTACCCTCCATACCGTAAAAAATCAAGTTCTTCTCTCTATTTTTCATCTCCATAAAACTAACTCGACTCTCAAGTTCTCTAATCTTTTTGACATTCACTTCAACGGCTCTCGCAGTTAATTCCAAAGAGGATTCAAGCTGCTGTACGCGGGTGTCAAATTTCTGCATCCCTAGTTCAATCCCAGATAGCCTAGATTCGAGTTTTGAGCCCCAATCATCCATTTTAGAAGAAAGTGCCGCAATCAGTTCTTTTAGGTCTTTCTCCATAGGCGTTTCTAGAGTTGTCTGTCTGGTAACTTTAGGGCCTGGGTTACTCTCGATACCCGAGATCAATAACAATGCTAGTATTATAATTCTCGAATTTGATTTGCTATAACGAAAACGTATAGAGAGCCCAATTTTTTTCACTTGATCTAAAGCAGTCAGCCTTTCGCAATTTACATCATTTTCACCGATAAAATCAATTTGCATAACCCAGCCAACGCGCTCATTTACATGATGAGTGATGCATAAAAATAAGATACATGTATATATTATGCCTATATTCATTTTTTCCCTTTCTACACTCTTTTCTTCCGAGAGATAAAAGAGAAATGTCCTCTTTCTCTGTACAAGAACTAGAGTAACTCAGCAGAAGGCAAAAAACTAAAAATCTCAAGAAAAATGTAAAACTTAACGGGAATTTATATACTTTTATACTTAATTTTATACTTATATATTTATACTTAATATAAATTGGTGCTTACGGTAAGAAAAATAAGATAGGAAAAAGTTATCAAAATAGAATTAAAAACAAAAATTGATACTCAGCTGCAGAGCGAGGCGACCGTGCGTCCATCCAATTTGGCCTCCTGGCGGCGAATGATCCTGTGATCTCGATATGCGAGCGTTTCGGCCTATCCACCGATATGCAAATATGTAAGCCTGGAAGAGTGAACCTTGTTTTATAAAGGGAGGTGTTCGCGCACATATGCAGGTATTATGTAAACTCCATTCTAAAGGACCCCATGTATCCCACACAACACCGTGTGAAAAATCCATCAAAACTCAATTACAGCAGACGTAGAGAGAGCAGGTGGTAATTTAAAAACTAACAGCGCCTTTTGAAACCCGAGCACAAAAAACTTTTTCATATTTTGACTTTTTTTTACATTTTATTTTCTTACAAAATTATATATTAAAAACACACTGGTGCAGACACTCCCCTCAGTATGTGGAAGTTGTTTCTGGTCCAATCCCCGGGTGGAGATAATGGGTAGAACTTTATTTTTTGGAAATTTACTCTGTGTGTGTGTGTGCATAAGTTAATATTTGTGAAAATAGATTCGATTTTAAAAATGAACTGATGTTATCGTGGTCATTAAAAAAAAAAAGATATTGACTCTATAGGCATAAAATTATTAAGCATAACATTTAGCTAAAATACAATTGCGCCTTGAATACATAATATTGCAATAGTTTATATCAAGAAAAGTTTAACAACACATACCATTATTTTCATTAAAATATTTTAAATATATAAATATTGATTCACAATTTAAAGCTAATCCAGAAAAGTTCTGCTACATTTGTGGAAAATGTACAATTCCCAAACAGAGGAAATATATCACCCCATAGAATGCTATAAAGAATATTTAGGTGAGGCCTTAGGTGATCAAGACCAGTAGTGATGCCCATAGTGTGTGGAACGTGTTATCGAGGGCAATGGAAATAATGTAAATCAAAAGGTATGCCCTTTGGTGTGCCAATGGTTTGGGTAGAACTGAAAAATCACCACGACGATGTCATTCCTGTGTCTGCAAAAGCAAAGGCCTCAATAGCAAAAAGATAAAAACAAACAAACATACATCAGCTAATTTGTACTTAAAATATAGATGCAAATAAAATTATAATTGAAAATTAAATAAATTTTAAAATATTTGCAGAGTTTCTTTATTCAGATACTGGGGGCAAGCTTTCACGCTTCATCAGGCCAACGTGTTCCTCGAGAATCCTACACCGACAGCTCAAGAATCCGATATGAATCCGCGTACAGCATTTTTGGCTGAACGTCAATCAGAAGATCCTGGATTTATTTCAAATCAAAGTGACATTTATTTAACCAGACATCATTAAATGGTTTAGTTGAGGGGCTAACAAATCTTGGATCAAGATTGAGGCAAACAAACCTCTTGTTACCACAAACCTAAATTCCTGTCTATCGTAAGTGGAAACAATGTTTTTTTGTCATTTTTACTGAAGAACAAGGATTAGTGTCCTAGAATCATATTAACGGCGTTTTTTAAAATTCTGTCAATTAATTCCAATACAACCGAGTATAGACTTCTTATGGATTCCTCTAAAAGAATTTTGAAAAAAATGTTTGCTACACTGTGGCACCTCTTGTCTATTCAACCCAGATGAAAGTAAACTATTCGTCTCTTAAGAAAAAACTTAGAAAATTGTTGAATTATATATTCCACACTCATTGTTAGAAGGTTTGCGGCGATCTTTAATTATAGGAATTTTACAGAGTTGCAGAAGGGAAACACAAAGTATCCTTGTTTTTTATACAAGTGGGACAGCGGAGACAGAAAGAATTATTAGATACAAACAATGTGGCTTGAAAGAAGTATGTTGCGCTTAAGAAAACAAAATGTTGAAAATGAACAGTTGTCCCCAAACTGAAAATGCTTCTTCCCGCTTTTGCATATCAGATTAGGGTTAATGACAAATTGATGTAAAGGCTTTAAAAAGAAAGATAGTGATGTTGTCAAATATATTTAATGACTAAATTTTCAAAGATTTCAGTTGTTTTAAGATAATGAAAGGTATTTTATTGGACTACAAATTGGTAAACTGATAAATTACTGAGAGTTTATCCCAACATTGGAATAAGATGAGGAAATGCTTGGCTCGCGTTCAACGAGGTTGTCGGGCAATTTTTAGACAATACTAAGTCACCGGTTTACGTGAGAATTGTTGAAAATAGGATTCACAAATTCCATAAGCTGGGTGCCTAATGAATCTATAATTTCTTCAAAGACACTTCGATCAGTAAATCTTTTTATTATCTCGACGTTTCGACAAAAATCATTTGTCCTCGTCAGGAGCAAATAATTTTCAAATTTCTAACGCTTTGCCAAATGTTTTAATTTTTGTTCGCTCCTGACAAAAGAGTTTGTCTAAACGTCGAGATAATAAAAAGATTTACTGGTCGAAGTGTCTTTTATTTGAATAAATATGAATGCCGGCCAGGCAGCCTCTATCTTTACGACAATCTATAATTGTATTACATGGATTCCCATTTAATTTTTTTCCCTGATAACCTAGGTGCAGAGAACGAAGAACAAGGTGAACACCAAGATGTCATAGACACAATGGAGCCAACATCAGGTAGATTATTGCTGTCCGACACATGTTGACAAGCAAGCAAGGTATAACAGTCTACACAGAAACAAAATCGTAAAATCCGTAAATATAATTTTCATTAAAATTTTACACAAATAAATTTACTGGCGTTTCTTTTAAATATCATCAAATATTATCTCTACAGACCTTACTGCAATGATATGAGTTATTGAATGAGAGGGCTTGGCTCATCAGTAGTGAACCCTCTCAGCGGTTTCGCCAAATCTCTAGACCGCTCTACTATTGCAGTAAGGTCTGTAGAGATAATATTTGATGATATTTAAAAGAAACACATTGCCAGTAAATTTATTTGTGTAAAATTTTAACGATAGATGGCAATTAAATTTATAAATATAAATTATTACCTCCTCTCTCAATTTTAATCCATTTTTATAAATAATGTTTAATAAACCAAATAAAATGTTTATTCGCATATACAATAATTTGTTAAGACCTTCCAACTTATATATAAAAAAACAATATTTTTTGAGAAATTTATAAAAAGAGAGAAATAAGTTAAATATTTAAATAAAAAATGTATAGGATTAGTAGAAGTACATACAGTTTGATAAATATTCAAGTAAAAAACGGCACATCTTGGATAGAAAAATAAACTGCGTTTTTATTACATAATATTTCAACGATCTTTGTCTTTTTAAAAGTTTTTATTTTTCTAAAGCTTCAGTTTATGGCAAGAATTAGACCAACGTTCTGTGATCCACGAAACATCTTGCAATTAAAACTCTGTTTATTTTTCCATCCAAGATGTTTGGTTTATTTGGATCTTGTGGATTGCGGTATTTTTAAATAGATATCTATCTAAGGACATAGTTATACTTGTGTCTATGTGTGTGTGATATTGTTTCTTTATTTGCACTATCTTTGGCTTATTTATTTATATAGTAATAAGTCTAAAGAGACAAAGGTCGCCTCTCCCATCAAAATAGACGTCAAAACCAGACGCCATCTATTGACCGTCGTCGCAAACTAGCGACCTCGGGTCGGTGAAAAAGCCACAATATCAGCTTTGCGGCGACGGTCAATAAATGGCGTCTAGTTTTGACGTCTATTTTGACGGGAGAGGCGACCTTTGTCTCTTTAGATCAATATCCTCCCGGCAAAATTTCCATCTATAGAAAAAAGTAAATTGATAAATTCAATTGCCATCAATAATCGATAAAATGTGTAACAGTTAAACTTACTGCCAATGTCGGCGGTATAAACTTTAGATTCCCGACAGCCAGGAACCGGGATCAAATCCCGCATTGTACACTTTTTTTTATATGTGAAGAACCTGGCGATGTAAGTGTGTCCACATTATGGGCGGATGTTGTTGTCATCCTGAAGTTTGTCTTCCCTAATTTTCCACGTGTCAATATTACAAAAATAAACACAGTGAATAGTTCAAACACAACAAGTATAATACTCCAACAGATGACTACACGGGTAAGATGCTCAATAACGTGAGAAATTGAGTTAATCGAGCCAACAAATAGACCACGTTAGACAACACACAGTTCACCAGAAAGTGTCGAGCTGAAGGGAGAAACATTTCGTCTCCTGGTGGGATTGGAGAGAGAGCTTTGAAAACCACAATCGATATTTTGACAACTCGGGAACAAATTAGTAAAATAAGGGGAAATGTCGTAGGTAAATTTCGAGGTAAAATTCATATTTTCCAGCACGTTTTGTGAAATCCTTTACTGTGATGTCTGCCATGAACAGCCGCTAACGAGAATTCCATATTTTAACAAAAAGGTTTTTTTCAAGTCAACTTTAGGAAGCGCCACCTCAAGTCTTGTTCAATCACAATGGTGAGTTTTCCAACTTTTGTATTAAAAACACGCCGTATTTACAAATAGAAAAGTTATAAATAAAGAAGGCGTATCCTGACCACGAGCACATGTGCTTTTCAGATAGCAGAGCGCCATCTAGTGGAGCAAAAATAAACTAAACGTTTATTTAACTTAGAATAATAGATAGATATAGAAGTTTTTAAATTAAAACAACTTTCTTCTAGTCTTACAGCATTGATACAAGTAACGGGGGGCACATTTGTAAATTCACAAGTCGATCTACATGTGGTGCGTTTACAGTAAAACTATCGCCAACCATATTACCCACCATGATTATCATGGCCACGTGTACTAGGATTAATTAGAACGAATAAATAAAACTATTTAATGAGGTAAGAGTAAAAAATTGCTTCATTAAAAAGTTCGCGCTAAAAGTAGTTTATATTCCATAATACAGAAATGGCGACTAGCGCCTCAAGTGGGATGGTAAACCTCGGCAGCGGCCGATATAGACTTGATCCACAACATTGCTGTTTTATACACAACAAATCCATACAACAGACGGTTGTGGCCATAAACTCCCCAGTAGATTGAACTGTATCTACTCGACCTATCAATGGGCAAAAGATGTACCATGCAATGGATACCATATACAGTTGCCCGACCATCCTTGCAGCCCTCTATATGGCAGACATCAATCCAGAAGAGGACATCCATACGGCACCTTTGTTGTCCGGTATTGTGATCAGGGTGCACGGACCGATCTGCTCCATGGACAAGACACCACCACTCGACCTATCCCAAGTGTAGCGTAGCAAATATCTGGAGCATGGTTCAACTGTCCCAACATCCCACGTCATGTGTTGAGGAGATGTCACCAAATATCTGGACATAGCACGCACTGATGTGTAGGTGAAACTTCACTAAGGACTGGGTGAGTTCGTAGAGCGGCCAACACACTCAGTGTCGGGACAACATTGGATGTGTTCTACGAGGTTTAAATGCCATTAGATCAAAGCCCGCTGTACAACGTAGCTCTAGGGAACACCCCAGGACATCCTCTACAGGGGGACCGACCGCCACGGAGTGCCGTGCTGCTGGACCTAATCAGATTACCGCCCGCTCTGCTGGGAATTTTAATGGCGCAAAACCTGGAACTTTTTTGTTGTTCTTCTTGGGCTCCTCAGTGGATTTACACTTGGAAATATCCGTTATTCCCGCAACACACTCTCTGTTGTCTACACTGAGGGTAGACCGAAGTCTACAAGGAAGACTCCGCACAGCATAGTGGGCCTCGCCACTACCAACCTCGCCGCATTTAAATTTAAGAGTAAACCTCTCTCTCCGCAATCTAGGACACCTAGTGTCCTCCACTCATCATGTCATATATCCTTTCGTCCATCTCCACGGAGACTGTAGAGAGGCCGTTATAGACAAACACCAACTACACGCTGTGGTTCACCGATGTACAGAGGGAGTTCCTTTTTTAAAGAACGAGTTTGCAACGAAAGAAGTGAGAGATTCAAGTAATGCTTTATTGATTCGAAATAACAAGCATTCCTACATGGATAAACCCACGCTCACATTCAACACGTCAATACCTGGAAGAAAAGAGAGATGAAACCGACATTTCTTTCATCTCTTTTAAACACATCCGTGCCAAGTTCCCACACTTAGCCCCTGTGGATTTTTGTTTTTCGGCTTATTAAAAACTGCTCTTAGATCTAGAAACCCGAAGACGCTAGACGGTCTCTGGAAAGTCGTTAAGGACTGTTGGGGTGGTCTTGATCAGAATATTCTAAGACGAAGCTTTATTTCCTGGAAACATCGATGCAGGGCTGTTGCTAAACGTCAACACATAGAAAACAATATTTTATACAAATTTTTGTAAATTATTTTTAATAAAGCGCTAAAATATTTCGTGTTGCAAAGATGTCACGGCAGGTCAAGTTTGTTTGTTTTCTGCTGAGGAGATCACATTTGGTCCAAACAGGTCGATAGAAATAAACAAAGTTGTGACTTTCTGGCCGCCAATTTCCGCGGTTCTATTTAAAAACAATTTCAATTAAAAAAAAAAAGAAAGGATTTTTAAACTAAAATTTGTGGTTTTTGTACATCGCCTGTACGAGGGCACCGTGGAAGTTTACAATACAAAATATACTATCATCATTACTCTTCATAATTCATCCTTTCATACCTCATCCAAAAAGGTTAGAAATCGTCGATATTTCACCTTGAAATAAAATTTTAATTTTTCGTTTAAAACAAAATATACTACTGCTGTTATAAACTTTATTTTCCCCGAAATAAATACCATTTTACATCAATTCCCGCTTTCGAAACCACAATTCAGAAATAGTTTCCAGTCATCTACACTAATGTCTTCGAACACCCAATATTTGATGGCGTTGAATTTTCTTTGACGTTTGGAAATAAAGTCACAGAACTTTATAGTAGGCGTTCAATTAGATGAATAGATTTTATCCATTGTTTCTGAAATTTTGCGGGCTGCCACCTCGGTCTTTGTAGTTTTGCTGTGTTAAACCTCCTGTCTGTATATCCATCCTCACTCTAGCAACAGTTTTGTGGCCGCCATCTTTTTCCCAACACTCCAGCCATGTTGGTTGTTTCTCCAAACACCGAGGACCGCCAAGTGATGTATCCAAGATACGACTTTAATTTTGAAGCCGATAATTAGACTTGGAGAATTTCTTGGGGATTTCTTACACATCTACACCCGCTGTACATACGTTCAATGCCCCATTGGACCAATTTAATTCAAAAGGTTTAAACCAGCCGCTGCTGCCACCTGAGGTGCCCATCATCTAACGAGAGTTTATAGTTGTTCCACTTTAACGGCCGACTGTTCCCATTGAAACCTACGTACGGTTGGTCATCTGGAGCCACCTCATTATACACACCAGAATGGAGGTAACAGTCCCGGGTTAAAGGAACCCTTCAGAATGGAGGTGGTATCCCGGGTTAGAGTAACCCGGCAGAAGACAAGGGAAGAGAGCAGAAGATCGCTAATTACCCGCGCTAGCGCCATCTTTATCGGCCGCATCGATTCTATCGGTGACTGGGGGCCGCACATCTTCGGCTGTTCTGCTTCTTGTGTAATTTGTTCTAACGGCATGGTCAGAAATATGGTGTCAATATGGTAGGGTAGGAAAACTGCTTACTCCTCCTGGAGGGGATCGCTAGCAACCATCAAGTTTGGATTCATCTTGACAGCTAGTTCGTCCGTGCGACTGAAAATTGGGATATATCTCAACATTGAAGTTCCTTAAACCTGTTCTAGGCCTTCAATCAACTATGTTTATAGATCACTCTGTAGGGAACGCTGTGGGAATGATGGCGCGAGACCACCGACACAAGATAGTAATTCTGACACTATGTAGATTGGACCTTCATGACCAATGAAACCTATTTCTCTCAGTTTAGTGCAAAAATAATGGTCGATTTCGTCACGTTATCGCGTTGAGACTTTGCCCATCATTTAATCCTATATTTCACGTGATTTTAATAGATAAAGTTTTAATAGATGCCTTTAAAATAACAAATCCGCATAATATTGCTTCATTAGTTCAAACCTGGACACAACGCTGCTGAAAAACAACTCGTTATCAGCCAACGGCGTGATGAGCCAGCAGTTGAACGTCCTGCTGGGCGCGGCTGGGGAGGGTCGGGAAGCGAATATTTGGTGGAAATATAGACCCACACAGAACTAGGCTGTTTGACAATGTCAACCACTCTACAGTTGAATCAAATTGGAAGGGTAAAAAAAGATCGACAAAATACAAACGTTTGAATTAAAATTCGAAGCGCCGTCGGCGCGACAAGTCTTGCGGCGAGATTCAGTACGACGGAACAATCCCCGGAGCCAAAATTACACCAGAAGAAGGTGAAGCCTGGCGGTTAGGTTCCATCACAGCTTCCTGGATCCAAGCGAAACCACCACAGTGGAGAGGTAGTGTCGGTAAATATAGACATTGTATTTAAACCTCAAAAACTCCCCGGCTTTGTTAAACGAAAAGTGCCAATTCACAAGACAACGCCCGACAATAGACTATAGCTATATTTCGTATATTTTTTACGCGTATTTTAATATTAAGGTTTGTTTATTGTTTTGAAACTTGCTGGAGAGATATTTATAACCCAGGTTCCTGGAGCGCCAACCACCCGGGGAGTCACTAGTATGGACTAGTGCTGAGCGCTTTATTCGCGTTCTGTTTTGATTGCTGAGTTGAACCAGTTGACCAGCAAGTTCCATGTTGAGGTTGAGTCTGGAAGTCTGGCCATAGATCTAGGAATGAGGTGGGTCAGTCCAAGCAAGATAGCTGTTTGTATCCTATGTCTCAGGAATGCTAGACAGCTGAAGAGAAGATGATCGACTGTCTTGTCTCTTCTGAACAGTGGATGCAGGTAGGGTCTGTTTCAGGATGTACCGTGTAATGTCTGCCAGTACATGGCCCGTGAGGATGGTGGTGGGGGCCTCTCCATGCCGGATTTTGGTATACATTTGAGGAGATGGCTTGGAGTGGAAACAATTCTCCTGAGGGATCTGGTCGAATTGTCTTGGGAATATAAAACCGTCCATGATGATAGAGCAATTGTTAGGTTTCGAGCATGAGTTCGAGGCAGGGTGGAGTATGAGTGTGGTAGGACAGAAGTAGCGACAATATTTGCTGCACTGTCTGCTAGTTCACTACCATTGATTCCAGTGTGTCCAGGTACCCAACACAGCTTGATGTAAGGAGCTCTGTTAAGGACTTTTTTATATTTGCCACTAGCAATGTACGTGTTGGTCCTGAGGAGCAGATAGCTGCTAAAGCGGATCTACAGTCCGAGGTAAATGCCCGACAACACGTTTAAAGCTGAATGAGTTAGGCTCTTGATCCCCACCCCATTCGCCCGACCGCCACTACTCCAAGTACCTCAACCATTTCCTACGTGAGAAATGTTCTCCAAAACCAAGGTGAGGCCAAAAGGCCTCCAGAGATCCCATTGCTGCCGGAATTCCAGAAGGGAATGTAACCGGAATAAACAAATGTGTTTCTCACCGGAAACAAATCTAATGGTTCCTATTTCGATTAATAGAGTTTTGTTTGAAGTTACGGTCAAAATCCATGCACCATCCCAATAGTGTTTTTTTTCGAGGAATCATCCCGTTCCATTTAATTGTAGAACATTTAAAGAAAGGTCGTATACTTACTTCTAAAGCTACCTACAGGTTGGACAAGAGGTGATTTTTCAGAAATTATGGATTTGGAATCCACGGGAATGTTGTAAACAGCGGCGGTTTGGTCGAGCTATGAGGGAGAAAGGGGGCGGTGAACTGACAAGTGGTCGCTAACTCTGCGAGGTCGCTGTCGAGGATGTCAGAGTCCCTGTCAGATCTGCTCGGCAGAAGAAAGCGGCGGCAGATGTCTCCAGTCCCTGTTGGGACTTCACCGCCACCTTGTTTACTCCTCCGCCAACACAACGGTCCGATTGGCCGTCATTGTTGAGTGGCGATGCTATGTAATCAGGGAAATATAGTAGAAATATCCACTGCGGAAGATCACAGATATTTCATTTCTATCCTCCGATATTTCGACGAGGCCGACCACCTATCTTGGAGCACGTCGTTTCCAAGTGAACTACTCCTTCGATGTGGCACTTATTCCAAGTACACAGTGTCACCATGACAATACACATGTCACCATGGTAGTGTATAGGTCACCATGGTAGACACAGTATCATGTTAGACACTCGCCACATATGGAACCACAATGTGCCGATCTAATCTGACGCCCAAGTGAAGAGAGAAACAGTTTTACGATGACACAAACTTACAACAACCACAACCATAATGTTGAGATCTACAATGACCACACGGCCAAACCCAGCTGAGACTCCCCAGGTATCGATGGAAGGAAGGAAGGGTGGAAGAAAGATTGTGTTAGTTTGGGGAGCCTGTTCTAGAGAATATTTGTCAATTTTGTAATTATTCCACAATAATCTATAACATAACACACAATAAAACCTTGCAGAAAATACTTCGGTATACCCACGCTATTCAAAATAGCGTTATATCCGGGAAACCACCAGACAGACAACAATCGGGAGCACAACATTGCTACGCCATGTCCATCAAGCATGATGGCAGCAGTTTTTATCTCTCAGTTTTATATTATTAATTTTGTCATTGTGTAATTAGTTGCATAAACACTCATGGATAAAACTTAAGGAAGTGAAAAGTCTTTAATGTCGCAGATCGTCTTTTTTTTTTGGATTGGACCATTGGATAGTGGGCTACCTAGACCGAAGTCTGTAGTCGATGTTGTACGCCTTTGAAGGAGACATCCTAGAAGCCTCCCAGACCTTTCGGTCCATAAGCTGGCTTTGAAGGAAGCAGAGGCAATTAACACACTTTGTTATCTCGTGTGTCTTCAATAAAGGTCACTGTAATATCTTTCAGAGTTATTGTCCCGATATACATGCTGAAAGGTACAACTTCCTTAAGTTTTGTCCATGAGTGTATATATGTAATATTACGCGATGAATATTACTATTGGAGGTTGATGATTGTTGTTGGTGGTGGCGCAGTCGTGGTGGCTGAGTGCTAAGGTGTACACAACAGGGGAAAGACCAGGAGACACGATTGATTGTTGAAATAAGGCAACTAATCGGAGGAAAGAAAGGCTTTGAGAAGGCGGAGCGGTTTTGGTTATTGGCTATCTATTCACATTGCGGTAAGATTGACTTAGCTATGGGATGAGCGGAGAGGGATCTCTAGAGCAGGTGTTACCTTGGTGGGATCTAAGTGATGACTACTCGATGGTGTCCAGCCGATGACTATAGGTCCTAACTCGGTGGGATGCAAGTGAAGACTCTAGGTGCTATCTCGGTGGGATCGAAGTGAAGACTCTAGGTGCTATCTCGGTGGGATCGAAGTGAAGACTCTAGGTGCTATCTCGGTGGGATCGAAGTGAAGACTCTAGGTGCTATCTCGGTGGGATCGAAGTGAAGACTCTAGGTGCTATCTCGGTGGGATCGAAGTGAAGACTCTAGGTGCTATCTCGGTGGGATCGAAGTGAAGACTCTAGGTGCTATCTCGGTGGGATCGAAGTGAAGACTCTAGGTGCTATCTCGGTGGGATCGAAGTGAAGACTCTAGGTGCTATCTCGGTGGGATCGAAGTGGAGACTCTAGGTGCTATCTCGGTGGGATCGAAGTGAAGACTGACAATTCTTGGTTCTCGATTTAACACGAGAACCCTTCTTACTTCTCATTGGTTGAAAGGTGTGACGTGGAGGTTCCCTATTGGTTCTCCACTAAATGAATTGCTCCCTGATTGGTCTACGTTACGTCTTTGTCTTTAGACGTGTTCCAGCTTGACCAGGAAGTGATAGTTTGTTGAACTCGAACTTTTATGAGTTCCGCGATAATTAAACTGGTAATAACTTTACTAATGATTGTGCTAACTCTTAAGCCTTCTTCCTAGGCCTTTCTTCTAGGCCTTTCTGTCCTCCAATGTTACCTTGTTCTTTATTGAAACAAATCATACATTTTCATACATATTGGATTGACTATTGGCATCTATGTATGTACAAATTATGACATATACACTTGGTTATCTCGTGTGTCTTCAATAAAGGTCACTGTAATATCTTTCAGAGTTATTGTTCCGATATACATGCTTAAAGGTACAACTTCTTTATGTTTTGTCCATGAGTGTATATACACTTGGTTATCTCGTGTGTCTTCAATAAAGGTCACTGTAATATCTTTCAGAGTTATTGTCCCGATATACATGCTGAAAGGTACAACTTCCTTAAGTTTGGTCCATGAGTGCATTTCCCTGATTTATATATTTTTTACAGAGTACATTATTATATATATATATATAAATGAATGTATGTGTGTGTGTGTCCTTTATGCCTGACCAAACCACTCATTGGAACTCCATGAAACTTTGGGAAGTTATTTAGTATAGTACTGGGAAGGTTTCTAGCAAATAAAATTTTTGAAATAACTTTTCGCTTTAAAATAATCAAGATAAATATTCTAATTTATCTGTTATAATTCAACAATCTGCTCTAAATATTATCATGATGATACGATGATTTTGTAATGTAGAAAATTAGGAAAGACAAAATTCAGGATGACACGGCAATTTATTTGAGACAAGAATAATGATACAATTCCAAGGCAAGATACTATTCCTTTAACTTCCAATTACCGAGGGAACCAATTAATATTGATTTTATTCAACTTATCGAGTATTTTTCAAGGGACCGGGAAAAAATGTTCACTTTATCGAGAGATTCGTTAGTCAAACCTTTACTCGGGTAAAACCCGGGCGAAGCCGGGTACGTCCGCTAGTCATTTATATAATTGGGCAACATGTCACACCACTTGGAAGGTTGGGGCGAGGGCAGGACAGCCGTTGGCAGGAGTGAACGACGCGAAGACCTCTGATTGCAACTTTCAGTAAAATAAACAGAATAACTATTTCCCTTGTACTAGACAATGGAAGCTCGCCCGGCGGCACACAACAAGAGTGAGACATACGATATAAAGCCGCGATGGCAGGAAGAATTCACGTGGCCGTTAGTAGATAGCGGAACTAACTCGGTGGATGTCATTTCTGACCGATTCCATAAAAATTGATCTCCAACGCGGGGAAAAATCCTAATGCACAATAATCCGCCCGACGTTTTAATTAAATTTGAATTATTAATGTTCCCCTGGCGGAGGAAATGTCTCCCATCCCCAGGGGACGTCTCGGGTGACGTCTGAAACCCACTTTCCTCCCGCGTCACCTTCAGGTCTGCGATGGGAGGCCCGACCAGACATTGGGGCTGTCAACTCTATGAACGCAGTCGTGGAACAGCCGCCGATATCGTGGGGCAGGTAAACTAGGCATGTCCCGACACTTCCGGGGGTTTTAAAACTTCTCTTTGCAAGGTTTAAACTTAGTCGCAATCTTAGGTCGCAGGACACTTGCTATAGTCAGGTCACATAGCTCACCGGCTGAATGTCAGGTTACCTAATGATTCCGAGTACACAGGAAACATCGGACGTAGATTTGAAGATCCAGATGGGACATTGATTGCCAGGAGGTAATTGGTGCAATCGGGAAATGGCCACTTTATGAAGGAAATTAGAAATAAATGGAAGTCGAAGCTGGGTGGCTCCTGTACTGAAGCTGCTCCACAGCAGCGGTGTAGGAGCCCAGAAAACAAATCAAAGCAGATAACGCGCTGAGACAACTCCGGACTGTAGACTCGGTTGTGTCATTCACTGGGGCGAGGTACAACGTTGTGTTGGTATTTATTCCGATGGATGGCGATAGGGGCAATGTCAAGGTCTCAACCCCGAGGTGAAAACTCCCACAACTCCGATATTAATTAAAATTTAATCCTCCGCCCGCACTTTCTAATTAACAATAACCAAGGACTGGAAACTTGGAAGTTGGTTTTTATTTAGAAAGTTCGGGGTTCTCCATGGCTGGCTCCCTGCACGGCGTACATACCTCCCTCCACAAGGGACGTTCGCTCACGTGGCCACACGCTGTGTCGAGGAACTGTGAGTGCGGCTGGAACACCTGTGATAAGTCTATGAAAGCAAGGATCGCTTCTCTCGTCAAAATAAACGTCAAAACTAGACGCATTCTATTGACGCTATCTGGTTTGCGGCGACGGTCTACAGATAGCGTCTAGTTTTGACGCTTATTTTGACGGGAGAGGCGATCCTTGATTTTATAGATCAATTTCCTCCTGGAGAAAAACTTCCATCTATACCTGAGATACCACTTCCACGAGGTCGCCACGAGCTGTCCCTCTCTAGAGCTGACAAACGCCGCAGACACGCATCGTGAACAGCGAATGCCGTTGGTTCCACGTTGTAGAAAGACAAAAGCACAAGTTTGGCTTCCCATTAAATATAGGAATAGAACGACATTTGACAAATTTACCGCAAATGTTTCTTTTGAACGAAAAATCATAATTTATTTTAAGGAGAAATAGCGATTATTTCTAACCTTAGGGATGAAGTATGAAAGGATGAATTGTGAAGAGTAATGATAAACAGAAAAATAAAGTGTCCAGGAATGGGAATATATTATATTATATATTATTGTATTATAAATATAGGAATGCCCACGAAAACATACCTAGATCTATTTGAAAGTAATTGGATTGCTTCCTCGAGAAATGTTTATCCTTTTTAAACATAAATATCCGGGAATACTTTCCTTACATTCCCTCAAAGCACATTCAAACCAACCTCTAAGTTAGGAAATAAACAGTGGAACACTGTCGTCAGACGACGGCATTATTCGGGGAAATAAGGGCGCAGTAAAAAGTTCTGGGTCCACTTTAATTAGTGTTAAAAGGCAGAAAATTTATTTTAATCTCCTGAAACTGTTTTTTCTTTCAGAGCACGGTTGTAATTACCTTAGAGATTTACTTAAGTTTTTTTTATCCTTGCAAGTTTTTGTTAGGCCTATTTAGAAATGTAATGATCTAGGAGTGCTGTCTGGGAACTCTGCAGATAGCTCTGTGAGCGTTAAATACAAGTTTAATGATATTTGACCAAGTCAGTAAGAGAGAATGTGGAGCTGTCGATGATATCCGGCGGTGTTCAGAAATCAATTTACAACACACAACAGAGTTATGTATGCAGCAGCTGACATGCGGTAATTCGACTGTCGATGACAGACTTCTGTGTAGGTGACACCCGACCGACAATGTACCGTAGCAACCTGTATGTGGAACATCCAGACAACCTTGGACGTCCCCTTGATTGATTGGAACATCGATTCCCCGCTGTCAGATCACCGGCGCCAACAGATGGCTCATTAACGACGTCCCCTTGTCGCGCCCTCTGATTGGGAATCTGAGGGACGACCAAGGTTGGACTGACATGTGACTGATGGTCCATCTTACTTCTTCTTTAACCTCTGCTATGGAAAAAGGTTGAAATTTTAAATAATGATAGAGCGTCACGTAAATAACGAGCCTACACAGTGGTCCAGCTATGGGAGGTCTGACTACGGAGTCCCTGCGGTGGAATCTTTGTCTCCGGTCTGGACGCACCAAGATGTCCATCTGGCGCCAGTGTTGGGGACGCTGCGGTATTTACACCAACCTGGCCAATAGACCAGAGCGACTTGTAGCGCGGTGCGGGCCGCAACACAGGTCGCTCTGGTATATTTGCCGATTTGGTGTAAACACCGCAGCGTCCCCAACATTGGCGCTAGATGGACATCTTGGTGCGTCCAGACCGGAGGCAAGCATTCCACCGCAGGGACTCAGTAGTCGGACCTCTGGCTGGTGGAGTACTGAGCCCGAAGAAGCCCAAGGAAAAGAGTGTTAAAGAATTCTTGAGAAATAATTTGCCAGGTAATCTATTGCTTCTCCCAAACGGATGAATATAGATGAGCTCCGATTGGCCCGTTCTCTTTCTGGATTTCTGGGCTATCGATTGGCTGACCCGGGTCACGTGCGCCCAGACCAGCCCTTGACGATGTCCCGGTTTTTAGTGGAGGTGGTTGAACCGGCAAATGGCCTGCTGTAGGAGGACAACCCATCACTGACTTAGGACAGACTCTCCTGGTGTATGTATATTTAGGTGTACTTTGAATTTATGCAAATAGTTATTTTTAGGTATTTGCATTAATATTGTATAATTTCAAAAATTGAGATGAACTCTACAAAAAGAAATTAAATAAGTTAAAAGGTAAATGAGTTTCATCTCTCCTTGCAGTTCCAGACTCTACTAGCCACAAACTACAATCTGCTCCAGTCTGTCCCCTCTACTGCTTCCTACTTGCCTCAAAATATACTTTTTTATTAATTATAATTATTAAAACTATTGGCGAGATTTGATTGATATGTTTTCGCACATATCGTGCCTCAGGCCCGGTCCTATGCTCGACTTGCCGTTTTCTATTCTTCAACGGATTCTCATTTTCTGTCGTCGTTGAATTAAAAATCTAGATAAGTAGACTGGGGTTGGCAGCCACGATGGCAACTGCAATGATGATAACTGCCTTGATGAGGAGGGCCGATAACAGGAATGATGACAGCAGCAGCGCTACAAACATCACTGGGATATTATCTAGATTCTGTACTCTTTGATTCCCATTTTTACAATCCGAATTTTGGCATTCCATATTTCCCCCATGTTACATATCTGCAGGTATGCAACTCCAGAGGTGGAGTGCAGAAGTTGGACAAGGTGAGGAATGGGGAGTGGAGCCGCTAATCCAGGCGTCCATTAGCCTGCTCTCGTGTGGATTATTGAAGCTGAGCTCCGCACTTTTCTGCAATTTGGGCGGCGGATTTTGTCTTCACTCGAGGAGGAGGAGGAGATATTGATTTTGTAAAAGTAATAAATGCATATTGGCATTGCTGCGACAGCGGGTTCGCCACGCTCACATCGATGTTTACTACCGGACGAAGTTTATTACATCCTAGGATGGGACTCGAGGTCTGTTGGGCGACTCCACAAACACCTCAACAGATCAACTGTAGGATGTGTGTACAGTTTGTGATCTTGTTTAAGTCTAGTAGCTTATATATATAGTCCGCCGTGCAAGTACCTGGCGGCGCCTATACGACAAGTGGTATGTCAGCTCGATTGGCGTTGATCGGTTACTTGCACTCATTGGTGACAAGGAATTCTCTCAATGACAACAATCTGTAAATCCTGCCTGGCCACTGAACGTTACCTATGTGTGCTGCAGGAACCATGACGGCCACTACACAGCTCATGTGCGGACACATGCTGCGCCACAAAAGTAAGCCGTAGTTGACTGTGCCATCCTTGAACAATGATCGTGACGACCATTTTCCCCTCTAAATTCTACTCTGGATTTAAATTGCCTCACTAATTACGTTTTTTTAATTAAATGGATCTTCTTTTTCGTCCTGGTCTTGGCTACTTTCCCCATATGTCGCTGCTTCCTGCCACCACGGCTCCAGTAGCTGCGGGGCCTCACTGAGCAGCGCAGGGTAGCTGTAGTTCCAGGGGATGGAAGCTTTCAAACAAATTATGCACGGAGAGCCATCGTCAACTCTGGCGGCGGGGACCCGGCCGATTGTCCTGGCGGCCGCTGAATATTTCAGGAGGCTAACTAGAAGCCAATTAGGTAGTTACACTGGGAGCCGCACAATCTTGTTAGTGGCCTCCCACCAATTAATTTGGACGGGTATCCGCGCGCGCAGCTATCTCCAATCCAAAGAATGATCCGTTGCCAGTTATCCAACAAAGATGGAAACCTCCCGGGCTGACGGACACAAGGACGGACGGCTGGAGTCCCTGCGCCGCCGCATCGAGCGGCAGAGGAGCGAGCTGGACGCCCAGGTCCACAAGCTCGAGGCGGAGGGCGCCAGCATCGAGTCCAAGAAGCGGGATCTGGAGGAGAGCATGGAGAGGATTCAGGCGCTCGAGCTGCAGGTCCGTTCGGAGGAGCCGCCGCAAGGATGAGAACGTTTGTTCCCATCCAAATTTAAAATAAATATGCAGACCTCCTGAAGTCATTCAAAGCACCCAAACAAATCCACCGTAAAGTTGTCCGCCAAATTGTTCCTGGAGCAGGAGATTGTTGGCCACAGGGGGAATCTCGAAAGTAAGGACGGGGAAGTCTGGGCCACTTCTCGGCGTCCCAACCTACTAGCCCCCAGGCCGGTGTGTCAATTGTACAACTCACACAATGTGTACACGGAGATATAAAACAGACATTCCTAAAGGCAGTCGGCAAGAAAGTTTGACACGACAGTGTGTTTACTTAACTGAGCTTCTTGCTGAAACCCTGAGGTTGCCTAGTGACACCCGGGCAGTAAGACAAGCTCACTCTTTTCTTTTTTTTTTTTCATTATTACTTTACATGGAAGAAAATTTGTTACAGAGGAAGGTCAAGTTGTCTAGACCGACTTTACCAAAGATTACAAGGTCAGTGTTGTGCATGGAGGGAGGAACCTACCTCCGTGCAGGCCACCGCCGTCAACCCTGCAACAGCCACAACATGAAATTGGCGGTAATAAGGTTGAAATAGGTGATTTCTAAACTAAACACTACCGAGAATTGAACCCTTCCTCAGACATTGGAGTTCTTGAACGTCTCCGGGAAATAACAGACAGGCTTCACGTGTGCGTCTAGTGCGACTATAGGTGTAATCAATACTATGCCAATTATTATTGCAAGAAATCTCCAATGTCCGAAGGTGTTTTTTAATCTCGAAAGTTTCCATTTTATAAATAGAAAGAAGTTGAACTTTGTTGATTTTCAAAGAGTCCACGTATTCGTACAGCGCAGAATCAACTAGGCATTCATATCATACCCCCGTGCAAACCTCGCACGCACAATTCAAACTTCCTTTCTTCACGCTCAGCGAGGCGGGTGAGAGCGCAGCGACCAACCGAGGCGGCAATGAAGGCGGTGCAGAAGGAGTCGTCCATAGAGACGGACTGCGGGCCGCGGGCCCACCTGGAGAATATGAAGGCCACGCTGGAGACGCAGCGCTACGAGCTGGACAAGAGGATGCAGCAGATCCGCAGCAACAACTCCTTCATTGGCTCTCAGCATCGCGGGCTGCAGGAGACCATCGAGAAGATCGCCAAGGTGAAAGACCCGACCAGGCTGCACGAGGAGGACGCGGACGAAGACTGCTGTGGCCTGCTGGCGAGCCTCGGCCAGATCCTGGAGCACCAGAAGCACGAGATGGAGGAGGTCGCCCGGACGCTGGAAGAACAGTACCACGTGCTGGAGCGGCAGCAGTTCGAGATGCACCAGAGCTTCAGGAGGAGCCAGGACGGGGAGCAGGAGGCGCTCCGACACATGAAGAACGTCCAGGAGGAGCAGAAGCTCGAGATGAAAGGGAAGATCAAGGCGCTAAAGAAGGACTACTCGGACATCCAAGCGCAACATCGCGCCCTGCAGGACGCCTTCACCAAGTTGAAAGCCCTCAAGTTGCAGGAGCGCGGCTCCACGGAAAGCTCGGATGTCCTCCACGAAAAGCTGATGAACATTTTCGAGGAATCTGACGGACAGACGCGGCCGAGCAGAACCAAGCCTTGAACTGGGAGGGAATCTTTGTCCAGACGTCAAATAAACAAAATGGCAGTCTTCGCAGTGCGATCTGAGCCACCATTTTGCATATGGAATTCAGGACGTTAGATCTCACCAAATGTCTTCGCGCGGAGTACGACTCAATTGTCCTATTGGAAGGGCCATTCTCAGTGGACGGGATGTGGAAGTAGGTTCGCTGATGAGCTGTGTAAGACAGCCCGAGCTGCCTCAGTAGGTCCTGCCCGCAATTACCTCCGCGGGGAGCACTCCTTCAACTTTACCGTCAAATTATCGATGACTTGGGCCTTTCTTTCTTTGAACCTATTTGAGAGTGTGTTGACAATTCGGCCAGTTGACGACAGTTCGCCGTCCTTGTCGAGATTCCACGTGGCAGCGAGGTGTAAATGCCGCTGTACCGTGCACACCTCCGCTCAGACCGGCGGATAGTTACGGCAGGATCCACGGACCTTTGTGACCCTTCATGACGGCTTCAATTAGCATATATTGCTTCACGCATTGTAGAAATTAACCCATAAATATTATATATAAAAGATAAGAGAATTTTAGAAAAGATAATTTTATGAAAATTCTAAACTATTATAGACGCGTATGATTCTTTTTTAAAATTAAACAATTTCTGATGCCCTCCAGGGCTGGAGAACAGTAGAAATTGTTTAATTAAAAAAATTCATACGCGTCTATAATAGTTTCGAATTTTCATATATAGTATTATTTAATGCGATTTCTTTATTTTTAATTAATAAATATAACATAACCTGCTCCTCTACATAAAATGTTCGGAGACTTTTTAACCAATAGGTTTCATAGCCTTGTATATTAAATGTTAAACCTAGGGCTAACTCGGCTCAATTCTCCAACTAACTCTGTCCAAATATGTGGTCGTTCAGTGAATGTCTTCCAACAACGTTTCTTTTACTGCGACCAAGGCTCAGGCCACAACACCAGCTGCTTGGACCATGGCTTCGGGCCTCATCAGGCTTCGATGTCGTAACATCCTATGAGCTGGGTTATGGAATCGGTTACTATAGAGGTGTTTGGTGAGGCCATTGTAGTCCGCCATGTGTCGATGCTGTAAGGAACCGTTGAGGGATGTAGAGACGGGGGGGAGGTGACTCAAAGATGGGAACTGATGAAGAATATCGTTTAAAGGGAGAGACCCGCAATTTGTTTCAGGAAATTCTGGCCAAACGTGCGGAGGAAAATGGATCCTCTAGAAAAAAATATAAACCCAATCCCCACGTGGGATTTGAACTCTGGGCCGCAGGAGAAAGAAGAGGAGAGAAAGCCCACAATATAACCTAAAATATTCTTCCACCCGGAGAAAATAGAATTTCAGAGTTTGCGCCCCCTGCGAGATATTTTACGCTTTCTTCTATTTATTTGGTTAGTGGCGCCTCCCGCAGCGCTGATCGAAGCCGTCAGAGCCCCAGCCGCCGTGTTTGATTGAAGTAACGGATGTGTTAACGTGTATTTGCATATATACGGGTAGGTCTAGTCCAGCGGACACCACAGCTGTGTCCGGGGTTGGTTCTTGTATCGAATAAATACTCTGACCGCTCGTATGGCAGATCTCCATCTATCGGAACAAATATCAACTAAACCTAATTTACTCCGGCCAACCCATTTTCTTAATAAATCTATAAAATACAACCACGTACGCGTTTCAGACTATCAACCCTCGTCAGCGTAGTGCAGGCTCTACCTCAACTACTAGAAAGAAGGACCTGAAGAGCATCTTTAAAAATCAGGAACTAAGTATTTTAGGCTAAATGTGCCTGAATAACTTTAAAAACTCATTTGGGCTGTCAAGAAATGCCTAGTCTTCTGCCAAACCCAGCCAATGTGTAAATACATATAGGGACAAATCAGTGCACGTGACCCAGCCAATGTGTAAATACATATAGGGACAAATCAGTGCACGTGACCCAGCCAGTGTGTAAATACATATAGGGACAAACCAGTGCACGTGACCCAGCCAATGTGTAAATACATATAGGGACAAACCAGTGCACGTGACCCAGCCAATGTGTAAATACATATAGGGACAAACCAGTGCACGTGACCCAGCCAATGTGTAAATACATATAGGGACAAATCAGTGCACGTGACCCAGCCAGTGTGTAAATACATATAGGGACAAACCAGTGCACGTGACCCAGCCAATGTGTAAATACATATAGGGACAAATCAGTGCACGTGACCCAGCCAGTGTGTAAATACATATAGGGACAAATCAGTGCACGTGACCCAACCAATGTGTAAATACATATAGGGACAAATCAATGCACGTGACCCAACCAATGTGTAAATACATATAGGGACAAATCAGTGCACGTGACCCAGCCAATGTGTAAATACATATAGGGACAAATCAGTGCACGTGACCCAGCCAATGTGTAAATACATATAGGGACAAACCAGTGCACATGATCCAGCCAATGTGTAAATACATATAAAGACAAATCAGTACACGCGACCCAGCCAATGTGTAAATAGAGTCAGGAGTGGTGATGATGGAATTTTGCTACTTGCTCCAGGCATCTACCAGACCCACTGCTGTGAGACCACCTGCGAGCGACCCAGCAGTCAAGTGCAGCGCCAGCCAATCAAAACAATTCCCGCCAAGCGATAATTGCAGCCGTCGTTTGGCACTTTATTAAGGGGGATCTGCTGTCGGAGCAGAAGTCCATTTATTGTCTCTCTCCCTTTCATTACAACCTCTCTCTAAATTAGGCTTAGAGATTAGTCTTATGAATGGGCGCCCTTTTCCTCCCTTTTTTGTTCCTTTTTCCATTTTTTAGAAACCCTTCTTTTATATTGTTATTAATCCGCCAATAACCTCTTCCCTCCAGTCAATATTCCAACCCACTTCTTTATCGCTAATATTTTTGTTTTAAATGAAATTTATTTTAATTTCACACATGCGCCGTAAGTGGCTGGCTGGAAGGGTCCATAAAACTACAGAAGGTCACTACATGAGAGTGATGGTCACTAAGAACAACAATACATGCGGTAAACAGCGCCATCTGTATTCTGAGGATGGAATTACTCAGCGCTATTTCCTGCAATCTCTCCTATAGGAAGATTTTCTCCAATAAGTAAACTCTGGGTGGGAAAAAAATATTGCGCAAGGCCTGGCTCATCAATGGTTCCTATCCAAAATTTCGCCGCTTGAATCCATCGAGCTACAACTACTTTACATTGCCTGCAGTTTAGTTAATCTAACTATGAGATTTCCTGAAGTGTTGGTGAAATCCCATAAGGTGTCTGAAGCAAATATATTTTTGTAAAATTCATACAATATCACAGAAGCTCCACAGTTTCGTTAAAACACCAAGAATCCAAGTGACTACAGAAGCAGAATGAATCTGCAGCTCAGATCTTGTAGATCAAAATGACAAACTAGCTGGGAAGTTCACCGCTGTCCAGCCGTCTTATAGATGTTGGCGCCGAATGATTCCGTCGTGTACTTCCTACCGACCAGCCGGGGCGTGTGATACAAGGTCGCCGTGATATAGCTGGTTATTGGCGCCACTTCAAACTTTGTCATTTCAAAGTGAGAAGTCTTCAAGTAAATAACCGAAACGTTTTAAAAAAGAAATGATACGACAGCTCTCTCTATAACACACATGTTCTCTCAGCTGACACAATGACCTAGCATCGATAATTGGGAAAGACAAACTTGAGGATGAGACACTCCAATTTATTTAAGGCAAGACAAATTAAAATTTATAAAACACCAGAGAAGTAAGTTTACAGAGAGTAGCAAAATATAAATATCAAAGTCAATAATCTGTCCATGAAGTAATAAACAGTTCGCTACAAATTCTGATCCCCGAATTATCGACACACTACTCTATATTAAAAATAAAGAAGGCATCTCTCCTGACCACGAACACATGTGCTTTTTAGATGGCAGAGCGCCATCTAGTGGAGCAAAAATAAACTAAACGTTTATTTAGCTTGCTCCGTGATATTTGACCAACTACAATTTCATTTAAAACAAACTACTCTATTTACTAGTTACTACAATTATATATTGTGTGGGCAGATCCCGTTTAGTGGCGGCTGTGTGCCACCCCCAGATTGAATTCTTTAAAAAATTCTATATTCACAGCATTATCTCTCTTGGAGGGATAAGAATTGTTCCCCCCAGTAGCTGCCACTCAAACTTTCCCGTTAGAATCACCGGTATCTAACGGAGATAGGAAGCACAATCTCCACCGTGGCTTCACTCTGCCAGAGATAATCCTCAGTGATGTCACGTGCTCGCTCTATGAAGCCACTTGCTGCCGTTCTCCACTGGGGTAATACACGATTGATTCAATGTACAATCAAAGGGAGAGGTGCTCTTTCTTGTACATGAATCCTCCTGCAATGCTGCGTCATATAGTGGGTATATATATATGTATAACCAACATAGGAAATATCATGCGTGGTAAGGACAAAATACTCAGTAGATGAGTTTCTTTCAACACTTTATTAGGACATCAAGCTTTCGGGCACAGCGTGGCCCTTCCACAGGATCAAATGTATAAGAAAAATGATACACTATATACACGAAGAATAAATCTGCATATGTATTATTAGAATTAGTTGTAAAATTTTTAAAATAATCGGTAATACTTAGGATTTTTGTTTAAAAAGAATATCGAGACATAAGCAAATTAATAAAATTTGTTAAGAAGAATAATATACGAATATTACAAGGTATTAAGATAAAAGCGTAATAAGACTAAAAGGACGTTCCTACGGTTCGACGGAAACTGTGATAAAATTATGAGTATTTATAAGGTAAAACAGTTTAAAAGGATATTAAAATAAATGAACAAAACAGGGAATTCATGGGGTACATCGATGGCTATTTATGTAATAAGCTTATATACGGCTCAGGTACATCAATATGTCTGTTTATACTATTATATCTCAGAGATAGCAAGGCCTCGACAACCAATCTTTTGTGTTTATGTGGTATGTTAGAATAATGTGATCTTGGATCAGTTGTGTTGAAACTATGTCCTGTCTGTGATATGTGCTGGACAATAAGTGATTTCGGATCGTTATGTCTGATGTTTCTGTCGTGTTCCTGTATTCTGTCTTTAATGTAACGGCCAGTTTCACCTACATAAACACTGTCGCAATCGTTGCATTTTATGGAATAAACAGCATTGTTTCTTTGAAGAGTGTTCCGAGGTGTGTTGTCTTTAGTAATAGGGTTCCTTAAGATAGTGCCTATACTAGGGGTGTTGGAAAAGTAAGTGCGGATGCCGAAGTTCTTTAATTCTCTAGCTATTTTTATGCTTTGCAAGGAATATGGTATTGTGCAGATGGATTTATAGTTGTCATATATCTTGGTGCGAGATGGGTTATGGAAATGCCTTAAAATAAAGTTTTTAGGATAACCAGAGGACATTAAATTTGAAATTATGTTATTTGTTTCCTTTTGCTTTGACTCCTCAGTGTTACAGTGGGTATATATTCTCTTGGACAAGGTTCTTACCGTATTGATTTTATGGCTTAATGGGCAGAAAGATGAGAAGTTTATATACATTGGGTGAAAGGTGGGTTTATAATAGACTTCAGTATTATATCTATTGCGTGTTTTTGTTATGCGTATGTCCAAAAATGCCAAAGAGTCACATGTTTCAGTCTCGGAAGTAAAGTCTATGTCTTGATAGAAATTATTCAATGTGTTGAGTATATCATTAAAGGCGTTAATTTTGATTATAGCAAAGACGTCATCTATGTATCTAGACCAGATTAAAATGTCGTCTGGGAAGATATTAACTATACGTTTATCTATCTTGCGCATCACTATTTCTGAAAGGGGAGAGGATAATGGGCTACCCATAGGGGTGCCTTTGGTCTGTTTGAAGTAAGCTTGGTTGAATTTGAAAATACTATGGCAAAGACTGATTTTGATAAGTGCAATGAGTTTGGAAATGGTGTCTGTGGGGCAACCTTGTTCAATTAGAAATTCTGTGGTGCAATCTAAAATAAGCTGGTGGGGGAGACTGGGATATAAATTAACAACATCGAATGAGACCATGATGGTGCCAGGTGTAACTGTTGTTTGTTGTAACTTACCTATGAAGACAGGAATGGAGGAAATGGTCGTCGGGGAGTCACTATCTCTGAGCATCGGGGCCAGTATTTTGGCTAGATAAGTTGCTAACGGAGCTGCAGGGGAGAGGTGGTACGCGATGATGGGTCTTAGTGGGATACCTTCTTTGTGTAATTTAGGTAGGCCGTAAATATAAGCTTTTGACATTATATTGGACAACAAATTTTTGCATTCTTCGGAACTAATGATTTTCTTCCTCAGCAGATTGTTGATTTCTTTTTTAAAAGAAGAGGTTGCGGTATTCTGATCATCTATGGATATGGGGGTAAACGTGAGCGGGTCAACAAGGATTGTGTCCATCTTGGAAATGTATTCGGATGTGTTCATGATGACTGTAAGCGAACCTTTATCAGATCTAGTGATGGTTATATCTTTGTTCGTTGTTAGTGAGCGCAATACATTTTTGTTGATTTGGTAGGTATGTTGGGTTTGGTTGTGGTCGCTAAGGACTGCTGCGGTGTGCTGTCTGATTCTACCCCTGCTATGATTGTTATGGCATCAGCTTTAGCTTGAGGTCTATATTTAAGTCCTTTAGATAATATGTTTATATGCTCTGTAGTAGGCTGGAAACTAGAGAGATTCACTATTGTTTGTAGGGCATTGTTCGGCGCGAGTTTGAAGTTATATTTTTTGGACCAATGTGTTAGTTTCTTATTATGTCTAGCTGTAATGGTAATATCTTGCTTTTTGATGTTTTCTGTGATTCTTCTAAGAAAATCAGCCATGTCTTGAACTGTTAAACGCATGGACAGGTGAAATAGGAGGCCTTTAACTGATTTTGTGAGGATACGGATGTGTGAATAGCAACCTTTAGTGCGGGCTCGTAGTAGCTTAAAATGAGTTTCTGTGATGATTTTGGCAGAGTAGTGATTGCCGATCGGATCTTTCATACGCAAAGATGGAGGAATGAATCCTTGGTTTTCGCATATTTTGTTAAAGGCAAGATGCTTCTTCCATTTTGCCAACGCAAGTGATTTTTTGAGGAGGTTCTTCATGTAGAAACGTGTATCAGGATTCATAGTGCGACAAGCAAAATAAAACAGTATTTAAGATTTCTAAACGGTAAAATCTTCCCAATTACATGCGTGGTAAGGACAAAATACTCAGGAGATGAGTTTCTTTCAACACTTTATTAGGACATCAAGCTTTCGGGCACAGCGTGGCCCTTCCACAGGATCAAATGTATAAGAAAAATGATACACTATATACACGAAGAATAAATCTGCATATGTATTATTAGAATTAGTTGTAAAAATTTTAAAATAATCGGTAATACTTAGGATTTTTGTTTAAAAAGAATATCGAGACATAAGCAAATTAATAAAATTTGTTAAGAAGAATAATATACGAATATTACAAGGTATTAAGATAAAAGCGTAATAAGACTAAAAGGACGTTCCTACGGTTCGACGGAAACTGTGATAAAATTATGAGTATTTATAAGGTAAAACAGTTTAAAAGGATATTAAAATAAATGAACAAAACAGGGAATTCATGGGGTACATCGATGGCTATTTATGTAATAAGCTTATATACGGCTCAGGTACATCAATATGTCTGTTTATACTATTATATCTCAGAGATAGCAAGGCCTCGACAACCAATCTTTTGTGTTTATGTGGTATGTTAGAATAATGTGATCTTGGATCAGTTGTGTTGAAACTATGTCCTGTCTGTGATATGTGCTGGACAATAAGTGATTTCGGATCGTTATGTCTGATGTTTCTGTCGTGTTCCTGTATTCTGTCTTTAATGTAACGGCCAGTTTCACCTACATAAACACTGTCGCAATCGTTGCATTTTATGGAATAAACAGCATTGTTTCTTTGAAGAGTGTTCCGAGGTGTGTTGTCTTTAGTAATAGGGTTCCTTAAGATAGTGCCTATACTAGGGGTGTTGGAAAAGTAAGTGCGGATGCCGAAGTTCTTTAGTTCTCTAGCTATTTTTATGCTTTGCAAGGAATATGGTATTGTGCAGATGGATTTATAGTTGTCATATATCTTGGTGCGGGATGGGTTATGGAAATGCCTTAAAATAAAGTTTTTAGGATAACCAGAGGACATTAAATTTGAAATTATGTTATTTGTTTCCTTTTGCTTTGACTCCTCAGTGTTACAGTGGGTATATATTTTTTTTTTTTTTTAACAACAAAAAGCCTTTATTTAGGGCCACTCGCCCTATACAGGATTCGCCAGTTCACAAGGGATAGGGTGAACACTGTGAGGCCTTTTTCCGGGATATAGTCTTGTGGAATCCAAATATCGCCATCGCTATATACCTATTCTTTGATATTTCATTAATCAGTGCCGGAAATGAAGGACAAAGTTGCCCCGTTTTATCATTTAGTTTTCGTCTACAGTGGGTATATATTCTCTTGGACAAGGTTCAAGAATCGCACTATGAATCCTGATACACGTTTCTACATGAAGAACCTCCTCAAAAAATCACTTGCGTTGGCAAAATGGAAGAAGCATCTTGCCTTTAACAAAATATGCGAAAACCAAGGATTCATTCCTCCATCTTTGCGTATGAAAGATCCGATCGGCAATCACTACTCTGCCAAAATCATCACAGAAACTCATTTTAAGCTACTACGAGCCCGCACTAAAGGTTGCTATTCACACATCCGTATCCTCACAAAATCAGTTAAAGGCCTCCTATTCCACCTGTCCATGCGTTTAACAGTTCAAGACATGGCTGATTTTCTTAGAAGAATCACAGAAAACATCAAAAAGCAAGATATTACCATTACAGCTAGACATAATAAGAAACTAACACATTGGTCCAAAAAATATAACTTCAAACTCGCGCCGAACAATGCCCTACAAACAATAGTGAATCTCTCTAGTTTCCAGCCTACTACAGAGCATATAAACATATTATCTAAAGGACTTAAATATAGACCTCAAGCTAAAGCTGATGCCATAACAATCATAGCAGGGGTAGAATCAGACAGCACACCGCAGCAGTCCTTAGCGACCACAACCAAACCCAACATACCTACCAAATCAACAAAAATGTATTGCGCTCACTAACAACGAACAAAGATATAACCATCACTAGATCTGATAAAGGTTCGCTTACAGTCATCATGAACACATCCGAATACATTTCCAAGATGGACACAATCCTTGTTGACCCGCTCACGTTTACCCCCATATCCATAGATGATCAGAATACCGCAACCTCTTCTTTTAAAAAAGAAATCAACAATATGCTGAGGAAGAAAATCATTAGTTCCGAAGAATGCAAAAATTTGTTGTCCAATATAATGTCAAAAGCTTATATTTACGGCCTACCTAAATTACACAAAGAAGGTATCCCACTAAGACCCATCATCGCGTACCACCTCTCCTCTGCAGCTCCGTTAGCAACTTATCTAGCCAAAATACTGGCCCCGATGCTCAGAGATAGTGACTCCCCGACGACCATTTCCTCCATTCCTGTCTTCATAGGTAAGTTACAACAAACAACAGTTACACCTGGCACCATCATGGTCTCATTCGATGTTGTTAATTTATATCCCAGTCTCCCCCACCAGCTTATTTTAGATTGCACCACAGAATTTCTAATTGAACAAGGTTACCCCACAGACATCATTTCCAAACTCATTGCACTTATCAAAATCAGGCTTTGCCATAGTATTTTCAAATTCAACCAAGCTTACTTCAAACAGACCAAAGGCACCCCTATGGGTAGCCCATTATCCTCTCCCCTTTCAGAAATAGTGATGCGCAAGATAGATAAACGTATAGTTAATATCTTCCCAGACGACATTTTAATCTGGTCTAGATACATAGATGACGTCTTTGCTATAATCAAAATTAACGCCTTTAATGATATACTCAACACATTGAATAATTTCTATCAAGACATAGACTTTACTTCCGAGACTGAAACATGTGACTCTTTGGCATTTTTGGACATACGCATAACAAAAACACGCAATAGATATAATACTGAAGTCTATTATAAACCCACCTTTCACCCAATGTATATAAACTTCTCATCTTTCTGCCCATTAAGCCATAAAATCAATACGGTAAGAACCTTGTCCAAGAGAATATATACCCACTGTAAGACTGAGGAGTCAAAGCAAAAGGAAACAAATAACATAATTTCAAATTTAATGTCCTCTGGTTATCCTAAAAACTTTATTTTAAGGCATTTCCATAACCCATCCCGCACCAAGATATATGACAACTATAAATCCATCTGCACAATACCATATTCCTTGCAAAGCATAAAAATAGCTAGAGAACTAAAGAACTTCGGCATCCGCACTTACTTTTCCAACACCCCTAGTATAGGCACTATCTTAAGGAACCCTATTACTAAAGACAACACACCTCGGAACACTCTTCAAAGAAACAATGCTGTTTATTCCATAAAATGCAACGATTGCGACAGTGTTTATGTAGGTGAAACTGGCCGTTACATTAAAGACAGAATACAGGAACACGACAGAAACATCAGACATAACGATCCGAAATCACTTATTGTCCAGCACATATCACAGACAGGACATAGTTTCAACACAACTGATCCAAGATCACATTATTCTAACATACCACATAAACACAAAAGATTGGTTGTCGAGGCCTTGCTATCTCTGAGATATAATAGTATAAACAGACATATTGATGTACCTGAGCCGTATATAAGCTTATTACATAAATAGCCATCGATGTACCCCATGAATTCCCTGTTTTGTTCATTTATTTTAATATCCTTTTAAACTGTTTTACCTTATAAATACTCATAATTTTATCACAGTTTCCGTCGAACCGTAGGAACGTCCTTTTAGTCTTATTACGCTTTTATCTTAATACCTTGTAATATTCGTATATTATTCTTCTTAACAAATTTTATTAATTTGCTTATGTCTCGATATTCTTTTTAAACAAAAATCCTAAGTATTACCGATTATTTTAAAAATTTTACAACTAATTCTAATAATACATATGCAGATTTATTCTTCGTGTATATAGTGTATCATTTTTCTTATACATTTGATCCTGTGGAAGGGCCACGCTGTGCCCGAAAGCTTGATGTCCTAATAAAGTGTTGAAAGAAACTCATCTCCTGAGTATTTTGTCCTTACCACGCATGTAATTGGAAAGATTTTACCGTTTAGAAATAGGAAATATCAGGACAAATTAATATTTCTTTAAATTAAAGACACTTCGGCCAGTAAATCTTTTTATCAACTCGACGTTTCGACAATCTTTTGTCCTCGACAGTAAAAAGATATACTGGCGCCATCTTTAATTTAAAGAACTATCAATGCTGGCAACCTCTATCTTAACGAAGATAATATTTATTTTAAAGTTATAAAATTTTCAATATGTTCTTAGAATAGCATGCTAATGTGGCTAAATTCTAGACAATTAACAATTTCCAATGTCATGAAGCAAAGATGTCACCTAGCCGAGCATTTGACGTTTCTAACGCTAGCGAGTCAGGGCTGGTCAACGGTCAATATTTACTTTAGAAATACTCACAGAATATTCCAACGCTGAGCCGACAATATTGTTACATTGTCCTGTGGCTTCATGTCATGTTAGTCCATATCAATATTATAAGGGAGACCAGCAATCATAAAACAAAGTTAACAAGGAAAATATTTACAATTATCTTAAACTGAGAGATATCTAAACAACATATTTACATATAAAACGCTGAGGTCACGTGACTCATGATGATAAACCGAGTAGACAACCACAGAGTATTCTGAGACAATATAATAGATGCTAATGGTGATCAAGGGTCAAATATTTTACAATATTAATTCTCCTATATTCCCCTATAAACTGTCCAAACTAATACCTACAGCCAATATGGCGCCATTAACCTGGTCAACAAGGGACGGGTTAATTATCGGTTTTATTAAATCCTCCTCACCTGTCTCCTGCCATTAATAATTGCCCCGACACTCTATGTTGTAGCTGTTAGCACAACCACAGAGCTGTCCCTCGACTGGGACGTACAAATATATCATCAACATATGTACATGATATATACATATCAACATCACATATCAACAACAGACCCCTTCCTTGCTGAAGATATTTGTATACATATTCCCCTACACTTTATATGCCTTTTTACTCTTTTATTTTTCCACCTTTGTAAAATTTGATTAAATGAATCAATAAAATTGTTTAAATTGTCCAAATACATATCATCAACTTATCACCTTCTGTTAGAGTTTATTATTATTATTTTAATGTAACTCTGTGTATATATGTTTATATTATATTTGACCAGGAGTGCCTGGTCACGTGTGTGAATTTATTGTATATATAGTGTGGTTGGAAATAAAAATAGGAGTTGAGCTTTTGTGAGACTGGTGCTTTCACATAGAGTTTGGAAAGCCCGCTACATTTTAGGAGAAGACCTCTGCGCTGACTATACCTCTAGGTGGAAGAGTGAACATAAGAAAACCAGCCAAAAGAAGTTGGCGAACATTTTTGGTCCCTCGAGCCGGATAAAAGTTACAAGATTTAGAAGAATTCACTCTTGATTAGAAGATAAAAGTTTAAAAATCGTAAATTTAATTTGTTGATACTAAGAGAATCAAGAAAAAAGGTCTATGCAAATTTAAGCAATATTATAACAAAAGAATTTATGTAAACGAGGCTTTAGAGAATTTTTGCAATTTAAATTCAAAAGATAAAACCGAGGTATAGCGCGTTAAGTAATAAGTTAACTTAAGAATATTAGCAAGTTTAGAAAATGAAGCGGGCAATAAAAAGTAGAGTCGTTCAAAGAACGACTATTTCCAAGATGATTTAAAAGGCAGAAGCGGAGTTGGATGAAGAAACTCCTTCTGAAAATATAATAAGAACGAGTTATAAACTTCTCGAAAAGCACATGGCAAATCTTCAAAATGAAGATAAGTTGATCTGGAATTTGATGCTAGAAGATGAGGAGAATGATGACAAGGTACTAGAGGAGGAGAAGGATACAGTGATCCATTATGATGAGAAGTGGATAAATCTTGAAATTAAAATAAATCATTTCCTCAACTCTTTGATGAAAAATACGAATGCCCTCCATGATGCTAGTTCGGAAAAAGGCTCGCTGCCTGGAACAAGAGTTTGCCGATTGCCCAAGTTGGAGTTGAAGATCTACGATGGAAGCAGTTTGGAATGGCTGGGCTGGTGGGCTCAATTTAATAAGATCCACGAAGATACTGATATGTCGGCTGTGGACAAATTCCAATATTTGGTGCAATCCATGAAGGAAAACACAAGAGCCTCAAGGCTGGTGAAAAGTTATCCCATCACCGCAGACAACTATCCAAAGGTCATTGCGGCGTTGAAAGACCGCTTTGAAGATAGAGTGATTCTCACCGAAGTATATGTGAGACAACTATTGGGATTAGTGGTGAATAACGCCCGGAGAAAGACCATAAGGATTGAGGACCTTTATGATAGGTTGGATTACTACTTAAGATCTTTGGAATCCCTGGGGATCACTACAGAACAAAATGCGGCATTTTTGTACCCGCTCGTTGAGTCAAGTCTGCCGGAGGAGTTAATCACGGTGTGGCAGCGTAGTGCCCTTTCGGGATATAATGATGAAGGTGAAGATACACCTCAATCTGTTGATGGGCGGCTCGGCTTGTTGTTAAAGATTTTAAGGCGAGAAGTAAAGGGGGAAGAGCGTCTGGCCTATGTAAGAGCTGGATTTGGGGAATCCTCGAATTCCAAAAGTACAAGGCCCAATACCACGAGGCTACATGTGGCTGAAGTCAACAAGCCAAGAGAAAGAAACCTGAAGGCATGTCTGTTCTGTCGTAGCGACCACTGGTTGAAGAATTGTCAGAAGTGGTTGGCCATGTCTGTTCAGAAGAGAAGAGAGGTATTAATGAGGCATAGGGCTTGCTTCAAGTGTTTCCGAGTAGGTCATCATGGGCGTCAATGCTGGAGAGATGTAGAGTGCAATATACAAGGTATGTCCCATAAGTTCCCGGACTGGGTCCATAAAAAAAATATGAAAAATGTAAATAATTTTGACTGTTTATTATAGAAAAAATATCTGGGAACACGGTGGTACCAATATCGAGGCGGTACATTAGCGCGCGCCAAGGTCATTCTAATTTATTTAAAGGTCACACCTAGCGCTGCGGCGATTTTACGATGGAACAAAAATTGAAGCAGAGGATTTGCATAGAAATTTGTGTGAAACTTCAAATATCAGCAACCGAAACTTTTAAAATGCCTAATAAAGCATTCCCCAATGACCCCCCAAAAAGAACAACTGTTTTTGAATGACATTCTAGATTTAAAGCTGGCAGAATTTCTATTGAAGATGATCCTCGGCAAGAACGCCCAAAATGTGCAAAAAATCACCGATTTGATAAAAGAAAATCCTCGAACCACTTTGCTGGAGCTAGAGCAAGACACAGGCATTTCTAAAACAACGATTGGAAGGATCGTAACCAAAGATTTGAAGCTCAAAAAGACTCCTGCAAAATTCATCCCAAGATTCCTCACTAATGAGCAAAAACTGTGTCGGCTTGCAACCTGTGAGAACATGTTGGAAATGACAAGAACGGATCCGGAATGGAAAGACAAGATAATCACAGGCGACGAGACATGGGTCTATGACTATGACCCTGAAACCAAGCGTCAATATGCCGAGTGGAGAGGTCAGGGTGAGCCTAGACCAAAAATATCCAGGATATTGAAATCCAGAAACAAGGTGTTGCTGGTCGCTTTTTTTGGATAACAAGGGCATTGTTCATCACGAGTATCTTCCTGCAGGCCAAACGGTTATTAAGGAAATGTATTTGGACATTCTTCGCCATCTAAGGGAAGCGGTTCGAAAAAAAATGCCAGAAAAATGGCCTAATGGTGACTGGATCCTACACCATAACAATGCCCGCCCTCACACAGCGCACTTGGTGACGAGTTTTTTTTTTTTGGCTAAAAACGGGACAGAAATCCTACCTCAACCACCCTATTCCCCAGACATCGCACCAAATGACTTTTTCCTGTTCCCCAAACTTAAAGCAGTTCTAAAAGGAAGACATTTTGACACCAGGGATGACATAATAGAAAAATCGCTGTTGGCATTGAAGAGCATTCCAAAAGAGCTCTATAAAAACTGTTTCGACAATTTGGGGAAACGATGGCGCTGGTGCGTTGAAGCAAGGGGGGATTACTTTAAAAAGTTTTAATAATTTTTTAAAAAAAATATCTTACCTTTTTTTTTTTATGGACCCAGTCCGGGAACTTATGGGACACACCTTGTATGTAAGAAATCGCACAATGCCTTGCTGCATCTCGGGGAGCATTTGGTGTCAAATCAGGGACCATCGAGCAGTAAGGAGAACATCCACACGAAGACTGATTCCAATGCAGAAAAGCCTGATGTGTCATTCGCTGGCATGCATGTGAGAACAGCGGTGCCAACGGCGCTTTTAGCCACGGCTTTAGTGTGGTTAGTGAACCATCTGAATGAAGAAAAGGTGGTGAGAGCCTTGCTGGATCAGGGTTCGCAGTCTTCCTTTATACATAGGGACGTGCTCCAGGGTTTGAGTATCCTGGTCTCCAAAGTTGACGCTCAGATCTATGGAATCAATGCTACTAAGGGAGAGGAAGTTAAAGACCTTGCCCATTTTGTCATCAGGCCTCTAGGAAATCAAGACTGGGAATTGCCATTGCAGGCTTTGGTGGTGAATAAAATGACAGGACTATTACCGAGTAGGGACCTTCGCCTACCAATGACCGAGAAGTTGAGAGATATACAACTTGCGGATCCCCAGTTTATGAAGAGTGGGAAAATTGATATAATTCTGGGAGCTGATGTATACGGATTGCTCTTGCTGCCTGAAATCCGAAGAGATGACAAGACCCAGTTGTGTGCACAAAATACGAGGTTAGGATGGATTATTTCAGGAGGATTGTCAGGAAGCGATGTCGGCAATACGCAGGTATTCACTACCCGTGTACAGTATGAAGATAATTTAGAAACTATCTTAAAAGGGTTGTGTTCGACGTGACACCCATGGGAGATATATAGTTCCTTTGCCCTTTGATCCACGGGTTGGGATGCAGGATTACTTCGGAGATTCCCTGGACTTATGTGTCAGACGGCAGATGGCCCTGGAAATGCGCCTAGCTCTAAATGATCAGCTGGAAAAAGATTATTGTAAGTTTATGGAGGAATTAGAAGGAATGGGACACATGACCCAGCTGACTGAAATCCCAGTTGGTGATCAAATAGGACATTGCTACCTGCCTCATCATGCCGTCATTGGAGGCCAACCTGATCAAAAGAAATTTAGAGTGGTGTTTGACGCCTCCGCAAAAACAAAGAATGGATTTTCATTCAATGATAGACTTTACACTGGTCCAAAGCTACAGAACGATATATTCTCTGTTATAATGAATTGGCGAAGACATAGAATAGTTATTATGGCAGACATAGAAAAAATGTATAGACAGATTTTGGTCCGTCCTAGCGATGCAGAAAGGCAGAGAATTATATGGAGGCGAAGATCGGAAGATAAATTGATGGCTTATAGACTTAATACTGTTACCTATGGCACTGCTGCAGCACCCTTTTTGGCAATGAGAACCCTATTAAAATTGGTAGAGGATGAAGGGGCTAAGTATCCTAGAGCCTCTAGAGCGATCATAAAGGATACTTATGGTCTGGCGGAAAGAACCATAAGAGAAATAAAGACCTTTCTCGCCTGTTACCCTCATTTCAAAGGAGGATGGAAGTCCTGTCTAGAGGGAGCAATTCGGTATCATAACCGCTCCTACAATTCTTATTTGGGTTGCTCGCCTATATTTAAATATACAAAGCAATCTCCACGCTTACCTGCTGATGATGAGCTTGGTATAAGTTGCCAACTTGAAGAAAAGGAGAGAGACGAAGAGGGACAACACCAATATCGACAAAAAACAAAATTTTACTATAATAAAAAACAAAGAAGATCACCACCTCAGCTAAAAGTTGGAGATTATGTGCTGGTACGTCATCAAAGGAAAGGAAAAGAATGGCACCAGACTGGACCACATGAAGTCTGTCGTGTAACTGAAATGGACGGTCTGGTTAAGTACATAGCATACCATTTCAATAATCGTCAGACCAGAACCGCTCACATATCCAATGTCCAGCCTTTCAACATCCGGACAAAGGGAACCACCGTGGAAATAAAATCATCTCAGGAGTGATGATGGATCTTCGGTGGCAGGTGCTGTAATGATTCCATATGCAAATTTTATTCTTAAAGAAAAAATGCAGCATATATGTAGATATGTATTAATTTTCTGATAGAAAAAAAAATATGTAAACTGATTGGATGTATATAGAGTGTAAGAGGAGAGTGAAAGTATCTTTTTTATAGAAATAAATAGTTTATACCTTATAGTGTTCGTCAAGTGCTATTTTTGTTAGGTAGAGAACACAACAATTCTAAATATATTTTTTAAAATAAAAGTAGAACGCTGAAATATAATTGTCCTTCAGCTGGGACGGAAGGTTGCGGTGGACGGAAGTCTTGGACGAACGTCTTAATTGAAAGTCTCCACGACCACTTCCGGACATGTTAATTGGACGTCGGAGTCAGGAAGTCTGTGACATCTCTCTGGTGGGATCACCTTATCTCACACACCAGGATCCTAGAACATGTCTCTGGTGAGATCACCTTATCTCACACACCAGGATCCTAGAACATGTCTCAGGAAGGAAGAGTCGACCAAACTTGTGGTCGTCCTGGGAGCGCATCGATGTTCTCCGCTAGTTTCAAAACCTTGAAATTGGAAAATGTCATCCCAGAGTAATTGGTGTCAAATTATTTTAAGAGCAGTAGTAACGGTGCTGTTGTCTCCCGTCCACTGGGGGCGGTAGTAACGGGGCTGTTGTCCCGCGGGAGCCTTGTGAGTCCAGTGTCCGACGGCTGTATTTTCCAAAAAAAACCTCCAGGGGAAATCGATGGCAGACGCTCTGAAATAGCTATTTTTGGCTTGAAATATGGGAGCTATTTGCTATTTCTGGAATATATAATTTGCGGCAATTCCTCAGGAACACATTTCCCTAACGCCAGCAATAAAATAATCAATTAATGGAGGACGTTCAGGTTTTGTGTGTAGACTGCCGCTGGGAGGAGCCACTGTTGTGTAATTGTTCCCATTGATAAGCCGTTTCTTTCTTCTTCCCTCCATTACACCACTCGGGGAAACTTTCATTTATTTATCATTCCTCAATGGACCTGCCTTCTGAGCCCATCAATGAAATCTACCTTTTCTTTTAGCAACTTACTTCTTTTATTTAAACATGTAAACTTTCTCCTTGGATTATAAATACTATAGAATAAAGCGATAGGAGAAAATAATCTTTAATAATCGACTACACGAGCTTTCGGGCAGTCACGCCCTTCAACTGGTAATGATACATGATGGCAATAGGCCTTAAATAGGATTTCGTTTTTAAGATATATTTACATATGAGAAAAATAATATAGGACGGCTAAAAAACAATTTAGTTAAAAAATATTTGCAAATCTAAGCTATTGTATAATATATCTATGTAATTATGCTAATCCTGTAATGCCGGTTGACAAATAAATGGTAGGTTTGTAATTGGCTAAAACATGTGACTATATAATGATATATAATTACAAACCTACCATTTATTTGTCAACCGGCATTACAGGATTAGCATAATTACATAAATATATTATACAATAGCTTAGATTTGCAAATATTTTTTAACTAAATTGTTTTTTAGCCGTCCTATATTATTTTTCTCATATGTAAATATATCTTAAAAACGAAATCCTATTTAAGGCCTATTGCCATCATGTATCATTACCAGTTGAAGGGCGTGACTGCCCGAAAGCTCGTGTAGTCGATTATTAAAGATTATTTTCTCCTAACGCTTTATTCTATAGTAACTTACTTCTTTCTTATGTTCACTCTTTCTACAGAAGACACAGAGAAAGAATGTTTTAAATGTTAAAATTCTCTATAGGTTTTTTTAACCATACACCAGCTCGTTACATCACTCCCGCTTTTTCCTGGGAATTCCATTCCCATAGATCCCACATAATCCCTTCCTGGCTGATCTGGGGATTATTCCCCTCGTTGTTGGGACAGCGACTGGTGGCTTGGTTACACCCGATGTCTTCAGGAACTGCTGCTGCTAGTACTTTCCTTACACGTACTTTGCCGGTCCCAAGCCTGGTCGGTAACAAGCTTGCTAAAAAACCTGGGCTCAGCTTGCCCGGCTGATAGTATCCTGTAAGGGCTCCTGGGTTACAGGATGAGTCTGTACTCCATGTTAGGAGCAGCTGTATATGGCGCCTGTTCCTCAGGCGGCCATTTCATATTGGAGCTAAGTCAGTGGCCTGCTACTGAGTAGTGCTCCCAGTCTTAATGGCAAGAGGGACGCATTCTACTTCACCCAATCTCATTTTGGATGTCAATCTTTTTTGATGAACTCGACTCATGACCAGCAGACACAAGCTCTACAGGCTGATACCCTGATATGATTGTCGAGTGGAGATAAGACGTACGTCTATTTACATACCCTTGTAAATATTTGGTCTCCAGGCGGGTCAACAAGTTCCCGGGGTTGAAGGCATTCCAATAAAATTTATAAATCCATCACTTCCAGTGTTCCAGACAATTCTACTTGGCGTAACAACCGAGATTTCCTCATGGATAGATCAAAGTGTAGGTTTGAAAATTGGTTTTAAATTTGGGATATATTATTTGAAACGGGGAACTTTGTATTCGCGAAAAGCGTTCTGCCAAGATGCAATTAAAAGAAGCACAGATTCAGAAGTTTCATAGTTTGAAGAATGTGAGACATTGTTTTAACATTAAGATCCAGACCCCCAAAAATGGCCGAGTGTGACTTTAAAGAATTTTAAAAGATTGGAAGAACACTCGGGAAGCGTGTCGTACCAATCATTGACGAGAACGTGTGTCACGTGGGCTGGACCATCCGAATAGATAGTTAGGACCCTGGAACAAACGCCAGTCTACACAGCCGTGGATTGCCTCAAACATCCAAAGTACAAATCCACTTGGAAAGTTCTTCGACTCCCATTCTGTGACACTAGTTGGCCCTCGAATCCTGCCAGGTGGAATGACAACCATTCCGAGCACTCAGCTGTCCATTTAGTGGGATCGATCAGAAAGAAAAGTTGCCAAGTCCAAATTGGATTTTCCATCGCGTTAACGCGCGACAGCTCATTTTGCTCTGGCGTTTTTGCTCAGTGTTAAAACAATCCTTTATTTATAAAACAACGACCTTTGCCCCAAGTTGAAAAGGGCCACTAAGTGGAAGAGCTATGAAACCAATGAAGAAACCAAATGAAAATGACCCTGAGAATAAACTTGTTTCGCCAGCTGGAGATGCGATGCATTGAAGGATCCTTTTTTTTTTTTAACGAATCTAAGGGAAAACAAATCCAATGTTCAAATAATGTGGCCACTCTGGAAACTCCCCTGGTTTCTAACGTTTTCAAATGGACAGAACTATTAGGGCTACGACTGGCTAACTGTGAATCAGCAGTTGGGCAACAAACATCCACTCGGACTGAACTACCCCGATGACAGCACCTAGCAATCAAACATCGGCCGTACAGTACCTGCGGATCACTACCAGTACTGAAGACGTAATACAAACCGATGGATCACATCGTAATTCCTCCGTTTCCTTCCTTACCCCGGCAAGATGGATGCCCCGCCTGGCCCACTCCATCAATGGCGGATCGCTTTCTTGTTCTGCTCCGGCACGTTAGATGGAAGTAAATCTGGCTACTGGCTCGGGCACTGTAGGCTTCTCCAGCTTGGCGATTTGAAACTCCCCTCGATGTATAGAATAGTGGAAGCCTTAGATGACATTACACAACCCTCCATGGAACACACGGCGGCCAACATTCCTGACGCCAACTGGAGGGCCACAACTCAGACGTCAGTGTCCCACCCACTAGGTGAACTGGAACACGCTGACTGGAACCAACCGGGTGTACTCAGGACGACTTAAGGCCACACTAGGACATAGATGACAATTCGTGTATCTATAATAGAAAATATTATTTGCATTAATAAATTTAAAAGAAAATTTATATATAGAAGAAATAAGAAATTCCAGAATGTGAAAAAGGTTTTATTCTGATATTAGCCTTCCAACTTGATATACATATTTGAAATATATTGATTTGGTTGCTGTAATTTTAACATTTATTTCAAGTTGGCAGGTTCACCACAGAGGAAAAGATAAAAAATATATTTTTGTTAAATCACAATTAAACTATTTCTTCTGTTTCAACTTATTCATGATAGCTGGGAATATTTCTCTCTGCGCCCGTCAACAAACCCTGTGCTGGGCACAGTCGCCACATTCCTATTGACAAGCTCTTCAATCTAACCCCTACCTCTCTACCTGGGAATTATCTACCGAGGCATTAAAGCCAACAATTCCCCCGCTCACCGGCTAAAAGGAAGATAATTACAAATCTATCAACAATTTGTAGGCGCCATCCCGACCAGAGAGCCACAGATAAACAGATTATAAACGCACAGAATATTGAATCCGAGCTCCCCAGTAGAAGGAATACCCGGAAGACGACGGTACTCTCTGTTATATGTGTTGTTCACTATTATGATTTTGTTTTAATAAACGCTACTAAATTATTTCATTGGATCCTCTCTTTCTTTTTCCCAGTAAGAAACGCCTACGGAAGCCAACAGAAATTCAGAAGTGGGATGGTCCTGAAGAAAATTGAAGATTCACTGGAATAATTTGGAAACGAGAAGGACGTGGCGCGGTGACCGATCAACGTAAGAGGAGTTGCATGGTATGTACGAAATTTAATTACCTATTCATAAAAGTATTATTGCAAGTCATCTCGATAAAAGTATTATCGCAAAGTATCGCGGTAAAAGTATTATTGCAAAATCATCTCGATAAAAAGTATTATCGCAAAGTATCGCGGTAAAATAAAAAAAAAAAAAGTATTGTCTCAAAATTACTAAAGAAAAGTTGATTTCGTTTAAAGAAATAATTGAAACAGTACGTATCTGGTTTAGTCAGTTTTATTTGTTTATTTTAAAAATTTTTGCCTTGTTTATTTTTCCTTTTGAAAAACATGACTTATTTAGCGAAAGCAAGGAAATGCGATTTGAGCAAGTTGGCGTATGAACTCGGCGAGGTAGTACCGCCAGAGAGCAGGATCGTCGACTTAAAACACCTTATTTTGAATAGCCAATCCTACGAAGAAGAATTCGCAAAACAACTGTTGGAGACTCTGATCAAGGATCGGGAACGAATCGAGGAGCGGGAACGAATCGAGGATCGGAAACGAATCGAGGATCGGGAACGAAAAGAACAAATGGTAATGGAATTCGAGCTTGAGAAGCTGCGCATCCAGACTACACGCGGAAACAACGATACGTCTCGAAGTACCAGCAATGACGCACATTACGAGATACGTAAACTGATGCCCAAGTACGAGTCGAAGGACAATGATTTGAGTTTTTACCTAATTCTTTTCGAAAGACAGGCAAAGCGACTAGGATTGGATGAAGACCAATGGGCGTTCAGCCTCCTAGGATTGCTACCTTACGAAATGACTCAATTAATCGCTCGGGAAACAGAAGAACAAAGCGGCGATTATAGGTTCGTGAAAAGGTTGCTCCTAAAACGGTACAAGTTGAGCCCCGAACAATTCAGACAAAAATTCGAGAAGCACGAGAGATCTCAAAAGGGTTCCTGGAGAGACTTCGCTTTCGAATTGCGAGGATATTTCAACGAATGGATCGAAGGAATGAACGTGGAAAATTTCGACGCCCTAAAGGATTTGTCCGTCACTAACCAGCTAAAGAAAAAAGTTCCAAATGTGCTGCGTAATCATCTCATTGACGATTGGACCAAGTTAAACAACCCAGATGAGTTGGCGGATAAACTGGACGAGTACGAAAATGTTCGCACCGAGATGGGACCTCCGCATTGGAATGCGAAACACCTCATACCACCGTCGTTTCAGCAGAAATCTGCGAGACTCCCCAACCAAAGCGAAGTTAAAGAGACTAAACAAGGAACGAATGTTTCGGGTCAAGACGCTGCAAGGAACGAAATCAGTGAAACGTACCCTAACACCTTGAGGAGAATGGTCAACCGTACGATCAGAAACGACAAGGGAGAACCGAAGTGCTTCAACTGCAATCAGTTTGGACACATTGCCAGAGACTGCCCAGCACCCAGGACTACGTTGACATGCCGAGGATGCGGTCAAACGGGACACAAGGAAAGGAATTGCACAAGACCCAAAGAAGGACTAAAAGTAGCCAACCTGGAAGTCGAAGGACTGGAGACTGTCCCGCCAGATGTATATTTGAAGGATGTCAAGATCGACAACAAGGAAACCGTGAAGGCAATGATAGACACCGGGAGCAGCAGTTGTCTAATGAGAGAATCGGTCGCAAGGAGGATCAGCGTCGACATCGAACCAGACTCGACTAGTCTGTACGGCATCGGTAACCAGACTGCACCAGCTGCCAGGACCGTTGGGAAGACGACAGTCGACCTGGAGATTGAGGGCATCGTCGGAAGGGAAATCACTGTATTCATTGTCAACGATGATGCCCAACCCTATGACCTATTAATTGGAAGAACATGGACAGATCTGCCCTACGTATCCTTCGCCAGAATTGGTAAAAACTTGCATATTGGCTATTCATCCGAATTTCCGTTTACTAATCTGCAAGAGGAAATCAAGTCGCGTCGCATCGAACTGAGAGCAACCGAAACTGTTCAGTTGGAGAGCGACTCCATTAACTTTACAAGTGCAATCACAGACGAGGTAAAGGACGGATATGTATTGTTCACAGGAGTAGATGACGCCTGTGTCGATTCCCTATTGGAAGTGGTCGACGGAAAGACGACCGTACCCATCATCTCAGCTGGCAAGGGCAAGTTGAGAGTAAGGAAGAACCAATGTGTAGGGCGGGTTGAACTACTGAACCTTGATGATATTGTTGTTAACCTGGACGTCGCAGAGGATTCGTTTCAGACTAAAAATGAAGAGAAGAGGGAAGGACAAGACCAAATGAAACGTAAGCGCCCCATACTGCCTGAGGACATCAACGTCAATCATTCTCTGACTTCGAAAGAGAGACAAGAAATCCTAGATGTAGTAAACGAGTATAGAGACTGTTTCGCTCTTGGCATGGAGGAATTAGGGTGCACCGATGTCACCAAGATGGACATTAAGGAGGTTGATGGAAGCAAGCCAGTCTGTCTGAGACCGTATAAGACGACTGCAAGTGAACGCGAAGCAATCAGGGAGATTGTCAGAGAGTGGAAGGACAATGGAATAGTCACGGAAACTAGATCACCCTACGCTAGTCCCGTCCTACTTGTGAGGAAGAAAACTGAAGATCATCGTCTGGTGGTAGATTATAGGAGACTCAACATTCAAACAGTTAAGGACAAGTTCCCATTACCAAGGATAGACGACCTTCTGGAAGGCCTAAGGAATGCGAAATTCTTCACCACTCTGGATCTGGCGCATGGATATCTGCAGATACCACTGACCGATAAGGCAAAATTAAAGACAGCATTCATCACCCCAGATGATACAGGTCAATTCGAAAGGATGATTTTTGGACTCGCCAACGCACCAGCTGAATTCCAAAGACTGATGCACACTGTTCTAGGTCCACTGCTGAACAAGAAGGCATTCTGCTATCTCGACGACGTGATTATCCCGGCAAAGGATTGGCGGGAGATGATCGAAAGGTTGAGGGAAGTCCTCGAAAGAATAAGATCAGCGAAGTTGACACTGAGACCCTCCAAATGTGAGTTCGGAAGGAGGGAAGTTGAGTTCTTAGGGTATGTCATCAGTACAGGCGGACTTAAGCCAGGCCCAAGAAAGATCAAAGCGATAGAAGAATTTCCAGAACCCAAGAATGTCCACGACATACGACGCTTTCTGGGACTGACGAACTTCTTCAGACGATTTGCAAAGGACTTCGCGAGGAAAGCAGAACCGCTAAGCAGACTTACGAAGAAAGGTTCACAATTTGAATGGAAGGAAGAACAGCGAAGGTCATTTGGAGGACTACGAAAGGATCTGGTCGAATATCCGGTACTAGCTCATTACAACCCTGAACTCAAGACAGAAGTACATTGCGACGCGAGTGCTGAGGGATTAGCAGGAATGGTGCTACAGATGGACGAAGACGGCAAATGGCGCTTGGTCTACTGTGTGAGCAAGAAGACAACAGAGGCCGAGAAGATGTACCACTCAAGCAAATTGGAGCTGATGGCGATAGTGTGGACCTTGGATCGACTACGTCAGTTCCTCGTAGGAATCAAGTTTACAGTGGTTACAGATTGCCAAGCACTGGTCTACATGAACGCGAAGAAGACTACAAATCCTCAGATAGCGCGATGGTACAATCTGATTCAGGAATACGATTTCGAAATTCGACATAAACCAGGGGAGAAGATGGCCCACGTAGACGGAATGAGTAGAGCTCCAGTCGACGACCCTAGAGACACGATGGAGGAAATCGCGGAGAAAAACCTTGAAGTGTGCCTCACAATCACACTGGAAGAACAAATCTTGATGATTCAGCATTCCGACCCTGAATTGAGAGACCTGATCCAGATCTTTCGAAAGGACCCGTGTGATAGGACAGTAGGAGAACAAAATAGAATTAATGACTCAGCTACAGAAGAAAGTCCGGACGAGGAGCCAGAAGTAGAAGATACCCCCCGACGCAACCTACGACGTTCCTGCAACGCAAGGTTCAATCGAGGACGACTGAAATCCAGGAATGGCCGAATGTAGGCGCCATCCCGACCAGAGAGCCACAGATAAACAGATTATAAACGCACAGAATATAGAATCCGAGCTCCCCAGTAGAAGGAATACCCGGAAGACGACGGTACTCTCTGTTATATGTGTTGTTCACTATTATGATTTTGTTTTAATAAACGCTACTAAATTATTTCATTGGATCCTCTCTTTCTTTTTCCCAGTAAGAAACGCCTACGGAAGCCAACAAATTTCAGGATTGAACTCCTGGGCAACATTCACTCGGACCCTTGGGACAATTCGGGATAAATATTTTATCCGGCTGTTTGACGTTAGCAACTAATGGAGTTGGTCTGTAACATCCGCTGTATCGATCTCAACCGCCTACCTTCCATTCTGCCAACTATCTACCATCCATTCTGCCAACCATTGAGGTTGAGGTTGTGAAAGATCATTTTTTGAGCATCCAACATTTCGATAAATATACAGGAAAACTGTCACCTCCTGTCCGTCAACTACCCGCCATGTCATGTTTCAGAAATTCTAAGACAAAAGAAACCCACGTGGGAGTCAATAGAACTGTCTCCCGGACTCTTGGCGTCCACGGCTGGAGATCCTCCTGCAACAACTGCCGCTCGGTGCCGGGGATGAAGAATGGGCGGGAGGAAGCTACGGAAAATAAAATGTCCGCGAAGGAAGAGAAATGACTACTCAGTGAACAAAAGTAATGGTTTGGACCATTGACCAAGATTTCACAGGGGCGACTTGACATTTGTTGCCCGACCCCATTGATTGGGAATCGATGGTCGTCTGCCCCGGAATATTAACTTCCGGAATTTTGATCGTCTGCGCCCCCATCGTTCTTCTTTACTCTAGGATCGATGTCCCGATATTGGCCCGCATCCGCAACGTTGGCACTTTTTATGGAATCTCACTACACCGATCATCATTTCAATACCAGCGGCTCAGCCCGCACTTTCTTCTAACCCTCACAAATATCTCGGTGGGCAAAATGTCAATAGCGAGTCTTTTCACGGTGGATTATTTAGAATTATTCTTTAAATGTTTGGGAGTAGACGATTGGCCGGGCGTTCAAGTGACCTAGAGGTGTCACGTGAATGGCCAAATCAAGCTGGCCCACAGAAGTCCGGGTATGGTCCTGTAAAGAGAACGCAGATTAGAAAGCGACGCGGCCAACATCTCCCAAGTGATGAGTCCGCAGACGGCAAAAACCCTCCCAACAACAACAACAACAATGTTGCCAGCTTTAATGAGACTTAATTAAAAGGCCACAAAATTAATTTAGCGGAGCGAGAAACTTCCATTAAATCATCGTTACCCCGGACTGTAATTGGCTCCTTACCTGCGAGCTGAGGCGGCATTTAATGGTTTACCTTCCTGCACAGCCCGATTGACCGGACATCTCCCAATTGTGACGCTAGCCAATCAACAGCGGGAACCACCGTCTCACGTGAGAGAGGTGCGTGCGGATGTCGTACGTTCTAATTGTGCGGAGCGCTCATCAAACTTCCATCGGAGGTAGTTACACACAGAGAGATTGGTTTTATAGCGGGTTGTACTGCCACAGCTCCACGACACGGCAGCTCCACCACAGACCTTAGTGGGAATACGGCAGCTCCACCACAGACCTTAGTGGGAACACGGTAGCTCCACCACAGACCTTAGTGGGAATACGGCAGCTCCACCACAGACCTTAGTGGGAATACGGCAGCTCCACCACAGACCTTAGTGGGAATACGGCAGCTCCACCACAGACCTTAGTGGGAATACGGCAGCTCCACCACAGACCTTAGTGTAACACGGCAGCTCCACCACAGACCTTAGTGTAACACGGCAGCTCCACCACAGACCTTAGTGGAACACGGCAGATCCACCACAGACCTTAGTGGGAACACGGCAGCTCCACCACAGACCTTAGTGGGAACACGGCAGCTCCACCACAGACCTTAGTGGAACACGGCAGATCCACCACAGACCTTAGTGGGAACACGGCAGCTCCACCACAGACCTTAGTGTAACACGGCAGCTCCACCACAGACCTTAGTGTAACACGGCAGCTCCACCACAGACCTTAGTGGAACACGGCAGCTCCACCACAGACCTTAGTGTAACACGGCAGCTCCACCACAGACCTTAGTGTAACACGGCAGCTCCACCACAGACCTTAGTGGAACACGGCAGATCCACCACAGACCTTAGTGGGAACACGGCAGCTCCACCACAGACCTTAGTGGGAACACGGCAGCTCCACCACAGACCTTAGTGGAACACGGCAGATCCACCACAGACCTTAGTGTAACACGGCAGCTCCACCACAGACCTTAGTGGGAACACGGCAGCTCCACCACAGACCTTAGTGGGAACACGGCAGCTCCACCACAGACCTTAGTGGGAACACGGCAGCTCCACCACAGACCTTAGTGGGAACACGGCAGCTCCACCACAGACCTTAGTGGAACACGGCAGATCCACCACAGACCTTAGTGGGAACACGGCAGCTCCACCACAGACCTTAGTGGAACACGGCAGATCCACCACAGACCTTAGTGGAACACGGCAGATCCACCACAGACCTTAGTGGGAACACGGCAGCTCCACCACAGACCTTAGTGGAACACGGCAGATCCACCACAGACCTTAGTGTAACACGGCAGATCCACCACAGACCTTAGTGGAACACGGCAGCTCCACCACAGACCTTAGTGGAACACGGCAGATCCACCACAGACCTTAGTGGAACACGGCAGCTCCACCACAGACCTTAGTGGAACACGGCAGATCCACCACAGACCTTAGTGTAACACGGCAGCTCCACCACAGACCTTAGTGGAACACGGCAGCTCCACCACAGACCTTAGTGGAACACGGCAGATCCACCACAGACCTTAGTGGGAACACGGCAGCTCCACCACAGACCTTAGTGGAACACGGCAGATCCACCACAGACCTTAGTGGAACACGGCAGATCCACCACAGACCTTAGTGGGAACACGGCAGATCCACCACAGACCTTAGTGGAACACGGCAGATCCACCACAGACCTTAGTGGAACACGGCAGATCCACCACAGACCTTAGTGGGAACACGGCAGATCCACCACAGACCTTAGTGGAACACGGCAGATCCACCACAGGAGGGAACACGGCAGCTCCACCACAGACCTTAGTGGGAACACGGCAGCTCCACCACAGGAGGGAACACGGCAGCTCCACTACAGACCTTAGTGGGAACACGGCAGCTCCACCACAGACCTTAGTGGGAACACGGCAGCTCCACCACAGACCTTAGTGGGAACACGGCAGCTCCACCACAGACCTTAGTGGGAACACGGCAGCTCCACCACAGACCTTAGTGGGAACACGGCAGCTCCACCACAGACCTTAGTGGGAACACGGCAGCTCCACCACAGGAGGGAACACGGCAGCTCCACCATAGACCTTAGTGGGAACACGGCAGCTCCACCACAGACCTTAGTGGGAACACGGCAGATCCACCACAGACCTTAGTGGGAACACGGCAGCTCCACCACAGACCTTAGTGGGAACACGGCAGCTCCACCACAGACCTTAGTGGGAACACGGCAGATCCACCACAGACCTTAGTGGGAACACGGCAGATCCACCACAGACCTTAGTGGGAACACGGCAGCTCCACCACAGACCTTAGTGGGAACACGGCAGCTCCACCACAGACCTTAGTGGGAACACGGCAGCTCCACCACAGACCTTAGTGGGAACACGGCAGATCCACCACAGACCTTAGTGGGAACACGGCAGATCCACCACAGACCTTAGTGGGAACACGGCAGCTCCACCACAGACCTTAGTGGGAACACGGCAGCTCCACCACAGACCTTAGTGGGAACACGGCAGCTCCACCACAGACCTTAGTGGGAACACGGCAGATCCACCACAGACCTTAGTGGGAACACGGCAGCTCCACCACAGACCTTAGTGTAACACGGCAGCTCCACCACAGACCTTAGTGTAACACGGCAGCTCCACCACAGACCTTAGTGGAACACGGCAGCTCCACCACAGACCTTAGTGGGAACATGGCAGCTCCACCACAGACCTTAGTGGGAACACGGCAGCTCCACCACAGACCTTAGTGGGAACACGGCAGATCCACCACAGACCTTAGTGGAACATGGCAGCTCCACCACAGACCTTAGTGGAACATGGCAGCTCCACCACAGACCTTAGTGGGAACATGGCAGCTCCACCACAGACCTTAGTGGAACATGGCAGCTCCACCACAGACCTTAGTGGGAACATGGCAGCTCCACCACAGACCTTAGTGGGAACACGGCAGATCCACCACAGACCTTAGTGGGAACACGGCAGCTCCACCACAGACCTTAGTGGGAACACGGCAGCTCCACCACAGACCTTAGTGGGAACACGGCAGCTCCACCACAGACCTTAGTGGGAACACGGCAGCTCCACCACAGACCTTAGTGGGAACACGGCAGCTCCACCACAGACCTTAGTGGGAACACGGCAGCTCCACCACAGACCTTAGTGGGAACACGGCAGCTCCACCACAGACCTTAGTGGGAACACGGCAGCTCCACCACAGACCTTAGTGGGAACACGGCAGCTCCACCACAGACCTTAGTGGGAACACGGCAGCTCCACCACAGACCTTAGTGGGAACACGGCAGCTCCACTACATACCTTAGTGGGAACACGGCAGCTCCACCACAGACCTTAGTGGGAACACGGCAGCTCCACCACAGACCTTAGTGGGAACACGGCAGATCCACCACAGACCTTAGTGGGAACACGGCAGCTCCACCACAGACCTTAGTGGGAACACGGCAGCTCCACCACAGACCTTAGTGGGAACACGGCAGATCCACCACAGACCTTAGTGGGAACACGGCAGCTCCACCACAGACCTTAGTGGGAACACGGCAGCTCCACCACAGACCTTAGTGGAACACGGCAGATCCACCACAGACCTTAGTGGGAACACGGCAGCTCCACCACAGACCTTAGTGGGAACACGGCAGCTCCACCACAGACCTTAGTGGGAACACGGCAGATCCACCACAGACCTTAGTGGGAACACGGCAGCTCCACCACAGACCTTAGTGGGAACACGGCAGCTCCACCACAGACCTTAGTGGGAACACGGCAGCTCCACCACAGACCTTAGTGGGAACACGGCAGCTCCACTACATACCTTAGTGGGAACACGGCAGCTCCACCACAGACCTTAGTGGGAACACGGCAGCTCCACCACAGACCTTAGTGGAACACGGCAGATCCACCACAGACCTTAGTGGGAACACGGCAGCTCCACCACAGACCTTAGTGGGAACACGGCAGCTCCACCACAGACCTTAGTGGGAACACGGCAGCTCCACCACAGACCTTAGTGGGAACACGGCAGCTCCACCACAGACCTTAGTGGGAACACGGCAGCTCCACCACAGACCTTAGTGGGAACACGGCAGCTCCACCACAGACCTTAGTGGGAACACGGCAGCTCCACCACAGACCTTAGTGGGAACACGGCAGCTCCACCACAGACCTTAGTGGGAACACGGCAGCTCCACCACAGACCTTAGTGGGAACACGGCAGCTCCACCACAGACCTTAGTGGGAACACGGCAGCTCCACCACAGACCTTAGTGGGAACACGGCAGCTCCACCACAGACCTTAGTGGGAACACGGCAGCTCCACCACAGACCTTAGTGGAACACGGCAGCTCCACCACAGACCTTAGTGGAACACGGCAGCTCCACCACAGACCTTAGTGGGAACACGGCAGCTCCACCACAGACCTTAGTGGGAACACGGCAGCTCCACCACAGACCTTAGTGGGAACACGGCAGCTCACCACAGACCTTAGTGGGAACACGGCAGCTCCACCACAGACCTTAGTGGGAACACGGCAGCTCCACCACAGACCTTAGTGGAACACGGCAGCTCCACCACAGACCTTAGTGGGAACACGGCAGCTCCACCACAGACCTTAGTGGGAACACGGCAGATCCACCACAGACCTTAGTGGGAACACGGCAGATCCACCACAGACCTTAGTGGGAACACGGCAGATCCACCACAGACCTTAGTGGGAACACGGCAGATCCACCACAGACCTTAGTGGGAACACGGCAGATCCACCACAGACCTTAGTGGGAACACGGCAGCTCCACCACAGACCTTAGTGGGAACACGGCAGCTCCACCACAGACCTTAGTGGGAACACGGCAGCTCCACCACAGACCTTAGTGGGAACACGGCAGCTCCACCACAGACCTTAGTGGGAACACGGCAGCTCCACCACAGACCTTAGTGGGAACACGGCAGCTCCACCACAGACCTTAGTGGGAACACGGCAGCTCCACCACAGACCTTAGTGGGAACACGGCAGCTCCACCACAGACCTTAGTGGGAACACGGCAGCTCCACCACAGACCTTAGTGGGAACACGGCAGCTCCACCACAGACCTTAGTGGGAACACGGCAGCTCCACCACAGACCTTAGTGGGAACACGGCAGCTCCACCACAGACCTTAGTGGGAACACGGCAGCTCCACCACAGACCTTAGTGGGAACACGGCAGCTCCACCACAGACCTTAGTGGGAACACGGCAGCTCCACCACAGACCTTAGTGGGAACACGGCAGCTCCACCACAGACCTTAGTGGGAACACGGCAGATCCACCACAGACCTTAGTGGGAACACGGCAGCTCCACCACAGACCTTAGTGGGAACACGGCAGCTCCACCACAGACCTTAGTGGGAACACGGCAGATCCACCACAGACCTTAGTGGGAACACGGCAGATCCACCACAGACCTTAGTGGGAACACGGCAGATCCACCACAGACCTTAGTGGGAACACGGCAGATCCACCACAGACCTTAGTGGGAACACGGCAGCTCCACCACAGACCTTAGTGGGAACACGGCAGCTCCACCACAGACCTTAGTGGGAACACGGCAGATCCACCACAGACCTTAGTGGGAACACGGCAGATCCACCACAGACCTTAGTGGGAACACGGCAGATCCACCACAGACCTTAGTGGGAACACGGCAGATCCACCACAGACCTTAGTGGGAACACGGCAGATCCACCACAGACCTTAGTGGGAACACGGCAGATCCACCACAGACCTTAGTGGGAACACGGCAGATCCACCACAGACCTTAGTGGGAACACGGCAGATCCACCACAGACCTTAGTGGGAACACGGCAGATCCACCACAGACCTTAGTGGGAACACGGCAGATCCACCACAGACCTTAGTGGGAACACGGCAGATCCACCACAGACCTTAGTGGGAACACGGCAGCTCCACCACAGACCTTAGTGGGAACACGGCAGCTCCACCACAGACCTTAGTGGGAACACGGCAGCTCCACCACAGACCTTAGTGGGAACACGGCAGATCCACCACAGACCTTAGTGGGAACACGGCAGATCCACCACAGACCTTAGTGGGAACACGGCAGCTCCACCACAGACCTTAGTGGGAACACGGCAGATCCACCACAGACCTTAGTGGGAACACGGCAGCTCCACCACAGACCTTAGTGGGAACACGGCAGATCCACCACAGACCTTAGTGGGAACACGGCAGATCCACCACAGGATGGAACACGGCAGCTCCACCACAGACCTTAGTGGGAACACGGCAGATCCACCACAGGATGGAACACGGCAGCTCCACCACAGACCTTAGTGGGAACACGGCAGCTCCACCACAGGATGGAACACGGCAGCTCCACCACAGACCTTAGTGGGAACACGGCAGCTCCACCACAGACCTTAGTGGGAACACGGCAGATCCACCACAGACCTTAGTGGGAACACGGCAGATCCACCACAGACCTTAGTGGGAACACGGCAGCTCCACCACAGACCTTAGTGGGAACACGGCAGATCCACCACAGACCTTAGTGGGAACACGGCAGCTCCACCACAGACCTTAGTGGGAACACGGCAGCTCCACCACAGACCTTAGTGGGAACACGGCAGATCCACCACAGACCTTAGTGGGAACACGGCAGCTCCACCACAGACCTTAGTGGGAACACGGCAGCTCCACCACAGACCTTAGTGGGAACACGGCAGCTCCACCACAGACCTTAGTGGGAACACGGCAGCTCCACCACAGACCTTAGTGGGAACACGGCAGCTCCACCACAGACCTTAGTGGGAACACGGCAGCTCCACCACAGACCTTAGTGGGAACACGGCAGCTCCACCACAGACCTTAGTGGGAACACGGCAGCTCCACCACAGACCTTAGTGGGAACACGGCAGCTCCACCACAGGAGGGAACACGGCAGCTCCACCACAGACCTTAGTGGGAACACGGCAGCTCCACCACAGACCTTAGTGGGAACACGGCAGCTCCACCACAGACCTTAGTGGGAACACGGCAGATCCATGGTAAGAGGTCCAGCCAGGACGTGAGGTCCGGAGAAGTTGTTAATAATAGATTTAATAGCAGCCGATCGATCCCTCCTCTCCTGGGAATTAGCTTCGTCTGCCGGCCGGGGATTGTCGCTCGGTAAACTGCCACGAGATGTCAGCATGACGGTTGTGTTTACATCTTCTTAACTCTCCATAAACACACTCATGGACAAAAATTAAGGAAGTGGAAAGTCTTTGATATTGCCGGTCGTCTATTTTTTTTTTTTATTTTTTTTTTTTTGAGATAGAGAAAATTTTGTTCACAATTGGTTATTTCGTGTGTCTTCAATAAAGGTCACTGTAATATCTTTCAGAGTTATTGTCCCGATATACATGCTGAAACTTCCTTAAGTTTTGTCCATGAGTGTATATACACTTGGTTATCTCGTGTGTCTTCAATAAAGGTCACTGTAATACATTTCAGAGTTATTGTCCCGATATACATGCTGAAACTTCCTTAAGTTTTGTCCATGAGTGTATTTCGGTAAAATATGTTTGAGTTAGTTTGTAGAAATACATTTATATTTGAGAAGTACAGACTACAACATTCTACAAAGAATACATCCCCCTAATTATTAGAACGGCAACCAATCAGTCCTTGCAGCTGGATTATGTAAGAATAAGAAAATCAGTACTCTACTCTCACTATAAATACTTTCATTCATCACCTACAATGGAATGCTATCTGAATGACAATATCCCCCTAACCTTAAAGAGAATCATTGTACAAGTAAGAAGCCTTTTTGTAGTACAGAGAATTAATCATGTTTCACTATTGAAAACTAAGACCATAAAATGCACCCTATGCAACGGTGAATTTAGTCTCGATTTTCCACACTACATGTTCTACTGTACGGCAATGGAAGAAGAAAGAGAAATTCTTCGTCAAGAGACCGGCTATAATAGCAATTCGCCTTATGTTTTAATGGCAAAAGTCGTAAAATCCAGACCCTTTGCATTCGCTTTTTATAAATACTGGAAATCAGCTCAATCAAAATATTTAGCACAGACACCGGATCCAACTCGATAATTGGTCGAGGCCAATACCCAATACTTGTATATAACTACGATGCTAATCTGTTATTTATTTATTTTGTCCTACAGAGAGAATCCTGTATGGCACGTGTGCCCAATAAAGGCTATTGTTGTTGTATATTTGAGACAAAGATAGAATTTACTGATAGGCGGCAATAAATAATGGAATTTTCCACATCTAATTCAAAGGCAGCAATTAAATTTTGTTCATGAAGGAAGTGAATGGTTGTTCTTAAAACAAAACTCAACCTGGCGCAAACCTAGCAACACATCAAGTAGAAAGCAGTTTGGATTACAAGGTACCAGAGCCCCGTTTGGTGACTTGCGCTTAGGTGGGGATTTTAAGAAGTTGCAGTGAGATTATTGGGGTAAATGAAGAAAATGCGAATTATAGTTTGTAAAAAGCGTATAAATCAATCAATAAAGATGGAAAGCAATAAAAGCAACGAAGAGTTATAATTAAAGAGATTTCAAACAAAAATGAGATAGATTTATTAAAGTACGAATTTTTCGTTTTTTTTTTTTAAATCTTGTTTCGATCTTTAGCGAGGTAACCGACTACTGACCACATGGAACTCCACAGGAGAGTTGGGAATCCTATATGAGCTACTTAGACAGTTCTCACGATTTCTTGTTGCAATCAAGCAATTGTGTCAGGAACAATATTCCCAGTAATTGCTGCCGACGTCGGACCGACGGAACGGGAGAAATTCTGCCAGAAGTCCGGGTTTTGTAAAGTTTCTTTCCAATCTGACCACAGGGAATAAATAAACAGAGGTGAGAATCAGCCGAGCCACAGTCGTGGGATGGAGTACAATGGAACAAACAAGGGTTGGAGGGATGCGCATCCTGTGAGAATGATGTGAGGTCTGGAAAGAGAGTTTTGTTGTTGCTACCAGAGAGCAAAGGCTGGAGTAGCTACCAAATCAAGGAATGACGTGCGGCGGAATGAAGGCTAAGTGAGGTACCTGTGTGCAGAGCGTATCTTCAGCAAGGCCTGGCGCGACTCCTGGGTGATCCTCTACAGCGACAGCGCCATGTTCTGGTTCAAGGGACCCGGGGGCGACCCCGAGGGCTGTGTCGTGCTGCGCGAGGCCCCCGAGCTCGTGGCGTGCGGCCCCAGCACGGAACGCATCCCCTTCCGCCCCGCGCTGCCGCCGGGGTTCCACTCCTCGCAGCTGCTGGCGCTGGGCACCCGCCGCGGCCACCAGGGCCCCACCGTGCACTGGTTCCTGTGCAAGACCGAGGACGACATCGTGTGAGTACCTCAGTCGGCCGCTAGAATGGTTGGATTACACTGGTATAGCTACTAGAAGCCGCAGAGAGACATAGTTTTAGCAAGAAGCTTCCGCTTAAGACGTGCAATTCTTCGGCAGAATAGTGTCCCTTCTTCATGATAGTGATTAAAAAGTGAACCTAGCTGCTCACAAATTGAGAGGTGATCTATAGGAAATAACTGGAACACAGCTCAACCTCCCTAAGGTCCAAGCCACTTATCGAAGTTAACTTCGTCGTCGTTAAACATCTGCGTTGATTTTGTAGCGCAGCAATGTTCAGTTTAAACACCGCTGCCACAGGCCATCAAAACATCTTCGATTTGACTGACCACACGACAGGAAACTAGAAGATTAGGACCAGAGAATCGTTCGAGATATGGGAGCTTTGAATCTCGCTGCAGACAAGACTTGTCTACACAGCGACATATTGTCATCCACCTGGTTAGAGAGGTCCGAAACGACCGTCCAATGACCGGGAGAGGTCAGTGATCGCAGTGTTTGCTATATTTCTATACACATTGCTGTCTTTCTGAAGGACAAATATATTATCCCGAGTTATCGACGCCTGTTGCTCTTCCCAATACGCACTTTCCCGAATCCGAATGGCCGACTATTTCTTTTCCAGAAATGGTTCTATCATAGAAGACGTGGAACATGTCCACAATGCTATACCAGAGCTGAGCGGGATAACATCTGGCAACACGTGGCATTTGGACGGCAAGCTTGACTCCTACACAACCTTTCCTCCCGCACCTATATTTCCCTGGTGTGCAACTGGCGCCTTTATTGTGAGAGGTAACACCAGCGTACTGGCGACGGCACAGTGAGTGCAAATAACCAAACGGGGCTCTGCCACCTTGTAAGTGCAAAAGTCCAACGTCTGTCCACGTGGTGTACATATAGAATAAGCAATCGTAAACTGCCCATCTTGATTAAAATGTTTCTGAAATTTTGGCAATTGCGAGATATGTAAATAAAAATATATTCTATTATAAATGACTTAACGCAGGTTCTAACTATATTTCAATGGGATATAAGTACTATGTAAAATAGGGGAAGTAAACAATAGTATTTCGGTAAAGCCACCTGGAATTCATTCATTCTTCCAACGGGAGTTATGAATGGAGCCGTAGTACGGCGAAGGAAAAAAGCCGGGCGGCGCTGCGGTGGGGGAATTAGGCGCCCTGTTGAAATATCAAAGGTCGCCTCAACAGGTACGTGTGTTGTTGTTGTGACGTGAGGTGGAACATGGGGGAGAGAAACTTACCAAATATCTCATCAATTAGAATTCTATGTAATCTAGCTGCCAATATTTATTCTGTACATTATTCCACTATTCCAAGTATTGTAGTTCTGAGGGGACGTAGAGATGTGAACACGACGGGGCCACAATTTAAAAAGAAGATTTCAAACCTTGATATAGACGGTATAGGATATTTACTCTTACAATTGTTTCTATTAAAAATAAAGAGAGCTTATCCTGACCACGAGCACATGTGCTTTTTAGAAGGCAGAGCGCCATCTAGTGGAGCAAAAATAAACTAAACGTTTATTTAACTTGCTCCGTGATATTTGGCCAACCCAATTTCTTGATAAATCAAGAAAAGCCATCCACGAACGCGTTTCGCGCTGTTGGCGCTCGTCAGCGTGGAGTAGGTGGTACCACTGTACCATTGTTTCTATTCAATATAAGACCCATCCACTATATCCCCTACAGTTATTGTATGTTCAGGATGATAGAAACTGTGAAACTTCGAGGATTACGTGATATATCCCCGAGCCTCAACAAACCTCCGCAGGAACTACGTGAGAACATACCACAACATCTACTGGATGTAGAATGACCTACAAAGCTATGTATTGGTGGAGTCATCCTCAGTTTACTCCCCACTACTTAATTGACCTTTTTTTTTAACCAAAAAGGGGAATACCAGACTTAGATATACTTGTACATTCGAATTGACCTTTGAGTCTCCACAAATCAAAATTACAGAAGTAATAGCGTGTCTTTGACTTGTCACATTTTGTCACAGGAAGGCTGGAGTCGCTGACAAACTCCACGTCCACCAGCTAAATCTCTATTCATGATAAAATTGTGAAAAAAGTTTTAAAATTAAAGAATATTTTCTCACAATGAGTTTCTTTTTATTTCAAAACGCTAGCTTTCAAGTGATAATCTCTCTTCAACGGGTTTACTAAAACATCGACTATTATTGAAAGCTAGCGTTTTTGATATAGGCTTAGCAAAAATACGATGTTTCTTTTTTAAGGATTTCTAGTTGTTTTTGTACTCACGTATGTTGTAGTTACGAGGACATCCCTTTAGATAAAAACAAATATATATTTATTTAAGGAACGACTTGTTCCAATACAAATATTGTTAAAAACAAGCTAGCGATAAAACATAACATAAAGGTTGAAGTTGGAAGTAAGTGTTGTTGTCGTAGTGACGTCAGCATCGATGATGATAAAAGTCAAAGTTTGCGTAACAGTTTTGAAAAGAAATAGTCGAAGTTTTATTGAGCCCGTGAGAAAATATTTTGTAATTTTAAATAAAAATAAGTAAAATAGCTTTCAGGAGTCTTCCTCCCTGTATTTCGGACCAATGCACGTCCATTTGTGATGTTTTGGATCATTTTGGCCGATATAATGGACAGTCAGAAGTGCAACAATAGCCTGTTACGCTGTAAGACTTCCACCTGACCTTTGTGTAGCGGAGATTTGGCCGGCTTCGTCTGTCCGTCCGCACATCAAAACAACTTTTTTTTTGTCTTGTTTTTCTCTATTCTGTTGTTTATGTGACGGATTTTCTGATATATTTTTTTTTAAACCATAGCTTTTTTATTTGAGAAAAAGTAAAATTAATTTCGCAAAGGGGAAAAAAAAAGTACTCTTGAGAGAGAAAACAAAATGGCTCATTTTCTTTGGCTTTTGTTGTTATATATATTAAGTTTAATTAATTAATCAATAGTTCCCCCAGAGTGTGTAAGATCACAAGTAAATAGGCGCTAACTGTAAGAGGTAGATAAGCTTCTCTTTGTTTAACTTGACACTTTTCTTTTCAATTGTTGTAAATATTTTACATTTTGATTTTATTTTTTTGAGAAATTTACTCATCTGATTCTATATATTTTCCCCTCACAAATTTTATATGGAACATTTCATATTCGAGCATTCTTTTTTATATATATAAATAATAAAACTTCATGTGTAAAAAATGTTATAAGTTCTCTCTCTTGTCAATCTATAATGTTTAATTTATCTTCTTGGAATCTGTTTCTTTAAAAGTCAACAGTTGTCCTATGTGGGAAGAGATATTTTACAGAAGTGTATTCAGTAAATAAAGAAGGAATGGCGCTCACGTGAAGCGCCTTACTTCAAACAATGAACGAACAAACCCTCTGAACAACATCTTGGCTGATTATTAGCGCCATCTGTAGCTACCAAAATAAACTATTTAACGCGGTGTTTTTATTTTATTTTCCAAATAAAACTACTGACACTGGAGAAACCGCTGGGATGGTTAACCACCGATGAGGAAGACCCTTCCAATATTTTTCCATAAAAACACTGAATTGAATTTTTTTTTTATTCTGTGGTTTGCTAACTAACGAATAAACACGGAGGCTAGATACTACCTAGGTGTTTCTTTCATCTATTCCATGGAAGAATTTCGCTCTGAGAGAAACAAAAAATATTGTTAAGAAAAAATATATATTTGAAATACAAAAAAAACGTTCCTGCATGGATCATATATTTACACTTAACTCAATTAGCGCTAAATAAAACACGGGGCAAACTATATGTTTGTTTCGTTGACTTGACCAAAGCATTTGATACGATCTCTCACTCTCTACTATGGAAAAATTACTGAAAATGGGATTAAGTTCTAAATTTTTAACAATATTAAAAAGCTATTATGAAGAGGCAAAAGTTTCAATTAGATGGCAAGGTCAATATTCAAATTATCTAAAAATTAACGCAGGTGTACAGCAAGGTGACCCCTTGTTATTTATACTATACACCGCCGCAGATCTCTACAATACGTCTTTACTCCCGGGATTTTATCTACCAGATTACGGATACCTTCACTGTCTCAGGTATGGGGATGATATAGTAATTATAGGAGAATCAAAAATTAATTTGCAGAGCAAGATCAATCTACTAAACGGACGGAAATGTCCTAATAAAGCTGTTGTTGTTGTATATTTGAAATTCACACACACACACACACAAACCTTTATTAAGACACACAGGTCTTACAGAGGATTCTCCTTGGGGTTACAAGACGGAGAAACCCATGAAAGTGGGAAATATACAAAGGGGTAAAAATGGAAAAAGATTATATACACATGGTAAATATATACAGATTATTATTTGAATAATCCTATGGAAAATAAGAAAAAAAAATGGAAATATGAATGGGAGAAGTGGAGAGCGAAAAGAGGAAAGAAAACAGGTATTTACATATGGAACATACATAGAATGTGTTGTATATAGTTATAATCTGTGCTACATAAAGATCTGGCAACACAGTATGTAAACAACGCAGCATAATAAATATATAATTGTTCTAGCACGGCGGTATATTAATTGTCTATATACATAAAGGCTGTAACTATATTAAATATATATAAAGCTAAAGGTAAAATGAACCCGTATAAAAGATACAACATGGTGGCAGCGCCGGGATGTTGAAAGATAAGTAAAATTTCAAATATCAATTAAGCCTAACACGTTGAAAAATGGCCTCGAGTACCGGGAATAGTTTGCAGCCATTTGTGCCAGGAACAAACCCATCAGAAGCATGGGGTAAATGGAAAAAGAGATTCCAAATGTTTTACATAGCCACAGAAATAGATAAAAAATCTATTCCAAGACAAAGGGCTATTCTACTCTATAATATTGGTGAGTTAGCCCTAGATATATACTCTACATTTAAAATACAAGAAACTGATGCCTCTCCGACTGTTCCGGATATACTTGAACTGTTTGATGGACACTTTAAACCATATAAAAACACAACCTATAAGAGGTACCAGTTTTTTACAACGGAACAAGGGGAGAATCAGAATTTTGATGACTATGTAACTGAATTGAAAAATAAAAGCATGGACTGCGAATTTGGAGAGCTTGCAGATTCCTTGGTCAGAGATAGAATTATAATTGGAATTAAAGACAAAGCTTTAAAAGAAAGGATGCTACAAGATCCTGATCTTTCTTTAGCTAAAGCCATAGACTTGGGAAGAGCTACTGAAACTTCTAGACAACAAGTAAAAAATATAACTAGAGAAGATGTTGATTTACATTCTATAAAATATAAAAAGCAATATAAAAAGAATTTCAAATATCCAGTTGGTAGAAAACCTAATGTATCTGAGGAACATCCTAATGCAAAGGTTTGCCAAAATTGTGGTTCCAGACATCCATATGGTAAATGTTTTGCATATGGTAAAATATGCAATTCATGTAAAAAACCAAACCATTTTGCTAAAATGTGTAGGAACAGAGTGCATATGTTGGAGGAAAGAGCGGAAGAGGAAGAAGAAATGTGTCTTCAATACCTATCCCTAGATAGCATTACTGGTCTAGAGTGGACTAAAATAATCTTGGTGGAGAATAATTCAGTTAATTTTAAATTAGACACAGGAGCACAGGTGAACATCCTGCCATTGGATACCATTAAAAATTGGCAAAATAAACCCTGCATATATCCAACTGGGATTGCGGTTTATTCATATACAGGAGAAAAAGTACCAATAAGGGGCAAATGCAAAGCTTCATGTACCTCTGGGAAAAAATCTGAAATCCTTGAATTTCTAGTCGTGGATTTGCCAGCTCCACCAATTTTGGGATTGGCAGCGTGTAAAAAATTAGAGCTGATATTAAAAGTAGAGTCGTTGGAACAGGACCATACTAGGACAAAGATGGATGCTTCACCTACAAAGATAATAGAGTCCTACAGAGATGTCTTTGATGAGATCGGAACACTCCCTGGAGAGCATTCTGTGATCCTGAGAGAAAATGCACATCCAAGAATTCAGTTAGCTCGCCGAATTCCGTTTGCACTGAAAAAACCAGTTGAGATGGAGCTAAAATCGATGGAGGAACAAAAGATCATCTCAAAGGTAGACCAACCAGCAGAGTGGGCACACCCGATGGTAATCATTAAGAAACCAAATGGAAAGGTTCGTATCTGTATGGACCCTAGAGAGCTAAATCCATGGATTAAAATGGAATATCGTCAACTTCCTGCCCCTGAAGGCATCATTGCTGATATCACAAAATCACCCATCTATACAGTACTTGATGCTAAGTCAGCCTTTTGGCAAATCAAGTTAGACGAAAAGTCATCTAGCCTTTTAACAATGGCTACACCTTATGGGTATTACAGATTCCATCGGTTACCTTTTGGTATTTGCAGCGCTCCAGAAGTTTTCTATAAAAAAATGCAAAGTATGTTTACAGGAATTGAAGGAGTAAAAGTATACATGGATGATATAATAATATACGGAAACTCCCTCACGGAGCACAATAGTAGACTGATTACGGTTTTGGAAATTGCTAGAAAAAATAATTTAAAGTTTGAATTCAATAAAATGCAACTGGCCCAAGAAAAAGTTAAGTTCATTGGACATGAGATATCCAAGAATGGCATCTCTGCAGATCCATCTAAATTAGAAGCAATACAAAAAATAAAAAGACCAATGGACAAGACATCTCTTCAAAGATTTTTGGGAACTGTGAACTATCTAGCTAAATTCATGCATAATCTGGCAGATAAAACTGTCTTGTTAAGACAACTCCTAAAAAAGAATACCCTGTGGACATGGAATGAGGCTATCGAAAAAGAATTCATTGAGCTGAAAAATTTGGTATCAAATCCTCCAGTTCTTGGCCTCTTTGACCCCCATCGGAAGGTAACACTTTCAGTGGACGCTAGTCAACATGGGCTTGGGGCTGTCTTGATGCAAGAGGGAAGACCCATCGCTTTTGCATCCGCATCCTTGAATAACACTCAGAAAAAATATGCCCAGATTGAAAAGGAGCTCTTAGCTCTCTGGTATGGATGCCAAAGATTTAACTATCATTTGTATGGAAGAAAGTTCACAGCCCAGACGGATCATAAACCCTTGTTGGCTATACTAAAAAAGCCACTAGAGGAATTATCTCCAAGACTTGAAAGACTGGTCTTGAAATTGATGCGATATGATTTTAATTTAGAATATGTACCAGGAAAATTGATTCACACCGCAGACACTCTATCTAGAGATTCAATTTCAGAGGAAACCATCGACACCTCAGATCTGGATCTCCAGAACACCATTATGACTCTAAATCTGAAGGTGACCACTAAAAGATACCAGGAAATTCTCAGAGATATGGAGTCAGATGAAGAAATGATAAAATTAAGGGATCATATACTGAATGGGTGGCCTATTCATAAGAAAAGTGTGGACTATGCTGTTAAGCCCTACTGGCATTGTAAAGAAGAACTATATATATGGAAAGACCTGATTTGTAGAGGACAAAGACTTGTCATCCCTAAAGTCCAAAGGGAAAGCATCTTGCAAACACTACACATGTCTCATCAAGGGATCTCTGCTTGTAAAAACAGAGCACATGAAGCTGTTTATTGGCCTGGACTGGATAGAGAAATAGAAGAGATGGTTTATAAGTGTAGAATTTGTCAAGAATCACAACCTTCGCAAAGGAAAGAACCACTTATACCTCACGAAATAGCAGACTACCCTTGGCAAAAAGTAGCTATTGATTTCTTCTATCTAGACCAATCTGTATTCATAATAATAGTAGACTACTACAGCAGCTTTCCTGAAGTCATCAAGGTAGCATCAACTTCAGCAAAAGAGATTCTACCAGTTTTGAAATCTACCTTCGCAAGACATGGGATTCCAGAGATCATCATCACTGATAATGGACCACCATTTACATCACAAGACTTTACTAATTTTACAAATGAATGGGACATAGAACATAAAACCTCTAGCCCAGGATACCCAAAATCAAACGGATTAGTGGAGAGGATGGTGCAAACAGTAAAGCAGCAACTTAAGAAATGCCGTCAAGACAACACTGATCCTTATATGTGTTTAATAGCCCTGAGAACAACTCCATCAAATAATCTACCGTCCCCAGCTCAGATGCTAATGGGAAGAAACTTGAGAACCTTGATCCCAATGAAAACCACAAAGCTAAAACCTGCTTTCATTAGCACGGAACACATTCTACAGCAGAAGAGGGAAAATCAATATAAGATGAAAAAATATTATGACCGAAATGCCAAAATACTTCCTAAAATGAGTTCTGGTGAACAGGTAAATGCCAAAACTAGCAATGCCTGGAGACCAGCTACCATCATTGGAGAAGCCAACCAGCCTCGATCATACATCATTCAGAACAACGAGGGCCGAATGTTAAAACGGAACAGAGTTCACCTACGGCCCAGAAGTTATCCTGTTGGACAGAGAAGGAGCAGCCAGTCATCGCCCCAATTGGATCCAGCCCCCTCGACATCATCGGAGTCCAGTGGTCAAAGGGAACCAGGAGAATTTCCCCGCCTGAACCTCAGTCCTGAAGAGTTGGCCCTATCCACTTCAACTCCCATAGGAAACTACAATGAAGGAGGCACTGCCTACACCACTAGAAGTGGACGTGTGGTAAAGCCTCCAAAGAGATTCGACCCCGGACTTTAATTAAAAGGGGAACATGTTGTATATAGTTATAATCTGTGCTACATAAAGATCTGGCAACACAGTATGTAAACAACGCAGCATAATAAATATATAATTGTTCTAGCACGGCGGTATATTAATTGTCTATATACATAAAGGCTGTAACTATATTAAATATATATAAAGCTAAAGGTAAAATGAACCCGTATAAAAGATACAACAGAATGGAACAAGTCAATTTAAGCTCTTCACAGCAGATGTATATTTGAAATACATTTTCTTTTAAAAGATGAAAATTGTACTAGCAGGCCTTTTTGATGTGAATGAAATAACATGAGTTGAAACAACTGGTTAATTCCAATAGAGGTTTGATTGATTTCTAAATTGTAAGTTTTTTTGAAAGTTTACTCACAGTCTTAGTGTCAAATATTAAATTAACTTTTACAAAGAGAAGCGAGGACAAATCCACCGATATATATTTGGTAGCCAACCATTGATTCCCAGTTTTACAGCCTCCTTGCTGGCCAATTAGAGCCGTCGCCCAATTTAAAAGCCAAACGATAGAAGCACGATAAAAGTTTAAAATGGAGTCGTCAGGGGAGAGCGTACGGCAGGACTGCAGAGCAAAACTAAGTTTTGGAGCAGAAGATAATTTTGGAAAAAGCAGACGAACAATGTGGTGCAGAAGTAATATTCTGTGTAATCTGGCGAAGTAGGTTGGGTTAACCAGGATTTACGGCGACGCCATGATTTACTAAGCCTAGCAGCCATTTGTCCGCCATTCCAAATTTTAAAGTGCCTCCATCCAATACTTGATGTCATAACCGCGGCCATGTTGGATTTGTCACTCCAGCAATTTGACCAGTTCCAAGATATCTTGTAGGCGGCTAAAGACGCAAATAAATAAAATAGATTGTTATCGACTATCTGCCTGAACATATGATAATACAATATAAATTTGCATATTAAGGTCAAAAATTGTACAAGGTATTAAACTTATAATTAAAAAATTCATTCTTTCAACTCTTAGTATGTAATCTTGAAGGGAGAGGTTAACGTCTAAAGCTTACATTTTAAATTTTAAAAAATTACTCTCTTTTTTAAACAATAATTAACATGTTAATTTGAAAAAATAGTACAAATGTGATATTGTACTTGGATAAGGTATATAAATTATGAAAAAATTGGCCAATTCTGGAATAATTAAAAATCAACGAGAATAGTTGATATTTATTCCGATAGATGGCGCAAGCCATCAGCAACTTTCAGTTGCACGATAAGGAGATGCCTTTTTCATAATATGTTAATTTGTTAGTTCTCTAGACACTGGGTGTCCCAACAGAGAGCTCGTCTCTAAACCAAACCATCACCTTACATAGACTCAAGGGCCGTTTGACTCCAGCAATCTCCGACAGTACGGTCGCGGCATTATTCCATGACAGTGGATATTAACACCAAAGATGAATCAACGCAAGATGAGAGTAACAAAATATTTAAAGTGACAATCTGTGCATGACAAATATATCCTGTATGGAGGTATATGGGTAATTAGCGAGACCCTCCATACTACCACCTAAATAAATCACTAAATCAATTAAATCCATACTACCACCTCCATGTTGTAGGTACACGGTGGGACTACACCTCGACCAACCAGCACAATGTCACGGCAACCATTGTGTTGATATAATCAGATCCTACATTGCTAGAGTTGACGCGAACCTACCCGCCCAGTGGGATTCAACTTTGGGTTCAGTAGAACCGGGGTATCATTATAATATCGGGTTCGTTATATGGAGAGGTCCGCTATATCCCTGGTCCGTTTTGACGAGGTCTTACATCTCCTAACTGGCTTAAATAACATGGTAAATTCTTATTATGATGCATTAGCGCGCCATCTGTTATGAAAATTCGAAACTATTATAGACACGTATGATTCTTTTAAATATTAAACAATTTCTACTGCCCTTACTGCAATGGAAAAATTAATGGAAGGGCCTGGCTCATCAGTGGTAAACCCACCCAGCGGTTTCGCCAGTTTAATCTACCATACCGCTGTTATATTGTATTTTTCGATCTTCCTTTTAAGTGATACTGATGCTTGGAATGGGTATTTTAGATGGACTATGGACATAAGCTTTGAGGACAGCAGAATTACATACATTTATAAATATATAATATGCTTCGAACAATCGCTCTTCCGCAAACTTCAAATTGTGTCTTTTATTTGAACAATTATTTTATGATGCATTAATTTTTCCATTGCAGTAAGGTCAGTAGAAATTGTTTAATATTTAAAAGAATCATACGTGTCTATAATAGTTTCGAATTTTGATAAATACTTATGTTCCCCTATGTATCAAATAGGTGAGCTAGGTTGACAGGAAGTAAGTGTGTAGACAACACATGAGTGTAAACAGTGTTTCCTTTCTCTGCTTGGTAGCCTATAGAAATCAAAAAATCCTTTCTTCAAATTCCATTCTTTCCAGCGGTCCAAATTTCGGGCCTCTCTTCGCCTTTACCACAGCAAATCTTCCATCAGCACAATCCCCTCAGCGTCTGGTGACTAACGCGGCTCTCTGAATGGTTCACTTTCCTTGCATCCTATAATTTCAGTCTTTCATTTAGCTAGTTGACTTTACATCTTAAAAAGGTTTTCAATTGCAAACCTCTTCATGTAACATTTTGACGTGACAACGTCTTAAATTAGGTTGCGGCTGGGAGTCACTTATGAAAAAGTGTAACGCCCGGTAACGTTACGATGAGTCACCGAACGAGAGTGCTGCGCGCGCAGCTGCGCGCGCAGCGCTAGAGAATTAGGCGCATTGAATCGGCGCATGCTTGTCTCTGTCTTTGTCTTTCTCGAACGTTCTTGGCGTTGGAAAAACAAGAAAGCCTCATAATACAAGTTCACACGTGTGGTTAAAGTATCGTCAGCTGTGTCTGTAGTGAAAATGTGGAGTGCTTAGATTCGTCATTTACAACAACTACAACAATAAAGGTAAATAATTGTACACTGATATTTCATTATCGTAAACTATGATTGATTGATTAATTGTTAGATTGACACAAAAGTTGAGAAACTGAGTTTATAGGTTGTCATACTATTGATAAATGTTGATAGTGTTAAGTAAATTATTAGTTTAAAATTAATTAATTAATTAATTATTATTTTACAAATTTTAAATAGTTTCAAATTTATTTAGCAAAAATTTGAACCTTCGATCTGAATAAATGTTTTGATTTTCGAATTGATTCTTTAAAATTACAAATATTAAGAAAAAGTGGCAGATATAAGAAAACTTTATTTAAACTGTGTTGAGCAAGAATTTTAACATCTAATTTAAGTAAATGTTTTAATTTTCAACTTCATCATTTACAATTACAAATTTTATTTAATTTCAAATTTATTTAGCAAAAATTTGAACCTTCGATCTGAATAAGTGTTTTGATTTTCAAATACCAACGCGGCTGGTGGAGTGGCGATCTATCGTAAATTATCATCGACATCTACGGCGGAAGTGTTCCAAGTTGCGATTACAGACGTAACTCGTGTCATTAAAACCAAGGGTGACATGTGCATGACTGAAGTTACTTGCTTCGCCGCTAATACTAGCTTCAAGTTTATACTCGGTGCTGTATATATTCATCCAGGAGCTAGTATGCAGGATATTGGAATGTTACTATGGCAAGGACTCGGTCCGTACATTCACAACAGCCAGTACGTGCCACCGTTCGTGCAAGTTGATTCTAGTATACCGATTCTTCTGTGTGGTGATTTTAACAAAAACGTAAAGCCTGACAACTCGTTTCTTAAATTCATGAAAAATACGTATAATCTTGATTGCGTATCAAACGTTTCTAAGTCAACTACGTTAAAAGGAACAACTATCGACTTGACTTTCGCAAGACACATTACAGCAGAAACACATCCTTTCATTTCATATTTCTCCTATCATCGTCCTATCCTCAACAAAATCACTCAAATATGAATTAGTTAAGTTTTAGTTTACATGTACAATGTTTTAGTAAACAAAATATATTTCTATAGTTAAAATTTGTGCAATTCTTATTTTCATTCAATTCCTTGTTCCTATTGTGCAATTTAATTATATTCATATCAATAAATATTCTACCGTTGTCACGTAAAATCTTCGCCCGTAAAACCGACTTTACAGGCAACCATTGTTTTTTAAAACTTCCCTTTGTGTGATATTTGTCATTTTTAGAATTGATTCCAATGCAACAGAGGATTTCCTTAGTTCGTCATATCACCAGACACACCGCGACATTGAAGCCGTCATCCCGCGGGAGAACAGGATAGATTGAGAGAACTATCCCCGTGTGTTAACATAGTTCAAAACTATCCTCAGATGGAATAATTAAGTGTATTTGTGCGAGTGACTCTCGGTTTACAGATCGTTCACGGACAAACTGTTTCAAATCCCATATTCTAGGGAAAGCTTACAGAAATCCTAAAGAACCGACCTCTATAGTAAGTTGCGACGTGTCCTTACAGCAGGCCACAGTTTGGACCACCGGACAACCCATTCTGTCGTGAAGGAATTAAAGATGTAGATGGGCAATAAGCAGCGAATAATTATCACTTTTTAATTAGTTCTCCAAAATAACGATTTTTTAAAACAAAATATCAACTTATTTAAGACATTTAAACTTGTCAGTTATAACTTCGGGGTGTAAAGAGAATAAAATATGTTTAACACATGGAATCCTTTAAATTTTGAGTGATTTGAATTTCCGTGATTGACTTTCTAATGTTGTTGTTGTTAGTGTCTTTCAAGTTGCTGTTGGTAACTATTGTATATGGACAAATATTCCCCAATTAGATCTGAAGTAAACGAAAAAATTGCGCTACAAATTTAAAAATAAAAATACAACCTTTCGCAATGAGTTTCTGATGTCAGTGACCATCACTCTCATCTAGTGACCTTCCTGTAGTTTTCTTGACACCTTCTGGCCACTCATTGGAGGTCTTCCTCTCTTCCTTCCATTCTCCCCAACATCTTTTCTAAACCATTAGCTCTCATTATATGTCCGAAGTAAGTCATTCTTTGTTTACATATTTGGGATTCTAGGAATCTAAACGGGTTAATTTCATTTAAGATTCAAACATTTGTCCTTTTATCTGATCACGACGTGCACACTGAGTAGATTTCTCCATGTTCACATTTCAAAAGCTTCAATTATTTTTCTTCTTCTCTTAGAGTCCAGTTCTCACATCCATAAGTGACCACAGGAAATACCAATGCCTCTACAATTCTCTCCTTTGTCTTGAGAGAAACACGTTTATGAAAATTCGAAACTATTATAGACGCGTATGATTCTTTTAAAAATAAACAATTTCTACTGTCCTTACTGCAATGGAAAAATTAATGGGAGGGACTGGACTGGCTCATCAGTGGTGAACCCTCCCAGCGGTTTCGCCAGTTTAATCTACCATACGGCTGTTATATTGAATTTTTCGATCTTCCTTTTATAGTGATACTGATGCTAAATTCTTGGATTGGATATTTTAGATGAACTATGAACATAAGCTTTGAGAACAGTAGAATTACATACAATTATAAATATATAATATATAAAGAAATACATTTATTTTCTAATACCTTCCAACACAAACTACAAAAAGAGAACACACACCTATTGTAGCGGTCTGGAAGATGGCGAGAGACAGCTGGAAGAATTCAGTTCTCCCAATAACTTCAAATGTTTACTTGGAGAAATGAAACACGTAAATCACGTAAATAGTCAATTCCAAAGTTGTTCCCGACATGCATCAAAGCTAACTGGGGAAAAAGCAATACCACTTCACACATGGCTCGCCCCCGGTAACAAACAAACTTTGCTTCAAATAGGAGAACGATGGAAGCAGCTGTGTGACAAGATTCTCGGGTCGAGATTACACATCTCGAGGTCACGTGGAAGCTCACCGTTTAAAACCTACGAATCCACAGGAAATGTCGGCACAACATCCTGAGGATGCCACCACAATATCTCACGGCTGTTTCACCCACGGGGGAGGGAACAATTCAAGAGAAGCTTCGTCGTACCATTAAAGGAACAAATATAATAAAGGTGTGAATCTTTTCCGCAAAGTATGGCGTCCTATATAAAACCCCACAAACAAGGCCAAATGGCTTCTCTCGGTTTATCAGGGAAATTGGCGCCAGTTTCCTCCTGAATAAATGTAGAGTTTGGTCGGTAGCAAGGTGGGACGGCGCCCATTAATTCTCATCCTACTCCTCATCATGGCCCCGAGTTTCATTTAAGAAGGCGCGTGTGGATGATGAGGGATTATGGAGCGCCCGGTGATTTATCACCTGCCCGGCGGCGGTTTATTACGTGGGCCACGAGGGGAAGACACTACTTGTATGGTTCTTTGGTCTTCTTTCCGTGGATAACGGTCTACGACAATGTATAGGTTGGATTGTGGGCAGGTCGCGGTGAATGTATGGGTTGGATTGTGGGCAGGCCGCGGTGAATGTATAGGTTGGATTGTGGGCAGGCCGCGGTGAATGTATGGGTTGGATTGTGGGCAGGCCGCGGTGAATGTATGGGTTGGATTGTGGGCAGGCCGCGGTGAATGTATAGGTTGGATTGTGGGCAGGCCGCGGTGAATGTATAGGTTGGATTGTGGGCAGGCCGCGGTGAATGTATGGGTTGGATTGTGGGCAGGCCGCGGTGAATGTATGGGTTGGATTGTGGGCAGGCCGCGGTGAATGTATGGGTTGGATTGTGGGCAGGTCGCGGTGAATGTATGGGTTGGATTGTGGGCAGGTCGCGGTGAATGTATGGGTTGGATTGTGGGCAGGTCGCGGTGAATGTATGGGTTGGATTGTGGGCAGGTCGCGGTGAATGTATGGGTTGGATTGTGGGCAGGCCGCGGTGAATGTATGGATTGGATTGTGAGCAGGCCGCGGTGAATGTATGGATTGGATTGTGAGCAGGCCGCGGTGAATGTATGGATTGGATTGTGAGCAGGGTCCCAATCTGGCATCTGGCTGTACTGCGGTGCATTCAGAGAGATCTGAGGAATATGCTGTCGACCGAGAGTGGCGTTGAGGAATTGGAGGCAACATGTTACGTGAGGTAGTTGTTGGCTGCCCCCACCTCTGGAATTCCTGTATTGCAACGGTGTCGTTAGGGCCATGTAATAACATCTCGGTAATCATCGATCCACGGGGCAGATCGCACACTTTGCCACAACATCAGGAAACCCGGATATATTCCCCCAACGAAGGAGACAGTTTGATTTGCCTGTAACCACAGCGTGAGTCTTGTTTCCTCGCTGGTCCCACGCGATGTCTTCTAGACCTGCTCGATCTAGGCAACTTCAAAAGGTAAAAAAAGCTGGTGTTGGCCGGTCAGGTGGCGCGGGGACAATTAGGGCAATTAGCTAATTGCTCCCTCCCTCCCTCCGCCCCGAATTGTTTGCCGTCACACAATTAACACCTCTCCAACATGGCTGTCCTTCTTGCCATCGTCACCCCTGCAGGCGTCGCTTAACGACGTTCATCTTGATGAGTTTCTCTTATACGACGGACTAATTGGCTAAAAAACTACAATATAAAAGAACAGTTTCATCCCTCTAAGGAACGTCTCTATTGAGAAGTTCAACTTTTCTCCAAAAACTATATACAGTAGAACCTTCCAATCCCTAGTGGCAGAGCCAAATTGTCCTTTAGAAAGAGGTTTCCTCTTACTGGAGAGCAATTAGTTGGTTGGTAAAAATGGAAATTTTGGAGACTGTCCTTTGTAAGGAGGCGTCATGTACCACCAATCTATGTACCACTCGTCAAATAGCCGGAGAATAGACAGCTTGTTATGAAGTGTTAGAAAAACAGCGGCCAAACTAAATGGTTTTTTATTTGTGCGACTATTGTATAAAAATGTGTGTTGTTTATTTAAAATATATTTTCCACCTGTCAAAGTCCTCCTGATAAGATTTCAGAGCGCAGCTAGTTAAGACACTACGTCGAGCTTTAAAGGAGATGCAGTACAACATTTAATTCATGACAATACTTGTCAACAGGCGTCACCAATCAGCACAACGTACTGGCATCAGCCCAGACCTATCCTTCTACACGAGCAAACTTCCTGGTTGGCAGGTGACAAACCCGGCTCTCATCACAGCTCTCAGCCCTCAGCTCATCTTTCAGAGAGTCCGCACGCGGGCCACGTACTCTCCTGTATGCGCGCGCATCCCTTAGATGGCTGAAAATCCCGGCCTCTCCAGTCACAAAGTATTGCAGAAGTCATTGCTGCGGCCACCCACGCCTGCTCACGGCCTATCTAAACGGCAACACCACTCCCTCGCCTTCCGTGAGCTTGCTTGGCCAACCCACGTCCTCCGTGCCTCACATAGGACTCTTTGACAAAACACTGTTCTCCTAGTAACCTTTAACGACCTCTCGCCGTCGCTAAGCGACGTGTTGTAGTAACGGTCGGTGTGTGTGTGTGTCACAGGGGCTGGATGACCGCCATCTCCAACACGGTAAGTGATGAGCCACCCCCTTCCCACCGAACCTACTGACTGACTGACCGACCGTCCAGCTCCCGCCCCCTACCCTGCTCCCTCCCAGCAGCGGCGCCCTGCACAAGGCCGCCTCCCACCCTTCCATCTACTCCTCCTTCCAGAAGGGTAAGTTCACCTCTGCTTACAAACTCTTTTTTTTTTATACGAGGTGGGGTAAATGGTTTCTCCAGACTCCGTGTCATTTCTTCGGACACTTGTTGCTAAACAAAGATCTTTTTTTGAAAGAAATCTCTTGTTTACTCACAAATCATGAGATTGGAAATATCCTTAAATCTAGGGGAGAATATAATCGGCTTCTTTACCAAAATCATCATTTTTTACAAAGCGCCACTAGCAGGACAGATCAAAGGGGAGGTACCTATCCACTGGGGGCGGAGCCTGATGCCCCTCCTCCCATCCAGACGACATCGAGAGCCACCAACAACTGTCGCCATTCTACTGAAACAGCAATTTTGATCTTCTTTCCTCAAGCGCCGCCCGCGCGCAAAGTCAATATAGAAGTTTTCCTGGAAAATAAAAATTGAAGTCGCGTTCCAGCGTAGGTTTATTGAGCTTCTGGCGCGCACAACTGGGGAGAAAGCCCCCCGTAATAGCCGATCGTGCATCCTTCCTTCGAGAAGGGCCCTAGCTGGAAACAGAGCAGACCGATCTTTAAGGATGTTCGAGGCACGCGCGGCCCAGCTAGGAATCCTCAGGCTAAAGTTTTAAAACTTATTTTAAAAAGTCACAACTCGCATCGTGTGATGGGCTCTGCGAAACGCCATCAGGCCATTAAGGATTGCCAGCCCGGTCAGATTCACTGTGGGAGCTTCGGGAAGCTCCTATATTTGCACATCTCCATCAAGGTAAACACTTTGTTCCTCTGCCTTAATTAAAACAAGCGGCGCCACGCGGAAACCTTTTTACCGGGTTTAAAAAAAAAGGGGGGGGAGCCACCCAGGCGTAACAACATATCAGAGGATGTTTACCTTTAGTCTAATCTCGGGCCAATTTTAAACGGCGTGTTTACTCTCGGGCGGTGAGACAAAAAGGTAATGGATGGGGAGCCGTAATTACCTCCTCGGTGTCCGTGGAGATTGAATGTTGCGGCTGGTCGATCGCCGGGCCATTGGAGCCCAGGTCCCGCTACAACGGGGAAACAAGGCAAGAACTATTCGCAATTGTGTAGAGTCCAGGAGACTCCCCCAACGACGAAGAGCCTTTAGACAATCAGGGGTCTTCACACACTCCCCTCATCTCATGTCTCAGAAAAACCTGGGGATTGATGTCTTGGGCCTCATCATCCAACCTCTGGCCAAAGAGCAAGCGCTGCAGGTCGAGTGGTCGCTGTTGAATGGAAATGCAGGACCAACGACAAATCGCTTGAGTCGATGCAGATCACTCGAGCCTAGGCCGGATGTGTAGGTTGGGTAGGGCCAGTCATAAAACGATGTCGGCAATGTGCCCTGAGGAACGGCCAGCCGACGTTGGCAGAGTCCTGGACACTATTTCAGTAGCTGGAGCAGAGTAGCCAGGCGTTATGACGGTTGGTGCGGGTGGCTAGGCGCGTGAACGGAATGTTCGCAGCACTACAGCCTCGCTCGAGTTGTTTGCTCCAGGGAACCGACAGAGGTTTTCTGTTAACAGCCGTTTGCTGAAGTCGGCCAACGCTGAGGCGTCGGCAAGTGCGTTGGAAGAGTGAGGGCAGACCCAGGGCAATCCTAGTCCTACCCACCGAGCCAGGGGCGAGGTCGCTCGGCTGGTGGCACTGGCCGGTGATCTAGCGCTGTGAACGGCGTCCTTCCTGCAAAGTCAAGTAGAAGCCATGGTCCGGGTGGAGGGGGGTCAATATGGCCCACTCTCTGCGTGACTAAAGTAGACGTTGAGACTTCTAGGAAGCGCAGCTTGAAACCCTTTCATACACGCTAGTCTCAGCTGCGTGCTGACGTCGAAGGGCCGAAGCCACCCACGGAGAGTAAGTCATCCAGACGAGGTTGACCATGTCCCCAGAAAGAGCGTGCCACGGAAGATAGCACTAAGGAGTTATCAGTTCTCGTCCGCCCGACGAGAGAGAGGATGCGGACGAAGGGGGACCATATTTCAATGGCCGTCTCCATCAGCTCCACGAGATGGTTCTCCTGGAGACTCGATGTTCTTTGTCCTGTAGTCACTAGACAATCCACCTTCAGTGGCGTGTAGTAGACCAGTTAATGTCCAAACGCCGTTGTTAGAGTTCACTTGTATTCCCATCGTAGATGTTTGTGACGACAAGCCCATCGCTCCTGAAGAGTAGGTGGATGTCAGGAGTGGAACGTAGCAAAGCTAAGGAAGGCGGCGCTAGATATTCAATAAATGAGAAACCCACATAACGACATATCTATAACAACATCCCCATGACTGAATAATTTCCTCAGTCCCTTATATTGCGTTAGAGATTTCGCTGCATAACTTTCTAAACGTGGAAGGCTATCTTGTATAACGTACCATCCAAAACTTGATTTCAATCCAAGTGGGCGAGGATTTAAAAGCGGCATGTTTCTTTAATACAATCCGCATGGCTAGCTTTCTTAGCCAAAAACCCCTTCGAAACAATGTTCTAAAAGACTTCGTTCACCTAACATTACTGATTAACGCTGTGTGGGGCAGCAGGGGCCGCCGCGGAGGTCCCGGCCGAGAGAAGCAGCAAGAAGGGACGGCGGCTGCCCAAGAACGCCAGCAGCAGCATGCTCCAGTCCCGCGGGGGCCAAGGCAACGAGCTGGCCATCGGCATGTTCCTGGGCAGCGCGCTGGCCACGGGGTGGGGCTGCGGTGGCGGGCTGCGGGCGGCCAAGGCGTGGAGCTCCTCCGGCAAGTGGGACTCGCAGGCCACGGCCTCCCTGCCCGAGGACATGGCGGCCGGGGGCGACCACGACGACAACGACTTCGACCTCTGCGGAGACTTCGACGTCGACTGCGACTGCGGCGGTGCCGACTTCGGCGGCGGCCTCTTCTAGTCCTTTGCGCGGGTTTTTGATGTACGGCAAACTTTCTACGTCCTTCCCCACAGAAGGTGTATCGTCAAGTGGAATCCACTCCAAGGCCCTGTAGACCTCCAGTATTATATCCCTTTGTTAGCCTAGCCTAGTCTAGACTCGGTCGGTCACTTGGCGCTCTCCAGCAATAATTCCACACTTTCCGTTCGCAAACACCAAGTTTTAAAACTTTTTCTAGCAGAACCGGGACCATGAAGATATTTTTAACCCCAGATTTAACACACATCGCTTTCTTTTCTTCCAATCGGCTCTACGTCGGCGCATAGAAGTTTGTATCTTGGAAACCCACGTGGTACTTGGCCGAACAACATCTATATATTAGACTAGAATTTTTCCATTATTTTTAATACGCGAAAATACGTTTATATAGAATATATACGCAAGGTTTTAAAGGAAAAAAAAAACTTCCTAAATTCTTCCAATTTTTTTTTTTTTAATTCCCCAATTTTGCGGTGCCAAATATTAACCCAGTCGAGTTTCAGACAACGTTTTCTACCTACGACATGCTCAATATGTAGATACGGGCTCATCCAAGTTGCATACTTCCTGCCTGCCGCTCCTTGCGCGCGTCTGTCTTTTTATTTGTGGAGATAGGCCGCTAGTCCAGTATAAAATCTCGATAGAATTGATTATCCACGGAACGCCAACAAATTCCACCATTCAGAGGAGTCACAATCAATCATCGAAATGTTATCAAATATTCTAACAGCGAAAAATAACATTTTTATAGCTTTTCGAAATGTTTGTCTCTCTCCCCCAATATATATTTATAAATATGAATCACATTTTTAAATGAAATAAAAACCCTGTGCTCGCTAAAATACCAATGTTTGAAACCAGTTTATTTTAGACTGAGCTCGTTTATTGGAATAGAAACAAATTGATTTCTTCCCCGGGGGCAGTAAGTAAGGAAAGAAAACAAAATTTGCCTCTCGGCTGTGTCGGGGAGCACACGGTCAAATTTTAATTTTTATTATTCACAGACAGTCAATTTGCTAGAGTTTTACTGAATCTATCTAACCTCTATACTTGTTGTATATATATGATTGTTTGTACCCACCGACATATTTGTATATTTACCACCTATCTAACCCCAGATCCTTCCAATCAGTGAAGGCGATAACTCGGGAAACGGCATTAATTTATAGTTGGATTTTTGACCGAAAAAAAAAATTGTAATTAAATATTATTATTTTTCGCTAAAAAAAAAATCGAAATTAAGAAAAATTGAATATTTATCAAATGTGAAATTTTAAGTCGTTTGCCCCTCCAACTCACACACAAAAAAAAAAAAGATGTATTGGAAAATATTTAAAAAGTTTATCGACGTTATGTAAAAAAAAAGCAGTATTGATTAGAGGAGAATTAAGACAAAAAAACTTGGTCAAATTAAATTAAAAAGTATTTTAAAAACGTTGAAACCTATTTTATAAAGAGTGTTGGATTTCTACGAAGGGTTTTGTAGCCATTTTAAATACAGACGATCACGGCAACAGAAGCGGTTTGTATACCACGTGTAGCGCTGTGGTCAATTTTATTTATTTAGCATTTGACCAGGAGCCTCTTGTACAATCAACTGGTAGCTTAGCGACTTTATAGCGTTGTTGCCGGGCGTTTTGTACAGTTCCCACCACACTGTTACTCAATAAAAATGTCACCACCTCCTGTCTGTCTGTCTTTCTCTCTCCACATACATACGTGTCCGGGGAACCACATCATGGCTTGTAGGTAGGTTTGTACACACACTAATGTCTACACGTGGGTGCGTGGCACACAATTGATCTCATTGGCTAAAGCGAAAGTCCACACAGAACCTGCTGGACGGGACTTCATGCCCCCCTGGTCGCGTACAGGAGAGGACGTACGTGTGGACTCTACAAGAATTTTAGTTAGCTGAAGAAGGTCTTGCGCGAAAGCTTCCTATAATCAGGTAAATAAAAAGAGTTACGGCGTCTTTTTGTAATTTTTATCGAAATCCTGTAAAACTGCCAGACTTCACACAGAGGCTCTGTGCTGATTCCCTACACTTTGGCTACAGATTTCTGCTACACATTTTTTTTTTTTTTGAAATTTATTTAAAAAACTTTTCTGTTATTAAAGGTTCAATAACTTTGAAATCTGTTATTTGGATTCTTTCTGGGAGGTACATTTCTTGTATAAAGGCGCCGTGCAGTGAACGTCTATATCAAGACCGTTTCTACAACGTCGCCATTTTTCAGACAACTCAACAAAACTTTAAATCGTTACAACCAACAACAATACCTACTAGGGAACAAATTCTCTCCAACTTGGTTTCAGAGAGGTTTCAGTGGATAACTTAGCTAACTCTACAATACGGGACACTTCCAACCATCTAGTGCTAGAGCCCCGGCTTGCCAATACCAGCAGGCAATATGAGATGGCGGCCAAGAAAAAAAAAAGAAGATCGGGGGCCAATATCTGCCCTAATTGATCCACGGCGACTCCAACAAGAGCAGCCAGACGGTACAGTTGATTTATGCGGTTCCTGTTGTGGATAGCTGGCTGAGAATTAGTTTGTGCAATTTCACTTATTTGACATGTCGGCCAGAAACACATCATTTACACATATATTTACATATTACCTCCCCAAGAAGCGCGGCCAATCTCCCTAAAAGCGTCCTGGCGTCCGACTCAGACCAACCAGCCTTTCTAAAATGCCCAGGACGGCAGCGCTGGTGGCCTTTAGGAGGTGAAAACTCAATATGAAATAAAATCTCCATAATTGGCGCAGAGATGCTTGAATTGGTCGTATAGAATAGCATTGCTAGATGCAAATATTTGCATATATTATTTTGTCTTTGAAGCTTATGTCCATAGTTTGATTAAATACCACAACCAAGATTCAATCCTGCAGTATCTCGGATATATAAACAGAATATCATATAATACAACAGTAGGGCTCTGAAAAAGCGGTCTGGTAGATTAAACTGGCGAAACCGCTGGGAGGGTTCACCACTGATAAGTCAAGCTCTCCCAATATATTTTTAACGCAAATTAAGGGCATAACGAGGTGTGTTTTATTTGAATAAAAAAAAAGAAAAAAAGGCGTTTTTACTAGTTTCCCTTACTGAACAAAGAAGGCGCGTATATCGGGGCAAGTTGACCAATCCGTCGTTGAAGCCATCAATGGGAGATCAACCCGAGTAATTTCCGGCGCAGAAGCCGGACAACGTTGTTTACTTGCCAGACGACGGCCTTCAGTAAAGATCAGAAAAGGGCGGGAAAACATCCGGGATATAAATGTAGCCACTTCCAAGACCAAACAGAGCAGTTTTTAAAGCGTCGCAAATTAACCAAATGTGCTCAGCTGTGGAGAGACTCCCGAGGGTTGATTTCCCACCCTTCTAAATCTTGCACAGCTGATCTCTCAATAATGACAGGAAAACTGGTACAATAGGAGTTGTCTTGGATCATTAAGACTATTTGCCACTTGTCGGCGCCCCCAATTATCCGGGGCCGCGACATCCGAGGAAAGACCGAAGTATCAAACTTGTTATACACAAGAACACTTCAAACAATACCAAAACAAGGGTAAAAACTCCCGGCGGCTGTTTTAATTAATTGACGCCAGAGACAGTGTTTCCGCTGTTAATTGGGGAAAGTCTCGGATCACACAACGGGATCTCTCGGGATCTTTCACCCATTATATTTTTATACTTGTGGAACTTAGTCATGTTTTTTAGATAAAACATATTCTTCAGAACTCCTAGTGTAGTGATGAGAGACAAAGGGAGATCCTGGTTCGTCAGTGGCCCCCCGCGGTCTTGTAGAGCCGTTGAACCCAGGTGTATGAAAATATTGAAACTTGTATAAGCTTATGATTTTGCTTTGTTTTAAAAATGAATCGATGTTGGTTCCATATGCTTGAATTGAATATTACACCTTAGTTCTATATACCAGGGTTGAGATAACTTGTGGGACGGCGGAGCTCGAGCTATGTACAATAAATGCTAGATACCACAGACATGACAGATGTTTGACACCTTGTACAAATAGTACTGTATATTGGTATTCAAGTGTATAAGTATGAATTTATTAAGAGGGAATGATGACTTTATATAAATATATATTACATTCATAAATTTTATTGATATATAAATATAATAAACTGTTAGAATAATACTTAACACAAAAGATACAAAGTATGGAGGGCTTTGTTCTTTTCTTATTGAAAGGAATCACTGAAGGTTTCGAGCAAGCCTTCCTTCGTCAGCTTTGGTGTACAGTGGAGAAATTAATAAAAACATCGATTTTTCGCCCTACAATCACCAAGATGTTGGAGGAAAGTTTCCGTGGTTCCTTTCAATGAGTTCAATGTTACGGCGCTTTTGTTGTTCTCGGAACCCGCCGTTGTGTTCCAACAGTTATAAACAACAGTGTGCACAATCAATAATATGCTATAAATAGAAGAAACATTTTGGCAGATTCACTATACATGTGACTATTTGCTTCAACATCTCCGTCTTATTATTTGCTGCGTTTGAAACTTCATAAGTTGGCAACTTTAAAGTAGATCAATTGTCCCTGAGGAAGGGTGACAGCGAGTCATCGAAACGTCAAACATAAATAAATAAAGGTTGAAGTGGGTCCCATAGAATATTATGAAGATGTCATTTGGAGAGATCGTTAGGACTACAATGGAACATGGCGTCTACCGAGCCGCGTCTTTGAATGCCGCCGCGGTCACACCAGGGTGTTTGTGGAGACTTGTTTTAAATGTAAAATTCCCGAATAGCGCTGTGCTACCCGTTGGACTTTCTAATCCGAATCAAAAGTGTGATGGAGATCTAGAGTGTCAACACAACGTGGACTGCAGAAATATGACAACTTTGTCTAAACTGGCCGGCTCCAAGGTTATATGCAAAATTGAAGGTATAGAATGAGATCGCATAAAAGTTTTTTTTATAGCATTCATAACTTGTAGAATGATTTAGAAAATTGCTATTTGAAATATATGGACAAAACTTAAAGAAGTTGTACTTTTTAGCATGTATAACGGGATTCAGACAATAAGTTTGAAAGATATTAGTGACCTTTATTGAAGACACACATATACACACAAATGAACAAAACTTAAGGAAGTTGTACCTTTTATCATGTATATCGGGACAATAACTCTGAAAGATATTACAGTGACCTTTTTATTGAAGACACACGATATAACCAAGTGTGAACAAGATTGCCTATGTCTCCTTCAAAAAATAAACGACGGGCGATATCAAAGACTTTTTAACTTCTTTAAGTTTTGTCCATGAGTATTCATCGACATCTTGTCAAATTTAACCAAATTATTAATTGGTGCTTACATTAAACGCCCCAAAATATATGGCTATGCCATTTTATAAACTTGAATCCTTTTATTCAAAATATAAAACGCCATTTTGAAGATGACATTGTAGTTTGCGATTGTTTTCAATTACAGACGATATAATTAGAACTTCTATTTGTTCTAAACACACACATTCTTGTTGTAAAGATTATGTTCCACAATTAAAATACCCTCCAACAAATATTATTGAGATATGTAAATGTATTCCTATAAAAAGAATCAACTTCAAACGTGTTTTTAATCTAACTTTAAAAATCAATAATACAATGTACAAATTCCAATATTTCCCTTTTTTAGAAACACTTTTAAACCTTTTTAAACACAGGTGTGTGAAATACAAATATTTAGAATCAGGGCCGTTTTTATTTACTCGATTATAATTATAAATGTTGCTAAAGAGTCACGCCAATATTGGAATTCAAATTACATTTAGTGTAGACTATAAATGCCTTATTTGGTAATTTCGAAATAAAGTAGGTTAAAAAAAAAACAGCAGCCGATGTTTTAGTTTTTTTTTTTAAGTATATATTAAATTTGAATTAATATGTGTTCATTGATTATAATAGTCCATTAATTTTATAATCAATTTATAATGTATTTTTATACCAAAAGAAGTTCAAATTGTGCGTTAAGGTTAATATAGGTGGGCGGGAGTCTTGTAAAAAACAATTCACCATCAAAGTAAATTTATAATACGCGCACGGGGGTCTTAATTTAAAATTCTTTTTTAAACCTCGTAAATCTTACGTGGCTAATTTAGAAACTTTCTGAGTTTTTTAGGGCCAACATTTTTCAAACGATACCTAGTATTACCGTGTGCCATAGTATCTCAAATAAATTATCCATTATAAAATTATTTTTGACATTTTGAAAACTAACATCGGAATGTCTTAATTATATATTTAACAAATGTATTTATGTATCTAAGATTATAACATATAAAATTAATTGTAAAATACAATTTCCAAAGTTTGATTTAAAAAAAAAAATAAGCGAAATAAAATTTAACTCTAGGAAGGGAGAAATAAATGGCTGCATAAACAACTTTTCAAGAAAAAATAAATAAATACGCTGAAGTAAGTTTGAATCAACTTACCGGACGATTTCCACAAATGGCGCATTTATTGAAATACATTGGCAATACACATTTGCAGCCGAGCTTTGCCAGCGGGGCGATTTGTTTAGGCTCATTTTTATTTATTTATTTAAAAATCACGTTAACCTAAAATTTGAATTGATAGGTATCCATTAATCATAATGGCTTTACAAAAACACATTTATTTTCTATTTTTGGAATGCACTCTTTAAATATTAATATTTACCTTTAAGAGATCATGTAAATTAGATCAATGCACTATTATAAAAATGTTATTAGAATTTAATATATTAAAAATTGCACTTTATAAATGATATTGTTTTTAAAATATAGTTTTTTTAATCGAATTCAAATTAAGCTCTACGCCTTTTTTAAATACTCGAACGTATAAGATAAATGATCCATGCAAAATATTTAGCTATAATTAAAAATTCATATTTTAAAAGTAAGCCTTTTTTATTTTTGTTCATTTAAAAAAATTGATAGCATAAGAATATTTCTGATATACATTAAAAAATTGGGCCTTTAAAAGAAGACGGCTTATTGATTTTTTTTTTTTTTTTTTTTTAACATGCCTTCTACAACAACAACAAAAAAGCCTTTATTTAGGGTCACTGACCCTATACAGGATTCACCAGAGGTATGCATAAGAACAAAGCAGTGAGACAACGGAAATAGCGATATATACAGAGTAAAAAGAGAAAGAAAAAAAAAAAAAAAAACAAGAAAAGGGAAAAAAAATAATAATAATAAGAAAGAGGGAAGCAAGAAATCAACACAAAAAGAGTAGCAGTAAGAAAGTGAGGAGTGAGTATCACTTGGCCTTCTTCTGAGATATGGACTTGTGGAAACCATAAAACGCCGTAGCAATATACTTATTCTGGGTCATATTGTCAATTATTGATGGAAGTGAAGCACAGAGTTGCCCAGTTTTGAGCATAAGGGTTCTTCTTTCTTCTTTCAGAGCAGAGCAATCAAAAATATAGTGAGTGATTTCATTTTGTAGTTTTGAATTACAGAAGGTACAAGTCGGGTCCTCACCGCAGAGCATCTTGGTGTGGTTTTCTCTAAAAAAACTTGAAAGTATTCTAACTTGTGCGAGTAGTCTTACAACCGGGAAAGGAAAATCCCCTAAAAGGTATCCCTCCGTCATGAAAGATATGTGAATGTCTTTGTAGTGAGAGTATAGCTTAGATTTATCCATTCTTGTAAGGTCGTTTTGTATAGATTGGTCTGCCGCTGTTTTTAAGAGCCCTGTAATCGCGCTCCTCAGCGTTTCAGGGTCATCACAGGAAACAAGTGCAGGGGATCCATTATCGTTAAGCAGATTAGTGAGCTTTTTAATGAAACCGATGGGTGTGCCCGAAGCATTAGAGAGTTCCCGTGTTCTATTAAAACATATACGTGGCAATCTGTCACTGCTCATATTCAACACCCGCAGCCAATACTTCAGGGTTAATTTTAAGGCTGTTACACTCAATGAGATACGACCGGTTTCTAATCTGATTAGGTAACCTGGAGTGTATCTGGGCAGATTCAGGAACCTACGGATAAATATGTCTTGTATATTGTCCAGTAAGTAACATGCCTTCTAAAATATCGCCCTTTTATCCAGGCCATCTAGTGAATAGAATTGTGCCCAATTATCGTTCATCCATTTCCCTATATATTAGCGTACATTAAAGCGTTATTCTGAGGCCTAAAATAACTATGATATAAATGAATAAAAATAAAATAATTTTCATGAGGCTTTGTTCGTTGTTATAAATCTGTTCTTAGAAAGACTTTTGAAAAGTATTCGTATAAGGGTAAATCATGTCTTGTTGTTGGTTATGTAGGACGATATTCCAATTACAGGTAATAATGATTACAAAGGTTAATTTATTATTTACCTCAAAATTTAAATTGGCCTATTTGAAATTTGATTTTGACCAAAAAAAAAAACTGTATTTATATACACTCTGGTTAAAATGTACTCGAGGAAAACCAGGCCATTGTTCGAGCGCCATTCTACTTATTTTTTACACTAATATTCTATTTAAAATACAATATAACGCGGCTGATGATTGTAAAACGAAAATTGCAATTATACCGCGAATGTTTCTTCTAAACAAAAATCGAAATCTATTTTTAAAGAGAAATAACGATTATTTCTAACTTTAAGGATGAAGTATGATAGGATGAATTGTGAAGAGTAATGACAAACGGAAAAATAAAAGTGGACATGGCACCTGCCCGGTAAGCAGAAGGTTGTGGGTTCGTTTCCCGCCCCTGGACACTTTTATTTTTCCGTTTGTCATTACTCTTCACAATTCATCCTATCATACTTCATCCTTAAAGTTAGAAATAATCGTTATTTCTCTTTAAGAAACATTCGCGGTATAATTGCAATTTTCGTTTTACTAATATTCTATATAAAAAATATATAAAAGTGCCCCTCCTTGCCAAACTAATGCGATGTCCTCTATTAGATCAATTATGAAATAAACGTTGATTTAATTTACGAAAACGAATAGGTCAAACTATTTACCTAAATGATATCATGATATAGGAAATGTTCTGTGTGTCCTTCCTCTTCTTTCTTTTTAGAAAAGAATTAAAAGGTTTATCACACATTACCCGAAATATTTTTAGAACTAACTCCTCGTAAAAAAAATGTAACTGAAGAGATAAATTGTTCGAATATTTTTTAATTAAATAAAATCTTATATAGATTTGCAACATTGTATTTTAGTGTGAAAATTGATTTATAAGAATTTTATTTTTAGTCATCAAAAGAATTTGGTGAGAAAGTTCGCATCGCTCGAATTGTTTTCCCGATCAGAAGAAAATTTTGGGAGCCAAACGATATTTCCAGACAAGTGCGCAGGTGACGAGAGCGCCGATGAGGGGTGGAAAAAGAAGCAGCCGAACACTTTAGTTCTATGGAAATATTTATCCATCTTCTGGAGCTTAATTAAATCCCAGCGTGCCCGGGTCAATTTGTTGTTCTAGCCGCCTAATATGGCGGGGGCCTAATTAATGCATAATTTTCAGAAGTTAATCCGCCATTTCTGGGTTGTATATTGTTGTCACATTTTTCTCCTCTGTTTGAACAGATCTCAAACGATATTGCCTTTCTCTGTGTGAGGTTTATCTAACCGACATTCGACGATTCCGATTTCCCCAATGACTCACGTCAGAAGACATTCGGATTAAAACGATTCAAAACTTATTTACATAACAGATCCCGGTAGCGCAGAACGCCCGACAACAATGGGAGAAATTTCCTCAGAAACAAAATATTAATAACCCGTTAATAAAATTATTTTATGCCATTTTTTTTTGCATTTTTTAAATTATTTTTTTATAGTGAGATTGTTTACCCAATAGGGTTGTTGACCCTATATAACGTTTGAGAAGAAGATATTACATTTATCGCCATAAGAATTTACAACAAATCTGATTACAGTGTTGTTTGTATGCAACATAAGGAAGATATTCTCCCTCCCACACGTTATGGCATCAATTAGCCTGGCAGCCAATCAAATTACAGTAAAATGGCTTGGCTGTGAGTGCACTTCAGCTTTGTTAGCTCGGGGGAGAAAATACCTTGTACAGTACCTTGTTAAATGTTGGCGTGCTGCCAATCGGCGTTAATCAATATTTTTATCTAATATATATGCTTTTATATATATTTGCATATCTACTATATATATGTACATATATTGTAGGATCAAAATTGCATATTTACCTCGGCATAAATTGGCAGCACGCCAACTTTTAACAATTACGTTGTTTTGGACTTCTTATAAATTATTTTTAATGATAAAGGCAGGCGTGCTGTCACTTTTGTCAAGTACATGTGTACAGGCCATGATAATCATGGTAGGTAGTTATCGACTGCTTTTTAAAGTAAGTACACAGAGAGTTAGACCTTTTGAATTTATAAGGTGACAGAGCCCCGTTTGGTTCCTTTCACTCACTGGTGGGGTTGGACTTGTGGAAGAATCAAGGACCGTTGAAACAGAAAAAGTGCTCCAGCCAGATTCAATGCTGGTTGTTGACGGTAAAAACACCACTCACCAATCACAGGAAAGAATCACTGATCCAATTTATCAACATAAGGATGTACGTGCCCCTTGCCCTCTAGAAGACATTCCTGGGATCACCTAGGCCTAGAACGCCCGTAAGTTGGAACCCTCCTTCTTACAAACGAAACCTCCACAGCCCCTGGTTGGCAGGAGGGTCAATTTTACTTCATCGTCTTTCAACCACACCAGAGGGAGTGGGAATGGAACCCCCTCTAGAAGGCAGTTCAGGGGACTTTCTCGAAGTGAAAGTTCTCATTTATTCTCGTTTCCACCCACATCCATATCCAGTCCACAGCCGCCGCTGTGCTGGTGACGTCAAACAATCCAAGAACTACGACAGTTCAGCCATCACTAGCTAGACTGGACATGCCAGTTGATCGAATCCATAAACACAAGGTAATAATACCAAATCCAAATATATAATGTGTGACGTTTCGGTAACAGCGTTGTTACCATCCTCAGATAAAAGTACTGAATGAGTACTTATAATGAGAACATTCAGTACATTTGTCTGAAGATGGTAACAACGCTGTTACCGAAACGTCACACACTATTTATTTGGTCTTATTACCTTGTGTTTATAATCTATAATCCAAATTGTGCTTCATCATACAATTACCAAGTTATACAGGGTGGAGAATCAATCTCAACACAATTCAGTAAAATAATCCCTTGCTCCAATAATCAAAATAAAAAACATTAGGCCTCCAAGGAAAAGTTTATTTTTAACAACAACAACAACAAAGTCTTTATTTAGGGCCTCTCGCCCTATACAGGATTCGCCAGTACACAAGGGAGAACACTGTGTGGCCGGGATATAATCCTGTGGAACACCGCTGTATACCTGTTCAAAGTTTATTTTTAAAAGTTTTTTTTTATTTACAAATATCTCTCTAGCTTTCGGGCACAAGAAAGTCCTTCTACACACAGGAGAAAATATTTTACATAAAAGCGCCAATAAGAGTTCAAATAAAATGTTTTTGGTGTTTATTAATGGAGGGTTGATTCTGCCTTCAAACAACTGTAAACACATTTATTTGATTTTAATTCTCGTTCAATTGGTGATTTGATGTAGAATGCCTGAAAGCTGGAGATATTTGTAAAAAAGATCATTTTCCCTGGAGTGACCTAATGTTTTTGTCTTAATAACACAAGATAGTTCAAGAAAACAATCCCTTGTTTCCCTATCAAGCTAGAAGGTGTCATGGTGGAAGTATCAGGTTTCCAGGGGTAAGTTCCTTTGTTTCTTATCTCCACTCAACAATCACATCAGTGAACCTGTAGATCAGGCCTGGCCAAAAATTTTGAGGCTCGCCATTTAACTTTATATTTCTTTTGTAACTTTCATTTCTCGTCTGTATATTCAAAAACAGAAAATATATTGAAATAATTATAATATTTTTTTATTTAAAAAAAATAATTTTTTTTTAGACCTTGGTTACGATTCCGTGCGGCCCGTGGCGTCATTTAGGTTGCCCACGACAGTGGCTGGGGATGCTGAGTAGAGATGGAAGAACCAATACAGCCAACGGAAAAAAAAAAACGTAGCCCCAGAAACTTGAAACTTCCACCTTGATAACACGGGATACTTGAATCAATGATCAAGTTTAATTTATTTATTTTCAAATGAAAAACAAAGTCAATTCTGAAAATTCCAAACTATTATAGATGTGTATGTTTCTTTTACAAATTAAATAATTTCTACTGATATATAAAATGAAAAAATTTGAAAGCACGAATGTTTCTTTTATACATAATACAAACTTTTACTGCCCTTACTGCGATGAAAAAATAGATTGAGAGGGCTTGGCTCATCAGTGGTGAACCCTCCCAGCGGTTTCGCCAATTTAATCCACCAGACCGCTTCTTAGAGCTCTAATACTGTATTGGACGATTCTGCTTATATACGTAGCACTGAAGGATGGAATCTCAGAAATGGTTTTCAAGAATCATCGCAGTAAGGGCAGTAGAAGTTTGTATTATGTATAAAAGAAACATTCGCGCTTTTAAATCCTTTCATTTTATATGTATAGATGGCGCGTTATTGCTTTGTGTTAATTTCTACTGACCTTACTGCAATGGAAAAATATACATATTGATATTTGCGGAAGAGTGATTGCTCGAAGCATCTTATATATATATAATTATATGTAAGCCAGGCCCTTCTAATAATTTTTCCATTACAGTAAGGACAGTAGAAATTGTTTAATTTTAAAAGGAATCTTACGCGTCTATAATTGTTTCGAATTTTCATAACAGATGGCGTGCTGATGCATCATAAAATCAATTCTGTTATAAATAGGACAAATGTGAAATTTTACTGGTATCAGATGGATGAATTAAGAAATGAATGAAATATTTCTTGATTAATCAAGATAACCACGGCTGTTGGCCCTTATTAGCCACAATGACCACTGGTCTTTGGAGCATCCATGAAATCATGGAACAGTATTTAGGCCGTGAGAACTATGAGCGCCAAACTATGTGAAAACCAAAGTGAAATTATACTGGGATTATGTGGATAAATTAAGAAAAGGACATTCTGGAATATCCCCCGATTTACATGGTAGATACGTTCCTGAGAAAAACGTGTAAATCGAAAATTAATTTTTTTTTTAAATTAGAAATACAGACACAGTGTGCATGTGCAGCAAGTCAGCACATAAGCTCGGGATTCCTCGTGAGATGTGTACACACCGCATGTGTTCAATCACAGTAGCATTTAGTATAGTGCGATTAAAAAATAAAAAAAACTTATTTGGAAAACGTGTAAAACAAGTGCCGTGTAAATCGGGGGATAGGTGTATTTAAAAATCAACAATTAGTTGATATTTATTCCAATAGATGGCGCAATCCATCAGCAACTTTTAGTTACACGATCAGGAGATGTCTTTTTTCTTGAAATCAATTGTCTTAATTTCTTACCCCTGTTACATATGGCTGAGAGAACAGCTCTGCATTCACAGCCTTGTCCCTGGTGGATTGGGGCAGTTGTATGATCCAGAGATCTCTCTGTTTATAAATTGGGATAAAAAAGTGCTCGCTACAGGATTCCATCCAAGGTTATCATCACCTGGTGTGTAAATGAAGTAGCAGACTCTCTAGCAAAGGCTGGAGCTCTTGGCCTACCTGAAGCCAGAGAATCTACCAACCAACTAGACGAAAGAGACCTCCTCTGTACCATCAAGACCCAATGCCTGCAGGAATGGAAATCTGATACTGCACATGACTGGTACAGAGCAGGAAGGACAAGCACCGGTTCTGACCTCCCAAGAGAACAACAGTCTTTGATTTCCAGACTTAAGTCTGGTCAACTACGGACAATGACAGAATGGTTGTTTCCCACTATGTACTAAGTGTTAACCTGCAACCACATCATTGACTGTATTGACTCATCCATTGATGAGCTCTACTTATCCCCAGCAGACACCATCTCAAGCTCAACAGACTTGATACCCTGATATATGATTGTTGAGTGGAGATAAGAAAGAAGAAGAGCTGGTGTATAAGAGACTTGTGGAACAATGAAGTTTAGAAACTTGGAACAATCCCCTGGTGTGGAGCTGAAGGGTTTCCAGGTTGGAAGGGCAACAGATGGACCAAGCAGATATTTGGGACAAGCTCAGTGACAAGTCGGCCATATTGTGGGACACAATCCCTGATGATTCCATCTAACCACAGGCATCCATTGAGGGTGAATACTGTCAAAACTCCCAAATCCAAATTCCTCTCTCTAAAACGATTTTTTATAAATCTACTGGCTTTTTTAAAAACGACCTCCCCTATGTGGCCAAGTGTCCACAGGAGAGGTTCCTTCCTTGAAGTGGCAGAATGTGACTCAGGGTGGTGGCTTCTGAAATGGCAGATCCACACAATTTGGATTGGTTGGTTGGATGGATGGGTGACTTTTCAACATAAACTCATGGACAAAACTTAGGAAGTTGTACATTTTAGCATATATATCAGGATTTATGCAATAACTCTGAAAATATATTACAGTGACCTTTATTGAAGACACACGAGATAACCAAGTGTGAACAAAAGAAAAGATGACAGGTGACATCAAAGACTTTCCACTTCTTTAATGATAAAGTACAATTTGGATTATAGATAATAAACACAAGACCAAATCCAAATAAATAAATAGTGTGTGACATTTCAGTAACAGTGTTGTTACCATCATCAGACTATAGTACTGAATCTATACTGAATATGATTCAGTACTTTGGATTTGGTCTTATTACCTTGTGTTTCCACTTCCACATTTTGTCCATGAGTGTAGTTTAAATTTTGATTGTCACATTTGTGGGCCACACATAGCACTACCAAGTGGACCACACCATACAACTGCCATGGTGGCAGACCTGGGGTTGATATAAAAAGGTAAAAAATAATTTATTCAACTGAGTGAGTGAGATCTGTTTGTACAGGGGGGGGGGGGGGTTACATGTCCACCACCTCCCAGTCATCTATAGGGGAGGACGGACCCTCAGGCAGCTGGACGGGGTCCGGGGCCAGCTGGAGGTGCTCGGACTGCAGGACCACCAGCTGGGTGTCCTGGGTCAGTCCCCACACCTGGGGTCCTCCAGCTGTACTCACAGTGGGTCATCAACAATGTTGGCTACTGTCCTACACATGGGTACACTGGCAACTGTATTGTGGTAATGATTCTTCTTCCTTATCTCCACTTAACAATCATACCAAGCCTGTAGAGCTTGTTGATGGTGTCTGTGACTGGGGATGAGCAGAGCTCATCAACAGAGATTTGACAACCATCATGACTGGGTGAAGTAGAATGTGCCTGCTTTCTCATTAAGACTGAGAGCATTACTCAGTAGCAGGTCACCGACTTAGCTACAAAATGAAATGTCCGCCTCTGACATGAGGAACAGACGCCATGTACAGCCGCTCCTAACATGGAATACATCCTGTATCCCTGGAGCCCTAAAGGGTACTATCAGCCGGGCCAGCTGAGCCCAGGTTTGTTAGCAATCTTGTTACTGCTCCCCCTCCTCCTTTTTCATCAGGCTTGGGACCGGCAAAGGCGGAGTTTTGTTAGAATGTAATATTGCCTCGTCCAATACAGGTCCTTAGTTGTCAACACAGAGTGGAGAGAACCATTTGGTGGGTTGGACCTGTGCTGGAATTAGGTGGGTTTTTTATTTCTTATCCCTAGTACAAGTGGTTCAGGCCATGATAATCATGGTGGGTAGAAGAAGGCAACTGCTTGGAATTAGGTGTAATTGACATATGTATAAATATATTTAAACTGCCACCTTGAACATTCCAGGTTTGAGAGACAGACCAGAGAGTCCAGGTTTGAGAGACAGACCAGAGAGTCCAGGTTTGAGAGACAGACCAGAGAGTCCAGGTTTGAGAGACAGACCAGAGAGTCCAGGTTTGAGAGACAGACCAGAGAGTCCAGGTTTGAGAGACAGACCAGAGAGTCCAGGTTTGAGAGACAGACCAGAGAGTCCAGGTTTAAGAGACAGACCAGAGAGTCCAGGTTTGAGAGACAGACCAGAGAGTCCAGGTTTGAGAGACAGACCAGAGAGTCCAGGTTTGAGAGACAGACCAGAGAGTCCAGGTTTAAGAGACAGACCAGAGAGTCCAGGTTTGAGAGACAGACCAGAGAGTCCAGGTTTGAGAGACAGACCAGAGAGTCCAGGTTTGAGAGACAGACCAGAGAGTCCAGGTTTGAGAGACAGACCAGAGAGTCCAGGTTTGAGAGACAGACCAGAGAGTCCAGGTTTGAGAGACAGACCAGAGAGTCCAGGTTTGAGAGACAGACCAGAGAGTCCAGGTTTGAGAGACAGACCAGAGAGTCCAGGTTTAAGAGACAGACCAGAGAGTCCAGGTTTGAGAGACAGACCAGAGAGTCCAGGTTTGAGAGACAGACCAGAGAGTCCAGGTTTGAGAGACAGAGCAGAGAGTCCAGGTTTGAGAGACAGAGCAGAGAGTCCAGGTTTGAGAGACAGAGCAGAGAGTCCAGGTTTGAGAGACAGACCAGAGAGTCCAGGTTTGAGAGACAGACCAGAGAGTCCAGGTTAGAGAGACAGACCAGAGAGTCCAGGTTTAGAGAGACAGACCAGAGAGTCCAGGTTTGAGAGACAGACCAGAGAGTCCAGGTTTGAGAGACAGACCAGAGAGTCCAGGTTTGAGAGACAGACCAGAGAGTCAGGTTTGAGAGACAGACCAGAGAGTCCAGGTTTGAGAGACAGACCAGAGAGTCCAGGTTTGAGAGACAGACCAGAGAGTCCAGGTTTGAGAGACAGACCAGAGAGTCCAGGTTTGAGAGGACAGACCAGAGAGTCCAGGTTTGAGAGACAGACCAGAGAGTCCAGGTTTAAGAGACAGACCAGAGAGTCCAGGTTTGAGAGACAGACCAGAGAGTCCAGGTTTGAGAGACAGACCAGAGAGTCCAGGTTTGAGAGACAGACCAGAGAGTCCAGGTTTGAGAGACAGACCAGAGAGTCCAGGTTTGAGAGACAGACCAGAGAGTCCAGGTTTGAGAGACAGACCAGAGAGTCCAGGTTTGAGAGACAGACCAGAGAGTCCAGGTTTGAGAGACAGACCAGAGAGTCCAGGTTTGAGAGACAGACCAGAGAGTCCAGGTTTGAGAGACAGACCAGAGAGTCCAGGTTTGAGAGACAGACCAGAGAGTCCAGGTTTAAGAGACAGACCAGAGAGTCCAGGTTTGAGAGACAGACCAGAGAGTCCAGGTTTGAGAGACAGACCAGAGAGTCCAGGTTTGAGAGACAGACCAGAGAGTCCAGGTTTGAGAGACAGACCAGAGAGTCCAGGTTTGAGAGACAGACCAGAGAGTCCAGGTTTGAGAGACAGACCAGAGAGTCCAGGTTTGAGAGACAGACCAGAGAGTCCAGGTTTGAGAGACAGACCAGAGAGTCCAGGTTTGAGAGACAGACCAGAGAGTCCAGGTTTGAGAGACAGACCAGAGAGTCCAGGTTTGAGAGACAGACCAGAGAGTCCAGGTTTGAGAGACAGACCAGAGAGTCCAGGTTTGAGAGACAGACCAGAGAGTCCAGGTTTGAGAGACAGACCAGAGAGTCCAGGTTTGAGAGACAGACCAGAGAGTCCAGGTTTAAGAGACAGACCAGAGAGTCCAGGTTTGAGAGACAGACCAGAGAGTCCAGGTTTGAGAGACAGACCAGAGAGTCCAGGTTTGAGAGACAGACCAGAGAGTCCAGGTTGAGAGACAGACCAGAGAGTCCAGGTTTGAGAGACAGACCAGAGAGTCCAGGTTTGAGAGACAGACCAGAGAGTCCAGGTTTAAGAGACAGACCAGAGAGTCCAGGTTTGAGAGACAGACCAGAGAGTCCAGGTTTGAGAGACAGACCAGAGAGTCCAGGTTTGAGAGACAGACCAGAGAGTCCAGGTTTGAGAGACAGACCAGAGAGTCCAGGTTTGAGAGACAGACCAGAGAGTCCAGGTTTGAGAGACAGACCAGAGAGTCCAGGTTTGAGAGACAGACCAGAGAGTCCAGGTTTGAGAGACAGACCAGAGAGTCCAGGTTTAAGAGACAGACCAGAGAGTCCAGGTTTGAGAGACAGACCAGAGAGTCCAGGTTTGAGAGACAGACCAGAGAGTCCAGGTTTGAGAGACAGACCAGAGAGTCCAGGTTTAAGAGACAGACCAGAGAGTCCAGGTTTGAGAGACAGACCAGAGAGTCCAGGTTTGAGAGACAGACCAGAGAGTCCAGGTTTGAGAGACAGAGCAGAGAGTCCAGGTTTAAGAGACAGACCAGAGAGTCCAGGTTTGAGAGACAGAGCAGAGAGTCCAGGTTTGAGAGACAGACCAGAGAGTCCAGGTTTAAGAGACAGACCAGAGAGTCCAGGTTTAAGAGACAGACCAGAGAGTCCAGGTTTGAGAGACAGACCAGAGAGTCCAGGTTTGAGAGACAGACCAGAGAGTCCAGGTTTGAGAGACAGACCAGAGAGTCCAGGTGTAAGAGACAGACCAGAGAGTCCAGGTTTGAGAGACAGAGCAGAGAGTCCAGGTTTGAGAGACAGACCAGAGAGTCCAGGTTTAAGAGACAGACCAGAGAGTCCAGGTTTGAGAGACAGACCAGAGAGTCCAGGTTTGAGAGACAGACCAGAGAGTCCAGGTTTGAGAGACAGACCAGAGAGTCCAGGTTTGAGAGACAGACCAGAGAGTCCAGGTTTGAGAGACAGACCAGAGAGTCCAGGTTTGAGAGACAGACCAGAGAGTCCAGTTTGAGAGACAGACCAGAGAGTCCAGGTTTGAGAGACAGACCAGAGAGTCCAGGTTTGAGAGACAGACCAGAGAGTCCAGGTTTGAGAGACAGACCAGAGAGTCCAGGTTTGAGAGACAGACCAGAGAGTCCAGGTTTGAGAGACAGACCAGAGAGTCCAGGTTTGAGAGACAGAGCCAGAGAGTCCAGGTTTGAGAGACAGACCAGAGAGTCCAGGTTTGAGAGACAGACCAGAGAGTCCAGTTTGAGAGACAGACCAGAGAGTCCAGGTTTGAGAGACAGACCAGAGAGTCCAGGTTTGAGAGACAGACCAGAGAGTCCAGGTTTGAGAGACAGACCAGAGAGTCCAGGTTTGAGAGACAGACCAGAGAGTCCAGGTTTGAGAGACAGACCAGAGAGTCCAGGTTTGAGAGACAGACCAGAGAGTCCAGGTTTGAGAGACAGACCAGAGAGTCCAGGTTTGAGAGACAGACCAGAGAGTCCAGGTTTGAGAGACAGACCAGAGAGTCCAGGTTGAGAGACAGACCAGAGAGTCCAGGTTTGAGAGACAGACCAGAGAGTCCAGGTTTGAGAGGACAGACCAGAGAGTCCAGGTTTGAGAGACAGACCAGAGAGTCCAGGTTTGAGAGACAGACCAGAGAGTCCAGGTTTGAGAGACAGACCAGAGAGTCCAGGTTTGAGAGACAGACCAGAGAGTCCAGGTTTGAGAGACAGACCAGAGAGTCCAGGTTTGAGAGACAGACCAGAGAGTCCAGGTTTGAGAGACAGACCAGAGAGTCCAGGTTTGAGAGACAGACCAGAGAGTCCAGGTTTGAGAGACAGACCAGAGAGTCCAGGTTTGAGAGACAGACCAGAGAGTCCAGGTTTGAGAGACAGACCAGAGAGTCCAGGTTTGAGAGACAGAGCAGAGAGTCCAGGTTTGAGAGACAGACCAGAGAGTCCAGGTTTAAGAGACAGACCAGAGAGTCCAGGTTTGAGAGACAGACCAGAGAGTCCAGTTTGAGAGACAGACCAGAGAGTCCAGGTTTGAGAGACAGACCAGAGAGTCCAGGTTTGAGAGACAGACCAGAGAGTCCAGGTTTGAGAGACAGACCAGAGAGTCCAGGTTTGAGAGACAGACCAGAGAGTCCAGGTTTGAGAGACAGACCAGAGAGTCCAGGTTTGAGAGACAGACCAGAGAGTCCAGGTTTGAGAGACAGACCAGAGAGTCCAGTTTGAGAGACAGACCAGAGAGTCCAGGTTTGAGAGACAGACCAGAGAGTCCAGGTTTGAGAGACAGACCAGAGAGTCCAGGTTTGAGAGACAGACCAGAGAGTCCAGTTTGAGAGACAGACCAGAGAGTCCAGTTTGAGAGACAGACCAGAGAGTCCAGGTTTGAGAGACAGACCAGAGAGTCCAGGTTTGAGAGACAGACCAGAGAGTCCAGGTTTGAGAGACAGACCAGAGAGTCCAGGTTTGAGAGACAGACCAGAGAGTCCAGGTTTGAGAGACAGACCAGAGAGTCCAGGTTTGAGAGACAGACCAGAGAGTCCAGGTTTGAGAGACAGAGCAGAGAGTCCAGGTTTGAGAGACAGACCAGAGAGTCCAGTTTGAGAGACAGACCAGAGAGTCCAGGTTTGAGAGACAGACCAGAGAGTCCAGGTTTGAGAGACAGACCAGAGAGTCCAGGTTTGAGAGACAGACCAGAGAGTCCAGGTTTGAGAGACAGACCAGAGAGTCCAGGTTTAAGACAGACCAGAGAGTCCAGGTTTGAGAGACAGACCAGAGTCCAGGTTTGAGAGACAGACCAGAGAGTCCAGGTTTGAGAGACAGACCAGAGAGTCCAGGTTTGAGAGACAGACCAGAGAGTCCAGGTTTAAGAGACAGACCAGAGAGTCCAGGTTTGAGAGACAGACCAAGAGTCCAGGTTTGAGAGACAGACCAGAGAGTCCAGGTTTAAGAGACAGACCAGAGAGTCCAGGTTTGAGAGACAGAGCAGAGAGTCCAGGTTTGAGAGACAGACCAGAGAGTCCAGGTTTGAGAGACAGACCAGAGAGTCCAGGTTTGAGAGACAGACCAGAGAGTCCAGGTTTGAGAGACAAGCAGAGAGTCCAGGTTTGAGAGACAGACCAGAGAGTCCAGGTTTAAGAGACAGACCAGAGAGTCCAGGTTTGAGAGACAGACCAGAGAGTCCAGTTTGAGAGACAGACCAGAGAGTCCAGGTTTGAGAGACAGACCAGAGAGTCCAGGTTTGAGAGACAGACCAGAGAGTCCAGGTTTGAGAGACAGACCAGAGAGTCCAGTTTGAGAGACAGACCAGAGAGTCCAGGTTTGAGAGACAGACCAGAGAGTCCAGGTTTGAGAGACAGACCAGAGAGTCCAGGTTTGAGAGACAGACCAGAGAGTCCAGTTTGAGAGACAGACCAGAGAGTCCAGGTTTGAGAGACAGACCAGAGAGTCCAGGTTTGAGAGACAGACCAGAGAGTCCAGGTTTGAGAGACAGACCAGAGAGTCCAGGTTTGAGAGACAGACCAGAGAGTCCAGGTTTAAGAGACAGACCAGAGAGTCCAGGTTTGAGAGACAGAGCAGAGAGTCCAGGTTTGAGAGACAGACCAGAGAGTACAGGTTTGAGAGACAGACCAGAGAGTCCAGGTTTGAGAGACAGACCAGAGAGTCCAGGTTTGAGAGACAGACCAGAGAGTCCAGGTTTGAGAGACAGACCAGAGAGTCCAGGTTTGAGAGACAGACCAGAGAGTCCAGGTTTGAGAGACAGACCAGAGAGTCCAGGTTTGAGAGACAGACCAGAGAGTCCAGGTTTAAGAGACAGACCAGAGAGTCCAGGTTTGAGAGACAGACCAGAGAGTCCAGGTTTGAGAGACAGACCAGAGAGTCCAGGTTTGAGAGACAGACCAGAGAGTCCAGGTTTGAGAGACAGAGCAGAGAGTCCAGTTTGAGAGACAGACCAGAGAGTCCAGGTTTGAGAGACAGACCAGAGAGTCCAGTTTGAGAGACAGACCAGAGAGTCCAGGTTTGAGAGACAGAGCAGAGAGTCCAGGTTTGAGAGACAGACCAGAGAGTCCAGGTTTTGAGAGACAGAGCAGAGAGTCCAGTTTGAGAGACAGACCAGAGAGTCCAGGTTTGAGAGACAGACCAGAGAGTCCAGGTTTGAGAGACAGACCAGAGAGTCCAGGTTTGAGAGACAGACCAGAGAGTCCAGGTTTGAGAGACAGACCAGAGAGTCCAGGTTTGAGAGACAGACCAGAGAGTCCAGGTTTGAGAGACAGACCAGAGAGTCCAGGTTTGAGAGACAGACCAGAGAGTCCAGGTTTGAGAGACAGACCAGAGAGTCCAGGTTTGAGAGACAGACCAGAGAGTCCAGGTTTAAGAGACAGACCAGAGAGTACAGGTTTGAGAGACAGACCAGAGAGTCCAGTTTGAGAGACAGACCAGAGAGTCCAGGTTTGAGAGACAGACCAGAGAGTCCAGGTTTAAGAGACAGACCAGAGAGTCCAGGTTTGAGAGACAGACCAGAGAGTCCAGGTTTAAGAGACAGACCAGAGAGTCCAGGTTTGAGAGACAGACCAGAGAGTCCAGGTTTGAGAGACAGACCAGAGAGTCCAGGTTTGAGAGACAGACCAGAGAGTCCAGGTTTGAGAGACAGACCAGAGAGTCCAGGTTTGAGAGACAGACCAGAGAGTCCAGGTTTGAGAGACAGACCAGAGAGTCCAGGTTTGAGAGACAGACCAGAGAGTCCAGGTTTAAGAGACAGACCAGAGAGTCCAGGTTTGAGAGACAGACCAGAGAGTCCAGGTTTGAGAGACAGAGCAGAGAGTCCAGTTGAGAGACAGACCAGAGAGTCCAGGTTTGAGAGACAGAGCAGAGAGTCCAGGTTTGAGAGACAGACCAGAGAGTCCAGGTTTGAGAGACAGACCAGAGAGTCCAGGTTTGAGAGACAGACCAGAGAGTCCAGGTTTGAGAGACAGACCAGAGAGTCCAGGTTTGAGAGACAGACCAGAGAGTCCAGTTGCGAGACAGACCAGAGAGTCCAGGTTTGAGAGACAGACCAGAGAGTCCAGGTTTGAGAGACAGACCAGAGAGTCCAGGTTTAAGAGACAGACCAGAGAGTCCAGGTTTGAGAGACAGACCAGAGAGTCCAGGTTTGAGAGACAGACCAGAGAGTCCAGGTTTGAGAGACAGACCAGAGAGTCCAGGTTTGAGAGACAGAGCAGAGAGTCCAGGTTTAAGAGACAGACCAGAGAGTCCAGGTTTGAGAGACAGACCAGAGAGTCCAGGTTTGAGAGACAGACCAGAGAGTCCAGGTTTGAGAGACAGACCAGAGAGTCCAGGTTTGAGAGACAGACCAGAGAGTCCAGGTTTGAGAGACAGACCAGAGAGTCCAGGTTTGAGAGACAGACCAGAGAGTCCAGGTTTGAGAGACAGAGCAGAGAGTCCAGGTTTGAGAGACAGACCAGAGAGTCCAGGTTTGAGAGACAGACCAGAGAGTCCAGGTTTGAGAGACAGACCAGAGAGTCCAGGTTTGAGAGACAGACCAGAGAGTCCAGGTTTGAGAGACAGACCAGAGAGTCCAGGTTTGAGAGACAGAGCAGAGAGTCCAGGTTTGAGAGACAGACCAGAGAGTCCAGGTTTGAGAGACAGACCAGAGAGTCCAGGTTGAGAGACAGACCAGAGAGTCCAGGTTTAAGAGACAGACCAGAGAGTCCAGGTTTAAGAGACAGACCAGAGAGTCCAGGTTGAGAGACAGACCAGAGAGTCCAGGTTTGAGAGACAGACCAGAGAGTCCAGGTTTGAGAGACAGACCAGAGAGTCCAGGTTTGAGAGACAGACCAGAGAGTACAGGTTTGAGAGACAGACCAGAGTCCAGGTTTGAGAGACAGACCAGAGATCCAGGTTTGAGAGACAGACCAGAGAGTCCAGGTTTGAGAGACAGACCAGAGAGTCCAGGTTTGAGAGACAGACCAGAGTCCAGGTTTGAGAGACAGACCAGAGAGTCCAGGTTTGAGAGACAGACCAGAGAGTCCAGGTTTAAGAGACAGACCAGAGAGTCCAGGTTTAAGAGACAGACCAGAAGTCCAGGTTTGAGACAGACCCAAGAAGTCCAGGTTTGAGAG
>CP092874.1:12221352-12417279 GCA_030710605.1 Cordylochernes scorpioides
GTCCAGGTGAGAGACAGAGCAGAGAGTCCAAGGGAGACAGACCAGAGAGTCCAGGTTTGAGAGACAGACCAAGAGTCCAGGTTTGAGAGACAGACCAGAGAGTCCAGGTTTGAGAGACAGACAGAGAGTCCAGGTTTGAGAGACAGACCAGAGAGTCCAGGTTTGAGAGACAGACCAGAGAGTCCAGGTTTGAGAGACAGACCAGAGAGTCCAGTTTGAGAGACAGACCAGAGAGTCCAGGTTTGAGAGACAGACCAGAGAGTCCAGGTTTGAGAGACAGACCAGAGAGTCAGTTTGAGAGACAGACCAGAGAGTCCAGGTTTGAGAGACAGACCAGAGAGTCAGGTTTAGAGACAGACCAGAGAGTCCAGGTTTGAGAGACAGACCAGAGAGTCCAGGTTTGAGAGACAGACCAGAGAGTCCAGGTTTGAGAGACAGACCAGAGAGTCCAGGTTTGAGAGACAGACCAGAGAGTCCAGGTTTGAGAGACAGACCAGAGAGTCCAGGTTTGAGAGACAGACCAGAGAGTCCAGTTTGAGAGACAGACAGAGAGTCCAGTTTGAGAGACAGACCAGAGAGTCCAGGTTTGAGAGACAGACCAGAGAGTCCAGGTTTGAGAGACAGACCAGAGTCCAGTTTGAGAGACACACAGACCAGAGAGTCCAGGTTTGAGAGACAGACCAGAGAGTCCATGTTTGAGAGACACACAGACAGAGAGTCCAGGTTTGGAGACAGACCAGAGAGTCCAGGTTTGAGAGACAGACAGAGAGTCCAGGTTTGAGAGACAGACCAGAGAGTCCAGGTTTGAGAGACAGACCAGAGAGTCCATTTGAGAGACAGACCAGAGTCCAGGTTTGAGAGACAGAGCAGAGAGTCCAGGTTTGAGAGACAGACCAGAGAGTCCAGGTTTGAGAGACAGACAGAGAGTCCAGGTTTGGAGAACGACCAGAGAGTCCAGGTTTGAGAGACAGAGCCAGAGAGTCCAGGTTTGAGAGACAGACCAGAGAGTCCAGGTTTGAGACAGACCAAGAGTCCAGTTTGAGAGACAGACCAGAGAGTCCAGGTTTGAGAGACAGACCAGAGAGTCCAGGTTTGAGAGACAGACCAGAGAGTCCAGGTTGAGAGACAGAACCAGAGAGTCAGGTATGACGAGACACACTGACCAGAGAGTACCAGGTTTTGAGAGACAGACCAGAAGACTGTCCATGGTTTGAGAGACCAGACCAGAGAGTCCAGTTTGTAAGAGACAGACCAGAGACGTCAGGGTATTGAGAGGACAGGACAGAGAAGTCCAGGTTTGAAGAGACAAGACCAGAGAGTCCAGGTTTGAGAGACAGACCAGAGAGTCCAGTTTGACGAGACCAGACCAGAGAGAGTCCAGGTTTGAGCGACAGAGCAGAGAGTCCAGGTTTGACGAGACAGACCAAGCAGAAGTCCCATGGTCTGAAGAGACCAGACCAGAGAGTCCAGGGTTTAGAGACAGACCAGAGAGTCCAGGTTTGAGGAGACAGACCAGAGAGTCCAGGTTTAAGAGACAGACCAGAGAGTCCAGGTTTGAGAGACAGGACCAGAGAGTCCAGGTTTGAGAGACAGACCAGAGAGTCCAGGTTGAAGAGACAGACCAGAGAGTCCAGGTTTGAGAGACAGGACCAGAGAGTCCAGGTTTGAGAGACAGACCAGAGAGTCAGGTTTGAGAGACAGACCAGAGAGTCCAGGTTTGAGAGACAGACCAGAGAGTCCAGGTTTGAGAGACAGACCAGAGAGTCCAGGTTTGAGAGACAGACCAGAGAGTCCAGGTTTGAGAGACAGACCAGAGAGTCCAGGTTTGAGAGACAGACCAGAGAGTCCAGGTTTGAGAGGACAGACCAGAGAGTCCAGGTTTGTGAGACAGACCAGAGAGTCCAGGTTTGAGAGACAGACCAGAGAGTCCAGGTTTGAGAGACAGACCAGAAGTCCAGGTTTGAGAGACAGACCAGAGAGTCCCAGGTTTGAGAGACAGACCAGAGAGTCCAGGTTTGAGAGACAGACCAGAGAGTCCAGGTTTGAGAGACAGACCAGAGAGGTCCAGGTTTGAGAGACAGACCAGAGAGTCCAGGTTTGAGAGACAGACCAGAGAGAGTCCAGGTTTGAGAGACAGACCAGAGAGTCCAGGTTTGAGAGACAGACCAGAGAGTCCAGGTTTGAGAGACAGACCAGAGAGTCCAGGTTTGAGAGACAGACCAGAGAGTCCAGGTTTGAGAGACAGACCAGAGAGTCCAGGTTTGAGAGACAGACCAGAGAGTCCAGGTTTGAGAGACAGACCAGAGAGTCCAGGTTTGAGAGACAGACCAGAGAGGTCCAGGTTTGAGAGACAGACCAGAGAGTCCAGGTTTGAGAGACAGACCAGAGAGTCCAGGTTTGAGAGACAGACCAGAGAGTCCAGGTTTGAGAGACAGACCAGAGAGTCCAGGTTTGAGAGACAGACCAGAGAGTCCAGGTTTGAGAGACAGACCAGAGAGTCCAGGTTTGAGAGACAGACCAGAGAGTCCAGGTTTGAGAGACAGACCAGAGAGTCCTGGTTTGAGAGACAGTACCAGAGAGTCAGGTTTGAGAGGCAGACCAGAGAGTCCAGGTTTATGAGAGCAGTACCAGAGATTCCCAGGTTTGAGATGTACGACCATAGAGTCCAGGTTGGAGAGACAGACCAGAGAGGTCCAGGTTTGAGATACTAGAGCCAGATTCCAGGTTTGAGAGACAGACCAGAGAGTCCAGTTTGAGAGACAGACCAGAGAGTCCAGGTTTGAGAAGCCGACAGAGAGTCCAGGTTTGAGAGGAGACAGACCAGAGATTCCAGGTTTGAGAGACAGACCAGAGAGTCCAGGTTTTAGAGGACAGTCCAGAGAGTCCAGTTTGAGAGACAGACCAGAGAGTCCAGGTTTGAGAGACAGACCAGAGAGTCCAGGTTTGAGAGGACAGACCAGAGAGTCCAGGTTTGAGAGACAGACCAGAGAGTCCAGGTTTAAGAGACAGACCAGAGAGTCCAGGTTTGTGAGACAGACCAGAGAGTCCAGGTTTGAGAGACCGACCAGAGAGTCCAGGTTTGAGAGACAGACCAGAGAGTCCAGGTTTGAGAGACAGAGCAGAGAGTCCAGGTTTGAGAGACAGACCAGAGAGTCCAGGTTTGAGAGACAGACCAGAGAGTCCAGGTTTGAGAGACAGACCAGAGAGTCCAGGTTTGAGAGACACACAGACCAGAGAGTCCAGGTTTGAGAGACAGACCAGAGAGTCCAGGTTTGAGAGACAGACCAGAGAGTCCAGGTTTGAGAGACAGACCAGAGAGTCCAGGTTTGAGAGACAGACCAGAGAGTCCAGGTTGAGAGACAGACCAGAGAGTCCAGGTTTGAGAGACAGACCAGAGAGTCCAGGTTTGAGAGACAGACCAGAGAGTCCAGGTTTGAGAGACAGAGCAGAGAGTCCAGGTTTGAGAGACAGACCAGAGAGTCCAGGTTTGAGAGACAGACCAGAGAGTCCAGGTTTGAGAGACAGACCAGAGAGTCCAGGTTTGAGAGACAGACCAGAGAGTCCAGGTTTGAGAGACAGACCAGAGAGTCCAGGTTTGAGAGACAGACCAGAGAGTCCAGGTTTGAGAGACAGACCAGAGAGTCCAGGTTGAGAGACAGACCAGAGAGTCCAGGTTTGAGAGACAGACAGAGAGTCCAGGTTTGAGAGACAGACCAGAGAGTCCAGGTTTGAGAGACAGACAGAGAGTCCAGGTTTGAGAGACAGACCAGAGAGTCCAGGTTTGAGAGACACAGACCAAGAGTCCAGGTTTGAGAGACAGACCAAGAGTCCAGGTTTGAGAGACAGACCAGAGAGTCCAGGTTTGAGAGACAGACCAGAGAGTCCAGGTTTGAGAGACAGACCAGAGAGTCCAGGTTGAGAGACAGACCAGAGAGTCCAGGTTTGAGAGACAGAGCAGAGAGTCCAGGTTTGAGAGACAGACCAGAGAGTCCAGGTTTGAGAGACAGACCAGAGAGTCCAGGTTTGAGAGACAGACCAGAGAGTCCAGGTTTGAGAGACAGAGCAGAGAGTCCAGGTTGAGAGACAGAGCCAGAGAGTCCAGGTTTGAGAGACAGTCCTGAGAGTCCGAGTTTGAGAGACAGACCAGAGAGTCCAGGTTTGAGAGACAGACCAGAGAGTCCAGGTTTGAGAGACAGACCAGAGAGTCCAGGTTTGAGAGACAGACCAGAGAGGTCCAGGTTTGAGAGACAGACCAGAGAGTCCAGTTTGAGAGACAGACAGAGAGTCCCAGGTTTGAGAGACAGACCAGAGAGTCCAGGTTTGAGAGACAGACCAGAGAGTCCAGTTTGAGAGACAGACCAGAGAGTCCAGGTTGAGAGACAGACCAGAGAGTCCAGGTTTGAGAGACAGACCAGAGAGTCCAGGTTTTGAGAGACAGACCAGAGAGTCCAGGTTTGAGAGACAGACCAGAGAGTCCAGGTTTGAGAGACAGACCAGAGAGTCCAGGTTTGAGAGACAGACCAGAGAGTCCAGGTTTGAGAGACAGACCAGAGAGTCCAGGTTTGAGAGACAGACCAGAGAGTCCAGGTTTGAGAGACAGACCAGAGAGTCCAGGTTTGAGAGACAGACCAGAGAGTACAGGTTTGAGAGACAGACCAGAGAGTCCAGGTTTGAGAGACAGACCAAGAGTCCAGGTTTGAGAGACAGACAGAGAGTAAGGTTTGAGAGACAGACCAGAGAGTCCAGGTTTGAGAGACAGACCAGAGAGTCCAGGTTTGAGAGACAGACCAGAGAGTCCAGGTTTGAGAGACAGACCAGAGTCCAGGTTTGAGAGACAGAGCAGAGAGTCCAGGTTTGAGAGACAGAGCAGAGAGTCCAGGTTGGAGACAGACCAGAGAGTCCAGGTTTGAGAGACAGACCAGAGAGTCCAGGTTTGAGAGACAGACCAGAGAGTCCAGGTTTGAGAGACAGACCAGAGAGTCCAGGTTTGAGAGACAGACCAGAGAGTCCAGGTTTGAGAGACAGAGCAGAGAGTCCAGGTTTGAGAGACAGACCAGAGAGTCCAGGTTTGAGAGACAGAGCAGAGAGTCCAGGTTTGAGAGACAGACCAGAGAGTCCAGGTTTGAGAGACAGAGCAGAGAGTCCAGTTGAGAGACAGCCAGAGAGTCCAGGTTTGAGAGACAGAGCAGAGAGTCCAGGTTTGAGAGACAGACCAGAGAGTCCAGGTTTGAGAGACAGACCAGAGAGTCCAGGTTTGAGAGACAGACCAGAGAGTCCAGGTTTGAGAGACAGACCAGAGAGTCCAGGTTTGAGAGACAGACCAGAGAGTCCAGTTTGAGAGACAGACCAGAGAGTCCAGGTTTGAGAGACAGAGCAGAGAGTCCAGTTTGAGAGACAGACCAGAGAGTCCAGGTTTGAGAGACAGACCAGAGAGTCCAGGTTTGAGAGACAGACCAGAGAGTCCAGGTTGAGAGACAGACAGAGAGTCCAGTTTGAGAGACAGAGCAGAGAGTCCAGGTTTGAGAGACAGAGCAGAGAGTCCAGGTTTGAGAGACAGACCAGAGAGTCCAGGTTTGAGAGACAGACCAGAGAGTCCAGGTTTGAGAGAAAGACAGAGAGTCCAGGTTTGAGAGACGAGCCAGAGAGTCCAGGTTTGAGAGACAGACCAGAGAGTCCAAAAGGTCCTTTGAGAGACAGACCAGAGAGTCCAGGTTGAGAGGACAGACCAGAGAGTCCAGGTTTGAGAGACAGACAGAGAGTCAGGTTTGAGAGACAGACCAGAGAGTCAGGTTTGAGAGACAGACCAGAGAGTCCAGGTTTGAGAGACAGACAGAGAGTCCAGGTTTGAGAGACAGACCAGAGAGTCCAGGTTTGAGAGACAGACCAGAGAGTCCAGGTTTGAGAGACAGACCAGAGAGTCACAGGTTTGAGAGACAGAGCCAGAGAGTCCCAGGTTTGAGAGACAGACCAGGAGAGTCCAGGTTTGAGAGACAGACCAGAGAGTCCAGGTTTGAGAGACAGACCAGAGAGTCCAGGTTTGAGAGACAGACCAGAGAGTCCAGGTTTGAGAGACAGACCAGAGAGTCCAGGTTTGAGAGACAGACCAGAGAGTCCAGGTTTGAGAGACAGACCAGAGAGTCCAGCGTTTGAGAGACAGACCAGAGAGTCCAGGTTTGAGAGGACAGACCAGAGAGTCCAGGTTTTGAGAGACAGACCAGAGAGTCCAGGTTTGAGAGACAGACCAGAGAGTCCAGTTTGAGAGACAGACCAGAGTCCAGGTTGAGAGACAGACCAGAGAGTCCAGGTTTGAGAGACAGACCAGAGAGTCCAGGTTTTGAGAGACAGAGCAGAGAGTCCAGGTTTGAGAGACAGCCAGAGGTCCAGGTTTGAGACAGACAGAGAGTCCAGGTTTGAGAGACAGAGCAGAGAGTCCAGTGTAAGAGACAGACCAGAGAGTCCAGGTTTGAGAGACAGACCAGAGAGTCCAGGTTTGAGAGACAGACCAGAGAGTCCAGGTTTGAGAGACAGACCAGAGAGTCCAGGTTTGAGAGACAGACCAGAGAGTCCAGGTTTGAGAGACACACAGACCAGAGAGTCCAGGTTTGAGAGACAGACCAGAGAGTCCAGGTTTAAGAGACAGACCAGAGAGTCCAGGTTTGAGAGACAGAGCAGAGAGTCCAGGTTTGAGAGACAGACCAGAGAGTCCAGGTTTGAGAGACAGACCAGAGAGTCCAGGTTTGAGAGACAGACCAGAGAGTCCAGGTTAAGAGACAGACCAGAGAGTCCAGGTTTGAGAGACAGAGCAGAGAGTCCAGGTTTGAGAGACAGAGCAGAGAGTCCAGGTTTGAGAGACAGACCAGAGAGTCCAGGTTTGAGAGACAGACCAGAGAGTCCAGGTTTGAGAGACAGACCAGAGAGTCCAGGTTTGAGAGACAGACCAGAGAGTCCAGGTTTGAGAGACAGACCAGAGAGTCCAGGTTTAGAGACAGAGCAGAGAGTCCAGGTTTGAGAGACAGACCAGAGATCCAGGTTTGAGAGACAGAGCAGAGAGTCCAGGTTTGAGAGACAGACCAGAGAGTCCAGGTTTGAGAGACAGACCAGAGAGTCCAGGTTTGAGAGACAGACCAGAGAGTCAGGTTTGAGAGACAGACCAGAGAGTCCAGGTTTGAGAGACAGACCAGAGAGTCCAGGTTGAGAGACAGACCAGAGAGTCCAGGTTTGAGAGACAGACCAGAGAGTCCAGGTTTGAGAGACAGACCAGAGAGTCCAGGTTTGAGAGACAGACCAGAGAGTCCAGGTTTGAGAGACAGAGCAGAGAGTCCAGGTTTGAGAGACAGACCAGAGAGTCCAGGTTTGAGAGACAGAGCAGAGAGTCCAGGTTTGAGAGACAGACCAGAGAGTCCAGGTTTGAGAGACAGAGCAGAGAGTCCAGGTGTAAGAGACAGACCAGAGAGTCCAGGTTTGAGAGACAGACCAGAGAGTCCAGGTTTGAGAGACAGAGCAGAGAGTCCAGGTTGAGAGACAGACCAGAGAGTCCAGGTTTGAGAGACAGAGCAGAGAGTCCAGGTTTGAGAGACAGACCAGAGAGTCCAGGTTTGAGAGACAGACCAGAGAGTCCACAGGTTGAGAGACAGACCAGAGAGTCCAGGTTTGAGAGACAGACCAGAGAGTCCAGGTTTGAGAGACAGAGCAGAGAGTCCAGGTTTGAGAGACAGAGCAGAGAGTCCAGGTTTGAGAGACAGAGCAGAGAGTCCAGGTTTGAGAGACAGACCAGAGAGTCCAGGTTTGAGAGACAGACCAGAGAGTCCAGGTTTGAGAGACAGACCAGAGAGTCCAGGTTTGAGAGACAGACCAGAGAGTCCAGGTTTGAGAGACAGACCAGAGAGTCCAGGTTTGAGAGACAGACCAGAGAGTCCAGGTTTGAGAGACAGACCAGAGAGTCCAGGTTTGAGAGACAGAGCAGAGAGTCCAGGTTTAAGAGACAGACCAGAGAGTCCAGGTTTGAGAGACAGACCAGAGAGTCAGGTTGAGAGACAGACCAGAGAGTCCAGGTTTGAGAGACAGAGCAGAGAGTCCAGGTTTAAGAGACAGACCAGAGAGTCCAGGTTTAAGAGACAGAGCAGAGAGTCCAGGTTTGAGAGACAGAGCAGAGAGTCCAGGTTTAAGAGACAGACCAGAGAGTCCAGGTTTAAGAGACAGACCAGAGAGTCCAGGTTTAAGAGACAGAGCAGAGAGTCCAGGTTTGAGAGACGGACTGAGAGAAGTTACCAGAGAGGGTGTGGAGATGGGGGCAGGGCACAAGCTGCCAGTAGTCCCCCCACAGCGCCGTGCCGCAGCGTACAAAGGCTCCGTCAGGTCCGTACACCCACACCTGGTCCTGGCTGGCACTCAGCCGCGTACACCCGCTCAGTCCTGGGATCTTCACCCAGTCTGTGCCCAGGGGCATCTCTGCAGTGACTCCGGCCCCGCGCCCACACAGCTCCGTCCTGGTCCAGTGCCCACACCTGGTGCCACCTCCCCAGTCCCACCTGCCACCACACTGCTGCTGTGCTGTCGTCGTTGGATTATTGTATCTATGTTGGAAGGCTGATTGAGGCTGCTTTTGTTAAACATCACTTTCTACACTCTTGGACAAAACTTAAGGAAGTTAAAAGTCTTTGATGTTGTCACTCATCTATTTTTTAAAGAAAGAGGTTGTTCACACTTGGCTATCTGGTGTGTCTTCAATAAAGGTCACTGTAATATCTTTCAGAGTTATTGTCCCGATATACATGCTGAAACTTCCTTAAGTTTTGTCCATGAGTGTATATTGTTGCACCAGGTTGCGGCTTGGCAGACTCTTCAGCCTTGATTCTCTCCTGTGCTGGGTCTTGCATCTTACCAGAGCGTGTTTCAACCATCCTACAAATTTATATAAGGGAATAATGAGATAAGTCTACTTTAAGTAGCCTCCAGAATCATCTATTTATTTCCTCACATCAAAGAGAGCAGTGAAGTCACACGTGTACCTAAATACAAATGATGATAATCTAAATAATCTGTTTTAAATAAATATCATAGAATATAAGAATAAATATATATATAATTTAAATTTCAAATATATTAAAAATAATATAAGAAATACGCCATTAATCATGATGTAACACTTCCCCCTCTCCAGAGGTCGTCACGTCCTCGTGATTGACCTCATCAATTCTTTCAAAATAGGGTTTGATTCTTGAGACATGGACAATCAATGGGTCTTGGCCAGGATTATCTTTTGGTTCAATTAAGTAATTTACGTTGGACAGCTTCTTTAATATTCTATATGGGCCAAAATATTTTCTCAGTAGTTTCTCACACTTTCCTATTTTCCTAATTGGTGTCCAAACTGCAACTAATTCTCCTGGTTCGTAGCTGCGCGTCCATTACTACAAATTCGTGGGATAATTCAGTGTCATCAATTTTAAATCTAAAATAATGCTACCTACCATATCTAATTTTTTCCCATCGGGTCCTGAACACGTTTTAGTGAGACTATTTATTTCACGGCCAGCAAAAAGTGCTGTTCTTAGGTCGACCACTGAAAGATCGGCGCCTGTATCAATCAAAGCTTCGCATAACCCTATCTTGTCAACATTAATCTTAATTTTGTACCTAGGGTCCAACTTTCTAATTCCATTTATGGTCGACTTGCTTTGATTGAAGGAATCAGGCGCGACACTTAGTTTAAATCTTCCAACATGGAATATCTATTCCGTGTAGGAATATTCGTTTGTGTGTCATTACAAACATCCGCATAGAGGCGAGGCCGTGTATAATCTTTTCTTTCGTCCGTTTGAAGATTTTCTTGACTCTTGTCTTGGGAAACTGAGGGGTCCTCTTCTACGATCCTCACAAACTTGACCCTACAATAACGCGCAATGTGTCCTGGAATATTGCACTTAAAGCATATAGGTCTTCCGTCCTCTGTCCTGCTTTTGTTTGTAGCTGGACTCTTGTTGTAGACTTTATTTTGGTGGGTCTGTCTCTGCGTGAAACTTGAATTTGCATAGGCAGGTCGTCCAGCGGCAGAGACCTGGGGCGAGGGGTTGGCCTGGTATTGTCTGGGAGCAGGAACCTGGGGCTTGAAAGTGTTCTGGTGTGGTCTTCTGAACGACGGAGCGTTCTTCCATTGCTCTTGATGATGGGGACGAGGAGAGCATGGTACATTATGTAGAGCCTTTGACTTTTCTACACGTTCTTGATAATTATATTCAAACAAATCCATCTTTTTACACAATCTTAGGAGTTCGTTGGTATTCTTAGGAGGGTTTAAGTAGAGGGCAAAAGAGTATTCTTTCTTCAACCCTCCAATAACCCAATTTATTTTAGTCTCTTCTTCCATTTGGGGGTCGACCTTGTTGCACAGAACCAGGATATCCTCTGCAAACCTGATTGCAGGTTCATTCCACTGCTGCATTCTGTTTAGCCTCATCTTCATTTCTTCTTTGTTGGCGTCTGAGGCAAAATCCTCAATTAGGCGGCTCTTGAAATTTTCCCAGCTGGTGAAACTTATCTTGTGTAGATTCAGCCAGGTTTTGGCGCTACCAATCATATTCATGGCAGCATAACGAGAGATAATGTAGTCTGCCCAATGGTACAGGAAGCCAATTTCTTCAGGAGATTCAATCCATGGGCGAGGGTCTTCCGTTCCATCATACTTGGGGATGTCGATGTTGGGATTCAGGACAACTGGGTCGGAACTAGCATCTCTACCAATTGTTGCACCAGGTTGCGGCTTGGCAGACTCTTCAGCCTTGATTCTCTCCTGTGCTGGGTCTTGCATCTTACCAGAGCGTGTTTCAACCATCCTACAAATTTATATAAGGGAATAATGAGATAAGTCTACTTTAAGTAGCCTCCAGAATCATCTATTTATTTCCTCACATCAAAGAGAGCAGTGAAGTCACACGTGTACCTAAATACAAATGATGATAATCTAAATAATCTGTTTTAAATAAATATCATAGAATATAAAAATAAATAAATATATAATTTAAATTTCAAATATATTAAAAATAATATAAGAAATACGCCATTAATCATGATGTAACAATATACACTTGGTTATCTCGTGTGTCTTCAATGAAGGTCACTGTAATATCTTTCAGAGTTATTGTCCCGATATACATGCTGAAACTTCCTTAAGTTTTGTCCATGAGTGTATATACACTTGGTTATCTCGTGTGTCTTCAATAAAGGTCACTGTAATATCTTTCAGAGTTATTGTCCCGATATACATGCTGAAACTTCCTTAAGTTTTGTCCATGAGTGTATATACACTTGGTTATCTCGTGTGTCTTCAATAAAGATCACTGTAATATATTTCAGAGTTATTGTCCCGATATACATGCTGAAACTTCCTTAAGTTTTGTCCATGAGTGTATATACACTTGGTTATCTCGTGTGTCTTCAATAAAGATCACTGTAATATATTTCAGAGTTATTGTCCCGATATACATGCTGAAACTTCCTTAAGTTTTGTCCATGAGTGTATATACACTTGGTTATCTCGTGTGTCTTCAATAAAGATCACTGTAATATCTTTCAGAGTTATTGTCCCGATATACATGCTGAAACTTCCTTAAGTTTTGTCCATGAGTGTATACACACTTGGTTATCTCGTGTGTCTTCAATAAAGGTCACTGTAATATCTTTCAGAGTTATTGTCCCGATATACATGCTGAAACTTCCTTAAGTTTTGTCCATGAGTGTATACACACTTGGTTATCTCGTGTGTCTTCAATAAAGATCACTGTAATATCTTTCAGAGTTATTGTCCCGATATACATGCTGAAACTTCCTTAAGTTTTGTCCATGAGTGTATATACACTTGGTTATCTCGTGTGTCTTCAATAAAGATCACTGTAATATCTTTCAGAGTTATTGTCCCGATATACATGCTGAAACTTCCTTAAGTTTTGTCCATGAGTGTAGAATCCTTACTGAGACAAGTGAAATATTGGGAGGACCTCAGTGGAGAACTCCCAGCAACTAGAGACACTTTCACCTTCCATCCACCATGGTGCTGGGGATGAAGTCATACATACATAGACTTCAGGTCATCTCTATGATCAAAGGTAATATTTGGATGATCATAGATTAGATACACAAGGACCAAATCCAAACAGTCAACTCTCGATAATTTGAAAATTCTGCTCGGTCCCTTGAAAAATACTTGATAAGTTGAATAAAATCAATATTAATTGGTCTCCTCTGTAATTTGAAGTTAAAGGAATAGTATCTAGCCACAAATAAACATTTATGAATAACTTTACAAATGTTTGAAATAATAAATCACTAATTTTGTGATCAAATTCTTGTTTACTTGATTTTTTCCTCCCTCTTTCTCTTGGTTGTTTAAACTCCTATTATTTTGAACTCTTAATAAATTGAAAATTTTCTCTTGTCCCTTGAGTTTCAAATCATCGAGAGTGGACTGTACATAAATAGTGTGTGAAGTATTGGTAACATTGTTGTTACCATTATACAGTACTTTTGTCTGATGATGGTAACAATGCATTTACCAAAATGTACACACTGTATTAATATTTGTTACCTTATATAAGTGATCAGGAATGTTGCCACAGATAAATACAACAAGCAAGGGCAAATATATCAGGATGAAGGATACAATTTAATTAGATAAAATATTGCACTAAAATTATAGCAGTTGCCAAAATTACCATTTTTATTTATTGCCGACATTCCAGTAAGAGGACACCTCTACCTAAAGGACAGTTTAGCTCTGTAACTAGGTGTTGTTCTTTACACAGAGTTTGTTCTACCATCTTACAACTAGAACTGTAGTATAGGTGGGTCCTGTGTTATCCAATAGTGTAGACACTGTAGGTAGGTATGTAGTGCTAAGCCACCATGATTATCATAACTCCGCCTTTGCCAGTCCTAACCCCGGATGAAAAAGGAGGAGGGGGAGCAGTAACAAGCTCACTAACAACCTGAGCTCAGCTGGCCCGGCTGATAAAACCCTGTAAGATCTCCAGAGATACAGGATGAGTTTGTACTCCATGTTAGGAGCGAGCGGCTGCACATGGCGTCTGTTCCTCATGTCAGAGGCGGCCATTTCTTTTGGAGCTAAGTCGGCCTGTCACTGAGTAGTGCTCCCAGTCTTAATGACAAAGGCAGACGCATTCTACTTCACTCAGTCATGATGTTTGTCAAAACACATTAATTGACTGTATTGACTCATCCATTGATGAGCTCTACTCATCCTCGGCAGACACCATCAAAAGTCTCAAGCTTTACAAGCTTGATACCTTAATATGATTGAGTGGAGATAAGAAAGAAGATGATTATCATGGCCTGTACCACAGGTACTAAGGATAATAATATATACTAGACGAATGGCCCGGGCAACGCCCGGGTTTTACCCGAGTGCGTATATATTTTAAAAACGTTTTAATTCAAATACTATTCGTTACAATTATAAATTGGCGCCGTGGATGTCTCTCTTGTGAAACGTCCCGCCCCAAACTGTGTGTGTCTTGAAAATATAAAAATAAAAATGTGAATTTTCATAAAGATTTCATCATGTCGATTTTTTATTTTTTTTTTTTGCATTTCACCTACTAAATCGATAGAGATAATTACATTTGCAACATGAACTTAGGTATATTGACTAAATAGAAAACTGCATAGTAATAAAGATCATTTTTTAAAGGCACCATATCGGTTTTTTTTCAATAAAATCGAAACAAAAATTAACGATAAATAACGATAATTGCCTTAAAAAAAAAAGAAACATTCGCGGTGATTTTGTCTTGCATTCGTTTATACAATTATTATATACGAATGACCCGGGCAACGCCCGGGTTTTACCCGATTAAATGCTTTTATTCAAATACTATTCGTTACAATTATAAATTGGCGCCGTGGATGTCATTCTTGTATATTATATAAATGAGTTTTAAAAATTGTAAAAAAAAAAAAAAAAAATGCATCGGCCGGGAATCGAACCCGGGCTGCCCGCGTGGCAGGCGAGCATTCTACCAGTGAACCACCGATGGTTATGAAAAATCCCATCCGTGAGCTTCAGACAGACAAACAGACAGAATAAGGCAAATATATAAGTAGATATGCAGTATACTGTGCAGCCACTGTAGGGGAGTCACCTGCAGGAGAGGGGGGCTGGAGGACACAGGCACCCAGGCCCTAGCCGGGGCCTTCTGGCGGGCGGGGGGCTGGGAGGCCCCCAGGGAGAAGTACACCAGGCCCTCTGGAGTACAGGCCCAGGCAACCGTGTCCACACAGCTTACTGAGGTCAGCTGCTCCCCCTCTGTCACATCACACTGGGGTTGTTGATCCTGGGTCAACATTGTGTGTCAGCTGCTCCCCCTCTGTCACATCACACTGGGGTTGTTGATCCTGGGGCAACATTGTGTGTCAGCTGCTCCCCCTCTGTCACACCACACTGGGGTTGTTGATCCTGGGGCAACATTGTGTGTCAGCTGCTCCCCCTCTGTCACATCACACTGGGGTTGTTGATCCTGGGGCAACATTGTGTGTCAGCTGCTCCCCCTCTGTCACATCACACTGGGGTTGTTGATCCTGGGGCAACATTGTGTGTCAGCTGTGGTGCTTGCTACAGTGACACAACAACACAATGATGTATCACAGTTTGAGAGAATGTGTGACAACACATTCTATGGTTCCATTTTACAGACAAGAAGATCTAATCCAAATAATTTAATAGTGTTTAAATAAAAAGGCATATATTGGATCAAAATATCATTTATTTTGATCCAATATATGCCTTTTTATTTAAAGATTTTTGCTCTATTTTCAAAAAAATTTAATAGTGTGTGACGTTTGGGTAACAGCATTGTTACCATCATCAGACAAAAGAATAAAAATATTATAATGCTGTTAACGAAACATCACACACTATTAATTTATTTGGATTAGATCTTCTTGTATCTATAATCCAAATTGTGCTTTATCATGGTTCCATTATGTTAAAGAGGTTACCTCAGCAACACTGATATACTTGTGCTGTTGTTTCTTATCCCCTTGTACAAAGATTACACAAATTCCATGAGTTCATGCTCCTCAAGCTGTTTCTCTTCTTCTTCTTTCTTATCTCCACTCAAGCATATTAAGGTATCAAGGTTGTAAAACTTGTTGATGGTGTCTGTCAGAGAAGAGTAGAGCTCATCAATGGATGAGTCAATACAGTCAATAATATGTCTTGGGGTTGCAGGTTGAGAATTGCAACAAGCTGTTAGATGATAAGCAGCAGCCTCTCCCAAAGGTCCTGTTTAGTACATCTAATACAATGTGTTCTGGAGCTGCCAAGTTACATTTTAGACAAGTGGGGGTAGATATTGCCTATCTTGTGATGTAACACACATGTAAGTGCTGCCTGAGCTACCCACATCATTCTTACAATCCTACTCAGCTTGAGGAGCATGAACTCATGGAATTCATGTAATATTTACACAAGGGGATAAGAAACAACACAATCCTACTCAACTCTAGACTCCCTAGAGAAACATCAGCCCAAGGTCCACACAATTCAGCACACAGATATATTTAGAATAATAAAAACATCAGAAATGTACCAAATAAAACCACAAAGTTTAACCACTTAGAACTATATTATGATGCATTAGTGTGCCATCTGTTATCAAAATTCGAAACTATTATAGACACATATGATTCTTTTAAAAAATAAACAATTTCTACTGCCCTTATTGCCAGGGGGGGGGCCTCCCATTAATTTTTCCATTACAGTAAGGACAGTATAAATTGTTTAATTTTAAAAAGAATTATACGTGTCTATAATAGTTTCGAATTTTGACTTAGGACTATATACAAGATGCCAGTAGCAGGTCTCACTGAATATAACATACCTATGTCAATGCATCATATGTGATAAGATTTGCTAAGAGAGTGGAATAATTGGTAAATCACAATTTGGATTATAGATTATAAACACAAGGGAACAAGACCAAATCCAAAAAAATAAATTGTGTGTGACGTTTCGGTAACAGCATTGTTACCATCTTCAAACAATCTCTCATTCAGTACTTTTGTCTGATGGTGGTAACAACGCTGTTACCAAAACCTCACACACTATTTATTTATTTGGATTTGTTCCCTTGTGTTTAGAATGGAATAATTAATATAGTTGTGCTGTAGAAACAATGTTTAATCTATATATATAAAATGAATGTATGTGTGTGTGTCTGTCCTTTATGCCTGACCAAACCACTCATTGGAACGCCATGAAACTTTGGGAAGTTATTTAGTATAGTACTGGGAAGGTTTCTAGCAAATAAAATTTTTGAAATAACTTTTCGCCTAAAAATAATCAAGATAAATATTCTAATTTATCTGTTATAATTCAACAATCTGCTCTAAATATTATCATGATGATACGATGATTTTGTAATGTAGAAAACTAGGAAAGACAAAATTCAGGATGACACGGCAATTTATTTGAGACAAGAATAATGATACAATTCCAAGGCAAGATACTATTCCTTTAACTTCCAATTACTGAGGGAACAGATTAATATTGATTTTATTCAACTTATCGAGTATTTTTCAAGGGACCGGGAAAAAATGTTCACTTTATCGAGAGATTCGTTAGACAAACCTTTACTCGGGTAAAACCCGGGCGAAGCCGGGTACATCCGCTAGTTATTAATAAAACACAAGGTAATAAGACACCAAATAGTGTATGATGTTTCAGTAACAACATTGTTACCATCATCAGACAAAAGTACTGATTTAATTTATGTATTTGAATTAGGTCTTATTACCTTGATATGGTACAATTTGGATTATAGATTATAAACACAAGGTAATAAGACCAAATTTATAAATAGTGTGCGACGTTTTGGTAACAGCGTTGTTACCATCTAGATGTCTTATTACCTCGTGTTTTATAATCCAAATTGTACCTAATCATCTAGTTATTGATGGATACAACACTGGTGGTTAGCCTGATTGTACTGAGTACTGATGTTTCAGTGGCCACTGTCACCATTTCCAAGGTGAGATGCTTCACTGAGACAATGGTTTTTTTATTTTTTGGTTATCCCTAGTACACGTGGTACAGGCCATGATAATCATGATGGGTAGAAGTAGGCGACTGTTTTTACTGTAAGTGCACCACATGTCTACATATGTGAAAAGCGGTTCAACTTTGCACTTACAAATGTGCCAGAGCCCCGTTTGGTTACTTGTCCTTGCTGGTTAGTTTAGACTTTTCAAAGAATCGGGGGCCTTTGGAGCATTTTTTTTTTATCAGAAAAAAGTGCCCAATGCGGGAATCAAACCCGGGTCGTAACGGTCAAAAACCAACGGCTTAGACCATCCTTCCACCGACCCCCTTGGGACAATGGTAACACCCGCCAGTACAATCTCACTACATCAGTGTTGTATCTATCAATAATTATAATTAATTACTGTTTCTCCAGAAACTAACAATTATTTCAATCTCCTATAGAGGGCCTGCCTATGAGCTGACTAGAAGGGGTCTCAAGGTAACTGCATGATGGTCACTAGATGAGATGTGAGTGAGGGTCACCAAGAGAACATATTGGAGAATATTTGTCACCATATAGTGTGTCACCAACAGTCATCAACTTGATGTTGACTAGCAGCAATAACTTAGAGGGCCTAGCTCATCACCCCAGAACACTAGAGGAAGGAAACACCCACCCAGCTGAGCCAGGTTGAGCTCCGTCCAGCCAGTGCCCTCCGGGTGAGCAGGAGAGAAGCCAGTCCGCATGTAAATCAGTCCGGTGGAGGTGTGTAGCCAGAGTACTCCGGGGGAGGGACTGAGTCCGGACACAGTGACTCCATCTGGGGGCTGCACCTGGCGGGGGGTCGCAGGGTCCGTCCAGCAGAACAGGGCCCCGGTGGTCAGGAGGGCCCACACCACCCCCCCTGTACATATATACATATGATGTACATTCTGTACATTCAATGGGTTGATAAGGTGCAATTTGGATTATACATTGGAAACATACAGTAAGACAATTTGGATTATAGATTAGAAAACAAGGTAATAAGACCAAATCCAAATAAAAAATAGTGTGTGACATTTCGGTAACAGTGTTGTTACCATCTTCAGACATATCCAATGATAAGGTACAATTTATATTATAGATTAGAAACATAAGGTAACAAGAGCAAATAAATAGTATGTGACATTTCGTTAACAGCATTGTTACCATCATCAGACAAAAGTACTGTGTGAAGGAGAAAAAATATTCATTTTAATATAAATTTATGCTGTAATATTTTTTCCTCATTCAGTACTTTTATCTGAAGATGGTAACAACGCTGTTACTGAAACATCACACATTATTTATTTGGTGTCTTATTACCTTGTGATTCAATGGGGGGAAGTTTCAAAGAGAGAACCACCCAGTAGAGAGTGAACAGGAGTGAAAGGTAACAACAATGACACAACAATGATATACAACAACAAATGCACAACAACAACCTTGACACAACAACGACACAACATGATAACAATAATGACACAACAATTGCACAACAACAACAATGACATAACAATTGCACAACAACAACAATGAACAACAACAATTGCACAAAAATTGCACGACAACAACAATGGCACAACAATGATACAACAATTGCACAACAACAACAATGGCACAACAATGATACAACAACAATTGCACAATAACAACCTTGACACATCAACAATGAACAACAACAATGACACAACAATTACACAACAATGAACAACAACAACATTGACACAACAACAATGGACAATAACAAGGCACAACAACAACAATGCCATAACAAAAAGGTCACCTGTCTGAGAGAATCCCTCAGCTGCCACCAGCTTCCAGCGGAGAGCTGTGTTCTCCCCCAGTGACACCTCCTCCCATCTGTGGCCTGGACACACATGTCTACACTCACAGGCAAAACTTAAGTCTTTAATATCTCCGGGGTCATCTATTTTTTGCTTATTTCTTTTTTTCTTTTTTTTATGGAGACAGAAACAATTTTGTTCACACTTGGTTATCTCGTGTATCTTCAATAAAGGTCACTGTAATATCTTTCAGTTATTGTCCAGATATACATGCTGAAACTTCCTTATGTTTTGTCCATGAGTATAAGATGGACAATCCTGTAAGTTGGGTTGTATCAGGTATTTTACAAAAGTGTATGACCAGAGAGGACTGAAGACTCCAGTATAGGAACCACTAGATATGTATGATGTCCATCATTAGGACAGTGGCTACAAGAGACTTGGTGATCCCAACAAGGGCTTGTAGTGTTGCTACTAACAAGGGGGGAAGGGGATGAGTAACAAGCTCACTAAAAAACCTGGGCTCAGTTGGCCCGGCTGATAGTACCCTGTAAGGGCTCCTGAGCGTTTGCACTCCATGTTAGGAGCAGCTGCACATGGCGTCTGTTCCTCATGTCAGAGGCGGCCATTTCTTTTGGAGCTTAAGTCGGCCTGCCACTGAGTAGTGCTCCCAGTCTTAATGACAAAGGCATTCTACTTCACCCAGTGGTTGTCAAACAGACACCATCAAGGGTAACAACTTGATACCTTAATATGATTGAGTGAAGATAAGAAAGAAGAAGAAGGGGAAATAGAGCTGGGAGATGGCTGAACTCACCCACAGTTTGGTCACAGGAAGAATTCAAACAAACAACAATAAACAAAACAACTTCCAAGTTTCTTGTTCTATTTTATATTCTTCTCAAGCTTTCACAAAGCCTTGAGTGTATGAGATCATCTGTAGCAAGATCTGTAACACCTGAGAGATCCTACAGTCTGATTACAATAGTGTTATAGAAATTTCACATTTTGTCCTCTGCTATTTTGTGAGTTCATTTTATAAAAAAAAAGTGTGCTAAAACCACAGGGACACGTGAACAAGGAGATCCATAGCTAGCCCAGAGATTTCTATAATACAAATTTATAAAAGAGTGAGAGAACACAAACTGTGGATTCATCTTTAAAGGAACAAGTTTTAAGAAAGAAGTTGGAATAAGGTACAGATATAGAATTGCCATCTAGTTGATAAAGCACAATTTGGATTATAGATTATTATAAAGAAAATAAAAGACCTAATCCAAATAATTTATTAGTGTGTGACGTTTAGCCAACAACATTGTCACCATCATCAGACAAAAGAATAAATGAGAAAAAATATTACAGCAAGTTCTTATATAGTACTGTTATCAAGTGTTTAAACAAGATATCTATTACTTGCTGTAATATTTTTTCTCATTTATTCTTTTGTCTGATGATGGTGACAATGTTGTTGCCGTCGCACACTAATAAATTATTTGGATTAGGTCTTATTTTCTTTATAATAATTGCCATCTAGTTGATAAATGAAGATACAAGAGTTGACTAAAGGTGCTCCATTAGAACAAGTGTTAGAGCTGCAAAGACCCATAGAGACCCCACTGAAGTCTGTAGTGGGAAGTAACAGAACCAGTTGCCATTACACTCACCCACCACCCTGCGTGTGGCCACGGAGAGCTCGGAGCCCCGGGCCAGCCACACCCCGCACTTGTCAGAGGCCATCAGACAGCTGGTCAGTGGGGCCAGGTTGAGGAGTTGGCTCAGACTGGGGGCGTGGACTCTAGTTGTGTCGTCTTGGAACACCGGCTCCCGCAGCTCCGCCTGTCAGCCAAGATCAGATCAATTCCTCCTTCCAATGGTCCACCACACAACTTCTTTGTCATTAACACTACAATCTCCAGATTCTAGGAAGAGATAGAAGCAACAAGTTTCTTTATTGATTAGTTAAAAGCTTTCGGACATAAACATTCAACAATATGGATACAAGAAACAACAAGTTTTCAGCCCATTGAAGGAAGTTATTGTCCAAAAGCTTTTACCTTTCCAATAAAGAAACTTGCTCGCTGTCAGCTTTTATTAAGAAACCACTCAGTGATTGTTCAAAGACAAGACTACCTGCCACCAGACGGAGCCAGCTGCAAGGTCGAAGGTAAACCACAGGTGAGAGAACTCGTCCAGTACCCAGCCCGTGCTGTTCTCACCGAGGGCAAAGGCACGAACTCCCGCAGGACACCTGCACCAGGACAGGCTGCCAGTGAGGGGGGTTGAAGAATGTTCTCTTAGGAACTTTCAAATCTTGCATTTCTCATGTCATTGTGTCTCTAGGTAGAAAGATCCAATAGTTCTCAATAAAAGTATGGTTGTGGTTCTTTAAACACCTTTATTTCTAAGCATGATTAGGTACAATTTAGATCAAAGATTAGAAACACAAGTTGATAACACCAAATAGTGTATGCGTGTGTCAGTGTTGTTACCATCATCAGACAACAGTACTGAATGGGTGTCGGTGAAAGGCTGGTATAAACCGTTGGTTTACGACCGCTACGATCCGGGTTCAATTCCCGCATTGGGCACTTTTTTCTGACTAAAAAAAAAAAAAAAATTCTCCAATGTCCCCCTATTCTTGCAAAAGACCAACCCCACCAGCGAGTGCAAGTAACCAAACGGGGCTCTGGCATATTTATTTGTAAGTGCAAAGTCGAACTGCTTTTCACATGTGTAGACATGTGGTGCACTTACAGTAAAAGCAGTCGTCTTCTACCCACCATGATCATTATGGTCTGTACCATGTGTACTAGGGATAAGCAAAAAAAAAAAGAGTATTGAATAGAGTATATTCAGTATCTTCAGTTAACATGGTAACAACGCTGATACCGAAATGTCACACACTATTTACATATTTGGTCTTGTGTCTCTAATCTATAATCCAAATTGTACCTCATCACTAATCTGTTTGTCATCATATTTCTCTCTTGTTACTTCCTTCCTCCTCTATGATATAAATAAGGTGTTTCTAGGGGATTGGTCGTTTAAACGGCCCAAGATCCAATCCTAGAAAGGCCACATTTAAACATGTCAACTCCAGTGAGAGCCCAGAGTCAGTCTCCCGTGAGAGCCCAGAGTCAGTCTCCCGTGAGAGCCCAGAGTCAGTCTCCCGTGAGAGCCCAGAGTCAGTCTCCCGTGAGAGCCCAGAGTCAGTCTCCCGTGAGAGCCCAGAGTCAGTCTCCCATGAGAGCCCAGAGTCAGTCTCCCATGAGAGCCCAGAGTCAGTCTCCCGTGAGAGCCCAGAGTCAGTCTCCCGTGAGAGCCCAGAGTCAGTGATAGAGTCAACTGTCCTCACCTCACAGGGGTCCAGACAGACCCTGGGTGTAGAGGCCGCCCACAGAACAGCTGACTCTGCTGGCCCAGCAGCCACACCAGGCCGTCGCGGTTGGCAGCCATCTTGGCCCCCACACAGGGCAGGTCTACCAGCTTGGCAGTGGATCTCTGGTCTGCAGGGAGTAGGTGGGCTGCGGCAACTAGACCCCCGGACTTCAGACACCTGGTCCCACAGCATCACATACAACACTATGTAAATAGGCAACAACACTCTGTATGTAAATTATAGAAAATATAAAATCTCTTCACCATCTGTAAAACCTACCAATTTCAGGTACTGTAGGCACTACCTACACTGTCCCAGTAAACAAAGGACTTAGAAACACAAGGTAAAACAACTGTATACAAAAAAATAGTGTATGATGTTTCAGTAACAACACTTTAGAAAGAAGGAATCATATATCGCCGCAACTCTTTTTTATTATTAACGCGATTAAAAGCTTTCGGGCAAGCCCTTCTTCAGCTAATTATAGTGTACAAACAAGGAGAGATTATATATCGTATATACGATATATAATCTCTCCTTGTTTGTACACTATAATTAGCTGAAGAAGGGCTTGCCCGAAAGCTTTTAATCGCGTTAATAATAAAAAAGAGTTGCGGCGATATATGATTCCTTCTTTCTAATTTGTCGAAATCCGCAAAACGTTTACCATGAGTAACAACACTGTTACCAAAATGTCACACACTATTTATTTATTTGGTCATTTTACTTTGTGTTTCTAATCTATAATCCAAACTGTACCTTATCACGATATATGACTTGTTAAAGAGACTTGGTGGTCTTCAAAGTCCAGGAAGCTCCACCAGCTGACTGGGGATTCACAAGTTAAAACAGGGCACAAGAGGTATAAACCCTCGACAGCCATGACCTGGGATCCCCACATTGGGCTCCAATAGCTCCAATGGCCCATGATTCCAACCTCACCAGTGAGTAACCAAACGGGGCTCTGGCACATTTGTAAGTACAGATATTGAACTGCTTTCTACATATGTAGACATGTTGTGCACTTACAGTAAAAGTAGACCTCAGTACTACCCACCATGATTACCATGGCCTGTACCATGGGTACTAGGGAACATAATTTTTAAAAAGAGTTAAAACAATCATATTTCCTTACATTGACATCAGTTCCACAGCAAGGAATACTACTTAGATAGAACCAAGGTATTATGCAAATATTTGTCTGCGATATATTTGACATTTTACATATTTCCAATGAATATTATTTACATACATATAGCCTCTTCCATTAAACCCACCAGATAGTAAATTGATCGTAGGAATTTGAAAAATAATTGAAGAGAGAATGTACGGGTGGTTGACTTGAGGAAAACATATCAGCTTGTTGAAGTAAGGTGGTGTAATTTTACATATTTGCATATCCTCCAATGGAACTTCCACCTGACTGCTATCAGAACTAGTGCTGGCCACTCACCAGGCTATCCCACCGGCCACAGCGAGTGAGATGACCTCTGTCTCCGCCGACTGCCACTTGGCGGTGTTGAGGCCGCCGGCTGTGACCGTGGAGTCAGGGAGATGATAGGCCGTGCCACGGTACAGCAGCCACAGGTGGGGGCCGTCTGCAGCCACCTGGCTGGCCTCGCGCCGTGGTCTGATGGCCCGCCATGGCAGCCCGATACCACCCATGGGACAGACAAATACTGTGTCTTTGCAGGTGCACACCACGCAGTCCCTCCACACTGCCACGCTGGTCACCACGCCGGGCACCATGCACCGCGCCCAGTTGCCGCGGTACAGACTGCCTTGGTCCGTCTCCTGCAGGCACTGCCTGGCCGGACTCAGTCCTGGGTCAGAGGTCACAGTTGACGGGACTTCTATCTCAGGAGTCTCCAGCTCATCTGGTAGATCCAGAGAGTCCTTGCTGTAGATGTCGAAGGTTTCCTTCTTCCTGAGGGTCGGCTTGGGCAGCTGCTCTGCTGGGAGGTCAGAAGGCACATCGGTGGAAGGCTGATCCGGGACATCAGGAGATGGGTCTGGGTGCTCCGGGACATCAGTGGACGGCTGAGTGACATCAGTGGACGGCTGTGGGACATCCTGGCGGTCGTACGCTGCCAAGATCTGGTCCAGGGCAGTCTCTGGGTCAATGCTGGGGGTGGGGAACACCTCCACACTCTCCACGGAGGTCTCCATCGCAGGCACGTCTGGGCACATGGAGACAGCTACTCAGACTGCCATGTAGAAGGTCAAATATTTCAATCTTTAATGAAATCAATCCTGGTAGATCCCTAGAATCCCAAATTGGTAAACAAAGACTGACCTACTTCAGTTACATAATGGGAGCAAATGGTTTACAAAAGGCGTTGGGGAAATTGAAGGAAGACCTGCAATGTGGTGGCTGGAAGAAGTAAAGAAAACTACTGGAAGGTCACTAGATGAGAGTGATGGTCATTGACAGATAAAATTGGGGAATATCTGTCACCATATAGTGTGTCACCAAAAGTCCACTTGATGGCCACTAACAACATGAGAGCTTCCAATTGGTAAAAATAGGAATTTTGGTGATGAAAACTGTCTTTTATAGAGTAGTCCTCTAGCAGGAGAGTCCTCTCATACAGTACTGTAGTGAAATGTCACTTCTGCGGTATTCCATTTACATATCTCCACAGCACACTGTCTGATAAACCCAGCACTCTCTAATACACAGTCTCCAGGTTGATGTAGAGAACATTCCACAAAACGACACATAATGGCAAAAATTCCAAGAACAACGGAGAAATGTTTATTCCATCAATACAACACAAACTTTCAAACCTCACACTACAGGAACTCTCCAGTACAGTTCCACCTGTACAAGTACTGTGAGATTTGAAACCTTGTGCTGTGGAGACATGTAAATGGAATACCGCAGAAGTGACATTTCACTACAGTACTCTATGAGAGGACTCTCCTGCTACTCTATAAATGACAGTTTTCATCACCAAAATTACTATTTTTACCAAAGGGAAGCTCTCTTGTTGTTAGTGACCATCAAGTGGACTTTTGATGATACACACTACATGGACAAATATTCTTCAATTAGATCTGTCAGTGTCCATCACTCTCATCTAGTGACCTTCCTGTAGTTTTCTTGACCCCTTCCAGCCAGCACATTGCAGGTCTTCCTTCAATTTCCCCAACGTCTTTCTAAACCATTTGCTCCCATTATGTAACTGAAGTAGGTCCTCAGTCTTTGTTTACATATTTAACATTCTAGGGATCTACCAGAATTGATTTCATTAAAGATTGAAACATTTATCTTGTTATGATAAAAGAAACATTTCTCCGTTGTTCTTGGAAATTTTGCCATTTACCTCAGGAGATTGTTATTTAGGAAGATATAATAGCATGTTTCACATTGAGAATGGAAGCAGTGTGTCACTAAATCTTCAGTTAATCAAATTTACAAGATCCTGGCAAGTGATATCTTATATCTTTATTACAGTTTCCTCTTTATTAAGGTCCAGATTGCTAGAGGGGGAACCATTTTTGTTTCAGTTGCCACGCAATCGAAGCCTCAGTTCCCGTGATAACCTTAATTTTACTTGAGTTGTCACACTTTGTTCCAATGTATAAATAGATCTACACTTTAGAATCTACAAATAATCCAACTGTAGACACATTTGTAGCACCAGGGCTTGTATAGCTGTTAACTGTTGCCATAAGAGCCCCAAGCAACAATCCACACGAGGCCACCAGAGCTGTAAATCTCAGCTTGCTCCGTCTCCAACTTTAGCCCCAGAGGAAGAATTATGACTTGATGAAGTTTAGAAACAAAACATATGGCAATTTTAATTTAAAAAAAAAAGAAAATAAGACCTAATCCGAATAATTTATTAGTGTGTGTACGTTTCAGCAACAACATTGTTACCATCATCAGACAAAAGAATAAAATCAATGATGATGGTGACAATGTTGTTGCCGAAACGTCACACACTAATAAATTATTTGGATTAGGTCTTATTTTCTTCTTTTATTATAATCTATAATCCAAATTGTGCCTTATCATATGGCAATTTGTCTTTCTACTTTATCCCAAAGTGTACATTTAGCACAACTTACCTGATTCAGTTGACTCTGGCTTCTCTAGTTTCTTCTTTTTCTTCTTCTTCTTTTGGTTCAGTACCACCACGTCCCCAGAGCTGGGGCCGTTGTCTTCTAGCAGTCCGAAGATGGGGGGCAGGTCTTCCAGGGGGTCGGGGGGCTTCAGCACCAGGGGGGGCAGGTCCAGTGGCTGGACAGGGGGCAGCTCCTCCCCCCCAGAAGATGACTTGCGGCCACCACGCAGCCAGCCTAACAAGCCCGGCCCGGAATCCTCCCCACGGCGCACCATGCTGCCCAGTCTCTCCAGGGGCACCCAGATCTCCTGCAGGATGTCCACCGGCTGGGCTTCTGTATCCATCACACAGGTCAGTGTTGGATTGAAGGAAGTTTCTACCATTGTACACAACTATATATAAAGAGACAAAGATCGCCTCTCCCGTCAAAATAGACATCAAAACCTGACGCCATCTATTGACTTACAACTATATATATATTTTATTATCCCTAGCACAAGTGGTACAAAAGCAGTCGCCTACTTCTACCCACCATGAATTATCCCACATGCCCAAAATGTAGTTTGGTACCTGCAGCTCCAGAACACATTTTGGCTTGCATTAGATGCACTAAACAGGACCTTTGGGAGAGGCTGCTGCTTATCTTAAAACAGCTAGAGGAGCATGAACTCATGGAATTCATGTAATCTTTACACAAGGGGATAAGAAACAACAACAACAACATGATCACTTAGCAGTGATCCAGGCTGTAGTAATGCTGCCACCAATATATCCATTCAATATGGCTTACAACTTGCTATAATTCAACCATTATTCAAATCTCAATTAACACATATTTAACCCTCTATAATTCAACACCCCCTTAAATGGAAATATATATACCAACCAATTATTATTGTTTTTTTTTTTACTTATCCCTAGTACACGTGGTACAGGCCATGATAATCATGGTGGGTAGAAGTTGGCAACTGCTTTTACATTAATTATTATTCATTTAATTAATTGATGTGCCCATATGTTTCCAAACAAACTCCCAACCAACAAATAACCTACAAAACTCCCTTAAGTGATACCAACAACACATCCCATGGAAAATGTCCACTCACAAGCCGTGGAATGTTGTGATGAATTGATAATCATTCTTGAAATTATGATCCCATTGTAGAGTTATACAACAAGGAGACTGTCTGTATTCATGGATCTAATTTACAATCTTGGTAGGGTTGGAATATACACTCATGGACAAAACTTAAAAGGAAGTTGTACCTTTTATCATGTATATCAGGATTCAGACAATAACTCTGAAATATATTACAGTGACCTTTATTGAAGATACACAATGATAAATTTGGATTATAGATTAGAATAAAAAGAAAATAAGACCTAATCCAATAAATAGATTATTTTCTTTTATGAAGCCACACAATTTGATATATGGAGGTCCCAATATTTGTTTATCACAAATAGAATGGTAGGAAGTTATGTTAAAAATACTTTCAATTGTATGGACATGGCTATCTCTAATATCACACATTGCAGTAGGATCACCTCTGAGCTGCATGCGCGGTGCAGTGGGCTGAACAGTGGCCAGACACACCAGGGTGTGGGGCTGCACCAATAGGAACACTTCGTTGGGGCAGGTGGCCACGCCATTCAGCTGCCACAATGGCGGGAGCTTGGCTGCCAGACGTGGCGTAGGATACGGGTCCAGGATCAGCACAGATCCTACGGGAGACCACGCCACAACCTGGGACCCAAACAGCTCCAGTTTGGACAGGCTGGGTGGAGTGTCCTTGTTGCGCACTGCGCTGGGCGTGGCCTCCAGCGCCACCATGTGAGCTGCCTCCACCCCGCGGAACTTGATGGTCTCAATCACCCGGCCAGACTCTGGGTCGGCTCTCCACAACCTCAGCCCGGCACGCGCGGCGTACAGAACAAGGCCTTCCTTGGTCTGCTGGAATACGGCACCTAGGGGCTCAAGGCTGCACACACCGGGTCAGCACTCTTACAACAAAGTCAGTATGTGGCGGCCATTTTCACATATATTCACAGCTGTCTCCAATACAGTCTTGGATGTTTATTACGTTTCCCTTTACACCATATATTTACAGTTAAACATGTCTATAGTGCCCCCTCTAATCTTTACACAAGGGGTTAAGAAACAACAACAACAGCAACAGATGTTCCCCTGAATCTTCAAATTCGTAAATTTTGGTAACTAGGGAGCTAATATCAGTATCTTAAAAAAAATTTCAGTTGATGAAAAATCATGCATAAAAGGAGATTCAGGGTGAACAGACGAGTTAGAAACGATGTTGAAATAAGTGACAAAATGCAGACAATATAAGTAACAAATTGAGATGAGAGGAAATGATTCAGCAAGAGTTCAGGAAATAAGTCACCGGCCTCCCCTCCACCACTTGTTTACACAGAAGCCGTGGTGATAGTGGCTTGTGGCCAGCTACTGAACCCTAACACAGCTACTGATAGTGGCTTGAGGACCAGTAAGGGTTAAGGTTTGATAAATTTCAAGGTTAAATGAGGTTGAGAAGGCATCTCAAGAAACTCATACATTTCTCTTAACATATAATTTAGCCTTGCACATCCTCCTCCAATAGAAACAAGAGTGGGGGTCGGTGGAAGGATGTCTAAATCATTGGTTTTCGGCCGCTACGACCCGGGTTTGATTCCCACATTGGGCACTTTTTTCTGTTTAAAAATTAAAAAAATGCTCCAATGGTACCCGATTCTTGCAAAAGTCCAACCTTACCAGCAAGTGCAAGTTACCAAATGGGGCTCTGGCACATTTATAAGTGCAAAGTCGAACTGCTTTTCATATGTGTAGACATGGGATGTATTTATAGTAAAAGCAGTTGCCTACTTCTACCCACCATGATTATCATGGCCTGTACCACGTGTACTAGGGATAAGCAAAAAGAAAAGACTCTGTCTCTGTGAGTGGCGTACCACTTGCGCTCTTGGCGGCCAACCTGGCGCACCACGCGGTTCTCCACCTCCCAGATGACGGTGCGCTGCGTGGTGGAGACAGCAAGTAGAGCTCCGTCAGGGGAGCAGCTCAGTTGGACTATCTCGTGGGTTTCTTTCATCACAGGCCTGGGCTCCCCTACCTCCGCCTGGACATTGTTGCATATCTACACATGTGATATATATACATATTCTCTGGGTGGAAAGTTTTCTTATCATTTTATATATATATGGCCACATATATGGGGGGTCGGTGGAAGGCTGGTTAAACCATTTGGTTTTCGACCAATACGACCCGGGTTCAATTCCCGCATTGGACACTTTTTTCTGTTTAAAAAAAATATATATTTAAAAAATGCTCCAATGGCCCCCCGATTCTTGCAAAAGTCCAACCCCACCAGCGAGTGCAAGTAACCAAACGGGGCTCTGGCACATTTGTAAGTGCAGAGTTGAACTGCTTTCACATGTGTAGACATGTGGTGCGCTTACAGTAAAAAAGTAGTCGCTAACTACCCACCAGGTGAACTAGGGATAAGCAAAAAAAAAAATGGCCACATATATGTTTTGCATATTATAAACATGAGGTGTAACAAGAACAAATAAATGATAAAGCACAATTTGGATTATAGATTATAATAAAAGAAAATAAGACCTAATCCAAATAATTTATTAGTGTGTGACGTTTCGGCAACAACATTGTCACCATCATCAGACAAAAAAATAAATGAGAAAAATTTAAGAACTTGCTCTAATATTTTTTCTCATTTATTCTTTTGTCTGATGATGGTGACAATGTTGTTGCTGAAACGTCACACACTAATAAATTATTTGGATTAGGTCTTATTTTCTTTTAAGACTAAATAAATAAATGGTGTGTGATATTTCAGTAACAGCATTGTTACCATCATCAGACAAAAGTACAGAATGTTTTCTTCTTCTTCTTCTATCTCCACTCAATCATATCCGGATATCAAGCTTGTAGAGCTTGAGACTTTTGATGGTGTCTGCCGGGGATGAGTAGAGCTCATCAATGGATGAGTCAATACAGTTAATAATGTGTTTTGGGGGATAGGTTGACACTTAGTACATAGTGGGAAAACTTGGCAACCATTCTGGAAAGTCATTGTCCGTAGATGACCAGACTTAAGTCTGGAAATCAAAGACTGTTGTTCTCTTGGGACAGAAACAGAATGTTTTGATTCATTGAAATGAAAAAAATTAATAATAAAAGATTCAGTACTTTTGTCTGATGATGGTAACAACGCTGTTACTGAAATGTCACACACTATTTATTTATTTATTTTGATTTTCGTCTTGTTGTACACCTTATGTTTCAAATATTTAAAACATATTATGTGTGACTATATATAAAATAATTAAAATCAAAGATCCCGACCACGAGCACATGAGCTTTTAAAATGGTAGAGTGCCATGTGGTCAGGATTTGCCTTCTTTGATTTTAATACCAACACCTGACCTTTTTTATTTTTTATTTTATTTTTTAATATTTGTTTCACATACACACACCCACATATAAAAGAATTTTTGAAAATAGAGCAATCCATAAATAAATCTTTGAATTAAAATGACATATATTGGATCAAAATATCATTTATTTTACCAATATATCAGTTGGCTGAACGACAACCTTTTTCAAGGTATTATAACATATTAATATGTTGGTGACACACATAATACCTTGAGCTGAAGGAGCATGAACACATGGAATTCATGTAATCTTTACACAAGGGGATAAGAAACAACAACAACATAACACCTTGAAAAAGGTTGGCATTCAGCCAACTGAAATATTGGTAAAATAAATGATATTTTGATCCAATATATGTCTTTTTATTTAAAAATATAAAAGAATACAAGGTAATAAGACCAAATCCAAATAAATAAATAGTGTGTGACGTTTCGGTAACAGCGTTGTTACAGATTTGGTCTTATTACCTTGTGCTTATAATCTATAATTCAAATTGTGCCTTATCAATATAAAAGAATGTTAATCAAACATCACACACTATAAATATATTTGTAGTTATAGAGTCTTGTAGTTCCCCCACTGTGGTCACCTTGCTGTGGTGGAGCTGGAGGGAGGTGGAGTGCAGGTAACCCTCACGATCCCCGCTGTAGAGACAGAGCTGACTCCACTCCAGGCTGGTGATGGCTGTCACATGGGCCTCCAACATCTCCACCTGACATACACATCTACAGTACTGTATGTATGTGTGATACATAGTTTCTTTATAATGTGTCACCAATAATTCAAACTCCACCTTTGCCGGTCCCAAGCCCGGATGAAAAAGGAGGAGAGGGAGCAGTAACAAGCTCACTATAAAACCTGGGCTCAGTTGGCCCGGCTGATAGTACCCTGTAAGGTCTCCAGGGATACAGGATGAGCAGCGTTTGTACTCCATGTTAGGAGCAGCTTCACATGGTGTATGTTTCTCATGTCAGAGACGGCCATTTATTTTATAGCTAAGTTGGCCTGCCACTGAGTAGTGCCCCCAGTCTTAATGACAAAGGCATTCTACTTAACACAGTCATGATGGTTGTCAAACAGACACCATCAAGGGTCACAACTTGATACCCTAATATGATTGAGTGGAGATAAGGAAGAAGAAGAAGACCAATAATTCACGAGGTATTAAGGCCAAAATCTAAATATATAAATAGTGTGTGACTATAAAAAGTGCTTTGTCTGAAGATGATCAAAACATTACTGAAACGTCACACACTATTTATTTATTTGAATTTGGTCTTATTACCTTGTGTTTATAATCCATAATCCAAATTGTACCTTATCATATTTTATATTATATCTCAGGTCACTTTTAGCCCTTACCGGTCCACAAGCCACTGTCAGTGGCTTCTGTGTAAACAAGAGGTGGAGGAAGGCTGGACCCTATTACGTGTTTCCTATAAATCACGTGGGAATCTTGCTGAATCATCCTCCATTCCCTCTCACCTCCATTTGTTACTTATTTTGTCTTCCATTTTTAACTTATTTCAACATGGCTTCAACCTCGTCTGCTCATTCTGAATCTCCTTTTATGCATGATTCTTCATCAAGACCACGCCAGGTCAGGTAGCCACTGGAATAGGTTGCGGAGATCAAGGCAGAAGACAAGTCAAGTAATCATGGAATCATAAATATAACCTCCCCATTTATAAGATCAAGTGATAGCCTTTTCCATTTTGAATCACATTTTGGGAAATTCCATTTATTTGTAATGAGAAATGCAATAGGAATTACTTTGATATGTTTTTTACAGAAATCAATAAAATAGATGAGAGAAAAAGAACTCTCCATTTTTTAATGCTGTGTTTTCTCAAATTCTCCAAATAGAGGAGAGCTTCAGATCCTGAATTATTTAAAATAGAATCTTCAAGTAATGGCATCAACATTGCACTTTGGAATTCATTTTCTTCAGGTCATAGGAAGAATAACTTCTTAGGTCCATTGAAGGCTTATCAAAATTGATAAGACACAATTTGGATTTGGTCTTATTGCCCTGTAGTTCTGATCTATAGTCCAATATGTGCCTTATCATTGTGGAATCATAAAATTACGGACCACAAGGGCTAACCCAAGGGCAACAACACAGGTGGAGTGTGTGGCCACCCAGACTGCTGTTCAGGTTGACTGTACATGAAGACAAAGGCTGGGAACTGTGCTGACTCACTCATCAGTATGGGAGAAGGTTTTCCCACTATGTACTAAGTGTCAACCTGCAACCCTAAAACACATTATTGACTCATCCATTGATGAGCTCTACTCTTCCCTGACAGACACCATCAACAAGCTTTACAAGCTTGATACCTTAATATGATTGAGTGGAGATAAGAAAAAAGAAGAAGAAGAATCATCAGTATTGGAGCCATCCTAGGAACACAAACTACGGGGCACTACTACGGGGCACTACTACGGGGCACTACTATGGGGCACTACTACGGGGCACTACTACGGGGCACTACTATGGGGCACTACTATGGGGCACTACTACGGGGCACTACTACGGGGCACTACTACGGGGCAATACAGTGTGTTTTTTCACTCTCTTAGAAAACTGTTTAACAACTTGGATATAACTGCCTGGAGCAGTAAATTATCAAAAGTACAAAATGGTGAAGCGAAGAGTTTCTTGTAAAACAATATTTTGTACTTTTAATAAAATACTGATTCTACACGGCCATTCCTTGGCTCCTGGGCTTCCGCCTCTACATAGCGAACTCCAGTGGAACTGAACTTTGGATCACTAGAGCCACTGATCTCATTATGCTATCATTAATAGTGGGAACTCCACCTTTGCTGGTCCCAAGCCCGGATGAAAAAGGAGGAGGGGGAGCAGTAACAAGCTCGGTAAAAAACCTGGGCTCGGCTGGCCCAGCTGATAGTACCCTGTAAGGGCTCCTAATCCAGGGATACAGGATGAGCAGCGTTTGTACTCCTTGTTAGGAGCGGCTGCACATGGCATCTGTTCCTCATGTCAGAGGCGGCCATTTCTTTTGGAGCTAAGTCGGCCTGCCACTGAGTAGTGCTCCCAGTCTTAATAACAAAGGCAGACACATTCTACTTCACCCAGTCATGATGGTTGTCAAACAGACACCATCAAGGGTCACAACTTGATACCCTAATAGGATTGAGTGGAGATAAGAAAGAAGAAGAGAATACTGGGGATTATTTCAGGTTAATAGGAAGGTTTGCAATATCCCTATGATTCCTTGTATCCAGGTTCTCTGTACGTGGTGTAGACATGCCACAGTAATTCCTGTCGACACCTCCCATGTAGACCCAAGGTGTGTAGACTTGAGTTGTCAACATGAATCCAGCATTAGACTTCATGTGGGGGATAATTACTCCAACCTACACGGGGTGATAGGACCAAAACAAAACAAATAGTTTAGACGATAAAAAACATGGCGAAGGAAGACGAGTTTCTTTTATTGATGCATTAGAGCAAGCTTTCGGGCAAAAGCCCTTCGACAGGCAAGATAAAAACGACACTATGAACGATACCGATGGCTGTAGTATCGTTCATAGTGTCGTTTTTATCTTGCCTGTTGAAGGGCTTTTGCCCGAAAGCTTGCTCTAATGCACCAATAAAAGAAACTCGTCTTCCTTCGCCATGTTTTTTATCGTCTAAATTCAATCCAGGAAGAATTCTTTATCTATATTTGTAAAAACAAATAGTGTGTTGTGGAAGTTATTACCCTGTGTTCCTAATCTATAATCCAAACAGTGCTTTATCACACATGGTGACACAAGTGTGTGGGGAGACACCAGAATGCTAATGTGAAGGAGGTTTCCACACCCTGTCATTTACAATTTCCTGGTCTCAGGTGTTGTTCTCTTCTAACATCAAAGTTTACATCAGATTTTATATTAAATCTCAGGTCACTTTTAACTCTTACCGGCCGCAAGCCACTGTTACGGCTTCGCTAGGGTTCACTACCCGGCCACAACCACTACCAGTGGCTCCGGTGTAAACAAGAGGTGGGGAGGCTGTCACCAATTACCTGTTTCCTAGAGATCACATGGGAATCTTGCTGAATCATCCTCCATTCTCTCTTACCTCCATTTGTTACTTATTTTGTTTGCATTTTTTTTACTTAAGTCAATGTCGTTTCTACTTTGTCTGCTCGCTCTGAATCTCCTTTTATGCATGATTATTCAATACCTGAAAATGTTCTTTAAGATTCAGATGCTGATATTTGTTACAAATCTACCGAAATTTACAAATTTGAAAAGTCAGGGAAACATCTTTAACAGCTAACCGTTTTCATATTTTCACAGATAGATTCTACACAAATTTCACCCATATTGAAGAACTTTCTAGAATTCATAGTTACCTAATTGGAACCATTATGCCAAACCGACAATAAATGCCACAGGAACTGAAAAAAAAAAAAAGACTTTCTGTGAGGCAAACGCTTGCCTTCAGAAATAAAAATGTATTTGCATTCTGTTGGAAGGAAAAACGTGTGGTCCATCTTGTCTCTTTATTTCCCACAGCTCCAACACAGCTGTCACCAGGAAAACTAGACGTGGTTCAGAAGAAATTCAGAATCCAACTGCCATTATAGACAGAACTTTGAATATGGGAGGTGTGGATGTTACTGGCTACTATTGTAGAACTTTCTCAGAAAAACTGTAAAATGGTGGAGAAAATTATTTTTCTGGGGCCTAGAACTGTCAATTCATACATCCTATATGCCTAGAACATGAAAATAAAATGGACTAAGACCAATCAGACATGAAAAATATCGCAAACATTTGGTGGAAGAGCTTGTGGAACCATGGCAGAATGAATGTCCAAAACCTATGAAAGCTTCAACTTCAGCAAACTTGGAAAGGATGGAAAGTCAGTCCCACAATGCTAACATCAGACTGTCAAAGTGTTCTAGGTCTGTTTTACCCAATCCACACCTGGTGAACAAAAAATAACAGGTTTTTATTATTGTGAAACCTGTAGTGACAAACCAGCTCTTCATTTGGGGGATTGTTTCCAGAAATATCATGCTTTATTGAAAGATAAGTTAAAATAAAAATTCAAAACTATTATAGACGCGTATGATTTTTTTTTTAAATAAACAATTTCTACTGTCTTACTGCAATGGAAAAATTAATGAGTCAGGCCCTCCCATTAATTTTTCCATTGCAGTAAGGACAGTAGAAATTGTTTATTTAAAAAAAAAAATAATACGCGTCTATAATAGTTTTGAATTATGATAACAGATGGCGCGCTAAGGCATCATAATAAGTTAAAATATCTTTCTTTTTATGCCTTTTTATTATTATATACACCAATAAATATATTTCCACTTGTAAAACATGATGATTTCCATTATATTTGATAATATGGGGAATTAAGGGAAGATGAGAGAGACAGCAGCCTCTACACTTAGGTAAACAAAGGCGCGCAAGGACCAGAAAGGTTAAAAACTAATAATAAATATACAATGTTTGATGTATTGATATAAATACAATGGTATAGATTAAGATCAAAAGCTGAAACAAATTTATAGAAATAAAGTTTGTGAGTACATACAAGGAAGTGTGTGTATTCTCTTAACTTATTTCCACCCACTATGATGGCCCCACAAAGAATTAGGTCTGAAAGGAGGAGTTACTGTCTTAGTTTTGACCCTGGACTATGCAAATCAGTTTAACTTGTGTGTTCAGTGCATGTGTTTCCACACAATATTTGACATATCTGGCACAATAAAATGTTGGGTAAGGAAAGAATCACTCTTTCTAACACAAAATATGCCAATTAGTGGGATACAAGGTAAATTTGCATATTGCAATAGTTCCACTGGCAGTGTGTAAATAAGTTCTCTGTGTGTGAGGTCAGTATGGCTACCATCATGATGAAGGAGTGGTATAAACCGTCCATTTATTTCTGACAGCCACAACCTGGGATCAAATTCCATATTTTGCTAATATGTAAATTGCTCCAATGGGCCTCGATTCTTGCAAAAGTTCAAACCTGCAAAGAATGCAAGTAACCAAACATAGAAAGTTTTGTCCATGAGTGTATATTGACCTCAGCATAGAGAGTTTACCATCTTCAGTAGTGCAAATACTTTGTACATTATATATATATTTCTTAAACTACAGAATTCTTCATCCCTCCATCATATTGTACAACTTCCAGCTTTCAGACAATGTCTCTTTATTCAAGTTTGTGAGAGAGAAGCTAACCTTCACAGAGATTTCCTTAGCTCACAGCAAGTTCTACAGCTCGACAACTTGGAAGATCTCCTGCCATTGAATTATAATCCTGGCTGTGATACCACCTTTCAAACCCCAATCACTGAAATCCAGCTATGTCCATACAATGGATGGATGGAACAATCCACTTTGCCGGAGCCACAAACTTCAGTGGACACTTTAGATATTGTAGGTCTGCAGAGAGGACAGTTGGCCAGGGGTCAACCCTGTTAGCAGCAGCTAGGTGATAGGTTAGCTAATGTTGTAAAACACACTCACTACATACTACACTACCTACACACAGAACTACACTCATACACTGAACTACTAGGAACTCTCCTGTATTTACATATCTGCCTGAGGAGGACCCACCTCAGAGATGGCAGCTGGAGACTCTGACTCCACGTGGAAGAGAGCAATCTTGCCAGAATCCAACCCAGCTGCCACCAGGATGGAGTTTGGTTCGTCAGTAGAGGAGATGGGGGCAAGTTTCACAGAGGTGACCACTCCCTCGAACCCCTGGAGACATACACTTGTTACACTTGTCTGTTACTGGATGGCTCATGTATGTAGACAATACACGGAGACAACTCATGTAGATAACACATGTATACAACATGTAGATAACACATGCCGATAATACAGCATGTAGACAATGTGTATTCAATACATGTATACAGCATGTAGACAATGTGTATTCAATACATGTATACAGCATGTAGACAATGTGTATTCAATACATGTATACAGCATGTAGACAATGTGTATTCAATACATGTATACAGCATGTAGACAATGTGTATTCAATACATGTATACAGCATGTAGACAATGTGTATTCAATACATGTATACAGCATGTAGACAATGTGTATTCAATACATGTATACAGCATGTAGACAATGTGTATTCAATACATGTATACAGCATGTAGACAATGTGTATTCAATACATGTATACAGCATGTAGACAATGTGTATTCAATACAAGTATACAGCATGTAGACAACGTGTATTCAATACAAGTATACAGCATGTAGACAACGTGTATTCAATACATGTATACAGCATGTAGACAACGTGTATTCAATACATGTATACAGCATGTAGACAACGTGTATTCAATACATGTATACAGCATGTAGACAACGTGTATTCAATACATGTATACAGCATGTAGACAACGTGTATTCAATACATGACAATTGACAATTAAAATTACTTTATTGACCTCTTAGTCAATTAAGAACACTCCGGAGAGTTAAGCAATAAAAAGTATTTACAGGAACAAAAAACAACAGGGGGTGCCCTCAAAGAGGGTCTGGGTTAGGGAGGCAAGGAGGCCCTGAGCTCAGAAAGCTTCCCGCGAAGAAAAGGATCCAAGTCCAGAGCGCGCTCCAAGAGAGCGTCAAGGATCTGAGCCAGAATGTTCCTTTGCCTGGGCAAAAGTTGCTCGATGAGTTCCTCCCTGTCCCTGGGGTTAAGGGTCGCATCCGTGAGTTCTGATTGGTCAATTCCCGATTTGGACGTAGGCCCCAAGTCGGGTTCTTTCATGAAGATCTGAAACAGAGATAGTGACATCTGCCATTGGGTCAGGTCCGGATCATCCTCCAGGGCAGGCGGCGGAGGTGTCATCACAGCAGGCATCAGTTCTTCGCTGTGGGAAGTAGGTGGCGTTGGTCCAGAAGGCCGAGGCGCAGGCAGTGGGGGTGTTGGAGGCACTGCTGGTGTTGTCCTGAGCTCGGCCTTGACTTGTCCGAGGACCTTATATAAATTAGAGGTGTGTCCGGGCTTCAGGTCCAGAATTTGACCGATCAGGCCGACGAGGGCGTCGCACTGCGGAGGCGACAGGAGGGGTCCCTTCCTCTGCGCCTTGGTCCTCGAGGAGAGGAGGTCCAGGACCTCCTCCCACCCAAGACCAAGGGCGTCCGTCTTAGCGAATGACACGCTGGGGAGCCCCTCGATGAAAGCATCGAGGTCGACTCTCGTAGCGTTTTTTGCCGATGACGTGGAGGACGCAAAGGTCTCCTCCACGATGGACATCTCCACGTCCGGAGTTGGGGCCGCAGGCTCGCGACTCCCAGGTGTTTGCAGGGACGGAGCAGGGGTCACTGGTGGAGGGGCAGGAGGCGTCTCCTCCATAGGAAAGGCTGGGGCCGCTGGTGGAGATGGCCGAGGTGCGGATGAGTGGAGCGCAGCTCGGGCCACGGGAGGAGCGCTGCAAACCTCCATGGCTGGATTGGAGGGTGTCGGCGCAGGAGGCTGGGCTGCTGACCGCTGAGGCGGTGCAGGGGTGGTCGGTGGTGGGACGCCAGCAGGAGTGGTCGGTGGGGCCGTTCTGGTGTTGTTGGCCAGCCCTGCAAGCAGGGGGCAGATGGCCCTCCGATGCCCTTGTCCGTGGCACCTGGAACATCTGATGCCCGAGGATAGGTACGCAGGCCAGGCTTGGCCTTTGATGTTGATGTCAAGGCGGGTTGGAAGCCTCTCGATGTTGATCCCCTCATGTAGGGTGATGAAGACGTCACGCCGGCCATCGACGTAGACGTAGGGGCCCGCCTTCATCTGCTTAGGGGCGATGGACGTAACCCGCCCATATGGAGAGAGGGCGGTGATGACAGCAGAGTCCGCCACAAAGAAGGGGAGGTTACCCACTGTAATCCTTTCCGCTCTTTTGCGGAAAGGGAATGCTCTGAGGAGTGTTCCCTCAACCTCGAGGCCCTCACTTATGAGGCGCTCGGCCAGGCCTCTGTTGGTCAGTCCCAGGAGCTGGTGGCCGTTCACCTTGGTGATCTGGATGACTCCGGCAGTTCCTCCGAGCATCCTGTCCAGTGCCCTAAGGTAGTGGAAGGGCTCCAGTTCGGGGCTGTGTTCGATGTACACACAGTGTTCCTCGGAGGAGGACGCCTGCCGCGCCCTGGCTTCCGCGATGTGTGCTCTGGTGACCCTGATCTCTTGGGCCCGCGGCACCGAACCCGCCGATGGTTGAGGTCGGCGAATGGTCCTAGAGCCTCCGGGATTGGAGGATGGTGCAGCCGCCGTAGGCGAATTTGCCGAGCCACGGCGCCTCTTCCTACCCTGGACGAGGGTAAATCCTTCCTCAGCTCCAGGATTCACCTCTTCTGTGATGTCAGCCCAGTTTCTCCGGACTTGAGCAGCGGCGTCAGAAGTTGGAATAGCCGCAAGGTCGACCGGCGCGGCAGAATTTGCATCCTGGCTGCCGGCGGAGGGATTTACATAGTTTTGATTTTTAGTCAAAACTATTGGATTTTTGTTCTGCAAAACATCTTTTGCTGTTATTTCCGCACTGGGCTGTGCTTTAGAGCCGAGCCTTACAGGCTTGTCTTCGGCTTTTGACGGGCTTTCAGCCCGTGCCAAATTCGTCGCCATCCGCGACGTTATTCCGCTCGCCAGAGGCGAAAAACTCGGGAGCTCGCGCGACGCGTGGCCGCACGGCCGAGTGTAGACATGTGGTGTACATGTATACAGCATGTAGACAATGTGTATTCAATACATGTATACAGCATGTAGACAATGTGTATTCAATACAAGTATACAGCATGTAGACAATGTGTATTCAATACAAGTATACAGCATGTAGACAATGTGTATTCAATACATGTATACAGCATGTAGACAATGTGTATTCAATACAAGTATACAGCATGTAGACAATGTGTATTCAATACAAGTATAAAGCATGTAGACAATGTGTATTCAATACATGTATACAGCATGTAGACAATGTGTATTCAATACAAGTATACAGCATGTAGACAATGTGTATTCAATACATGTATACAGCATGTAGACAATGTGTATTCAATACAAGTATACAGCATGTAGACAATGTGTATTCAATACATGTATACAGCATGTAGACAATGTGTATTCAATACATGTATACAGCATGTAGACAATGTGTATTCAATACATGTATACAGCATGTAGACAATGTGTATTCAATACATGTATACAGCATGTAGACAATGTGTATTCAATACATGTATACAGCATGTAGACAATGTGTATTCAATACATGTAGACAATGTGTATTCAATACATGTATACAGCATGTAGACAATGTGTATTCAATACATGTATACAGCATGTAGACAATGTGTATTCAATACATGTATACAGCATGTAGACAATGTGTATTCAATACATGTATACAGCATGTAGACAATGTGTATTCAATACATGTATACAGCATGTAGACAATGTGTATTCAATACATGTATAAAGCATGTAGACAATGTGTATTCAATACATGTATACAGCATGTAGACAATGTGTATTCAATACATGTATACAGCATGTAGACAATGTGTATTCAATACAAGTATACAGCATGTAGACAATGTGTATTCAATACATGTATACAGCATGTAGACAATGTGTATTCAATACATGTATACAGCATGTAGACAACGTGTATTCAATACATGTATACAGCATGTAGACAACGTGTATTCAATACATGTATACAGCATGTAGACAACGTGTATTCAATACATGTATACAGCATGTAGACAACGTGTATTCAATACATGTATACAGCATGTAGACAACGTGGATTCAATACATGTATACAGCATGTAGACAATGTGTATTCAATACATGTAGACAATGTGTATTCAATACATGTAGACAATGTGTATTCAATACATGTATACAGCATGTAGACAACGTGGATTCAATACATGTATACAGCATGTAGACAATGTGTATTCAATACATGTATACAGCATGTAGACAATGTGTATTCAATACATGTAGACAACGTGTATTCAATACATGTATACAGCATGTAGACAACGTGGATTCAATACATGTATACAGCATGTAGACAATGTGTATTCAATACATGTATACAGCATGTAGACAATGTGTATTCAATACATGTATACAGCATGTAGACAATGTGTATTCAATACATGTAGACAATGTGTATTCAATACATGTAGACAATGTGTATTCAATACATGTATACAGCATGTAGACAATGTGTATTCAATACATGTATACAGCATGTAGACAATGTGTATTCAATACATGTATACAGCATGTAGACAATGTGTATTCAATACATGTATACAGCATGTAGACAATGTGTATTCAATACATGTATACAGCATGTAGACAATGTGTATTCAATACATGTATACAGCATGTAGACAATGTGTATTCAATACATGTATACAGCATGTAGACAATGTGTATTCAATACATGTATACAGCATGTAGACAATGTGTATTCAATACATGTATACAGCATGTAAACAATGTGTATTCAATACATGTATACAGCATGTAAACAATGTGTATTCAATACATGTATACAGCAGGTAGACAATGTGTATTCAATACATGTATACAGCATGTAGACAACGTGTATGTGATATATGGGAAAAGGATCCTGAGAATCTTATCGACTCTCTATAATATAAAAAAAATGCTTGTCGACTTCACTGTGATAAAGTGCTTTGTCCTGAGAATCCTCGGGAGTGGATGGGATTTTGTATGTTTGGGCAGTCGTTATCAATGGCGGTGGATGAAAAAATCGGCACACTATATCGATTAATGAATCACAAAACACCTCGGAATATTAATCATTGGCGGCTCGGGAGAGGAGATGGAAGGATTTTCGCGATTAAATTGGATTGAGATGACTCACATCTTGGACCTCGAGGCACTACTTTTAGAAGATGCACACACACGTCTTGACACACACGTTACCGACCGAACTCTGGTTGCCCCGCCCCCCGGCTTGGGTCATGTGGGACCCTGCTTGACCTTTGATTGGTCCCTGTCTCTGTCGGCCATGATGGTAAATTTGGTCGGGAAGAAGCTTTGCCTAACATCCCAATCTCTCAGGACATTCAACTCTGGAATATGAGGGCCTCTTTGTTCTAAGTGACCTAGATACACGACTTGGATCTGTCGTTCTTTTCTCTTCTACTTCTTCCATCTCCACGTCCTTTGACTGCCATCTTTATTTGAATCCATACAGAATACATTATATCCAACATGGTACATAATTATTTATTAGACAATATTCTTTATAATATTACAGATGCGCCCCCTATGAATAAGAATTTTAAAAGGGATCTGTATTAAATTCTGAAAAAAGAAAAATAATTTTTTGGGAAAGAAAAAAAAATAAATTTTTTTTAAAATAGTGAGTGGTTAGATACAATTGGGGAGAAAGTAAATGATGGAAATAAGTAATAAAAAGAAATTTGAGTAGATAGGGGTGCTTGCTAAACTAGGAAAAAATATGATAATTTTTTGGAGGAAAAAAAAAAAATCTTGCCTGCATAGGTGTTCAATCTTGCTGTGTGGAAACCCACAGCAAGGGAAACTCTATGAGGTGCAATCCAAACAAAACATATAAGACATTAACAGAAATAAAAGAAAACTATAGCCAATAAAATTTGGTGATGGAGGAAAAAAAAAAAAGGAAAAAAGAAATCTGATTAGCCTTTGGGGCGGTGAAAAAAATATAAACAAAACATAAAAAAAAAAAATCAAAGCTCCTGTATGATAAACTGAAGGCTGATACATGAGAAGTATTGCGTCAGGTCAGTTGTTCATTCAGTTAGGACAAAACAAGGTTTAAACAATAAAAGGAAAAAATAAACTTGAGGTGATTAAGAAATTGAAAGGGTGATAGACATGGATGGTGGGAATAAAAAAAATAAAAATAACAAAAAATAAAAGTGCTGGTTGTGTACAAGTCCTTTAAAATTGGTTAACAAAAATATACACAAAAGAAGAATATTTTTTTACATAACAATGTCCAATCTTTGTTTATTATAGGGTCGTAGGTCATAAGGTTGCCAAAACTATATAGGTGCGTGAATGTATGCGAGTGTGTGTGAGTGTATGTTCCAGAAAGTAACTTTAAGTGTGGTGACACGCGAAAAGTGACGGCGGGTTTGTTTACATTCCGCAGGGAGGATGTGACGTCGGTCACGTGATCGGAAAGGACGTGACGTCGGCGCGGCGGAAGGTTTCTGTAAAGTGGACGCCAGCTGACGGCGGGGTGATCGACGAGTGTTTGTAAAGGTGGGGAGATTGCTATTCGACTTGGCGCGCTCTAAAGAGGGTTTGGAAAATCTCTCCTATGATTTCACCTATTAGAGCGACCAAGGCATGACTGTGGACAAGGATGGTCCATAACTCCGGGAGAATTATTCCTATGGTTCGATGGATTAGTTCCACTACGGCGATGGTTATTTCGAATAGGGCTTCCTGTAGTTGGAAGAGACGGTTGGGCTGCAGTGTATAGACACTGACATACAGTAGGGTGGCCATGGGTAATAGTACAGTGGGTAGGATGAAAAGGTTGATGAGGTATAGGAGGTGGAACAAGGGGAAGGTTTTCACGTTACGAAAAAACCTTGCCTGTAAGGGAATTGGTTTGGGATCAGCCCTAACTGTAGGGATTGGGGTTTTAACTTTGGTTATATGGGTTGGACGGGATATTGCAGGTTGGGGAATATCGCGTTGGGCGATAATGTTACATTGTGGGTCAACAGGGGTGGTAGTGGTACAATTGCCTATTGTAGGAGCAAAGCGCTCAACTGTAAAGAGGTCTGGGGTGAGGTGCTCGAACAGTGGTGGTAGCGTCCTAGATTGGGGTTTAGCAGGGTGTGGTATCAGAGTGGGAGGTGCGATATAACGAATATTTTCGTTATAGTACTGTAATTTATTTACATGGACTGTGTCGGTATTCCGATTTAGAGGTTGGTTGGGTCGGTTTATTCTCACCACGTTGGGAGAGATGATCTCTAAGATCTCGTAGGGACCCGTGAAATACGGAGCCAGTTTGCCTGTATTGGGGTGATGGTAAACTCTTACCAACACGAGATCTCCGGGTTCAAAATGGGGTGTCTTATGTTGTTGGTCGTAGGCATGTTTGTCTTTGAGGTGCTTGGCCTGGGTACGTTCATGGGCTATCCGTCGGGCTGTGGTTAAAACGGGGTAGGGGTTTACATGCTCAGTGAGCTCGGGAGGTAGAACGCCGAACATCAGGTAGCCAGGTGGGAACCCGGTAACTGAGTGGGGCGTGTTGTTATACACCACAGTAACGCGCTTCGCCAGCTTAGTCCATGCGGCTTTGGGGTTTTCCAAATGGAGTAACCTTAGTTTGCCTGTTAAGGTAGCGTTCAGGCGCTCGCATAGACCATTAGCTTGGGGGTTGTTACTGGTGGTGAGCAGGGGATGGATGTTCCTGTTAATCAGGAACTTCCTGAACTTTGGTGAGGTGAACGCAGGCGCTCTATCCGTGAGTAGGCGTTTCGGAGAGCCGTCCTGCAACACTCGCTTTATCACCTGTTGATAGGTGGTGATGCTGGTAGATTTTGAGGGGAAGGTCCACGTGTAGCGCGAAAAGTGATCCACCACAACGTGGAGGTAAGCTTTGGCGTTACCATATTTGGCAAGTCCAGCTATGGTGTCGAGGGCGACCAGGTCAAAAGGCTGAGTGGCCACAGGAAGTTGTCCTAGTTCCCCAAACGTGGGACCTCGAGGGGGTTTTGTTGACTGACAGATGGCGCAGGCTTTGGTGGTTTTGGAGATGTCTTCTGACATCCCCTTCCAGTAGTACTGGGGAGAGATGAGCCTGGTCATCTGGGATATGCCCGGGTGGTTGTACCGACTGTGCACCTTTGTTAGTAGGTCGGGAACGAGGGCGTCAGGGACGACAATTTTGGTTACACCTCTACGCTTTAGGGTTTGCAGTCCGTTTCGATCAATGGTCAGTTTAGATTCTCCCGAAGGAGTGAGTTGGTGGTTCTTAAGGAGGGTGGCGTCTAAGAATCCACAAAACGGGTTACGGGATAGGAGGTCCGCTTCATGTTGTAGCGCTCCTTTTATGTAGCGGACTTCGTATTCGTAACACGATAACCTCAAACTCCATCGGAATAATCTGCCTGACGGGTTTTTGATCGTCTTCAGCCACTGCAGTGCGTGATGGTCAGAAAATATGGTGAATTTTCTGCCCATTAGATACACAGATACACAGATACACAACTTCTCCACGCTCTCGACAATGGCGAGGCATTCTAGTTCGGAGATGGTGTAGTTCCGCTCGTGTACACGCAGAGCGCGGCTGAAATATTGGACTGGGTAGGCCTTCCCAGCGGAGTGGACTTGTTTGAGGACGCCTGCAATGCCAAGTGTTGATGCATCGCAATATACCTGGCATGGTAGTTCATCCTTGTAGAGGTGCAATACGGGGTGTTGTGTGAGGCTTTCCTTCAGGCTGGTGAACGCCTTTTGGCATTTGTCATCCCAGTCCCACGTCACATCCTTCTTGAGAAGGTTGTTGAGTGGGGTCCGCAAACGGGCATAGTCCGGGATGAACTTATTATAGACGTTCACGGCGCCTATGAAGGATTGCAGCGTTTTGCGATTGTTCGGGGGTGGGATAGCGTGGATTACGTCGGTATTGCGGATAAGTGGGGTGGTGGTACCAGCGGTGATTGTGTACCCCAGAAATTCGATGGTCTGCCTAAAAAACTCGCATTTGGTGAGGTTGAGTTGCAAGTTCTCCGCGTCGCAGAACGCGAAAAACTTGCGCAGGTGTTCTTGGTGTTCCTCCAGTGTCTCCGAATAGATGACGAAGTCGTCAAAATAGTGCGCCACACAATCAAGTCCGTGCCCCTGCAGGACCTGATTGATTGCCCTTTCATAGATCTGTGGACTGGTCTTAAGTCCGAAAGGCAATCGGGTGGGCTGATACAACCCGTCTATCGTGGCGAAGGCCAACAGTGGTCGAGAATCAGGGTGTATCGGCACTTGCCAATATGCGGAGGAGACGTCGGCAGTCGAGAAATACTTGGCCCGCGCGAGACGGTCCAGTATATCTTCGATCCTCGGGAGTGGATGGACATCGGAGCTTATGACCTCATTCACCTTCCTATAGTCGATACAAAACCTTTTGGTCTTGTCTCGCTTGGTCACTAGGGTGACCGGGCTAGAGAAAGGGGAGTAGGATGGCTCAATGATGTCATTATCCAACATCTGTCGGATCTGACTGCGTATTTCCCGTTGGTCGCATATCGGTACCCTATATGGGCGGATGGTGACGACTTTGTCGGAGTTGGTGGCGATTCTTACTGGGGGAACCTTTAGGCATGGGACCGCGAATTTGTTCCGGGAGAACACGTGTTGGTATTGGCGCAATAGCGCCGGGAATTGAGGTGGATACGGTGGCTGCGGTTGATTGTCTATGGGGATCCCTGGGAGGTGTTCTGGTGATAATGGGTGGTGTGTGTGGTACATGGAATGGTGTGTGGAATGGGGATGTTTGGGTGTATGGTGAAGGTGATCCGTTTGGACCTTGGTGGGGTGTGAGAGGTTGGCATTGGGTGGTTGTTCTGGTACCTTGACCCTATAATAAGAGCAGTTGGCTCTAAAAAAGTTCTTTGATTGGACATGGTGCGGTGGTTGGGTGAGTCCCTGGGTTGTGGACGTGTTGTCCGAAAAATGCGCATATTGGGTATTGTTGGCGGAAGGCGGAAAAATAGTGTGGGCCTTGCATAGGTCCGCCTGGCATTCCCAATATGTGCACCTTTCGGGCAACACAGCAAAGTGGTAGGTCAGGGGCGACAAAGGTGCGTCGAGTTGGTACATAGTGCCATGTGCAAAATCGATTTTTAATTTGAATTTACGGAGAGTATTAATACCAAGTATTCCAAATGGTAGAGGGGCGTCCACCACGTGGAATACTTCGTTTTGGGTTATGGCATGAATGGATAGGGGGAAGGTAATCTGGCCTATTGTTGGCACGTGGCCATCTATTGTCTGTAAATTTATTATTTTTTTAGTTATTAAATTTAGGTCAGGGAAATTATTCTTTAAATTTTTATATATGGCACATGACACTAGGTTAACGGACGCACCCGTGTCTATCAGGAATGGTAGGGACAGTCCATGGGAGATTGGCAGACTAATTGTCAGGTTGACGAAAGGCCTGGTCAGTAGGCCTACCTGTTGGCTGCTGGTCTGGGGCTCCCTTGGTTATCCCAGTGGCTTGTGCGCGTGACGCTTGGTGATGGGGCTGGGCTCGCGGCCGTTGTTCCGCTAGTTGCGCGGAGCACGCTGCTCGTGCGTCTCCGGAGGCACGGGGCAACTGCGGGGCTTGTCTGAGACGACACTCAGAGTGCCAGTGTAGTCCACCACAAAAACGGCAGTCTGTTGGCGGGGTCGACCTGGTTGGCACTGTTCTTGGACTAGGTCGCACCGGTGCGTAGGGGCCCAGTAGGGGTGGTGCGTGCTCGTCTGGGTGCCTTGGAGATGGTGCGCCGCTGCCGCGGATCCGCTGCACCAGCCGGAACCATGCACCTAGGTTCTCTGGCGGCACAATGCGGACGAGGCGCTGGTCGGAGGGTGGCAGCCCCTCGGTGAGCGTCTCCAAGATGACCTCTTGTGGGAGGCCCAGTTGTAGACCCAGCGCGGTCTTATTCCGATAGTATTCTTCCAGGTTGGGCTGTCCGGCCAGCTTCATGGAGAAGTATTGGGCATACGTGGCCTCATTGGTCTCCGGATAGAGATCCAGGAAGGTCTGTCTCACCTGGATGTAATGTTGGGTCTCCATCCGAAGCCTCCTGAAGTGTTCTAGCGGTTTGTTGTTCAGGTAACGGGGTAGGCGGAGCACTTTTTCCGTGTTGGTGAGACCATCCCAGTCTGTTTTCTGGTCATATGTCCGAAAGAACTGTGCGGCTGGGTAGGTCCCGTCGAAGCTCTGGACTTCTATCTCCGTCCGATGGGTCACGCGGTCGCTGGTGGTCTGAAGGGCAGATAAACACGCCGCGAGGCGTGCCAGGACGGCCGGCAACTCTGCCGACGGAGGGGGTGGTTCTATTTTGGGAGTACTTACGGCGGGGTTGTTTTCTCCCTCTGCGGTGTATTCCTCCGCGTCTTGCGTTTCGTTTTTCTCGTCCATCCTGTCGACTCTCTGTGATATATGGGAAAAGGATCCTGAGAATCTTATCGACTCTCTATAATATAAAAAAAATGCTTGTCGACTTCACTGTGATAAAGTGCTTTGTCCTGAGAATCCTCGGGAGTGGATGGGATTTTGTATGTTTGGGCAGTCGTTATCAATGGCGGTGGATGAAAAAATCGGCACACTATATCGATTAATGAATCACAAAACACCTCGGAATATTAATCATTGGCGGCTCGGGAGAGGAGATGGAAGGATTTTCGCGATTAAATTGGATTGAGATGACTCACATCTTGGACCTCGAGGCACTACTTTTAGAAGATGCACACACACGTCTTGACACACACGTTACCGACCGAACTCTGGTTGCCCCGCCCCCCGGCTTGGGTCATGTGGGACCCTGCTTGACCTTTGATTGGTCCCTGTCTCTGTCGGCCATGATGGTAAATTTGGTCGGGAAGAAGCTTTGCCTAACATCCCAATCTCTCAGGACATTCAACTCTGGAATATGAGGGCCTCTTTGTTCTAAGTGACCTAGATACACGACTTGGATCTGTCGTTCTTTTCTCTTCTACTTCTTCCATCTCCACGTCCTTTGACTGCCATCTTTATTTGAATCCATACAGAATACATTATATCCAACATGGTACATAATTATTTATTAGACAATATTCTTTATAATATTACATGTATTCAATACATGTATACAGCATGTAGACAATGTGTATTCAATACATGTATACAGCATGTAGACAATGTGTATTCAATACATGTATACAGCATGTAGACAATGTGTATTCAATACATGTATACAGCATGTAGACAATGTGTATTCAATACATGTATACAGCATGTAGACAATGTGTATTCAATACATGTATACAGCATGTAGACAATGTGTATTCAATACATGTATACAGCATGTAGACAATATGTATTCAATACATGTATACAGCATGTAGACAATGTGTATTATGTAGACAATGTGTATTCAATACATGTATACAACTCATGTAGACAACGTGTATTCAATACATGTATACAGCATGTAGACAATGTGTATTATGTAGACAATGTGTATTCAATACATGTATACAGCATGTAGACAATGTGTATTCAATACATGGAGACAACATAGCCACAACTACACTGTGCAGCACTTTTCCCAAGTGACAGTTTACAAATGTGTGGTGAAATAAATAAATCAATTAGACAACAACACCATTGGTGTGATGACATTGCTGAAACATCTGGTAGACTCTTTGGAGAGACTTGTTTGAAAACTATTTATTTAGAATTTTATAAATTATAAAAACTTAATATACAAATTGTGTGGACACATAACTTGCAAAAAATAAAGATGATAACAACACCCACCAAAATGAGATAAGTAAGATTGCTGGTTGTTTCTATTGCAACACACATGGTTGTAAGTCCTGGACAATCACAAAGTGTGCCATAAACTGTGTTGGAATGGGGTGTTGGAGAGACAACAGCCACTGAGAGTCTCTGACCTAACCACTAGGTGGCTGAAGCAAGCTGTTGCCCGTGAAGGGAAAAAAACAACTTCCACACACAGAGAGGGAGAGAGAGCCTGTCCAAGATGGTGGAAAGAGATTGTAGCGAACTCCTCAGACAACGACCAACAATTCTGACAATATAGATGCAAATTTTCTGAAAGTAAATTCTTCTATAAAAACATAGGATGCCTCCCCTGTCAAAATAGACATAAAAGCTAAACGTCATCTATTGACCTTCGCTGCAAAATAGCAGGCTCAGGTCGGTGACAAAGCCACAACACCAGCTTTGGTAAAGTGAGAAGTGTCCACCTAGAGACCATGGTTTCAGACTAATGTCCCTCGTCAGTCTAGGGCGGACTTTATTCTATGAGATCCACAAGGGATCTAATGGAATCTTCACAATCTGCCAAAGAGGTGTTTAGCTGGTAGAGTGACTAGGCCAAATCTATGGCCAGGATGAAAATGTAAAGAATGTCCGTAAGCACCAAAACAAGAATAACACAAAGTAAAAAGACCAAATCTAAATAAATATAGAGTGTGTGACATTTCAGTAACAGCGTTGTTACCATCATTAGATAAAAGTACTGAATGGTCAATCTTGATATTCACTTTGGAATTCATTTTCTTCACATCATAGGAAGAAACACTTCTTAGGTCCATTGAAGTCTATTAAAAGTGATCAGGTACAATTTGGATTATAGATTAGAAACATAAGATAACAAGACCAAATAAATAGTGTGTGACATTTCAGTAACAGTGTTGTTACCATCATCAGACAAAAGTGTTGAAATGTAATGACAGGGTGAGGGAAGACTCAGTTGTTGTTGTGTCCAATGTAGAGCCTCAGATATCTCCATACATCTCTATCACAGCAATGTCCACTATCTTGGGTGTGTAAACCTGCTGTTCTGGGTCCATGTCAATTTTCTGCAAGTCAGCAGCCATTGCTGGGCATGAGAATATGTGGGTAGGTGCCACACCAGGACAGTTGTTACATGTCCTATAGGTTCTTGTGCCATCTGGATGTATTGTCATTCATTTATAGTGTTTTGTTCTGAGTCTTGTTATAGTTTTTGCAATTATTCTCTCAGTCCAATGGGGATAAATGATGTTCCAATGAGGAAGAGAATTAGAGGAAAGTACTCAGTGAGAAGTCATTCAGGGAAGTGCTGAGGACAACTCCTCTGTTCTCAACAACCAGATAACACTGTGGTGAATCACTACAACAGCTTTCTGTAGTTTCCTTTTATTGGTGCATCCTCAAGTTTTTGACCATTTCTGCCCAAAATTTCTGTACAAAACGAATAATTAAATTAATATTATTAGTTTTGTACTCGATGAGGCATAATTTGGAGATTATAGATTCAAGAAAATAAGACCTAATCCAAATAATTTAATAGTGTGTGATGTTTTGGTAATAACATTGTTACCATCATCAGACAAAAGACATCCTTTTGTTTGGTGATGGTAGCAATGCCGTTGCCGAAACATCACACACTATTAAATTATTTGGATTAGGTCTTTTTTTCTTGAATCCCAAGTGATGTTGCTATAAAGAGGTTTTACTGTAGATGAGAAGTTCTTTAGTTGTGGCTTTGTTACATCACCAGATGGAGGTACAGTAGAACTACCTCTCTGTAAAGGTCACCTACACTCATGGACAAAACTTAAGGAAGTTGGAAGTCTTTGATGTCGCCTGTCGTCTTTTTTTTTAAGGAGACAGAGGCAATTTTAGTCACACCTTGTATGTCTTAAATAAAGGTCACTGTAATATCTTTCTGAGCTCTAGCTACAAGAAAATAAGCCCTAATCCAAATTGTGCTTCATCAACTTTCAGAGTTACTGTCTCAATCCCGATATACATGCTAAACTTCCTAAAGTTTTGTCCATGGGTGTAATTGCAGAAACAAGGTGTCTTTCAGGGAAAGGTGTCCTCTTACCAGAAAGTTTCTAAATAACAAAATAAGGTAATTTTGGTGATGAAAACTGTCCTTTGTAGAGAGTTATCCTCTAGCGTGAATGTCCTCTAATGGAGTTGGTTCTAGTGTATTGACTAAAGGAGGGCTACCTATAACACAAAGTCTACATGGCACAGCAAATCTCCATTCAGCTGGCAGCCAGATTTGGTTGGGTGTAGAAACTAAAAGGCAGATCTCAACATGGTTTTGCCCAGAAAGCATCAAAAAGAAGGAGAGAATTGAAGTGTAGACTAGCTACAAAGTTTGAAGTAGATCAATACCAATATTTCAACTGTCTGAAGGCCAACCTTTGACCACAGAGATACATTTTTTACACCCAATAAATGTTATCTACAACAAATCCTTCATCTTTCTTATCTCCACTCAATCACACTAAGGTATCAAGCTTGTAAAGCTTGTTGATGGTGTCTGCCGGGGAAGAGTAGAGCTCATCAATGGATGAGTCAATACAGTCAATAATATTACTTGGGGTTGCAGGTTGACACTTAGTACATAGTTGGAAAACCTTGCAACTATTCTGGAAAGTCATTGTCCGTGGATGACCAGACTTAAGTCTGGAAATTAAAGACTGTTGTTCTCTTGGGAGGACAGAATTGTCCCTCTGTACCAGTCATGTGCAGCATCAGATTTCCATTCCTGCAGGCATTCTACAACAAATCCTTCCCTGCTTTAACACTTTGATTTAAAAATAAAGAAAGCATATCCTGACCAGGAGTACATGTGCTTTACAGAAGGCAGAGCGCCATCTAGTGGAACAGAAAACAACTAAACATTGATTTAACCTGTTCCCTGATACACTTTGATTTAATCAATAAATTTGATTTTGATAAGGCACAATTTGGATTATAGATTAGAAAACAAGGTAATAAGACCAAATCCAAATATATAAATACTGTGTGACGTTTTGGTAACAGCGTTGTTACCATCTTCAGACAAAAGTACTGAACAGTAACTATTTAAAAACATGCTGTGGTAAAATTTCTCATTCAATACTTTTGTCTGAAGATGGTAACAACACTGTCACACACTATTTATTTATTTGGTCTTATTACCTTGTTTTAAATTTGATTTTATAATTGATTTTAATCAATTATTTCTCGAGCTTTCAGTCTAACATGACCTTCAACCCGGATATCCAGAAGTACAATCTCCGTGTTGAAGGGGCGTTCCCGAAAGCCGAAAAGAAATAAGAGAAAGAACAAAATCCTTGATACTGCTGAACTGTGTGCTTCCTTCAAATACGCAGTGGCTTCCAGCACGCCTACGTCACGGGATGACATGGCATTGAGGAGCTTCCAACCACCACCACTAGAGGCGCTGCACACTTCCTGTTTATGTCTTCCTTTGTTCTGGCTGCTTGCTATGTCGTGAGATATATTAAAACTTATATATTTCAATCTATTCTGCATCTGATTGAACCACCACAGATACCTTATTGATTAAATCATAGAGTAAAACAAATATAGCTTTAGTCCTCCAACTTCTTTAATTCAACACCTCAAGAATTCTCAAGGCAAATTAAGGTCACTGGTGTTGAATTAAAGCTGGTTAATTGAAGTAAGTGTTGAATTATAGTGAGTTGAATTGAACTCCTGCACTTACAAAGGAAGAGTCTATAAGTGGGTGATGTGTTTATTGAATGTGGGAAATCAAGAAATTCCAAAGGGACACCATTGTGTAGCCTCCACACTGTAGTTTCTCCAAGTAATTACACTATGGGAGTCCTCACATTTCAACACCAGTCATCTTTGCCAAACTACACTTTTATTAAGTGAGCTTCCTTGGAAGAACAACACTTTCCCAATTATTTTCAGTCCCAATTATCAGGTATTCCTAATTCTCAGTAGTCCCAATTATCAGGCAGCCCCATTCTCAGTAGTCCCAATTATCAGCACAGTTCCAATTATCAGGCAGACCCTAATTCTCAGCAGTCCCAATTATCAGGCAGTCCCAATTCTCAGCAGTCCCAATTATCAGGCAGTCCCAATTCTCAGCACAGTCCCAATTATTAGCACAGTTCCAATTATCAGCACAGTCCCAATATATATATATATATATTATCAGGCAGACCCTAATTCTCAGTAGTCCCAATTATCAGGTAGTCCTAATTCTCAGCAGTCCCAATTATCAGCACAGTCCCAATTATCAGCAAGACAATATTACACGGAGATAATCCCCCAATAAAAGACTCCACAGAAAGAAGGAGAAATGTAATCACAAGTTGGGTGACAAATGCTGATAAGATAATGTCGGCCGCCGCCAACTTGTTGTTTGTTGGGTGGAGCTACACAGTGCTGCAGCAGCTGTAGAGATGGAGCAATTTGACTTCTTTTGGCCTTACAGAGCTATATAATTGTAGATGGGGGTAATTGTGTAGGGTGAAAACCTGGAGCTAACTCTACTTTTCCCTCTTTTTCCCTGCTGTTTTTAAAAAGGATGCTTGAAACATGTAAGAACAACCATCCTCTTAGAACAACCATTGGATGATGAACTTTAAAAAATATATTTTACATTTTGCTTTTTTATAATCTTTAAAACGGCAAATCTTTTATTTTCTTTGTACAATTTGGATGGCCATTTTTATTAATTTGTAAAGTCTTGTTAAAACCCCAGAACTGTAATGTTGTAACTTGTTGTCTAATATGTAAATAGTTCCACAGGAATGCGGATCCACACACTGCTGTGTTATCTGTAGTCCATTTATCAAACACTTCTTTTTATGACACTCTGAAATAAACAAACTTACTGCTCACCCACTGCCTTTTTTACTTTCCCTTTGTCCAATAATTATGTAACAAGGACTTTTTCATATATGTATATATGTAGGATTTGATTAGAAAGAAGCTAGCAAGACGGAATAAAGAAGAGCAGAAGACGCGTTTACAATGACAACCGAAGACTAAGACTTTTTACTTTCTCTTTTAATTTTATTTTAAAATTGTAAACTCTTAAAAATAAATCCATTTATATCTATTCTGATTCCTACATATATATATATACAGTATATGTATGTTATGAAAAAAGAAAGAAAGCCAAGGAAATGATTTGGATTATAGATTATAAACACAGCATATTAAGACCAAATCCAAATAAATAGTATGTGACATTTCAGTAACAGTGTTGTTACCATCATACACTACTTATTTATTTAGATTTGGTCTTATTACCTTGTGTTAAATATCCATTATAGTGGGCGAGCGGCTCGAAAACACGACCCCATCGAGCAACACGTGGTGGCAGCGGGCGTGGTGTGCGCAGGATTGAGTATAGAACAGTTGCTGGCAGACAAAGAAAAATGGCGGTTGCCAATGTTTACGTTTTGATTTCATTTTCTTTAGTTTATATATAGTTATATATGTGTAAATAAATAATATTATAAATGAATAAAACAAAGCATCAAGGGCTGTTATAATAATTATAATAATAATTATCTTTAATAAATTTCAAATTCAATTAAAATTAAAAGCAATAAAAGGCTTTTTGTAAATTCTATTTATTTTTGTTATTAATTAACACCTTGTGTTTTTAAGTCAAGAAAAATTACAAAAATGTTCAATCCAAGGAGAATGGCTATTTCTTTATGACTCTCTGTAGGAAGTTTCTTTTATAACAACTTGGGGTTCTGACATCCTAACTCTTAAAGTCCAGGTTCTACCCATCGCTTGTTTACACAACAATCTTGGTCCCAAGTAAGGTGACTCAACTATAATGTACTGAATGACTGGACTGAAGTCACAAGACCAATAATGTAAGGAATCTCCCCTTGTTTAGAATTCCTCCTTTACATTGGTTTGGTCAGAGATCAACACCAACAATGGATAGATGATAAGACACAATTCGGATTATAGATTATAAACACAACATATTAAGACCAAATCTAAATAAATAAATTGTGTGTAACATATTAGTTATTTATTTGAATATGGTCTTATTACCTTATGTTTATATAGAGAACATTTCTGTGATAGAGATGTTCATCAACAGCACCCACCCCAGAGATGCGCAGGCGGCGCAGCAGGTCCGAGGGCCGGTGGTAGAGGTAAACAAGTCCGACGTTGCTGCCGAGGGCCACCCAGCTGGGCAGACAGGCCAGGGAGGTCAGCTCCAGGTCCCGGTGGACCAGGTGGAGCTGGGCCTTGTGTGGGATCCTCTCTGTCAGGTACCTCATGGACCCCCACTCCCTCAGCTCCCCAGGCTGCCCACACACCTCCTTCATGGTAGTCAAACTTTGTCACATATGTAAACTTTGTCCAATATGTAAACTTTGTCCAATATGTAAACTTTGTCACATATGTAAACTAGAACAAATATGTAAACTTTATTCATTAATTATTCATAACTATATCCAATATGTAAACTTTGTCCAATATGTAAACTAGAACAAATATGTAAAATTTGTCCAATATGTAAATAGAAACAAATATGTAAAATTTGTCCAATATGTAAATAGAAACAAATATGTAACATTTGTCCAATATGTAAACTAGAACAAATATGTAACATTTGTCCAATATGTAAACTAGAACAAATATGTAAACTTTATTCATTAATTATTCATAACTATATCCAAAATGTAAACTTTGCCCAATATGTAAACTTTATTCATTAATTATTCATAACTATATCCAAAATGTAAACTCTGTCCAATATGTAAACTTTATTCATTAATTATTCATAACTATATCCAAAATGTAAACTTTGCCCAATATGTAAACTTTATTCATTAATTATTCATAACTATATCCAAAATGTAAACTCTGTCCAAAATGTGAAAACCTCACACATTGTATTAATTAAGAAAAAGGCATCTCCTTATCGTGCAACTGAAAGTTGCGGATTTTTTCACATTGTATTAAGTTTTCTCCCATATGATAAGGCACAATTTAGATTATAGATTATAAACACAAGGTAATAAGACCAAATAAATAAATAGTGTGTGACATTTCGGTAACAGTGTTGTTACCATCATCAGACAAAAGAATAAATGAGAAAAATATCCCAGCATGTACTGATACAGTACTATTTAAAAACATGCTGTGATATTTTTTCTCTAAACGATAAAGAAGAGTAAGGAGAAAAGATTTTTATTCAATTAAACTTGTGACAAGCTTTCGGGCAGTCACGCCCTTCTCTCAACAGGTAATAAAAAGATTAATTGACTATTAAAATAGGAAAACAAACTGAGCTTTAAACAAAAATGATACAACTGCAGCCTGGCCGCGAGAAAACGTGAATTCGGGAAAGTAATGTGATATATTTTTTTCTCATTTATTATTTTGTCTGATGATGGTAACAATGCTGTTACCGAAACGTCACACACTATTTATTTATTTGGATTTTGTCTTATTACCTTGTGTTTATAATCCAAATTGTGCCTTATCATTATCTGCCAAATGTTATTTTGTAAAAATAAAAAGATCTGGAAACAACAGAAGCAAACAACAATGGCAGAAGAATAAAAAAGGCTCAAGATAATAAGACCAAATCCAAATAAATTGAGTGTGACGTTTCGGTAAAAATATTGTTACCATCATCAGACAAAAGTACTGAATGAGAAATTTTACCACAGCAATTTCTCATTCAGTACTTTTGTCTGAAGATGGTAACAACGCTGTTACCGAAATGTCACACACAATTTATTTATTTGGATTTGGTCTTATTACCTTGTGTTTATAATCTATAATCCAAATTGTACCTTATCATTGATAAAAAGGCTGTTTCAATTATTTTAAAGATTCATAAAGTGACCCAACAAAAGGTAACTCCATAAATACAGCTTTCAAGTGTTACTTTTACTTTGTTTAAATCCTCCGATACCATTGGTTCATATTATTAAAGGTGTCTAATTAACATTGGTTATTTGATAAGTTGGAGGTCTGTACATGAAAAAATGATCAAATTATTGCAAGTGTTGAATTATCGTTTGTCGAATTAACAAGGCTCAATTAGATACTGTCTTTTGGTCATGATAAGGCACAATTTGGATTATAGATAATAATACAAGGTAATAAGACCAAATAAATAAATAGTGTGTGACGTTTCGGTAACAGCATTGTTACCATCTTCAGATAAAAGTACCATTAAAAAAAAAACATTCAGTACTTTTGTCTGAAGATGGTAACAACGCTGTTACCAAAATGTTACACACTATTTATTTATTTGGATTTGGTCTTATTACCTTGTAGTCGTTTGGTCATTTTACTTTTGTCAATATATTCCTTTTGTTCATTTTCCTATTGCAGGTTGTTCTATTTTTTTACTAACAATAAAATAAAATGAAACTAAATTGTATTGAATCATCAATTACAAAGTATGTATTTTTTAAAACTCATCTAAATTCCAAAGTTGGGTAGGTGGATTGAAATAAAGTGTTTGTGTATAGTTTTTAAATCATTAAAGTGACCAATCTAGGCCTATATATGAAGTTTGTGTGATGATCAAAACAGGTGGTCCAAGAATAAATATGGCCATTTAAATATGCACAAAGAAATGCATATTTCATGGCTTAATAACAATATAAATATGTCTGGCAGACAATTGGATTAAAATTCTTGGCTGGGGAATTGTTTACAAATAATTTATATACTGGCCACACAAAGGATTCAATATTACTTTAATATTTTTGAAATTCATATCAATTGTGATTCAAATATGCATAAATATGTCTTTTTATTTTTTTATCTATTAAAGAATGCTGGTTTAAATGTCCTTATATAGAACCAAACGAAAAAGAAAATATACAACAAATCAAAGAAAACATCAATAAAAACCATACCATATTATAAATCGTAAATATTTATTTAAAGTTAATGGTAAAACTTTATATATATAAAAATAAAATTGCGCAGACTTATTTTAAACAGATAGCTACATTACAAAAGGAAACGAAACTCCTATACCACCCCCATCAAACAAAATCGTAAACGATGAAGTCCATAGTCATATGAAAAATAGTGTAAAATATTTTTAAATTTAAAATTTCGGTTTTAAAATTAGATAACTATTTTTAATGACAATTCGAAACATATTAGTTTAAATTTACAAAGTTAATTATAACTTTTTTATCAATTTGAAAAAATAATTATATAAATGTTATACAACTCTAATTATTTTACTCTTTATTTTATATTATTCTTTTTATATTATTTTTATTTTATATAACAGTATAATTTATAGGCTATATTGATTTTTCATATTTTCTAAGATATTAATTTATACTCTGTGGATTCAATGTTTTTGCATTAAATAATTTTGTAAATATTTACAATACGTTGGCAGAGCGTGTTTTAAATGTGCTATCATGCTTTGTTTAAACTTATAGCAATAAAATTACAAAAGGCATTTAATGACAATACTAAATAATAACAACATAAATTAAATTAAGTATGACGCATGATGAAAGAAGTCCGTCCAATATTCTAGCAAATTGCACGTCCATAAAAGAATATTCACAAAGAATTTACAGCACTGCAAAATGGGATCCAAAGGAAAAGAAAGCCCTTCTAATTATTGCCAAAGGTATTCCATATTACATGGGTCAAGTAGTGAACAAACAAAGGTGGTTGAACCTTGAAGAATTTGTCTTCCTAAATGAGATTGGAATGCAACGTATTTATTACAATGGCATTACATTAAGCCTTGAGGAACTTTATTTTTTATTAATTCAGGAAAATATATTTGAAAAATATCAAGTGTATAGCTACCTAACTCGACTCGGTTATATTTGTATTCCTGGCCCTTTCAAGATGGCTGCAGAAATACAATTGAGAGAAATACCAAACGACAGCACAATGTGCCCCTCCACAAACCCTACTGAAACCTCAATTAAGAGAAAATCAGAATTTAGTGATAACAATGCTCCGAGGAGTTGGAAGGCATTGAAGGAAAGTAAGCCGATGCCGCCAAAATGGCCGGGTAAACTGCAGCCTCTGTTTTCCGGGGGGCTGGAGAACCTCCATCTCAGCCAACCAGGTCCCAGGAGGTCCCGGCCAATGGGGGAGAGGGACTACGACGTCTACCTCAAGAACTACAGGAAGAACAGCGGAGCGAAGCCGGAATACACACTACAGATCCACAGTGTCTCCGACCCAGTGCCCAATCTGCGGAACTTGCCATCTACGAGGGTTGTCCACTGTGTCCGAGATGGCCCTGGCATAGACATGATCTTCCTGGAGTTCTCATCCATTGAGCTTCCAACATTGGAACGGACGTGAACAGCCCAATATGTAAATATGTGTAGGAGCAAATAAGTTGTTGACAACACTTCCATTAAAACTTCCATATACAGCATTATGTAAATATCCATTGTTGTTATTTCATTGTTGACTAAATAAATACCAAAAGTTGGTTAATTTGCACGGTTGACTCTCAGCAATGAGGACATCTCACCAAATTTACATAAATGTAGGTAAGGCAAGCTACTGAAAGTTGCATAGCCCACTGGGGAATAGATCTCACTTTAATGTTTCAAATCCCAATCATTTTAATTCAAAACTTTCTATAATTCAACTTTTTATTATCATTATCCCTTGTGTCAATGCCATGGAGACTACATGTATCTTGTTTATTTCATTTAAATTGCAATGAATGATTCTGAGGTTCCTGGTCTTCTTTCTTATCTCCACTTAATCACATTAAGGTATCAAGCTTGTAAAGCTTGACAATCATCATGACTGGGTGAAGTAGAATGTGTCTGCCTTTGTCATTAAGACTGGGAGCACTACTCAGTGGCAGGCCGACTTAGCTCCAAAAGAAATGGCCGCCTCACAACATGTGCAGCTTCTCCTAACATGGAGTACAAACGCTGCTCATCCTGTATCCCAGGAGCCCTTACAGGGTACTATCAGCCGGGCCAGCTGAGCCCAGGTTTCTTAGTGAGCTTGTTACTGCTCCCCCTCCTCCATCCAGGCTTGGGACCGGCAAAGGCAGATCCTGGTGAGTGTTGGGACTAGTTCATTTCTGTCACCCCAGTAATTGTGTCAACTTCCCCGGACACATTAGGCTATTCAGTTTAAAGGTCTCCATGCTGCAGCCGTTGGTTGGGCATCCAGGAGGTGGCAGTCAGACTTGGCCCCTCAAGCACCAACATTATTTCAACCACTGCTTCAACCCATTTCCCTGGCAAACTTTCATCCAACTGTCTCTAATTCAACCAGTGATTGAATCCCAATCAACCTATTCATCCAACCAGCTATAATTCAACACCCCCTTCAGCATTAGGAAGGATAATTGATTTAAAGTGGAGCTTATTTGACATGTTTCTATTTAAAGTAAAATAATGTTCTACTGCCCTGAGTGCAATGATAGAAATATTTGAGATTATAAACACAAGGTAATAAGACCAAATCCAAATAAATAAATAGTGTGTAACGTTTCAGTAACAGAGTTGTTACCATCTTCAGACAAAAGTACTGAATGAGAAATTTTACCACAACATGTTTTAAATAGTTACTGTTATCAAGTGTGTCAACAAGATAACAGATAAGAAGATAGTTTTCTGAGAAACACAGAATATTAATATATATGTGGTAAAATTTTTCATTCAGTACTTTTGTCTGAAAATGGTAACAACGCTGTTATTGAAACGTTACACACTATTCATTTCATTTGGATTTGATCTTATTATCTTGTGATTATAATCTATAATCCAAATTGTGTCTTATCATTGGATTTGGTCTTGTTACCTTGTGTATATAATCTATAATCCAAATTGTGCCTTATCATTATGCCTGAAAGGTTTTCTTCATGAAATGTGGAAGAGCAATGATCATATTACATGTATCCCTACTGTATCTTCCACATCACCAAGAGTTCATCTTCAATACCGGATATTGAAGCAAAACATCCCAATACAATATTAGAGTGATGGTGGATTAAACTGCAGAAACTGCTGGGAAGGTTTGCCACTGATGAACCAGAGAACTCCCCCAATATTTTTGTCATTTAATTCTTCTTTCTTATCTCTACCCAATCATAATCAGTCTATCAAGCTTGTAGGGCAGTGATTCTCAACCTTTTTTTTGTTGCGGCACTATTTTAAAGATTTGAAAATTTGGCGGCACAATTTTAGAATTTCGCGGCACACTTTTGCTAACTTGAATGCAAGAAAATTCAAATTATGTATCAATATTTCTATGCAAAATATAAGTAATATACATCTCTAACATTCAATTTGCTAATTTCGTTATTTTAAAAAGTAAAAAAATGAAAAAGAAAAAAGAAAAACCAATACAAACGTGAACATAATCATATGACTAAAATTCGGCGGCACATTTTTAGAATTTCGCGGCACACAAAATTACCGCGGCACAGTGGTTGAGAATCACTGTTGTAGGGCTTGAGACTTTTAATGATGTTTTGACAACCATAATGATTGGGTGAAGTAGAATGTCATTAAGACTGAGAGCACTACTCAGTAGCAGGCCACTGACTTAGCTGCAACATGAAATGTCTGACATGAGGAACAGACACCATGTACAGCCGCTCCTAACATGGAGTACATCCTGTATCTCTGGAGTCCTTACAGGGTACTATCAGCCAGGCCAGCTGAACCCAGGTTTTATAGCGAGCTTGTTACTGCTCCCCTTCCCTTTTTTTATTCAGGCTTGGGACCAGCAAAGGCGGAGTTATCAAATAAGTAAAAGCAATGATTACAATTTGGATTATAGATTAGAATCAAAAGGTAACAAGACCAAATCCCAATTATTGAAATGTCTGTGACATTTAGGTAACAATACTGTTACCAAAATGTCACAAATAATTTGGTCTTATCATTTTTAAATCACAAGTAGAAGCACAGTAGACAAATGGTTAAAAAGAAATGGCCGCAGTATAACCAGGTCTGTAGTGTTGCCACCAGTGGGGTGTGAATGGTGACAACCAACAATGATTCAAAACCAAAATTCTCTGTTCCCCTGGGTGTTGAAGAAGTTTATCTAAATAATACACTAGAACATCCTCCATTAGAGGACACTATACCTCTCTATAAAGGGCAGTTTTCATTAACAAAATTGCTATTTTTACTATGTTTGTTGGCCTTACTACAGTAGGCCAGATGGAAATCTGGTCACCTGCGCCCTCTAGTCTATAAAGAGGGAACCAAAAGCTTCCCCATGTGCACTAGGTGCAAAACCGAAGAGGCCACTCCCCAACATTTACTAAATTTTATTGGAAAGGACAAGAGATCCCTGTACAGAGAACCAAGAAGAGTTCTTGAACTTCTTTATGAGCATGACCTCCAAGATCTTGTCTAATTTAGACTAAAAGGATAAGTAAAAAACTATGTAAGAAGACATCTCTCCCTAAAGGAAACTTTGGCTCTGTAACTAGGTGTTGTCCTTTACAGAGAGGTAGTTCTATTGTATCTTGTATATGACACAAAAACTCCTTGACTTGAAAAAAAAAAAACAATTTGAAATGTTAATTATCATTGATAAGCAAATGAACAAAATAAAAAAGTGGATTATAATTTCTATTGCCATCTATTGCCAACATTTTAGCTATTTTGTTTTAAGGTAATATGTTCCCCCCCTTGTGATATATATATATTATTAAGTGAAAAACAATAGAAAAAAAATAAGTGGGTCAGGTGTTGATATTAAAAATAAAAAAGGCATATCTTGACCAGGAGCACATGTGCTTTTCAGAAGGCAGAGCGCCATCTGGTGGAACAGAAATCAACTAATCATTGATTTAGCCTGTTCCCTGATATTTGGCCAACCCAATTTCTTGATAAATCAAGAAAAGTCATCCACGAACGTGTTTCACGCTTTTGGCGCTCAGCAGCGTGGAGCAGGCTGTACCACTGCGACCAAAAAGATTCGTTTATCAAGAAATTGGGTTGGCCAAATATTAGGGAACAGGCTAAATCAATGTTTAGTTGATTTCTGTTCCACCAGATGGCGCTCTGCCTTCTGAAAAGCACATGTGCTCCTGGTCAGGATATGCCTCTACTTTGTTTTTAATATTATTAAATCTCTACAAACCTTAGTGTTATAATACAATATAATGTGGCTTATGATGAGAGGGCTTGGTTCATCAGTGGTTTCACCAAATTAACTCCATATATGTTCTTATGGCCATAGGTTCCTTAAAAACCACTAAGCTGCCTTCCATTGTCTTCTTATTTCTTATCTCCACTTAACAATCATATTAGGGTATCAAGCTTGACAACCATCATAACTGGGTGAAGTAGAATTTGTCTGCCTTTGTCATTAAGACTGGGAGCACTACTCAGTGGCAGGCCGACTTAAGCTCCAAAAGAAATGGCCGCCTCTGACATGAGGAACAGACGCCATGTACAGCCGGTCCTAACATGGAGTACAAACGCTGCTCATCCTGTATCCCTGGAGCCCTTACAGGGTACTATCAGCCAGGCCAGCTGAGCCCAGGTTTTATAGCGAGCTTGTTACTGCTCCCCCTCATTCTTTTTCATCCGGGCTTGGGACCGGCAAAGGCGGAGTTATTCCATAGTAAATACAGAGTATATAAGAAAACCAGTCCAATACAATAGCAGAGCGGTCTGGAGATTGATTTGGTGAAACTGCTGAGAGGGTTCACCGCTGATGAGCCAAGCCCTTTCATTCAATAATATCATTGCAGTAAGGCCTGTAGAGATAACATTTGATGATATATTTCATAAGGGAAACATATTGGCAAAATATAATTATTAATAAAAACACAGACTTAGAGCTGTTACCAAGACATCACACACAATTAATTCATTTGGATTAGGTCTTATTTTCTTGTAGACTTAGAAACAATACAATTTGGATCAAATGGAAAACACATTTTTGATTTGACCATTGACTTGGAGGTTTTTATTCACTTGAGACCTTTGTTGGTCAAATTTGACCAATTTATAGTAGAATTGATTTACAGTAGAGTCATGTGACCCCATAGCCTATATCCTGACCTGGTGTCTCTTGGAGGTTAGTGGTCTCTTATCAGAATCCTGTTTTGAATGAAGGACAACTTGGTCTGACATGACAGAGTCTCTGATGAGAGGCCACCTCCTATAGAGACCCGCCATGGTAATGGCTAGTGTATTTATAGCCCACACTATGCAACAGTTGTATATGCAAATAAACACTACTTCAAGAAGCTGTTGCTCTCAGAGATGTATCACCGGGTGTGAGAAATTTCAACTATCTTTGACACATAGGATTCATATCGAAATAAAATAATATTTTCTACTGCCCTTACTGCGATAATTAATTAATGTGAGGGCCTGGCTCATCAGTGGTGAACCCTCTCTGTGGTTTCACCAGTTTAATCTACCACTATAATATTACCTTTAGCTGTTTTTCTTTTATACTGAAGCTGACCTCTTAGAAAAGGTATTTTAAATGAACTATGAGGACATACACTTTGAAGACAGTACATATATAATATGCTTCGAGCATTGCTCTTCCACAAACAGCAAGTAAAGATATTTTATTTTGAAGCAATTAAAACATTATAAGCATTAGTGGGTCAACTGTTGTGAGAACTTTAAACTATTTTTGAAATACAGTAAAACCTGTCTATAGTGCCCCCTCTAAATAGCACCTTCCTCTCTATAGCGCCCGATTTCAAACATTAAAATGTAAAAATTTTACATTAAAAGTGACCTCTCTATAGCGCCCAATTTCAAACATTAAAATGTAAACATTTTACATTAAAAGTGACCTCTCTATAGCGCCCGATTTCAAACATTAAAATGTAAACATTTTACATTAAAAGTGACCTCTCTATAGCGCCCGATTTCAAACATTAAAATGTAAACATTTTACATTAAAAGTGACCTCTCTATAGCGCCCGATTTCAAACATTAAAATGTAAACATTTTACATTAAAAGTGACCTCTCTATAGCGCCCGATTTCAAACATTAAAATGTAAACATTTTACATTAAAAGTGACCTCTCTATAGCGCCCGATTTCAAACATTAAAATGTAAAAATTTTACATTAAAAGTGACCTCTCTATAGCGCCCGATTTCAAACATTAAAATGTAAACATTTTACATTAAAAGTGACCTCTCTATAGCGCCCGATTTCAAACATTAAAATGTAAACATTTTACATTAAAAGTGACCTCTCTATAGCGCCCGATTTCAAACATTAAAATGTAAACATTTTACATTAAAAGTGACCTCTCTATAGCGCCCGATTTCAAACATTAAAATGTAAAAATTTTACATTAAAAGTGACCTCTCTATAGCGCCCGATTTCAAACATTAAAATGTAAAAATTTTACATTAAAAGTGACCTCTCTATAGCGCCCGATTTCAAACATTAAAATGTAAACATTTTACATTAAAAGTGACCTCTCTATAGCGCCCGATTTCAAACATTAAAATGTAATCATTTTACATTAAAAGTGACCTCTCTATAGCGCCCGATTTCAAACATTAAAATGTAATCATTTTACATTAAAAGTGACCTCTCTATAGCGCCCGATTTCAAACATTAAAATGTAAACATTTTACATTAAAAGTGACCTCTCTATAGCGCCCGATTTCAAACATTAAAATGTAAACATTTTACATTAAAAGTGACCTCTCTATAGCGCCCGATTTCAAACATTAAAATGTAAACATTTTACATTAAAAGTGACCTCTCTATAGCGCCCGATTTCAAACATTAAAATGTAAACATTTTACATTAAAAGTGACCTGTCTATAGCACCCCCTCTCTATAACACCATATTTTGGTGAGTCCCAAGAGCTATAGACAGGTTTAACTGTAGTTAAAATTTACAATAACAGATGGGGCACAAAAGAATATTGTACAAGGTGTGTTGGGTGCTCAAAGAAAATTTTCAAAATGGAAAACCTTCAAATATGAGGAACCACCAAATTGAAGACTTTGTATCTACATATAGACATGTACCAAGAGGCACCTCTCCCTTTAAAAGTGTGCTAAAGTAATGAGTTTGTTTATTACACCATATGTAATAGTGAGGATAAAGCCATAACACCAGTTTTGACAAATTCAGACAACAACCTGTGTACCCTGGTTTCAGGCTATGGCCCTCTTCAGTACAGGGACATAACATCCTACGAGAGAAAAGGTTGAAATTGGTCAAATTTTCCAAAAAGTTGTTTGAACTGGTGAAGTGTCAGATTTTCAGGACAAAGTCAACCCAATATTGCAGGAGGATTTCATTTACCAAATGTGGGGGGGCCCCGAGTCCGACTTCCAAGTCATTCCGTCAAGAGATCAACACCACAGAGGTCCGTACGTCTCTTGACCTCACGGACAATACAGCAGCTACATATGACTGCCCGCTGTACAAATTCAGTGGAGGAATCTCCAATCTCCATTCTGTCACCCCGGAAGCCCTGAACTGGCTGAAGGCCTTGCCTCTCAGACTTTAATGACCGATATGTCCTCACTTCTTTTTTCTAGATTTAATTCATTTTGTCTCCTCTCTAATTGTAAATATGCTGCTGTATCACCTCATAAGCATAAATAAATAAATTTACCAAAGACATTTATATTAACTATATTTCAAAATATCATCTCTATACACCTATCCCCCGATTTACACGGTACTTGTTTTACACGTTTTTGCTTTTACACGGTTTTCCAAATAAGTTTTTGTTTTGTTTTTATCGCACTATACTAAATGCTACTGTGATTGAACACATGCGCTGTGTACACATCTCACGAGGAATCCCGAGCTTATGTGCTGACTACATATTTTAACCTGTCAATGCGTTTTATTTTTATTTCAGTGTACACCTTCAAAGGAAAAACAGGGTAACGTGGTAAGATTCTTTAATAGAACACGATCCTATCCCCCGATTTACACGCTTTTCTCAGGAACGTATCTACCGTGTAAATCAGGGGATAGGTGTATATATATATCAATATTTTTCAAATTTTTACTTTTTTTTTTGTTTCTTTGATGCAAATTATCTCTACAGATCTTACTGCAATGATAAAAGTTATGGAACGAGAGGGCTTGGCTCATCATCAGGGAACACTCTCAGCAGTTTCGCAAGTTATTCTCCAGAACACTCTATACTATTGTAAACATATTTACATACATATGCAGAGAGAGATAGGAGATGTGTTTATGCAAATAAACCCCCATCTATCTAAACCAATATTTGATAGGAAATCTTTTCAAGTGCCCACATGCAGCCACAATGGCAGTGCAGTGCTGTGTGACAAATTCAGCCACAAATGGAGAAGACATTTCTCCCATTCTGATCCTGAATGGAATTTTTCTTGTCAGAAAAACACACAAAATAAGGAACGTTCTGAGAGTTCCACTTTGCTTAGGAGGTGTTTCCTGCTGACGCAACCTACCTCCAGCATTTGTTCTGTAAGTGTCCAACAACTTGTACCTGCTGACTTGTCCTCATTGTGCTTTGTCACTGGGGCGTTGACATTTTTGTTCAAACTACAAGTTAATAAGACCAAATCCAAATGAATAAATAGTATGTGACGTTTCAGTAACCCAAACATCACACACTATTTATTTATTTGAATTTGGTCTTATTAACTTGTAGTTCTAATCTATAATCCAAATTGTACCTTATCATTGGATGTGGTATTATTACCGTATGTTTCTAATAATCCAAATTGTACCTTATCATTGGATGTGGTCTTGTTACCGTATGTTTCTAATAATCCAAATTGTACCTTATCATTGGATGTGGTATGTTTCTAATAATCCAAATTGTACCTTATCATTGGATGTGGTATTGTTACCGTATGTTTCTAATAATCCAAATTGTACCTTATCATGTCATTATATCAATTCAGACTGCCAATAGAGAGATGTGTGGCAAGACCTCAGCCCCTAGGTAGGGAGAGTTCCCCCGTGGGTTATTCACAGTTACTGGAAGTTCCATCACTCTAGACTTCCCTGTATGGGTTGTGTCAGCCTTCACTGAAGTCATTTGTAAAGGATAAGGCACTGAAACCTCACACACTATTTATTTATTTGGTCTTATTACCTTGTGCTTATCTTCTTCTTTTTTATCTCCACTCAATCATATTAGGGTATCAAGCTTGTAAAGCTTGAGACTTTTGATGGTGTCTGTCGGGGATGAGTAGAGCTCATCAATGGATGAGTTTGACAACCACCATGATTGGGTGAAGTAGAATGCGTCTGCCTTTGTCATCAAGACTGGGAGCACTACTCAGTGGCAGGCCGACTTAGCTCCAAAAGAAATGGCCGCCTCTGACATGAGGAACAGACGCCATGTACAGCCGCTCCTAACATGGAGTACAAACGCTGCTCATCCTGTATCCCTGGAGTCCTTACAGGGTACTATCAGCCAGGCCAGCTGAGCCCAGGTTTTTTAGTGAGCTTGTTACTGCTCCCCCTCCTCCTTTTTCATCTGGACTTGGGACCAGCAAAGGCGAAGTTTACTATACTAAACGTATTTGGATTAGGTCTTATTTTCTTTTATTATAATCTATATACTATACGTATGCATCAGTCATGGTGGTCACCCACCGTATTGTTACACCTTCCTGTATACTGATTCCATAGTTGTATTGTAGACAACACCAAAGCAGTAGTAACAAAATTATTGCAATTTATTATGTGAATATTTTTGGTCCCTTATTTACAGAACACTTGAAGTAACATAGCATGAATAAATGATGAGTATGCCATATATTAATTTTGTATTATAATATCTGTTTGATGAATAAATATTATATTTAAAATATTAACAAAATTGCGACAATATATCTGGTGTGTTGTTTGTTATCCCCTCTCTCTCTGGTGGTGGAGTCTTTCTTGCGGTGGGCGCCACCAATGAAGACCTTGTATATATATTTATATATATGTATATTTATCATTTGTTTTATCTATTTATATCTATTTATTCATATATCTAACATTTTATATTTTAAAATAAAGCCTATTTTGGATTTTAATACGATTATTTATTAAACCGATATTTCGATCTTCCATCTTTTACAAGGTGTTTTGCTGTGAAGCACGCAGCAGGTCACGTGCCCCAGGTGAGCCACTAGACGTCTTCCAAGCTTATTGGGAGATAAACCATCTAATATATACATTCTAAATAGAGTAAATATAATCAAAAGATATATTAGATGGTTTATCTCCCAATAAGCTTGGAAGACGTCTAGTGGCTCACCTGGGGCACGTGACCTGCTGCGTGCTTCACAGCAAAACACCTTGTAAAAGATGGAAGATCGATCCATCGAAATATCGGTTTAATAAATAATCGTGTGTCCTGTAGAAGGGTTGATAACCCGAAAGCTCGCCCATATTAAAATCTTTAAGAAACGCATCCTCGCATGCCTTGAACTCTTATACTTAAATAATCGTATTAAAATCCAAAATAGGCTTTATTTTAAAATATAAATGTATTATGGATTGCTCTATATTCAGAATATCTAACATTGTTAATCTTATTTATTCACTTTATGTATTTAACCTTATATGGACGTTATAATAAATCAGTTTCAATCTCTCTCTCTCTTGTGTAAAAATAACATGAATTCCATGAGTTCATATTCCTCAATATCTGGTGTTATAAGCACAGTTCCGACACTGTTATCCCACCAACATCTCCTCCTGACCTTGATACACCAATTTAAAACAAACAAATCTTAAAAACTGTTGTTCCACATGTTTGAACACTCGATAAGGTACAATTTGGATTTTAGTTAAAAACACAAGGTAATAAGACCAAATCCAAATAAATAGTGTATGACATTTTGGTAACAGTGTTGTTACCATCATGGCTTCCAGCTCATGCTGGAATTCCTGGTAATGAGCTGGCAGACTCTCTGGCAAAGGCTGGAGCTCTTGGCCTACCTAAAGCAAGAGAATCCACCACCCAACTAGACGAAAGAGACCTCCTCCGTACCATCAAAACCCAATGCCTGCAGGAATGGAAATCTAACGCTGCACATGACTGGTACAGAGCAGGAGGGACAAACACCAATTCTGTCCCCCCAAGAGAACAACAGTCGTTGATTTCCAGACTTAAGTCTGGTCATCTACGGACAATGACAGAATGGTTGTTTCCCACTATGTACTAAGTGTCAACCTGCAACCTCAAACCACATTATTGACTGTATTGACTCATCCATTGATGAGCTCTATTCATCCCTGACAGACACCATCAACAAGCTCTACCAGCTTGATACCCTGATATGATTGAGTGGAGATAAGAAAGAAGAAGTGAGCAATTAATTTGCTGCACTTGTTGACCAAATTATAAAATTTAAGGGTGTAATGCAAGAAAATAAGACCTAATCCAAATAATTTATTAGCCAGTGATGTTTCGGCAACAACATTGTTACCATCATCAGACAAAAGAATAAATCAATATAATCATTATATATATCAATAATCATTTATTATTTTGTCTGATGATATGGTGACAATGCTGTTACCGAAACGTCAAACACTGATAAATTATTTGGATTAGGTCTTATTTTCTTGATAAGGCACAATTTGGATTATAGATTATAAACACAAGGTAATAATAAGTTTTTATTTATACATTTGGATTTGGTCTTATAACCTTGTCTTATTTTCTTGTATTATAATCTATAATCCAAATTGTGATTTATCATTAAGGGTGTATAAAAAGTAATTTTATTCTACTTATTGATGTATCCCCACAGAAAGTTCCATACAGAAGCCAAAACTACTGCTCAGACATCTGATGTACTTCAAAGCAAGCTATTGCTAGAGAGAAGCCAACTAGGACAATTACTGTTTGGTCCAATGTGGAGCTACAAAATATTGCTCTGGCTGAATGTTATAACACACCTTCTTACAAGGTAATAAGACACCAAATCACAGAATAAATAAATTCTAGAACAACATTTGTAAAATATCCCGCATGTGTTTCTTTTGAATGAAAAATCAAAATTTATTTCTAATAATTATTTCTAACCTTAGGGATGAAGTATCAAAAAGGACATCACAATTCATCCTTTCATACTTCATCCCTAAGGTTAGAAATAGTCGTTATTTCTCTTTAAAATGAATTTTGATTTTTCATTCAAAAGAAACACATGCAGGATATTTTCAAATGCCGTTCTAATCATAGGCCGCATTATTATTGTATAAATAAATGGTGTATGACATTTCGATAGCAGCGTTGTTACAATCATCAGACAAAAGTACTGAACCAATCTACTTGTCTGATGAGGGTAACAATGCTGATACAATAGTGCTCCATCTGTTATGAAATTTTGAAACTATTATAGGCACGTATGATTCTTTTAAATTTGTTTAATTTTTTTAAAAGAATTATACACGTCTATAATATTTTCGAATTTTCATAACAATGTTGTTACCTGATAAGGCACAATTTGGATTATAAACACGAGGTAATAAGACCAAATCCAAATAAATAAAGAGTGTGAAGTTTCGGTAACAGCGTTGTTACCATCTTCAGACTTTTGTACATCATTCATTAATTTTGTCTGAAGATGGTAACAACGCTGTTACCAAAACGACACACACTATTTATTTATTTGGATTTGGTCTTATTACCTTGTGTTTATAATGTTGTTACCGAAACATCACACACTATTTATTTATTTGGATTTGGTCTTATTACCTTGTGTTTATAATCTATTAATTGAAAAATTTAAAAATGGTATATCAGGACTTACGGGCGCCCTGTGTTCTGCTATAGATCCAAGCAACAGTCTGGTGTAGAAATGACACCCACCAGCGCCATACAAGTTTGCAAACACCGAGTGACCACACATCTTGTTATTGGAAGTCCCATTGCTATAAAAACACCACTTTACACCAATGCTGTTGTTATAACACCAGGTATATAACACCTTTCTGGAGTTTCACTTTATTATATTCTCAAGGTTTCAGGAGTACAAAATCCTGTAGAAAGGCCTGAAAGCTTGAGAATGCAACAATGAAACTGACATCTTGTGTTATTTGTTGTTGTTTCTTATCCCCTTGTGTAAAGATTACACGAATTCCATGAGTTCATGCTCCTCGAGCTGTTTTATGATGAGCAGCGGCCTCTCCCAAAGGTCCTGTTTAGTGCATCTAATGCAAGCCAAAATGTGTTCTGGAGCTGCAGGTACCAAACTACATTTTGGGCAAGTGGGATAAATTTTGTTATTATTTTCTATCTTCAATGGCTTGAGATGGCCTGTTCTAAATCTTGTTAGTGTTGTTTGATGCTGTCTATTTCTGATCTTCAGAGCTTCTCCTGGGTTCACTCCACTGTACCAACTGTGCTTAGGTGGGATCCTCCAGTTCTTGTTTATTTTTGTTTTGGCTATTGTTTCTATTTCTTTAAAAGTAAGTTTATTTTTCTGTGGCAAGGGTTCTTTTGTGCCTTTTTTCGCTAGCACATCAGCAGCTTCATTGCCTTCAATGCCAACGTGTGAGGGTATCCATTGAAGGTGAATTTTTGAGGTTTTTGAGAGTTTTTGGAGATAACCAATTATGTTCCTGCTTACTTTGTCTCTGAGTTCCCCTGTGTGACTCAAGTGTTGTATGGCACTTCTACTATCAGTAAGAATCCAGATATTTTGATAATTAGTATTTCTGATGGATTTTAAGGCTTCATAGATGGCTATAAGTTCTGATCTGAAGACTGAGCAAAAATCTGGGTTTCTTCTGTTCATTTTCTCAATACCATTTGTGGTTTTGATGAGACAACCACTGCCAGTGTGTCCTAGCTCGTCTCTGCTACCATCGGTATAGATAGTTATTGCATTTTTAGGAATGTTATTAATTATTTCTAATGATAATTGTTTTAAGTATTCTGAATTTTGGTATTGTTTGTTGGTGGGTTCATTTAAAGTGGCATTAAAAATAACATTTTGTAGTGGTTTGCATGGAGAAATTTTTTCTGCTAAATAATTTTTTTCCACTTTATATTTTAAAAATTCATTTCTTTTGGCCAGGTGTAGAGGGCCTTCTTTTTTGAGTCTTAAATTGGATTCCCAATTAAGTATGTACTTGGAAGTTCTGTGTTTGTTTCCATAACTCTTGATTTTTTTTATATATTTTGGCAGATTGTAGCTTCTTCTATCCTTTAAGGGCATAATGTCTGCCTCGTAAAGTACAATATCATTAGGGCAGGTATTTCGAAGACCTGTAATAATTCTAGCTGCACTTAGTTGTATCCTTTCCAGTGATTTTAGATTTGTTTCAGATGCTGTACCATAGATTTGATATCCATATTCCAGGATAGGTCTAATTAGAGATGTGAAAGTTAATTTTAGTGTGGTTGCATCGGCTCCCCACTCTCTTCCTGAAATATATTTCAGGATTTTTAGTCGGTCTCTTCCTTTTCTAATAACTTCTTCAATATGTTTACTGGAGTTAATTTCTGGATCCAGGGTGTAGCCAAGATATTTAGGATGTTTATTATATTGCAATTGTTGTTCTTTCAGAATAATTTTTGGTCTTATTTTGTATAGTTTCTTATCGGTAGTAAAAAGACAGGTTTCAGATTTTTGAGGGTTAAATTCTAATTTATGTTTATTAGCAAATTTTTCTAGGTGGAAAAGAGTCTTGTTCAAATCTCTTTCAGCCTTTTTCCAGTTAGTATTGCTGCTCTATAGAATTATGTCATCAGCGAAAAGTCCAATATTGGTTTTATGTAAAATTTTTTCTTCTATGCCTGCAATAAATAGGGTGAAGAGAGTTGGGCTAAGGACTGATCCTTGTGGTAATCCTTGGTACAATTTGAAGGTTTTAGATAGAGTGCCATTATATTTGACCCTGATGTATCTATTTTTAAGGAAATCATTTATCCAAGTGATAGCTTTTCCATCAATTTTGAAATGTTTGTATAATTTTGTAATTAACTTGTTTTTCCATACCTTATCAAAAGCTTGTGTAAGGTCTAAAAAAGCAGCTATTGTGTGGTTAGTTGGTTTTCTGTTTTGTGCATCTTTTACCTTTTGTGTGAAAAATAAGAGTTGGTCTATTTTCCCATGTCCTTTCCTAAATCCATATTGTTCTTTTGGTAAGAGATTTCTTGTGTCGAGGTGGTAGGTGAGTCGTCTGAGTATAATTTTTTCCATTAATTTGCAGCAAATACTTGTGAGGGAGATAGGTCGGTAGTTTTTTGGGTCATCAGCAGATTTGTCAAGTTTTTTAATAGGAATTATTGTTGCAGTTTTCCAGTCTTGAGGCAATTTTCCAGTTTTCCAGGAGTTATTGAAAATATCAAGAAGTTTTTCTTTGCCATTTTTGCCCAAGTTTGATATCATTTGGCCATGGATTCCATCTGGCCCAGGAGTCTTGTTCAGGTCAGTGTTTTCTAATGCATAATCTAGCTCTTTCATATTGATTTTTTCATGGAAAATATGTTGTTGTTGTTGTTGTTGTTTCTTATCCCCTTGTGTAAAGATTACACGAATTCCATGAGTTCATGCTCCTCGAGCTGTTTTATGATGAGCAGCGGCCTCTCCCAAAGGTCCTGTTTAGTGCATCTAATGCAAGCCAAAATGTGTTCTGGAGCTGCAGGTACCAAACTACATTTTGGGCAAGTGGGATAAATTTTGTTATTATTTTCTATCTTCAATGGCTTGAGATGGCCCGTTCTAAATCTTGTTAGTGTTGTTTGATGCTGTCTATTTTTGATCTTCAGAGCTCCTCCTGGGTTCACTCCACTGTACCAACTGTGCTTAGGTGGGATCCTCCAGTTCTTATTTATTTTTGTTTTGGCTATTGTTTCTATTTCTTTAAAAGTAAGTTTATTTTTCTGTGGCAAGGGTTCTTTTGTGCCTTTTTTTGCTAGCACATCAGCAGCTTCATTGCCTTCAATGCCAACGTGTGAGGGTATCCATTGAAGGTGAATTTTTGAGGTTTTTGAGAGTTTTTGGAGATAACCAATTATGTTCCTGCTTACTTTGTCTCTGAGTTCCCCTGTGTGACTCAAGTGTTGTATGGCACTTCTACTATCAGTAAGAATCCAGATATCGTGATGTTTAGTGTTTCTGATGGATTTTAAGGCTTCATAGATGGCTATAAGTTCTGATTTGAAGACTGAGCAAAAATCTGGGTTTCTTCTGTTCATTTTCTCAATGCCATTTGTGGTTTTGATGAGACAGCCACTGCCAGTGTGTCCTAGCTCGTCTCTGCTACCATCGGTATAGATAGTTATTGCATTTTTAGGAATGTTATTAATTATTTCTAATGATAATTGTTTTAAGTATTCTGGATTTTGGTATTGTTTGTTGGTGGGTTCATTTAAAGTGGCATTAAAAATAACATTTTGTAGTGGTTTGCATGGAGAAATTTTTTCTGCTAAATAATTTTTTTCCACTTTATATTTTAAAAATTCATTTCTTTTGGCCAGGTGTAGAGGGCCTTCTTTTTTGAGTCTTAAATTGGATTCCCAATTAAGTATGTACTTGGAAGTTCTGTGTTTGTTTCCATAACTCTTGATTTTGTTTATATATTTTGGCAGATTGTAGCTTCTTCTATCCTTTAAGGGCATAATGTCTGCCTCGTAAAGTACAATATCATTAGGGCAGGTATTACGAAGACCTGTAATAATTCTAGCTGCACTTAGTTGTATCCTTTCCAGTGATTTTAGATTTGTTTCAGATGCTGTACCATAGATTTGATATCCATATTCCAGGATAGGTCTAATTAGAGATGTGTAAGTTAATTTTAGTGTGGTTGCATCGGCTCCCCACTCTCTTCCTGAAATATATTTCAGGATTTTTAGTCGGTCTCTTCCTTTTCTAATAACTTCTTCAATGTGTTTACTGGAGTTAATTTCTGGATCCAGGGTGTAGCCAAGATATTTAGGATGTTTATTATATTGCAATTGTTGTTCTTTCAGAATAATTTTTGGTCTTATTTTGTATAGTTTCTTATCGGTAGTAAAAAGACAGGTTTCAGATTTTTGGGGGTTAAATTCTAATTTATGTTTATTAGCAAATTTTTCTAGGTGGAAAAGAGTCTTGTTCAAATCTCTTTCAGCTTTTTTCCAGTTATTATTGCTGCTCCATAGAATAATGTCATCAGCGAAAAGTCCAATATTGGTTTTATGTGAAATTTTTTCTTCTATGCCTGCAATAAATAGGGTGAAGAGAGTTGGGCTAAGGACTGATCCTTGTGGTAATCCTTGGTACAATTTGAAGGTTTTAGATAGAGTGCCATTATATTTGACCCTGATGTATCTATTTTTAAGGAAATCATTTATCCAAGTGATAGCTTTTCCATCAATTTTGAAATGTTTGTATAATTTTGTAATTAACTTGTTTTTCCATACCTTATCGAAAGCTTGTGTAAGGTCTAAAAAAGCAGCTATTGTGTGGTTAGTTGGTTTTCTGTTTTGTGCATCTTTTACCTTTTGTGTGAAAAATAAGAGTTGGTCTATTGTCCCATGTCCTTTCCTAAATCCATATTGTTCTTTTGGTAAGAGATTTCTTGTGTCAAGATGGTAGGTAAGTCGTCTGAGTATAATTTTTTCCATTAATTTGCAGCAAATACTTGTGAGGGAGATAGGTCGGTAGTTTTTTGGGTCATCAGCAGATTTGTCAAGTTTTTTAATAGGAATTATTGTTGCAGTTTTCCAGTCTTGAGGCAATTTTCCAGTTTTCCAGGAGTTATTGAAAATATCAAGAAGCTTTTCTTTGCCATTTTTGCCCAAGTTTGATATCATTTGGCCATGGATTCCATCTGGCCCAGGAGTCTTGTTTAGGTCAGTGTTTTCTAATGCATAATCTAGCTCTTTCATATTGATTTTTTCATGGAAAATATTATGAGTGCTAGTGACGTTTTTACAGTCATGGATAATCTTTCGGGCCTTTTTTTCAACTTTCTTATCTTTTATTTCAAATTTGATTTTACTACTTATTTGATATGAATTACCTAAAAGATTAGCAGCATTTTTGTCATTAGTTGCTGGGGTACCATCTGTATTCTTAATCATATTTGTGTTTTCAGTTTGTGGCTGGGCTCTGTCAATTTGTTTTGCCAAATGCCAAAGTTTTGTATTTGGGTTTCTTGGGTTCAGGTTTTCACAAGTTTGTTTCCATTTTTCCCTTTTCATATTTACGTATAATCTTTTTATTTTTGCATTCACAATGTTCAGTTCAGTTCTACAATTTGTTTGGTTTTGGGTGCACTTTTTTTGTAGTTCATTTCTTTTAGTTATAAGTGTTTGAATATCTTTTGCCTGGTGTGTATAATTTGGAATCCATTTCTTAATATTACCTCTTGGTATTGAAACTTTGGCTGCTTTAATAATGGTGTTTTTGAAAGATATCCAATTTTGTTCCAGATCTTTCATTCTAGTGGGTGCTTTTCTAAAGTCTTCATTGGTGTTTTGCTGGTAAAGATTCCAATTAGCCTTTTTGAAGTTCCAGAATTTTTCTTTAATTGAGCTGGTTTTGGTCTTGGTGCTAATTTCTATCAAAATAGGCAAATGATCACTTCCAATACTTTTTAATATTTGCCATTTGCATTTGTGGAAAATGTCAGGACTGGAGAAACTTATATCAAGGGCTTGTGCGGTATTATAACTGTAGGAATGGTGGGTAGGATTCCCATCATTTAAGCACATGAAGGCATTGTCGTCAAATAAGTTTGAAAGTATTTTGCCTCTTGGGTTTGGCGTGGAACATCCCCATAGTTGATGTTTGGCATTAAGGTCACCTACAATAATAGTGTTGTCTGTAAGAAATTGAGCCATTGTTCCATCGTCAATAAGTTTATTGTTTGGTGGGTGATACATATTGAATATGTTGATGGTTTTGTTTTGATTGAGGTAGACTTTGATACCTTGGGCTTCGAGGTCTGATGTGTTTGGAATATTAATGGCTATGTCTTCATAGTACAAATTATTGATTAAAAATGCAAGGCCACCCCCTTCTTTATTTCTGTCTTTTCTGAGGATATTGTAGTTTTTATATTTGAGATTGTACTTTTCATTTAATTTGGTTTCCTGTAGGGCTATAATTTGTATCATTTGTTTTTCAGCTATTTCCATTATTTCTTCTAATTTTATTTTTGTTGCTGTTGAGCACAATCCATTGATGTTGCACTGCAGAATGCTCAATTGCTTGGAAGCTGCAAAGTTAGAAGTTTGTGGAGACTGTATTATACTTATCGGACAGAACCCTCTACCTAAGTCCTGAACGCGCCCCTGTTTATTCTGCGCGACGGGCGATGCAGCATGCAAATCAACATCTGATCTCATGGAATGGGGTATAGGGGTGCAGCTTTCGTTGATCATGGCACCATGATCCAGGCACACTTTGGTGAAAGTCTGACTTTGCCTGTAGTTTGAGGCCGTTCCTAACATGGAAGCAGACGCCTTTGCTGCCGACTCTAACATGAGTACAGACACAGCTCCTCCGTATCCCTGGAGTGGGACCCTTGCTGAGGTCTATCAACTGGGTCAGTTGAAGTCAGGATTTTTAAAGAGGTCTACTCCTCTTCTAACAATGCTGCTGTTGGTCCGCGACTGCTTATTTGTCAGAGTTATTCTGCTTGTTTCACAGCTGGCCTTCATATCTGAAGGTCGTTCCCCTATCCGCCACCTGGGGACGCGCCCTATAGCAGTCAGCTCTGCCAAGGGATGGAAAATATTATGAGTGCTAGTGACGTTTTTACAGTCATGGATAATCTTTCGGGCCTTTTTTTCAACTTTCTTATCTTTTATTTCAAATTTGATTTTACTACTTATTTGATATGAATTACCTAAAAGATTAGCAGCATTTTTGTCATTAGATGCTGGGGTACCATCTGTATTCTTAATCATATTTGTGTTTTCAGTTTGTGGCTGGGCTCTGTCAATTTGTTTTGCCAAATGCCAAAGTTTTGTATTTGGGTTTCTTGGGTTCAGGTTTTCACAAGTTTGTTTCCATTTTTCCCTTTTCATATTTACGTATAATCTTTTTATTTTTGCATTCACAATGTTCAGTTCAGTTCTACAATTTGTTTGGTTTTGGGTGCACTTTTTTTGTAGTTCATTTCTTTTAGTTATAAGTATTTGAATATCTTTTGCCTGGTGTGTATAATTTGGAATCCATTTCTTAATATTACCTCTTGGTATTGAAACTTTGGCTGCTTTAATAATGGTGTTTTTGAAAGCTATCCAATTTTGTTCCAGATCTTTTATCCTAGTGGGTGCTTTTCTAAAGTCTTCATTGGTATTTTGCTGGTAAAGATTCCAATTAGCCTTTTTGAAGTTCCAGAATTTTTCTTTAATTGAGCTGGTTTTGGTCTTGGTGCTAATTTCTATCAAAATAGGCAAATGATCACTTCCAATACTTTTTAATATTTGCCATTTGCATTTGTGGAAAATGTCAGGACTGGAGAAACTTATATCAAGGGCTTGTGCGGTATTATAACTGTAGGAATGGTGGGTAGGATTCCCATCATTTAAGCACATGAAGGCATTGTCGTCAAATAAGTTTGAAAGTATTTTACCTCTTGGGTTTGGCGTGGAACATCCCCATAGTTGATGTTTGGCATTAAGGTCACCTACAATAATAGTGTTGTCTGTAAGAAATTGAGCCATTGTTCCATCGTCAATAAGTTTATTGTTTGGTGGGTGATACATATTGAATATGTTGATGGTTTTATTTTGTATTTTAAAGTATTTTACCTCTTGGGTTTGGCGTGGAACATCCCCATAGTTGATGTTTGGCATTAAGGTCACCTACAATAATAGTGTTGTCTGTAAGAAATTGAGCCATTGTTCCATCGTCAATAAGTTTATTGTTTGGTGGGTGATACATATTGAATATGTTGATGGTTTTATTTTGATTTAGGTAGACTTTGATACCTTGGGCTTCGAGGTCTGATGTGTTTGGAATATTAATGGCTATGTCTTCATAGTACAAATTCTTGATTAAAAATGCAAGGCCACCCCCTTCTTTATTTCTGTCTTTTCTGAGGATATTGTAGTTTTTAAATTTGAGATTGTACTTTTCATTTAATTTGGTTTCCTGTAGGGCTATAATTTGTATCTTTTGTTTTTCAGCTATTTCCATTATTTCTTCTAATTTAATTTTTGTTGCTGTTGAGCACAATCCATTTATGTTGCACTGCAGAATGCTCAATTGCTTGGAAGTTGCAAAGTGTGAAGTTTGTGGAGACTGTATTATACTTATCGGACAGAACCCTCTACCTAAGTCCTGAACGCGCCCCTGTTTATTCTGCGCGACGGGCGATGCAGCATGCAAATCAACATCTGATCTCATGGAATGGGGTATAGGGGTGCAGCTTTCGTTGATCATGGCACCATGATCCAGGCACACTTTGGTGAAAGTCTGACTTTGCCTGTAGTTTGAGGCCGTTCCTAACATGGAAGCAGACGCCTTTGCTGCCGACTCTAACATGAGTACAGACACAGCTCCTCCGTATCCCTGGAGTGGGACCCTTGCTGAGGTCTATCAACTGGGTCAGTTGAAGTCAGGATTTTTAAAGAGGTCTACTCCTCTTCTAACAATGCTGCTGTTGGTCCGCGACTGCTTATTTGTCAGAGTTATTCTGCTTGTTTCACAGCTGGCCTTCATATCTGAAGGTCGTTCCCCTATCCGCCACCTGGGGACGCGCCCTATAGCAGTCAGCTCTGCCAAGGGATGGAAAATATTATGAGTGCTAGTGACGTTTTTACAGTCATGGATAATCTTTCGGGCCTTTTTTTCAACTTTCTTATCTTTTATTTCAAATTTGATTTTACTACTTATTTGATATGAATTACCTAAAAGATTAGCAGCATTTTTGTCATTAGATGCTGGGGTACCATCTGTATTCTTAATCATATTTGTGTTTTCAGTTTGTGGCTGGGCTCTGTCAATTTGTTTTGCCAAATGCCAAAGTTTTGTATTTGGGTTTCTTGGGTTCAGGTTTTCACAAGTTTGTTTCCATTTTTCCCTTTTCATATTTACGTATAATCTTTTTATTTTTGCATTCACAATGTTCAGTTCAGTTCTACAATTTGTTTGGTTTTGGGTGCACTTTTTTTGTAGTTCATTTCTTTTAGTTATAAGTATTTGAATATCTTTTGCCTGGTGTGTATAATTTGGAATCCATTTCTTAATATTACCTCTTGGTATTGAAACTTTGGCTGCTTTAATAATGGTGTTTTTGAAAGCTATCCAATTTTGTTCCAGATCTTTCATTCTAGTGGGTGCTTTTCTAAAGTCTTCATTGGTGTTTTGCTGGTAAAGATTCCAATTAGCCTTTTTGAAGTTCCAGAATTTTTCTTTAATTGAGCTGGTTTTGGTCTTGGTGCTAATTTCTATCAAAATAGGCAAATGATCACTTCCAATACTTTTTAATATTTGCCATTTGCATTTGTGGAAAATGTCAGGACTGGAGAAACTTATATCAAGGGCTTGTGCGGTATTATAACTGTAGGAATGGTGGGTAGGATTCCCATCATTTAAGCACATGAAGGCATTGTCGTCAAATAAGTTTGAAAGTATTTTACCTCTTGGGTTTGGCGTGGAACATCCCCATAGTTGATGTTTGGCATTAAGGTCACCTACAATAATAGTGTTGTCTGTAAGAAATTGAGCCATTGTTCCATCGTCAATAAGTTTATTGTTTGGTGGGTGATACATATTGAATATGTTGATGGTTTTATTTTGATTGAGGTAGACTTTGATACCTTGGGCTTCGAGGTCTGATGTGTTTGGAATATTAATGGCTATGTCTTCATAGTACAAATTCTTGATTAAAAATGCAAGGCCACCCCCTTCTTTATTTCTGTCTTTTCTGAGGATATTGTAGTTTTTAAATTTGAGATTGTACTTTTCATTTAATTTGGTTTCCTGTAGGGCTATAATTTGTATCTTTTGTTTTTCAGCTATTTCCATTATTTCTTCTAATTTAATTTTTGTTGCTGTTGAGCACAATCCATTTATGTTGCACTGCAGAATGCTCAATTGCTTGGAAGTTGCAAAGTGTGAAGTTTGTGGAGACTGTATTATACTTATCGGACAGAACCCTCTACCTAAGTCCTGAACGCGCCCCTGTTTATTCTGCGCGACGGGCGATGCAGCATGCAAATCAACATCTGATCTCATGGAATGGGGTATAGGGGTGCAGCTTTCGTTGATCATGGCACCATGATCCAGGCACACTTTGGTGAAAGTCTGACTTTGCCTGTAGTTTGAGGCCGTTCCTAACATGGAAGCAGACGCCTTTGCTGCCGACTCTAACATGAGTACAGACACAGCTCCTCCGTATCCCTGGAGTGGGACCCTTGCTGAGGTCTATCAACTGGGTCAGTTGAAGTCAGGATTTTTAAAGAGGTCTACTCCTCTTCTAACAATGCTGCTGTTGGTCCGCGACTGCTTATTTGTCAGAGTTATTCTGCTTGTTTCGCAGCTGGCCTTCATATCTGAAGGTCGTTCCCCTATCCGCCACCTGGGGACGCGCCCTATAGCAGTCAGCTCTGCCAAGGGGTGTTATTTAATTAATATCCAGGAGTATTGTGTTGGTCACCATGGTTACAACAATGGGTAGGGGTCTGTGGAAGGATCTTCTTTCTTATCTCCACTCAATCACACTAAGGTATCAAGCTTGTAAAGATTGAGACTTTTGATGATGTCTGCCGGGGAAGAGTAGAGCTCATCAATGGATGAGTCAATACAGTCAATAAATTCGGTGGAAGGATGGTCTAAACCTATGGTTTTCAACCATTACTACCCGGGTTCGATTCCCGGATTGGGCACTTTTTTCTGATTTAAAATAAATGCTCCAATGGCCCCCGATTCTTACAAAAGTCCAACCCCATCAGCGAGTGCAAGTGACCAAACGGTGCTCTGGCACATTTGTAAGTGCAAAGACGAACTGCTTTTCACATGTGTAGACATGTGGTGCGCTTACAGTAAAAGCAGTCACCTACTTCTACCCACCATGATTATCGTGGCCTGTACCATGCCCACGTGTACTAGGGATAACCAAAAACCAACAATCTGGAGTTGAGAATTACAGCTGTGTGTTGTACCCCACATCTGTGGAAGAAAGGAAGACAGCTTCAATAGAATAATAATAATAATAAAAACTTTGGGCTCCACAGAGTTGTCTATGTACAAGCAGCTCTCTATGTACAGGGGTGATGCAAGGAATGGATGTAGTGGGAGAGCCTCTTGACCTCCGCCGAGGCCTGCTGGCTTTCCTCCTGCAGCCGCCGGTTCTCACACTGCAGCAGCCGCACCTGCTCCTCCAGGGAGGCCTTGTAGCTCTGCTCCTGCACCCCCATCTCTGTGGTTAGGTGGACACTTGGTCAATACATACATATGACCGACCCACTGCCTCAACTTGTATGGACTCACAGAGAATTCCAATGTTGTTAGCAACCTGGCACAGAGATTAGATGGTGATTTTACCTCCATTTTGACAAAGTCTTTCCTTATATGATTATCTAGGTTGGCACAATGTGTACACAATAGAAATACAAGGTGAGTGAGTATTTAAAATGATAAGGCACAATTTGGATTATAGGATTGGATTATATTACACAAGGTAATAAGACCAAATCCAAATAAATAAATAATGTGTGACGTTTCAGTAACAGCGTTGTTACCATCTTCAGACAAAAGTATTGTCCGAGTCACAAAAGTAAAGTCACACAATATTTATTTATTTGGATTTGGTCTTATTACCTTGCGAGTATTTAAAAGTACAGTACAACTACCTCCCTAGCTGGAGAGTGTATTTTAGAGAGAAGTGTCATATTACTTGGCTTTATTAGTAAAAATGGATCTTTGTAGAGAGGAGTCCTCTAGTGAGAGTGTCCAGCCATGTAAAGAGAGATGGAAGGAGAGGGTGCACCCACCAGAGCCAGTTCATATTGCAGCTTGCGGATGTGGGCCTGCATGCCTTCCTCCTCACACTGCTGGTGGTCGTCAGCTGGCTCACTGCACCACACACTGGGTTAGTTGGCTGCCACTACACCAAGGTCCTTACACAAGGACAAAAGATTTTTGGTCAAAAAAGAAAAAGTTCTCCGGCTGAAGTGTAAGAACTGAGAATGCCAACCAAAGTCCACATAAGAACAAGGATATACCAGGAGTCCAGCGAGGAAGTCCCCAGTCCCTCCATGGCCCGGGTGGCTGTGTCCACCAGGCTGTTCCAGTCCAGGTCCCGGCCCACCTCCGGCAGCAGCGGAGGCTCCGGACTGGGGCAGGAGATGACCTCAGCTGGCTGGGCCTGGGTCACTATGATGTCTCCCTCCTCCAGGACTGCTGCTGGCTGCTGCCCCCACATACAAGCTCTTACTACACTGGTTTCTTGAAGTATTACAATGTTGTTGTTGTTGTTGTTTCTTATCCCCTTGTGTAAAGATTACACGAATTCCATGAGTTCATGCTCCTCGAGCTGTTTTATGATGAGCAGCGGCCTCTCCCAAAGGTCCTGTTTAGTGCATCTAATGCAAGCCAAAATGTGTTCTGGAGCTGCAGGTACCAAACTACATTTTGGGCAAGTGGGATAAATTTTGTTATTATTTTCTATCTTCAAAGGCTTGAGATGGCCTGTTCTAAATCTTGTTAGTGTTGTTTGATGCTGTCTATTTCTGATCTTCAGAGCTCCTCCTGGGTTCACTCCACTGTACCAACTGTGTTTTACAATGTGGTGCAGTCTTGCTAACCAACTATTAGGTCAATGAAGGTATATGTAGGCATTATTCCTCCCCAAATGTTCATGTCCATGTAGGAGCACATCAGAACTTTCTTCCCATCTTCTGTGTTAACTAAATAACTGAGGACCAACCGAGGAGGGCCGCGAGGATCCGGCATCCTCCAGGAAGTCCGGGCTGATCAGTTTCAGCAGGTCCTCCTGCAGTGTGCTGGTGCTGCCACTGCTGCTGGCTGCCAGGGCCGCAGGTCGCGGGGCTCCTCCCCGCAGCCGGCCTCCCGGGGGCATCCTGCTGGGGCTGTTGGTGGCGCTGCCCACACACAACTAGAGCTAGTACCTGCTGCTGGTGGGTTACCTAGCTCTCACAGGATTTCAACAAAAAATCACAAGACATCGTTCAACTCTTATTATTTACCGTAAAGATAGAGGCTGCCTGGCCGGAATTCATAGTTCTTCAAATTATAGATACTTCGGTGGGGGTCGGTGGAAGGCTGGTTAAACCGTTTGGTTTTCGACCACTACAACCCGGGTTCGATTCCTGCATTGGACACTTTTTTCTGTTTAAAAAAAAAAAAAATGCTAAATGGCCCCCGATTCTTGCAAAAGTCCAACCCCACCAGCGAGTGCAAGTAACCAAACGGGGCTCTGACACATTTGTAAGTGCAAAGTCGAACTGCTTTTCACATGTGAGACATGTGGTGTGCTTACAGTAAAAGCAGTCGCTAACTACCCACCATGGCCTGTACCACGTGTACTAGGGATAAGCAAAAAAATATAAAAATTAAAATTTAAAAAAAAGATACTTCGGCCAGTAAATCTTTTTATTTACTTAATCAAGTAATCATTAAAATCAATTAACTTAATCAAAGGAAGCTTTCAGGCAAACCCTTTTTCAACTAACTAAAACATTAGTTAGATTTTAGTTAGTGGAAGAAGGGCTTGCCCGAAAGCTTCCTTTAATCAAGTAAATAAAAGAGTTCTTATGATTTTTTAAATAATTACTCAGCTATGTCCACAGAACACCATTGTAACCATCATGACATGGAACAGATTTCTTACTTTTTAAAACAATGGTTCAACTAAATGGTCAAAACCTACTTCTGTAAACCTTACTGCAGTTAAAGTGGCAAAGATCACAGTTAGGTTTTGACGATTTAGGCAAAAAAGGAGTTACCTGGATCTGTGAAGGGAAACCCATTGTTTGCCAAAATATTTTGAGGGATTGTTCCCTCTTTTTTAACTTATTGCACCAAAAACACACTTGAAGTAAATTACTTAAATACTATAAATTTTCTTTGTAATTTATATCAAAAGTAAATTTCTGTGCAGTAAAATGATAAAAGGGGAACAATCCCCCCCCAAGAGATATTTAGAGAAAATATTCAATGGATCACACAAACTTTGATGATTGAGTTGAAACATTGGTGTAAAGGTGGTTCAATAGATGAAGTGAGGAGTAATGACAAGGTGGATTACAAACAACACAAGACAAACTGTACAATAGGCTTCCTTCAGTAGGAATGCCACAAAAGGTTGAGTACCGTTCAATTATTTAAATCTGACATTTCAATACTATACTGTGTTACACAATACTGCAACATAGAAATTATTAATAGAAAAAAAACCCTGTTAAATACATACGTAAGTTAAAACAAAGCATCTAGGGCTGCGTATCTTTTATTTCATAATTATAACACAAGCTTTATACGCCCTTCTACAGGAGTTTATAAACTCCCTACGCAGCCCTAGTTTTAACTTATGTATAGAAATTATTGCCTTGGGATTTTTATTCCTCATCCAGTGTTCCTTGGCTTAAATCTTGTTGACTCTCCATCAACAAGTGAAATAACAGCATCCAAACTTTGGTTCAAGTTGGGGATGTTTGGCTTTAGATGTAACTCCAAACTGGGATAAAATGGAACAAAATGCTGCTGTATAGGCGGGTGTTTAGAAAACTTTTTGGAGGTGTGGAGAGTTGGAAATTCTTTGTAAAATTATGGTGAGACTACATTTAAATTGGGGAAGTCAGATGTGACCCAGTGTATGTCCCAACAAGGACGTACCTGCTGTAGGCGGAGATGGGGGTTTGGATTGCACTTCGATGGTTCTCACTGGGCTCGGAGGACAGGCAGCTCTCCTCTGTGGACGACAGCTCATCTGGAAGCACACTCCATTAAAATACTGAATCACATCGCAATAAGTTTCTTCAATAATTTACTTGTGTCAGCTTTGAATCAAATACTCTTCTATGAGAATTTCTCCTTTTAGTTCCCTCTTTCTCTGAATATAAACATTTGAAATACATTTTGTAAAGTCCTCGCACACTCCAGCTCATAAATTTAGGTTATCACTCCTACAGAGTGTGTTTTAAATATTATACCTCTGGAAAGAGAGGCCTGTAGAAGAGGAATACTCCATTAAAGAAACTTGTGGAGAACATTAATAGTATAGAGTTTGTCACACCAAGGGATATTCCAATATATCCTCCTCAACTGTGTTTTCTATAATGTCTATTTACACTCATGGGCAAAACTTAAGGAAGTGGAAAGAATTTGATTTTGCCTATTCTTTTATATATATTTTTTTTTTAAGGAGACAGAGATTGTTCACACTTGGTTATCTTGTATGTCTTCACTAAAGATTGTGTAAGCTTTACAGAAGGGGATAAGAAACAACAAAAACAATAAAGGTCACTGTAATATATTTCAGAGTTATTGTCCTGATATACATGTTTCAAGGTACAAGTTTCTATAAGTTTTGTCTCCAAGAGTGTATATGGAGTAAAACACAGAGAAGTCACACCAACAAATACCTGTGACACCATCACTGACACTCCACCTATACAGATACTCCTGGGGGTCATGTAACATATGACCACAAAAGAAATGTAAACAAGCTTATGTTGGTTAAATACTCTCCACTAACTAAATGTAAAATGCCGTGGCTTGTTTGTTATCTCCAGATAGTAGGTGACAGTGTACGATAGATGGTAGGTCAGTCAGGATAATCCTGCTGCTGCTGGCCTGATAGCCATTTTACCTCTCCTAGCTGGCTTTGAAATATTACAATCCCAACTATATCCTATCATTTGGGAGAAAAAATTCCTCCAGGGAGTTTCTTACAGCTTCTCCCAAAAACTTGCTGTGTACTTCCACTCAGGTGAAAGAGGTTTACCAACTTCCGCTTAAACACTTGCTTCAATTCAACCAACTTTTCAAAATCCAACCATTTCCTTTCAAAGTTCAGAATTCCACACTTCACACTTTAATTCACTGTTTCCAAATATCCCAATCAGCCTACTTACCCCCCCCAGCTTTAATTCAACATAAACTTTAATTTCGACATCCCCTTAAGTGTTGCCAACAACAGGTCCACCAGCAATGAATGTTGTGATGGATTGGTAATTATCTAACCCACTATAACCCAACTTTAATCCCTGGAGGTGTGGTATTAGAGAAGTTGGAGGAGGACTATGAGGGTAGTCAACACACCAGTGAATGAAGGATCCAGTAACTGCATCGAGGAAAGGCTGGTGGATTAAGTGACCTACAATTGGACATAGGTTGACACTGGTCCACACAGCTAAATATAAAACTTGAGGAAGAAAACATTCTGCTAGAGATGCCTACTGATGAGTTGTCAGGGTTAATACAACCTGACTGGTGGCTTCATACATGTTCCTGTCTGAAGGAGAAGTTGTGGTATCAGAGGGACAGTACCATTGCTGCTGGCTGCTGCCAGGGGGGAAGGTCTGTGCTGCCACTCCGGCTCCTCCAGGCTCCGAGACGACGGATGCCTCTCCATGGCTCCCTGCCATCACCCACAACCAGGTAAACCACAGGGTCACCTATACAAGTATTCTCTTTCAAACACCAACCATGTAGCACAAGCCCAGAGCCAATGGAAGGTTGAATTTGTTCAGTTTTATATTTTGCATGGGTCACAGGTAGGAATAAACAAGTGGCAGTGTTTCCTGGAGATTGTTCTAACACTCACCATGGAAGCCATGAAACACTGCAGCACTAAATAAAGGTGGAGGGATCACTCATCAGTTAGGTCCAACAACTCTACAATAGTATGGAGGGATTGATTGCTGCCTCCTCAAGACCCTGGCTGCACCAAACCTACAACACTCACCTCAGAGGTTGCTGCTGCTGTGGAAGAAGGCACTGGGGTGTAGGAAGACAACTTGGCCGGAGTCAGGCCGCTGGCCGCCGCTGACTTGGAGGGGGTGGAGGGCAGGGAGGAGGGGCCCTCTCTCCTGGACACCTCTGTCAGACCTCTGTGACACCACCAGAGCAGGGGACTCACTTGTGCAGGAGATCCACCAGGTTCTCGTAGTCCCCCGGAGAAGTTGGGGGTCCGGAGGGCAGGTAGTTGCAGTGGTGGAGGACACAGCCACGGCGGGCCTGGGTGCCAGTGAGGGGCGGCACCACGGCCACGGTGACGGTGAGGCTGGTCTTGAGGAGGTCCACCATGGCCTCGTAGGGCAGCGTGGCCACGGCCACAGTGCAGATCTCCAGCAGCCGGGCCCCCGACCTCAGCCCGGCCTGCCAGGCAAACCCGCAGTGCTCCACCTCCGTCACCACTCCCTCCGACCCCAGGTGGAAGCCCAGCTGGCCCAGGCTGTTGCGGCGCAGCTGCAGCTCACGAGTTTCGCACCCCGAGGTGACACACTCCAGCCTCGCCACCATCTCACGCACCTCGTCCGCCTCGCTGTCCCGCGGCCGCAGCAGGATGCACTCCCCCTGGTGGTAGAACACCTTCAAACTGCCCGGAGTGGAGGTCCAGCCCAGGACTGAGTTGCAGGGGCAGGCGAAGATCACCTCCCGAGTGGTCTCCTCCACAACCACCATGGTGTCCGCAGAGACTCCCAAGATGGCCTCCACCACTGTGGCCTGTCCGAAGTCCTCCACCTGGACCTGCCAGGCGATGGCTCCCATCACAGAGCAGTGGGGGTTGAACTTGGGCCGGCTGGGGCCGCAGCGCTCCTTCTTCCGGCCTCCGAAGGAGAGCAGAGAGAACTTGGGGTTGGAGTCCACTGTGGTGGTGGTGGAGTAGCTGGCCGCCAGGTCCTTCAGGTATTCCTGCCGAGTCCGCTGGGCCATGGTGGCAAACTTCTCCGAGCGGTGTGCCGCATTCTCCCCATTGATCACCTTGGTGAGCAGGAAGTCCGTGAAGGAGCGGGACTTGGCAAAGGTGCCACCCTCAGGGATGGGGGGTCCGAACACTGGGACCTCCTTGGAGCGGCTGATGGCGACCCGGTACCTGGTGTGCTCTGAGCAGGGATTCTGGGCTCTCACCACCACAAAGACATGCTGGAAGTGGGAGCGGATTGTCTTGGGAGTGAAGGGTAAGGCATCTGGCTCTTGGAAGACTATGGTCACTATGTCGTTGCCTATGTGGCGTTTCCTCAGTAACTGCACACAGATCTGTAGTTCAAGTAGGTGTCCCTAGTTGAAGTAGCTATCTGAACACTAAAGGACATACTAAAACTAATTAAATATTAAAATGGGGGGGTCAGTGGAAGGCTGGTTAAACCGTTTGGTTTACGACCACTACGACCCGGGTTCGAACCCGCATTGGACACTTTTTCTGTTTAAAAAAAAAAAATGCTCCAATGGCCCCCCGATTCTAGCAAAAGTCCAACCCCACCAGCGAGTGCAAGTAACCAAACGAGGCTCTGGCACATTTGTAAGTGCAACGTCGAACTGCTTCCACATGTATAGACATGTGGTGCGCTTACAGTAAAAAGCAGTCGCTAACTACCCACCATGATTATCATGGCCTGTACCACGTGTACTAGGGATAAGCAAAAAAATATAAATATTAAAATGCTACTAAAGTGTCATAGTCCCCTATGTCACATTTAAAAAGTAATTGGCTACATACATCACCGGACATGGGGAATAGCAAGTATATATGTAATCTATAGTATGGGTAAGTTTGGCCAAAAAAAGATTGAAGGAAGAGTTACATGAAAATGTTCAGACATAAAGTGTATATTTGACTCTAGAAGTTCAAATGAACTCGGATATAGGCAACCATCCCATGTAATTTTAGCACTGTCTAGAGTGACCCACCTGTTGTTTGTTGTTGGGGCTGTAGGGGAGGAGGGTGGAGACGTGGAAGATGATCTCACAGTCATGGTGGGTGGTGTAGATGGAGTACAGGCCTGTTGTGTCAGCTGCGCAGCGCAGTGTCTAGACCAGCAGTTGCGCACTGCGCGGAAGTACTCACTCTTGGTGTCCAGCCCTCCGCGGTACTTCTCAAATCCCTTCAACCTCACGCGCTGCCCCAGCAGCTCTAGGAACTCATCAAAGGCCGGACCTGAGGTTTCTGCACAACACTTGGGCTTTGAGAGAGAAACAAACATCTAGAACAAATCAGAGTTTCACACCCCTAACTGGCTGATTTTTATGGCAAAATTACTCTCTTTATAACAACATAATTCAAAGGTTTTAAATCGTAGTTGTAGTTTTAACTGGGGTTATGCCAACATCTGGGTCCCAAGTGATGATGATATAGCAAGGTTTGGCTGTATGTACATATAGAGAAAACAAAATACCTTCCAATGTCTCTAAGAAAGGGCTCTACTTGTAACAGCCCTCAAACAATCCCATGTACCACACAGGCCATGCAGAGATTGTTACTGAACTGTTTGGTTTGGAACAGGGTCCACCGTCCCATGTCAAACTTCTTTAGCACCCCTGGGATAGTCATAGTTGATTTATTTAAAGTTGATATTTTTGTCTGATTTTAAAAACTTAAAATTATATAAATTATATTCTAGAATCATAGATAAACTTTACCAATTGTTTCTTACAATATGTGATAATTAAAGTGCCATGATGGTAAAGAAACAACAGTACCATTGTTGTACATCTCCTCCTCGGAGCTCTGGTGGCCGCGGCAGTAGAGCACCCCCACCTTGTAGGCCTTGTTGATGCACTGCTCGTCCAGCCGCAGCAGGTGCTCTGTGACCGGGGGCGAGGCCAGGCGCAGGCAGGCCGGGGGCAGCTCCGGGGCCACCATCTCCAGCACAGTCCGCACCGGCAGGCCCCCCGCACTGCCCAGTCCCAGGGCCTCCTCAGTTACTGTGCCCCTCAGCACACTCAGCTGCCACACATAGCACTTTCTTGGCTTGGTGGGTCATACACCACCACACATCACTAATATCACAGGTTTTACTAAATAGCAAACCTTCGATGAGAGGACATCTCTCTTTAAAGGACAAATTGACTCTACAACTAGAGAGGATCTACCGTACTACATACAGCCCAGTTTAAGTTGTTTTACTGCTTGTAACAACAAACACTGCAGAACCTCAGGAGAAGTTGTTACACAATGAAGGGAGAGTATTCTAGATGAAGTCCATTAGTTTAGAAACTCTACCTCAGTTATTCACCCTTAGCTCAAAGTCACAAAGTAGCATGTTTATACGTGACATTTGGGTGGTGATACAAAACAATCCATGAGTTTATTTAGTTAATAATCTATCTCTTGTCACCAACCTTTCTCCTATTGTTTTGTAATTTTAGCAATTCTCTCCTGTGGAGGGACTAAATTACAGGGAGGATTGACCTGCTCCAGTCATCACCGGGTCTCAGGGAATTGGTGCAGACTATAAATATTTATTGGTTTTTACCTCATTTCAATTATAGGAGGTTGACATTGACATATTTTAATAAAGTAGAATCTTGAGCTACCAGAGCCAAGGTGAGTCAGTAGCTGAGGTAAGAGCTTCCATAAGTTGGAAACTTTACACCTAGAAACAACTATCAACTAAGATATAAGGCACCATTTGGATGATAGATCAGAACTATGGGGTAATAAGACTTGATTGATCAGGGTGGGATAGCCAATATATTCTAGAATTGAAAAAACAAAAAACCAATGGTCAGTTGATATTCCATCAGATAGATTTTACAAGTAAGTTATCAGCAACTTTGGGCCATTAGATGATAATTTTACCTTCCAATGTAATTTTCCCTTTCGTTCCATAAAGTTACATAGAGCTGGTGCACCATCAACTTTAGCTGAGGATGGAAACAAGGCTCTGGTTAACTTTGTTAGGTTTGATTGTTCTCTCTGAATCTATAATTCATTTCCATTTGAAACATAAGGTTATAAGACCAAATCTAAATTAAAAAATAGTGTGTGATGTAACAGCATTGTTACCATTATCTTTCAGTATTTTGTTTGATGATGGTGACAACACTGTTACTGAAATGTCACGCACTATTTATTTATTTGGTCTTAAAACCTTATGTTTATAATCTATAATCCAAGTTTTACCTAATCATCATTTCCATTTGATTTTGATACTTAAAAAGAAAACAATATTTAGTACACCATCTACTTATATATTTGCCTTATTCTGTCTGTTTGTTTGTCTGAAGCTCACGGATGGGATTTTTCATAACCATCGGTGGTTCAGTGGTAGACTGCTGGCCTGCCACGCGGGCGGCCCGGGTTCGATTCCCGGCCGATGCATTTTTTTTTTTTTTACAATTTTTAAAACTCATTTATATATTATACAAGAATGACATCCACGGCGCCAATTTATAATTGTAACGAATAGTATTTGAATAAAAGCATTTAATCGGGTAAAACCCGGGCGTTGCCCGGGTCATTCGTATATAATAATTGTATAAACGAATGCAAGACAAAATCACCGCCAATGTTTCTTTTTTTTAAGGCAATTTCTTTTTAAGGCAATTATTGTTATTTATCATTAATTTTTGTTTCGATTTTATTGAAAAAAAAAACGATATGGTGCCTTTAAAAAATGATCTTTATTACTATGCAGTTTTCTATTTAGTCAATATACCTAAGTTCATGCTGCAAATGTAATTATCTCTATCGATTTAGTAGGTGAAATGCAAAAAAAAAAATCGACATGATGAAATCTTTATGAAAATTCACATTTTTATTTTTATATTTTCAAGACACACACAGTTTGGGGCGGGACGTTTCACAAGAGAGACATCCACGGCGCCAATTTATAATTGTAACAAATAGTATTTTAATTAAAACATTTTAAAAACACACAGTTTGGAACGGGACGTTTCACAAGAGTGACATCCATGGCGCCAATTTATAATTGTAACGAATAGTATTTGAATTAAAACGTTTTTAAAATATATACGCACTCGGGTAAAACCGGGGCGTTGCCCGGGCCATTCGTCTAGTATAACATGTGTATCATAATATTTATCAACTTGTCTAAAATCCTATAATTGATATACAAGAAAGCATTTTTTAAAATAAAACTGGAGGAAAAACAAATATAGTTAAACACCTGTCTATAGCGCCTCCCTCTCTATAGCGCCCGATTTTAAATACATAGTACGATGTGATTTACATTAAAAGTGACCTGTCTATAGCACCCCCTCTCTATAGCACCCTATTTCGGTGAGTCCCCAAAAGGGGGGTGCTATAGACAGGTTTAACTGTATTTGTTTTTCCTCCAGTTTTATTTTTAAAAAGGCTTTCTTTACTGAATAACCTCTATTCCCCTATACAAAATGATCCAACAAACAACTAAAAATAAATTGAAAACCATATACTTTTTAAAAACTGGAGGAAAAACAAATAAATTAATTATAGGCTTTTAACCAAGTTGAAAAACCAATCTTATTGTGCGACATCAAATGAACTGTGATTACAGGGTCAGGTTAGCTAATCCTTGTTCCAATGGGACAATCCACCAGATAGACAAAGAGATTTATCAACAGGGGGAAAATACCTTTGGGATTGTTGGACCGACCAATTACATGTCAAAAATGGAAATTATTTCTTGTCTCTTACCAATTATTTTAATTACTAATTGCTTTAAATCAACATCCCCCAATTAATGGGGCAACATTCACTGCTGGTGGACAAAATATTATTTTTACAATTATTAGTTGGGAAAATATATTTTTTTATTATTATCCCATATCAGGTGATGAGAGAGAAGGTCAATAATGATTTCTACTATAGTTTTGTTGTCTTAGCTCCAATACAGTCCAGGATATGTGCTGCAGTGGAGTTGGAGCATTTTGAGCAGACAGGGGGAAAATAATAAAAATCTAGATATAATTAAAAGCCATTTTTAATTATATACATTCATGACAAAACTTAATTAAATGGAAAGTCTTTTATGTCGCTGGTAGTTTTTTTTTTTTTTTTAAGGAGACAAGAAGCAATTTTTTTCATACTTGGTTATCTCATGTGTCTTCAATAAAGTTCACTGTAATATCTTTCAGAGTTATTGTCCCGATATACATACTAAAAGGTACAACTTCAGTTTTGTCCCCATGAGTGTATAATATTTTTCCAACTTTTAATTCAAAAAATAATATTTTAAGAGTTTTAGAAAAAAATATTTTCTTCTCTAGGTCATTTTGTTGTCAAGACTTGAAGAAGGGTGTTGAATTATAGGCTGATTTGACAGAAAGGTTGAATTGGTTATATAGAGTATGTATATACACACTGGGTTTGAAATTATGTAATTTACAAATTGTGTGGTGTATATATAATGGAATATTCAATGGAACAAACAACTCAGCAGCATCCTACCATTGAATGAGGTGATGGCCTGGGACAATTAGAATTCTTGCAAAAGTCCAACCCCAACAGCAAGTGCAAGTATAACCAAACGGGGCTCTAGCACATTTATAAGTGTAAAGTCGAACTGCTTTTCACATGTGTAGACATGTGGTGCACTTACAGTAAAAGCAGTCGCCTACTTCTACCCACCATGATTATCATGGCCTGTACTAGGAATAAGCAAAAAAAAAGAATATCTGCCCCAAGTTGATTCAATTCAATGAATTCAGCTACCTGATATCTCAACTTTATTGTTAACATCATCAAGTGGACTTTTGTGTGACACACTATATGGTGACAAATATTCTCCAATTAGATCTGTCAGTGTCCATCACTCTCATCTAGTGACCTTCTGGTAGTTTTCTTGACCCCTTCTAGCCAGTTCTTTGGAGGTTTTCCTTCTTCTCCTCCTTCAATTTCCCCAACATCTTTTGTAAACCATTTGCTCTCATTATATGTAGGTCCTCAGTCTTTGTTTACATATAAATCAACTATAGTCTTCAACAAACTACAGGCAAAGTCTGACTTTCACCAAAGTGTACCATGATCATGGTGCCATGATCAACGAAAGCTGCACCCCTATACCCCATTCCATGATATCATGAACTCATGGAATTTGTGTAATCCTTACGCAAGGGGATAAGAAACAACAACAACATAGTCTTCAACCCAACAACAACAACAGCCGGGATGATGACAGGGAATCCCTCAGACAAGTCAGGTTTGGCCGGGACAATGCTGGTCATGCCTGAGTGGCTCCCAATGGAGGGCCCAGTGAAAAACTCTGGGCAGGTTCTCAAGGGGATAATGGCCATCAATATTGGTGGGACCAACCTCACAAGTCCACCTATGTACCACCATGACACTGGAGCTTACATCTGTTGGCAAGTGTAAGGATCTCAGTGTTCCTGGCACCATTCTATTACATCATCAATCCTTCCTTGGTCTACCTTCATTCTGCAGTAGCTGATGTCCTGCAAACTTTTCTTTTTGCCTCCTTTTTTTTTGCTTATCCCTAGTACACGTGGTACAGGCCACGATAAGCATGGTGGGTAGAGGTTGACAACTGTAAGTGCACCACATGTCTACACATGTGGAAAGCTGTTCGACTTTACACTTACAAATGTGCCACTTCCCTTAGAAGGTAAATCTCCTCCAGAGTTCCCTTCAGTTTAGAGATGTAACCAGATACCTGTACATTTGGAAGAGAGGATCTGACCATCCACAGTGAGATGAATGGAGCTCTCTAGGAGGAAATAGAGAAACAAAATCATATTTCAGGAAGTCCTCTCAGATAACTTATCATCATAGCCCATTGAGGAATTTCTACACCACGTTGTTGTTATCTATATAGAATGTTCCTGGAGCTTCTTCAAGTCAATCTTTGTTTCAACCACTTCCAAGTATCTCTCAACACCTACCTTCTACAGGATGTACATTGGAGGATCCTTGGTTGGCAAATCTTGCCCCAAGTTTCCAGTTTTATAAAGAGGTTCCTTTACTTTCTATCTATTCTCTCTGCCCACCCACACAACTGTTCCAGACACAATAGCTCCCTTTGGATAGGAGTAAAACTTCCCCACTGCTGACACAGCCCCACTGTGGACACAACTACACTGCTGCCACTGTGGACACCACTACACTGTGGAGGCAAGCACACTGCTGCCACTGACACTGTGGAGGCAAGCACACTGCTGCCACTGACACTGTGGAAGCTGCGACCCCAACCAAGGGAGGTAATTAATTAGTGCAGTCAACCATTTAACCGTGCTGAGGTAATGAGACCATTGTCTGCCTTCCTGCCTGTGGGTCAATCCTCCTCCACTGGATTCCATCTACAACTTGTGGCATTGATGTAAATATGGGCTTAGATTCATCAATATAACAAAGTTGTGAGAGGAGGGTATTCATGTACCAAAAGTGGCACCTCTCCCTTTAAACATGCATTAAAACAATGCATTTGGTTTATTACACCAGTATACAATGTAATAGTGGTATTGAAGCTAAAATACCAGTGTTGGAAAATCCAGACAACCTGTGTACTATGGTTTCAGGCTTTGGCCCCTATCAGCTTTGATTCCATCCTTTGATAGGAGTTAAGATTCCTGTTATAAGATTCCTTGTATTAAGATTCCTTATATAAAAGTGTGGCAGTCCCGGTGCATTCATCAATTTGTGTGTAGCTTTAATGAATTTTTAATTAATTTGATTTAGATCTTCAAAAATTCTAAAATAATTGTTTTTTTTTTTTTGCTTATCCCTAGTACACGTAGTACAGGCCATGATAATCATGGTGGGTAGTTAGCGACTGCTTTTTACTGTAAGCGTACCACATGTCTACACATGTGAAAGCAGTTCGACTTTGCACTTACAAATGTGCCAGAGCCCCGTTTGGTTACTTGCACTCGCTGGTGGGGTTGGACTTTTGCAAGAATCGGGGGGCCATTGGAGCATTTTTTTTTTTTTTTAAACAGAAAAAGTGTCCAATGCGGGGATCGAACCCGGGTCGTAGTGGTCGTAAACCAAACGGTTTAACCAGCCTTCCACCGACCCCCCTAAAATAATTGTGAAAAGTGGAAAACCACATCATAATTCTAAAGTCCCAATTGTTACAACTGTTGTAATAACAAAAACTACAAGGTGTCTTATAACAGCAGCATGATATCTTGCTCCCAAGTGATATGGTTATAGCAAGGTTCAAACACAAGGTAATAAGACCAAATCCAAATAAATAATAAATAAATAGTATGTGACACTGTTACCAAAACGGCACACACTATTTATTTATTTATTTGGATTTGGTCTTATTACCTTGTGTTTATAATCTATAATCCAAATCGTGCCATATCAGCAAGGTTCAACTGTATATGCTAAAAAAAATAAACAAACATATATATTTGTGTTTATATAAAAGGGCGTACCTGGATCTGTAAAGAAAAAAATTAATGGATCGCCTTTTGACTCAAATATATATTTGTATAGAAAGTTGGAATCCTCTGATGAGTATAAGTAAAAGATTTGAAGCGAACGAGGATACTTTTCTTTTCGCTTCAAATCTTTTACTTATATATTTGTATATAAAATCATAGAAATATATTTTAGCATGATAAAATATATGCCCATAATCCAAATAGAAGATGAAAACCAAGCATACAATATACTCCACATTTTATATATAATGAAGGGTTTAAACTTCACTAATGAAGGGGGAGGGAGTAAAGCTTCTTTTATATTCTCTATTTGAGAAGGTACAATTTGTATTAAAGACTATATAGAATCAAAAGGTAACAAATCTCCAATTTATTGAGCAATGTTTGTGACAGCATTTAGTGCTTTGTCTGATGGTGGTAACAATGCCACAAACATTACAATAACTTGACACCTTTTGATTCTAATTCTCTATTTGTCTGATATAATGCAAGAGTTCCACAGCTCCCCCTTCACAATTTCTCTTGAACTTAGAAAGCTTGTGAAGACCTCAAGTTGTCCATTCTCAGAGTGGGGTAGCAAGTTACCAAGATAACTGCCAGGACTCAACAACAATATGGACCTCTCATGATGAACTATCGTCTAAAGAAAAAAAAAACCAGAGATACTTTTGATGTCTCTTTCCATGGAGGTTGTCAGTCATTGTAGCAAAGTTTGTTCAGGCAACCAGCATTATTGTGGCAACCAACAGAACACTACGTGGTGTCTCACCTCACTGGTCCGCAGGATGAGCCGGTACTGGAAGTTGCCCTGGGACATGGACATTTTCTCCCGCTTGATGCTTAGAGCCACAGGGCCCAGCTGCTCGTCTGTGCCCAGCCAGTTCTGATGCTCTGCACACAACCAACCAACACTCTAAACATTCTACAATCACAGACACCTTCCTTTATAACAACCCTGGGGTAATTACTTCCCCAGTCCACTATAAAATACCTTTGTTATAGATTAGGTACAATTTGGATTACAGATTACAAACATAAGTTAAAAAACCAAATCCAAATAAATAGTATAACGGTTTAGTAACAATGCTGTTATTGAAATGCCACACACTATTTATTTAAGAGATTTGGTCTTAATTCCTTGTGTTTCTAATCTATAACCCAAATTATGTAACAACTCAAAGCAAAATTCCAGAACAAGTCTAGAACGAGTAATGCTTCTACTATATGGGGCTATATATAAAGGCTATAAAACTTTGGAAGAGAGAGGAATCAACAACTTTGGCACATCTCCTTTTAGAAGAACTCTGGCTAGCAGAGAATGTTCCCAGTAAATGGATCCACGGTGCACAAATGGCTCGTATAACACAAATTTAAAGCACTAAAACTGGTTTAAAATAGGAAAAATTTTAACAAGAATATGTGGAAAACTGAAAATGGTAAATAAAAAACTATTTGCTTTATTCGAATGCTTCAATAAGTGTTTTCAGGCTACAAAGTAATAAGGTACAATTTGGATTATAGATTATAAACACAAGGTAATAAGACCAAATTCAAATAAATAAATAGTGGTAACACTGTTACCAAAATGTCACACACTATTTATTTATTTGGATTTGGTCTTATTACCTTGTGTTCAGGCAACAAAGTATTACAGACTTTTTAAGGAAAACTTTTTGTATTGTTATATGATAAAATTATGATTCAATAAATAGCTAATAAAACCACACCAATGTAAATTAGACATGGTGCATTTAGACTAATTAAATGATTAGAAGAATCATCATTATCTTCCCAACACAAGAGTGACCTTCAATTTGCTAGACAGCATTTCACTTGCGTAATTATAGGATTGAAACATTTTGGAAAATGGCCAAACCTTGGCTTTACTGAACACAACTTCTGTCCCATCCCTATAGTGAGGTTTTATTGAGGATCTATGCAAGTAAAATAGTTTCCCCCCACCAAAAATATATCAGTGAGATAATACAGTAGCACAACCTCCATGAGAGGACATTCCAGCTGGAGAACATCTATCTACAAAGGACAGTTTTCATCGCCAAAATTACCCCATTTTGACTATTTATCTTCTCTCCAGTGCACTACTCCCTAAAGGACACTTTAACTCTGCAACTTACCAGAGAGTTTGCTCTATATTGTATAAAATAAGTAATAAATAGTAACCTAATCTCGTAGCTCATGGGGAAGGTCAAAAGTATAATTATTAGCAGGCCCATTCAACAATTATGATTTTGAATTATCGTTAAGCATACACAATAATGGCATTAATATTTAAAAGTATCTTCTTCTTTCTTATCTCCACTCAGTCATATTAGGGTGTCAAGCTTGTAATGAATAAATGGGTACATTGAGTTGTATACAACATCCCCAGTAATGTTCTCCAACTTGTTCCATGATTCCCTAAACTTTCCAGTTTATAGCTAGCTATGGCATTGAGGGTATACTGTCATCATCCCTGACAATCTATATAAGTGGGAGCAGCAACAGGGATGATGGTAGGTCGGCCAAATTGGTGGTGGAAGTGATTAATGGGCAGCTTGTTGGGGTCAGGTTTCATGTGGCAAGGTCAGCTCTGCTGGGCCACACTCTGAGCCTCCTTACTTCCCAAGCCAAAATTACTCACAAATAACAAAAAAGAAAGAAAATAAGACCTAATTCAAATAATTTATTAGTGTGTGACGTTTCGACAACAACATTGTCACCATCATCAGACAAAAGAGTAAAATGTTGTTGCCGAAACGTCACACACTAATAAATTATTTGGATTAGGTCTTATTTTCTTTTTTTATTATAATCTATCCTCCAAATTGTACTTTATCATACTCCCAAATAACAAAAAGTTTCATTTTTATAAGAAATTCAATTGTGGGGCACTACTTGGAACTAGGTTCCTGATTAGTGCGAGTTGACAATATGATCTGCCACACCAAAAGTTGGCAGAAAAGAAGATATTGATAGTTTGAACAAGATGACAAGAATGGCATTGTTTGGATGAACAAGCTGTTAGATCTATGAGATCCTCCATTTCCCTCTGTTCAACCTCACGTTTAAAACAACAGTTCTAGGCCATCACTGTCCAGTAGGATTACACAGGAAAGTGGAGAAAATTTGTAAAGAGATGATGAAGGAAGGAACTTTTGATAGTGTTGTTGTTTCTTATCCCCTTGTGATTCCATAAACTTCAAGACAACAGGGATAATGTATTACTACAACAACCACAATTTATTATGGTTAGTTAACATACCAGAGAACACACAGATCTAACTACCAGACTATACAGTAGAACAAACTCCCTGACAACATCTAATTGTCTCCTTTTACATGTCCTCTCACTGTTGCTTATTAATAAAAAATGGTAATTCTGCCAATTAAAACTTTAGAGATGTCCTCGCATGGAGGTTCTACTGTAATGTGACTATGTACCACTTGTGGATAATTGACAACAAGACGAAGTAAATGTGACATTTCAGTATGTAACCCCATGGTTCTCCTGCCATCACATCAGACTTGTGGTGCCTGTGTATAACATTATTGAAACCTCGTGTCTCCTGTTTACCCTTGAGAATGATAATCATCAGTGTCATGTAGTATATGGAGGTCGGCCATCATGGTACGCTATTCCATCCTGTGCTGAATATTTTCCACACCACTCTATTAGATTACCTCCCACTTAAGGTGGCTGGTGGAGAAGTAGTCTAAAGCATTGGTTTTTGGCCGCTACGACCCAGGAATGAATCCCACATTGGACACTTTTTATACTTTCAAAAAAATACTCCAATGGCCCCTGAATCTTACAAAAGTCCAATCCCACCAGTGAGTGCAAATAGGGCTCTGGCACACTTGTGCCTTCAATTCTGTCAGAGCTGAGACAGCTCTATAAAACCTAACTAAGGGAGCCAGTAGTGGAAGTACACAGCAGCTAAGAGAGAAGACTGACCATATAAATCAACATGTGGGTGTGTAGGTACTGAGTGAATGGGGGGGGAAGCAATAATGAGATCTAGGTGAAGGAGATGTGGTGACAGTGCAACAAGGCTTAGTGATGATGACAGTGTCAAAAGTAGCGAAGGTTAGACTGACAACATGTTACCTCACCTTTATGGATTATAGGTTAGAATCAGAAGATAACAGGACCAAATCCATCCAGTTTTCAAAATTGACCCTTTCTGGGAATGTCAAGTAAGAAGACCACCCCACTGTCTAAAGTGTTATTTGATTGGCCTTTGTAATCCAAATTATGTCTTCATTCACAGAACTTCTAAAACTGATGTGCCCTGGGTCATGTAGGTACAGAGGTGATGTAGCTGGGTGGGTGGCTCAACCATTGACCAGTTCAACCAGACTTTAAACAACCGACCCATGTTCAAAGAGAGATGACAATTAGAAGTCAGAATATTGAAAGGTAGCACAACCAAATAAATGTTTGTTTTAGTAACAGTGTTGTTACCACTTCAGGAAAAAGTGCTATAAAGTACTGTACAATGCTGTTACATGCATCTGTATTTGTTACTTGCAAAAGAAAGACCTTCTAAATCTTCACCAAACAAGAAACTGCCTGCTACCCTGTCCTACAGTCACCTCTGTATCTACATGACCCAGGGTAATTGCACATCAGTTTTAGAAGTTCCGTGAATGAAGAAATAATTTGGATTACAAAGGCCAATCAAATAACACTTTAGACAGTGGAGTGGTCTTGTTACTTGGCATTCCCAGAAATGGTCAATTTTGAAAAACTGGATGGATTTGGTCTTGTTATCTTTTGATCCTAATCTATAATCCAAATTGTACCTAATCATTGTTTGTATGTTGATGAAATATAAAGTAGAACAAACACAAGGTAAAAAGACCAAATCCAAATAAATAAATAAATAAATAGTGTGTGACATTTCGGTAACAAAACTGTTACTGAAACGTCACACACTATTTATATATTTGGATTTGGTCTCTTTTACCTTGTGTTTATAATCTATAATCCAAATTGTGCCTTATCATCACCAGAAATTTAAATGGAAATAAGTTAATTGTATTGTGCTATTAAAAATAAAAGACTAAAATGTAAACAAACACAATGGATATAACCAAATAGAGGTTAGGTATATATTATTTTAAATTATTTAAAAGATATATATATATATTAATGAACATAGGTATTTTTTAATCCACTTTAATTTTGGCAATTTTTCATTCATCCGCTAACAGGAATGTCTGGATAAAAAAAATCAATAAATAATGCATTGTGAGAAAGTGTCTGTTGTTTTGAAATATCCGTTAACGAGGACCTTTTTTTAATGGGAGGGCAATTTTGGGGGATGATAAACTGTCTGTTGGTGCTACTGTAGGTTTGTAGCAGGATATATAAACATTTCAATATCAGATTATTATAATTTGTTAACTCTGCATCAATTATGTAAATAAGTTGGTGATTGTGCTGTGATGCTTTGTTCTACCTGACATTTAACTCATCAGTCCTGAAGAAAGTGTTTTGTCAACACAAGGCACAATTTGGATTATAAACACAAGGTAATAAGACCAAATCCAAATAAATAAATAGTGTGTGAAGTTTCAGTAACAGCGTTGTTAGTTGACAAAAGTACTGAATGAGAAAATTTTACCACAGCATGTTTTAAATAGTTACTGTAATCAAGTGTGTAAACAACAGATAAGAAGAAGATAGTTTTCTGAGAAACACAGAATATTATTATTAGAATTAAAAGTGGAAAAAAAAAACTTTTTTTAGATATAATTAAAAGCATATCTATAAATATCATTGATATTTCCTCTTTCTTCTATTCTGTTAATTGTAGCACATTTCTTTTGAATGAAAAAGGGTTCTTTAAATTGTCTCTTAAAATAATTTTTCTCATAATCTAGTATCTTTGTTTCTTTTAGGTTAAAATTATTGTGCCCCTGTGATTTTTCTATGTCCTTCAGCTAGGTGTGGGCAAGTAACCAGGAGGAGCCACCATTAGAGAACATTTGGAGAGCCTGCTGGGGTTGAAGGGGCCATAAACAGCCTCCCCCCCAGCTGACTTTATGGCCTTATTAACAACCCGGAGAACTGCTACTGCTCCTTTCTTCCAATCATCCAAGTGAAACAACAGAGCAGCAAACAAAATTATTAATTACCAATGCCTAGCAAACCATTACTAATTGTAAAAACAATTAAAATTTTGTAATTAAAGTTTGGCCTTTCTTTATAACACTACACAATGGATTCTGTGAAAAACCATATTTGCACGTTGGCTGTGATGGGTCTTATCAAGGATTACAGGAAGGATGTGGACAAGTGATACCAAGGTAACAGGACTGAAGAAATACTACAGAGATGTGACTGACAGCTTTCTTATTTGCATCAGTGGCTGACCCCAATTGTGGTGTGAAAGGAAGAAATATGGAGAGAGGGCCGTGACCCCGGTCAATCATCTCGTTGCCTGGACATTTGGGACATGAATTGGTCAATTGTGGCAGCAGCAGCATCTAACACCTCACATACTGATGTAATGTATGGACCAATCACCTTGATGAACAACATATGTAAATACATCAATCAGTGTCAATATACACAGTGAAGGCAATAAATCCAAATACAGTAGAACCTCCACAAGAGGACACCTCTCTACAAAGGATAGTTTTAATCACCAAAATTACCATTTTTGAGCAACTCTCCAGTAAGAAGACACCTCTCCCTATAGGACATTCTGTAATTAGGTGTCCTTTGTAGAGAGGTTAAAGTGACATTCCAGTAAAAACATTGTTAGCGAAGTCGCATACAGTATTTGTTGTTACCTATAATCCAAATCATATAAGATGTTGAAAGTGATGCTTGAATATTTCCATATGACAACATAGGATTCTTTAAATTACAATTTTCTTAATTTGATATGGAGTTGTTTTTTTAATGGTACATTAAAACTTCCCTGTAAAGTTGCATAGTTAAAGTGTCCCTTAGGGAGAGGTTTCCTCCTACTGGAGAGTTGCTAAATAGTAAAAATGGTAATTTTGCCTATGAAAACTGTGTCCTTTGTGTCGAGAGTGTCCTCTCATTGATGTCCTGTACCATATTTGGTGAAAAGATTCCCAACTAAGTACTTTCTATAGGCTGGGTCAGTTCCACACCCCATTAGAGTATTACAACTGGTACTGAACACAGCTGGAGTGTTGGGCATTTTTATAGATGTTATATAAGCAGAGTTTTATTTATATCACTCTACAGCATTTCTTCACAAATACTGTAATTACATTAGATATAACCTAAGAGATGTTAGTAGATGCAGCCTACAGGTATTTATATATCCCGTATACACTGTAGATTCTGACTTTTGGAGTAGATTTGATATTCATACAGTTTATAGGCTTGTGTCCACATTTAATGGATGGCTGACCATCTAGACTGCCAGCAACACAATCATTGTTATACTCTCTCAGTAATCAATCAGAGTTACAAAAACACTAGAAAGGAAAGGTCGAGGAGGCTCAGCTGTGTGCCAACCAATCAGATCATCGAGGTTGTTACGGAGAGAGATAATACCAAGGTTCCACTACCTCACCTATTTGCACATTATTTTTTTATATGCAACTAGAAAAAAAAAAACTAATGGGAGATTTAAAAAGAATGGCGGCGGCGACCCAGTGGGCGTGGAACAACTTTCTCAGGCTAGCTGGCCGGTAACCTTGGCAACAGCACTCTGGGGAAATTTGCCGGAGAGACCTGAATGAAGTGGCCATACGCTAATGAGATGGCAATTAACGAGAGAAAACTTTCTGATTTGAAACAAAAAAAGGAGGAAAGAATGGTGAGGAATTGATGAAATCTTCTCCAAGAAGGAAAGTTGAAGGGAGTTTATTTTTAACTTTCCGAGAAATGACCACTGTGTAGTAAGGCACAAGTTCCTGTAGTGTTGGCATTTTATTCCAACTTCTAGTTGCACCGTCAGGCCTTCTTTCTTAGTTTATTCTAAGTTCTGGGGGAGAAAACATTATTTCTAGAGACTGATAGCTTGGCTAGAGTTGACATCTATGTAACTGATGCCAAGAAGCTCTAGATATGGAAGGTCATTATATTAACTATACAGATATAACTAACTGATAATATACACTCATAGACAAAAGTGGAAAGTTTTTGATGTCACTGGTCATCTTTTTTTTTTTTTTTTAAGAGACAGAGGCAATTTTTTTTTCACATTTGGTTATCTCGTGTCTTCAATAAAGGTCACTGTAATAACTTTCAGAGTTATTGTCTCAATCCCGATATACATGCTGAAACTTCCTTAAGCTTTGTCCATGAGTGTATTTTGTGATATGTCATTTAAATGTCCAGGTGGAAAGAAATATATTTACTTCCAACCATAGCTTTGCTCCTATGCCACAGAGATTGGAGTGACATCAATGTCTCTATGTGAACATCCCCATGTGATGAGGCCATGTTATTTCACACATCCTGGTGTTAACCTCAAGTGGTTTCAAGTAGAGAAGGGCCTCAGTAAATCTCCCTCCTCTCCATTCATGTCTGGTGGAGTGGTTACCTGCTAGAAATAAGGAACAATCAATCTGTCATGGCACAAGATTTGGTCTCTTATTGTTTCTAACAATCTATAGTACAAATTGTAACTTATCAATCTGTCAAGACAGAACAGGCTGACAGTGGAAATACCAAAATCCAAGACTTGAGGTGGCAATAAATATATAAGTTGTTGATTCCAACTCTCTCATCATTGCTACAATTGGGGTGTTGGTGGAGCCACTATTGGTCGCCGCTGCGACAATCTATTTAATATATGGCGGTTCACTAGCATTGTCTCAGTGTTGGGCAACAATGGGGTGATTGATGCAAGTTTAAATGGCCCGCGGGGGACAACAAACAATAATGGAGGCTGAGAGAACAATGGCCATCTCCTCCGGCATCAACTTCCCTTTGTATCGATTATTTCAATATTGTCCTCACAGGGAGAGATGACAGTCCCCACATGAGCCAGAGCAGCCGGCATTCAAAGGCTGACTGAGGAGTTAACAGATAGGGCCACCAATATGCAAAAATGGTAACCTTTTTTTTTTTTTTCAAAATGACAATTTCTACAATCCCTAAGTAGAATATGGAAAATCAAACTGGTAAAACTGTGCTGGAAGGATTCACCACTGATGAGCCAGACCTTCCCAATATTTTCCTCCTTCTCTTTAGTAATTGTTCCAATTTGTCTCTTATATAAATAGATTTATTTTATAAATTATATCTTAGCATTTTTCTTTCTCACTTAATACTCAAGTGCTATATTTTGTCCTGACACAGCTCCAAATTGTGCCCTTTCTAATGGAATGATAAAGTTTGTAACATTTTATATATTACCTTAGTGCCTTCTATCACTGAAAATTACAAGTATTTTTAACCTAACTTTTCTTTTTAAATACATATATACTTGAAAGTTATTTGCACAGCCTTTATACTGCAATGATGGTGGCCATGGAGGAAACCTAAGCTCTGGGTTCATTGGCCATCTTTTATTGGCTCAATTAAATGAAGTGACCCTTGCTGCCTCTAGGTGATTCAACAGAGCAGAGTGTTGATGGAACGTGAAGAATCCAGAGTTTGTGACAGAGGGCCAGACAAATGCTCACCCTACAGAAGATATAATTTGCTGCTGATGCCTTGTTGGAGACACATCCCCCAGCAGGTTGTACATAGGTGGGAACTAGGCTCCAATAGAAAAGTTGCCCTGGAATATGAAGGATGCTCACACAACCAACCCTAGAGATAGGTGGCCTGATGAACTAAACAAATAGATGATCCAATAAGTGAAATTTTATGACAAAAAAAAATATTTTTAAAATGTCTGGATATACAAAAAGACACAAATTTGACCAATTTTAATCTACAAGATTAAAAACTTGAAAGAAGTCCCTCTGTGACCTAATACAACAATTGGAGACTTGTGAGCCTGTAAGGTCTCCATTTAATGGCCAGCTACATAATTGCATCCAGGAGTGGAAGGAACTATGTAAATATCCCAGGTTAGCTAACTCCAGGATTTCCTGTTGCCTAACTTGGGAATAACACCACCAAGGCATAGAACAGCCTCGCAGGCTAAAAATAAATATTTTATTTTTAACTCAAGTTTTACGCCGAGCTACAAGATATAATATTAGAAAACTTAGTTTAAATTTTGTTGTGGTTCAGATAAAGCTTTAAAATCTTAGTTTGTGAATAAAAGGAAAAAATAAAACTACAAGTTTAAGGACAAGGGGGAAAATTGAAATGCAAAGTTGTTGAGATGTCAATTGATGGCATTGATTCCAGGATTGGTTCGGCCGACACAATCAAAATGGCAGTTGGGTCGTCCCCGCTATCAAGGCCAAACAATGAGACTCCTCCAGAAGTTTCCAAACTGGATGGTGTTGCCATTCAGTGTGTCTACCAGGCCACAGTTATCTGGCTGCTCCCTCCACGGTTACTGAACCTCCAATTGTCACCCAGATAACTTATCTCTTCCAGAAGCAAGGTTTCCCAGATAAGGGGAAATCTCTCTGTGTACACACATGTGCATTATTGGAGCATGTGCATTCTAACCATGCGAGTGGGACCAGTTAATAGAAACCCAACTGTCCGCTAAGAAGCTCCCTATCCCGCTGCTCCAGCTGACAAGGCAGCGAGGAACTCACCTTGGTTGTAGAAGTGCTGGCGGTAGCACAGCGCCCCAACGTCCACGTTCTCTATGTGCCAGGCAATCTTCTGGTAGGGGCAGGAGCGGTGCTTCCAGCGGCCCAGGTTGGCATTCTCCAGCAGGGATAGGCCGCAGGCCAGGGTGGGCTTGTGGAGTCCTGCAGACTGGGGCTTTGCGCTGGTCACGCGGTTCAGGCTTATCATGCGCTCCTCCTCTCCACCCAGCTCATTGCGGAAGAAGGGGCAGCTGAGGACCAGGTCACTCTCCCGGTTGTCCCCGTAGTCTACGTCCCCCGGCCCCTCCATCCGGCCCACCATGGAGGCCGCTGAGGCCCCAGTTGTGGTGTTCCTGCGCCTGCTGAGCAAGCTGCGCAGGCGAGAGGCATAGCTCAGGTTGGCAGTCAGGCTCTGGCAGTCATAATGGGCAAATGCCTTGCGCCGGAGCTTGTCATCCAGCCTGGCTTCTGTGTCCAGGACCTGATCTGCCTTCTCAATAGTGGACTCAGTGCGATGGTGGCCGGTGCCTCCGCGCAGCTTCCTGAAGAGAGAAGGTTCGCTGCCCAGCAGCTTTGACCGGGGCTTCACACTCTTCTCCTTGATCTCCCACAGCCGGTGGAACTTGGTCTTGAGCCGGGGGCTCTGGGCATCCTCCAGGCTGTCTGACCCATTGGCCAGCACATTGGAGGCGTTCTGGGTGGTGGGCAATGGGTCAATCTTGCCCCTGAGGTATTCCTGAATGTTTGGGGGCCCAGGGCTGCGCTGGTCGATGCTGCCAGTGCGGAAGCCCTGCAGCAGGTCAAAGAAACTCTCCCCGGAGGTGCTGCTGACCACATCGAGGGAGGAGGCGCTGCCAAAGTCCCTACGCAGGATGCTGGCTTCGCAGTGGTCCAGGTCCAAGCTGCTGTTGCTGCGGTAGAGGCTGACCACCGGGCTGCTGGCCTGGGGCCGGGACACAGGCACATTGCGGTTGTTGGTCCTCTCACTGTGAGTCCGGTGGGGCCGCGAGCCGTTCACCGGAGTCGGGGTGTAGGTTGTGCGCCGGGGCGTGTACTTTGGTGCATGGTAGCCATTGAGCTGCGTGGTGCTGCCACTCTTGTGCAGCCGTGTCCCTGGCTGTTGGTGGCAGCCCTTGTAGTATTCCAGGGAGCGAGCCCGCAGGATCTCGGAGCTCAGCCCTCCGCCGTCTACCTCCATGGTAGTCTACCTAGTGGGGGGCATGTTGGGGTGGTCCTAGCCACCATGCTGCCTGCCCACACACACATGTCATGTAGTTCTACAAGCAGCTCACCATGTCCATAGTTGAGTGTTGACTTTCAATAGCTTGCTTCACAAAAATATATATTTTTTAAACCTTTGTGTGTGGAGCCTTTCACATCTTACAAATTGTCTTGTAACAAAGTGAACAATTACTACACTCACTATGGGCCTCAAACTTCATTCTCAACACAGCTTTTCTATATACTCTCATTCAATGGCTATTTTATCTTCAAACTTGTCAAATTCCACACACATGCCATTTCCTTTATTCAGTGTGCAATGCTTTCATGCTTGAGTTCTTTGAGGCCTAAAAAAAAAAAAAATTTTAAAATAGGGGGAGGGGGACACAAGGAATAAAAGAAACCCAAGGTAATAAGACCAAATCCAAATAAATAAATAGTGTGTGACGTGTCGGTAACAGCGTTGTTACCATCTTCAGACAAAAGTACTTTTGTCACACACTATTTATTTATTTGGATTTGGTCTTATTACCTTGTGTTTATAATCTATAATCCAAATTGTGCTCCTTATCAGGAATAAAAGAAATATATTCTGTACCTTCACAACAAACATTCAGCCAACTTGTAGGTACACACCCAACAGTTGGGTAGATCCCTCCAGAGAGGAGATTCCAGTTTAAGAGCCGGTGGGTAATAAGATGACAAGCTGGCTGCGTGGGTGTTGGTGTGGGCTGACTCCATCCAGCCGTGGAATTACACAGTGGAATGTTTTCTATCTTTGGGGAGATACAATTTGGATTTACACTCTTGGACAAAGGAAGTTGTACCTTTAGAGTGATTGTCTGAATCCCAATATAAAAGATATTTGATACACAGTGACCTTTATTAAAATCACAATGTGAACAAAATTTTCTCCTTTAAAAAAATAGACAACTGTGGACATCAAAGACTTTCCACTTCCTTTAAGTTTTGTACGCGAGTGTATATTAGAATCAAAAGGTAACAAGACCAAACATTCTCTGTCATTATTTTGGCCTCAGAGGATTGTGAAGGGTTTGGCCAGGTTCCAGATTGCCAAAGGTCTCAGTAATGTGCAGCAGTGAGACAAGAGGTTAATCTAGAGACGGAAAAATAAATAGAGAGATTGGATAACTCAGTAGTGCAGGGTTTGCAAATATTTACTTTGCTACCTCACAAATGTGCAGAAACTTTTAATTTACCATAGAAGAGTAAGAGTGTACACCAACCAGCGACTGTAACTTTAGATATATGTTTCCCACAGATTGTACCATCCATTGTGATCCAAGCTTGGAACACTCTGTTACAAGTTCCACTTACAAATTACTTTGCCCACATTTATCTTAGTGTCAAGAACCAGACTCTACCCTCAAGGTAATAAGACAGCGTTGTTACCGAAACGTCACACACTATTTATATATTTGGATTTAGTCTTATTACCTTGTGTTTATAATCTATAATCCAAATTGTGCATTATCAAACTCTACCTATTTGCATATTTTTAACAATTTAAAAAATATGATGATAAAAATTTCCATTATTATAATTACGCACAGATTGATGTGGGGAGAGTTTCATTTTTTTCTAGTACGACATACTCTCGGACTAGAGGCTGCAAAGATAAAATCAAAAAGAATAATTTGCACAAAAATGTACAAAGAATTCACCAATCTCTACATAATTGGAGTAAAACCAGAGCCTGGAAATGTCCAGTATACAGCTATCCTCTCCCAACTGCTAGAAAAAACCTCTTGGAAGGTGATTAGGTACAATTTGGATTGGAAACACAAGGTAATAAGGCCACCAAATCCAAATAAATGAATAGTGTGTGATGTTTCGGTAACAGCATTGTTACCTTCATCAGACTAAAGTACTAAATGTATTGTAGTATGGATATAATATATGAAAATACTGAATGTATGAATTTTGTTTGATGATGGTAACAACAATGTTACCAAAACATCACACACTTTATTTGGATTTGATCTTATTACCTTGTGTTTCTAATCAACCATCCAAAATTGTACCAAATCAGTGTTCTAGTCTTGCTGCTGTGTGTGGTGTAAAGAAGAAAGTGACCTCCCCCCGGTGTGAGAGAGGAGATGATGGAAGTTGGGCAACACCCCCACAAAGGGAGGGACAACAATACAGGGAGATTGCCCAACTCCCCTAACAATAAAAAAAAAAATTGAGAGCAAAATGTTTAAATGCTAATTAGGTTAGATTGCTAATTGAAAAAAAGACTCTGGAGGAGGAACAAATGTCACCACAACATCAAGCCCACAATTACTAAAATAGAACCACCAGCTCTTCCCATCAAGTCGCTAGAATACCATGGACAACATATGGATAACACAATACTGTGGAACCTCCCTATAACACCAACTTATGTTACAGTAAAACCTGTCTTGGGAGTCATCAGTTTCAGGAATCAAATTTTAGTAAGAAAGATTTGCTCTTCATTAATTTAGATTTCCTAGGCATCCATCTCATTCACTTATCAAGCCCCTATAAAGGCTAAATGTGATCAAATATCATGATTAGGCACAATTTGTAAAAACACAAGGTCTTCTTCTTCTTCTTTCTTATCTCAAAGCCATGATAATCATGGTGGGTAGTTAGCGACTGCTTTTACTGTAAGTGCACCACATGTCTACACATGTGAAAAGCAGTTCGACTTTGCACTTACAAATGTGCCAGAGCCCCGTTTGGTTACTTGCACTCACTGGTGGGGTTGGACTTTTGCAAGAATCTGGGGCCATTGGAGCATTTTTTTTTTTAACAAAAAAGTGTCCAATGCAGGAATCAAACCCGGGTCGTAGTGGTCGAAAACCAAACGGTTTAACCAGCCTTCCACCGACCCCCCACTATAGTGAAGAGTTAGAGCTAGATAGCTGTAGCTCAGGTGTGGTCCAATTATGTTATAGCTACTATGGTAGAAATACATCCTTATTCTGAAATACTTTTCAAGATGATAAAGCACAATTTGGATTATAGATTAGAAACACAAGGTAATAAGACCCTATCCAAATAAAAAAATATAGAGGAGAGCTTCAGATCCTGAACTCTCTAAAATAGAATCTTCAAGTGATGGCTTAGCATCAACAACGCTGTTACTGAAACATCACCCACTATTTATTTATTTATTTGGATTTGGTCTTATTACCTTGTGTTTAGTAACAGCATTGTTACCATCATCAGACAAAAGTACTAAATAATTTCAGTATAAAACATTCAGTACTTTTGTCTGATGATGGTAACAATGCTATACCGAAATGTCACACACAATTTTATACTTGGATTTGATGTCTTATTACCTTTTGTTTTTAAGAGTTGGTGCAAAATTAATCTCATCATTTTGACTAGTGTCTTATCCAAAAGACACCATCTTGACCAAATAAAGAAAATGACTTGGGGCAACTTATTATCTTGTAGATGCTTTATTTATTGTGGCTTTAATTCCACCCCACTTTAACCCAATCCTGTTGAATGCTCCTCACGCAATGAACAGCTGCTGTCTTCCTTCCCATTACATCATACAGATTCCTTTGACATTTTATGCCATTATATTATAGGTAAAAAAAAAAGTGGAATTTTTAAAATATCCAATTTTATATGATTTTAATCAATAATATAAAATTTACCAAAAATAAATAGTTTTATAAATACACTAGAACTACCTCTCATTTCCTTTGTCTCACTGCTTTGTTCTTATGCATACCTCTGGTGAATCCTGTATAGGGTCAGTGACCCTGAATAAAGGCTTTTGTTGTTGTTGTTGTAGAACTACCTCTCTGTAAAGAACAACACCTAAATGTAGAACAAAAGTGTCCTTTATGGACAGCTACCAGAGAGGAGCTAAATAGTGAAAATGGTAATTTTGGAAACTGTACCTTGTAGAGAGGTGAGTGTCCTCTCATGGAGGTACTGTATATATAGAATTAATGTCTACACTAGATGATAAGCCACAATTTGGATTATAGATTAGAACTACAAGGTAATAAAAGGTCAAATACGTAAATAATGTGTGATGCTTCAGTAACAGCGTTGTTACCATCAACAGTAAGCTGTTACAGAAACCTCACACACTATTTATTTATTTGGATTTGGTCTTTTTACCTTGTAGTCTACACTAGGTGTACTTGAACAGCCCCCTAGTGACCTTAGACAGCTGGGAGCAGCACCAGTTTGGGAACCAATGATTTATACATGTAAAACTTTATACACACTTGCCCTGTTTGGTTACTTCCACTCACTAGTGAGGTTGGACCTGGGCAAAAAAGGCATTTCCAAACTCTCATCACAGTTGCTGAGGAATTCTTACACATTATATAGAGATGCATTGTGTGTCTGTACTCCATGTTAGGAGCAGCGGTTGTACATGGCATCTGTTCCTCATTTCAGGCATTTCATATTGGAGCTAAGTCAGTGGCCTGCTACTGAGTATTACTCCCAGTGTTAATGACATTCTACTTCACCCACCAGTCATGATGGTTGTCAACTCTACAAGGTGGGGATAAGAAAGAAGAAGTATTGTACAGGCTGTGAACACGACAGACTGAGGAGGGGGAAGATGTCTTCCACCAAGGAAGAAATAATTTATATGAAATTGGAGGGACAATGGAGGAAAGTTAGGTTGAGGAAGGTTGGGTGAACTCGTCACTCTCTGGTACCTAATGTTCTGTGTGGAACACAAACTGTTCTCCAAGAGTGAACCTTATTTGCATAACTGATAGCCCCAATATGGAAATAAGGCTGAATTGAAAAAAAAAAAAGAATTCTTAATAAAAACAGTGAAAGTGAGGAATAAATCCTTCATGTATATTTAATGACCCAATAATTGAGTGTGGTTTAGCAAGATGATGATCTCTATTACAATAAAATAAGAACTAATCCAAATAAATAAATAGTGTGTGACGGCAACAGTGTTGTTATCATAATCAAACAAAAGAATAAATCTATTCTTTATTTATTTATTATTTAATCTCTTTTGTCTAATGATGGTAACAATGCTGTTACTTAAATGTCACACATTATTTATTTATTTGGATTAGGTCTTATTTTCTTGTAGTTGTAATCTATAATCCAAATTGTGCCTTATCAGATGCTCTCTATAAAAAGTTTGAAGAAGGAAACAAACAATGTGATATAAGTGTGAGTTACCTGGCAGAATGTGTACTCCAGAATCTGCCAACAATCTCTGTGAGTTACCACCAGTTGGGGATAAACCAGAGAAGTAAATTTTGCATTGATTATGGTAACAACATGGAACTTTTATATTTCACCATTGTAGCAGTGAGGTAGTATTGTGGCCCAGCATTCTAGAGACAAGAGTAATCTCTACAGCCATCTACACTGCTGTGTATACACCATTGCTCAATGTCCAAAATCCCCCACTTATAGAAGAGGTAAACCATTGTTTCTCAGTGAAGCTATATGGATTCCATGAATGATAAAGCACAATTTGGATTATAGATAATAGATACAAGAAAATAAGACCTAATCCAAATAATTTAATAGTGTGTGACGTTTCGGAAACAGCATTCTTTTGTCAGATGATGGTAATAACGTTGTTGCCATCATACACTATTAAATTATTTGGATTATTTGGATTATTAGGTCTTATTTTCTTGGGTTCCACAAAGATAAAAGATTTGGTAAAACCTGCCATTCACCAGCAACAACCTCCAGTGGCTTGACGTGAGCACACATGGAGTTCTACCTATCTGAGCCAGGATGTGATACCAGGACGGACTATATGGAAACTCTGGAGTGATTCTCCTATGCAAATCTAAATAGTTCCAAACTACTCAGCCACAACTTTAGTTTTTATAAAACAGTGGAGAAGGTAAATAGAGAAAATATGGATGTTGCAGCCATCTTCGGACTATTGCAGTGGCTGGCTCACTAACATTCTGTGAAATACTGGTGTCACATGGAGATACCCAAACACTTCAAGTCTACATTCCATTTTTATCAAAATATAAAGTGTTGATATTGAAAATGGCTGAGGTATAAAAGCTGGGAGTTCCAGTCCAGGTTTCTATTATTGAAGTCCAGTTTATAGCCGGCTCTCTGAACAACTGGAGTGGTGGACACCTTTTCCAAAGCATTTGGTATATAAACACAAGGTAATAAGACCAAATCCAAATAAATAAATAGTGTCTGAAGATGGTAACAACGCTGTTACCATCTTCAGACACTATTTATTTATTTAGATATGGTCTTATTACCTTGTGTTTATAATCTATAATCCAAATTGTGCCTATCATTTGGTATATGGTATACAGTCAATAGAGTTGGCTGAAAATTCTATAGAGTTGTGTGGGAGAAGTAAAGACATGTTGAAAACACTTTCTTGAGCTGTAAAAGACAAGCTTACGGCATTGACCTTCAACTGGTCTTGGTTTTCAAAAGGTGTTGGTTAAAGTAAATAGGTTGGTTGGGATATCAAAAATACTGCTTTAGTGAGGTGATGTAGGAATAAAATGGTGATGCCATGACATGTATAATGCAGTCAGGAATGGCTTCTCTCTGAACTAGAGAGTTAAAAGTGAAGTTGGACCATGCTGCTGACACCCCTCGAAAGAAATAAATAATTGATCCTTGTGGAACTTTCTATCTGGAGGTGACGTCAAGTTACATATTTACATATTGCCTCCCTCCAAGGTCACGCTGTCTGAAGTGGGGAGATTATTAACTTCTAAGTCCAGGTTTGACTTAGAAGAAGGCAGAGATAATCTGGAGCACCAGACACATTCAAGTTATCATCCCTGGCCATCTCAGTCTGCTGTAGCTACATATCAGCTCCCACCAAGGACTCACACAGTCTAGTGCGGCTACCTTCCTGGGCTGGAAATGATACAAACTTTTTCTATGGAGACATAGATTTATTATTTTTAAAGATAAATTAAGGCACAACCTTGAACCCAGCTAGTGAATAGATTGTATAAACTAGGGTTGTGTTAGGACAAGAATTGGGGCCTTGGATGTTACACAGAATTGGTGGTCTCCACATAGTTGTCTCCCATAGGGAGGCAATAAATGTAGGACTGTGGCTCCAAGAAGGATGTGTCACATGGTAACAAGACCAAATAAGTAAATTAACATGGTAACAAACATCAGGGATAATTTATTTGGTCTTTGGGTTTCCTTGTGATTCTTGTCTATAATCCAAATTGTAACTCAGTGGTCAGACAGAATGTCTTTAAAACTTTGCTGAGTAGGATTGCCATCCTCCCAGTGGCTGACAACTCCACGGAGGTGAGATAGAAGCTCTGTGTTGAGATTTAGGTCTGAGAGAACCAATGGTCAGGTGAGGGTTTCTTACAGCACAAGGAAAAGAAAACACAATTGCCCAATGGAAGGCCTGCTTACAATCTGGAGGGTGACAGTGGATCAACAACACTCCAGGCGGATGAAAAGATGTCACAAAGTGGTTTCTAAAATAGAACCTCCACCAAACCTCCCTCTGACCAACCTCCGTTCTATCAGCCAAGTGATTGTGTGATAACCCAATTCTCACAGTCAAACTGAACACTGTGAGGAAGTAAAATCAGATATTTTAATGTGGCAATCTTTCACAGAGACTATCTTAGTTCCAAGGCTTTATACAAAGTTGACGTATAGTGTTGAAACCTTTCCTTTCCACAGGAGAATTTAGGGGAACCGCGACTACAGGGAACTTCACTCCATCACTTGGGATTTTATAGTGTTAGAATCACCCTTGTTGTTAGAATCCCAGTTGAACAAACCATTGGGACTTTACAACTGGTGTTTGAACCAAGTTGCTGAGGTTCCTCTATATGCTATCATCATCGCTGCTAATAAAGTAATCATCATTAGACAAATATCACCTCTGGAAGAACCTGGGTCATATGCCTAGTGCTATATTTACATTGGCACCTCGGTATAGCAGCCTCTTTTATAACAGCAACTTGGTTAGAACATCTCAATTCTAAGTCCCAATTGATTTAAACAAGGTTATAACAATACCATGGTTGAATCAATTGAACAAATAATCTCAATTCTAAAATCCTGAGTTTTAACCAACAGTTATAGCAACATAGACTTCAAGCAATGTTATAATTGACTGTCCTGATAAAATTAACATCAACATGAACCTATTTAACATTGTCAAATACAGTACCTCCATGAGAGGAAACCTTTTCTAGACGATACCTCTCTACAAAAGGCAGTTTTCTTTGTCAAAATGACATTTTTACATATAAGCAAATCTCCAGTAAGAGGACACTTGGCTCTGTAACAAGATTTGATCCAAATGTAGTTTTGTAGATGGAGATAAGTGTAGTGTAGGTAGATACAGGGCTGTGATGAGCTAGGTTTCTATTGAGCCAATATATCTGTTGTCTACACATTTACCTTTTCTACTAGAGTAGATTTCTCCCCTTTGTGAGAGATCATAAAAAAAAAAAAAACATGGATACTCATGGTCTCTCCTGGAGTTTGGCGTTGCTTAAGTTATTTTTTATTGAACAAGAAAATAAGACCTAATCCAAATAATTTATTAGTGTGTGACGTTTCGGTAAAACTTGTATTATAATCTATAATCCAAATTATGCTTTATCATCATTTTTATTGATTTTACAAAAATGGTCACAAAGGGAGGTGGATATAAGCTAGTGTAACAATCTATCCTAGAGCAGAAAGTACTATAAATAAAAGTTAATCAACAATTGATTTATGTTGTGTCTATAGTAATTCCTATAAGAAAATGTCACAGGTGGAATCAAGGAGATTTATATAAGCCAGTTTGATATCTTTATCAAATGTTTGTCATGATTAGGTATGTAGCATTCACATGGAAAATATATTGAATACCGTAGTTATCAAAATTTTTAAATTATAATAAATATAATAGTGTTTTTTTTTATATATATATTTTTTTCAATTCCTATTATATATATATATAAATGCCTTAAAAGAACTTTTATTATTGGTAAAAGTACTAAATTTTAAAAGAGCTCTATTTCAAGATAATATATTTTTGAAATGTTATAGCCAATAATTATTATAAAAATAATTAATAAAAATATTTAATAAATAATTAATTAAAAATATTTGTTTTTTTGTGTTTTAGTGTAATAAAATTAATTTTAAGTGTTTAGGAATTTTTTAAAGTAATTTTAAATATTTCATTTATTTGAAGGAAATATTTTTTTAATAATTCTATTTTGATGTTCTGAAGAAAAAAAAAGTCCTATAAACTTATTTATATAATAAATTTTTATATATATATAATTATATATATATATATATTATAAAATAAAATATATTTAACAATTTAAAATTTTTGTATTTAATCGGCCAAAATGTCTTTAATAAATATTTAGTAACAATTCTATCCTCAAGCATCACATTGGTTGTAACGCTGGTGCATTTTCACACTACCAACTTTTATTATAAGCTGTCAATAATAAAAAAAAAGGTATAAAATATTTTAAAATTTTAAATATTAAAGACTTAAATTAATATTTTATCTATTACTAATGTTTTAATAGCAAAGCATAAGAAAGTTTTAAACAAGTTTTCTGCTCGAGGCCTATCTAAACATTAAAGTTGTTTACCAGACGATGACAAAGAAATATTTCGAAAGCGGCGTGTAGTATAAGTAATAATAATAGGTTTAAAAATATAAAATAAAATCCAAATACCTTTAAATGTTCATCCGTAGAATGAAATACGTAAACCTTGAGGAAGAAACAGAAAACACTTTAAAATCCCACCAACGCTAGGCTGGTTTCCTGTCACGTGACCACCAAACTGGGGCATGATGGGATACAGTCACCTGTCCAGCTAGTCTTGTGAAAAACTTTTCGCCTTTAAATTGCTCGCCGTGACTGCAAGTTTTAGCGTGTTTTCATACGTTACGTTGCTTTTGTCCTTGATACTTTTCACTTTTACATGCCGCGTTCAGTTTGCGCCTCCCTATCTAATTTCTTACACGTAGTAAATGCGCTTTATGAATGGGTGACATCACTTCCTTTGTAGTCGTTGTTCTCAAAACAAAGATTTTGTGAATGGTGTCTTTCGCCAAGATAAGAGCTCTTACAAAAAAAAGTTTCTTTTGAAAATTGCGAAAAAAAATGTTTTTTAAAGGAGAGGCCCTTTCTTTGAAATTTTATACACGTTGACCTTCAAAAATAATATATACAACATTACATAATAAAATGTTATTTTAAAATTTTTGTTTGTTAAGTTTTAAATGAGAAACTTTTTAAATACCCCTGCATATTTCGAAATATCGTGATATTAATATTTATCTTCTGTTGCGAGGTATATTAATAAATAATGCATCTATATATGGAGCTTTAATTTAAAAAAATATATATAGGGATCTATAATTTTTTTCATTTAAAAGTTTATACATTTTATTATTTTGAAAATAGGGCAACCATAAATCTTTAAAAAGGCATATATGGGATCAAAATATCATTTATTTTACCTGATATTTTGATCCAATATATGCCTTTTTAATTAAACATTTTATTATAAAAATATTTTAGGTAAATATTTCGTAAGTGATTAATAAAAATGTTTTTTTTTTTTTTCCTTTTTTAATGTCCCAAAAGGGAATTTTAAAGCTATATTTGCTGATCGTCTGCATAGGAGGTTTAGAATTCGCTTATTAAATAGTTATAAGATAATTAATTATTTACGAGAATTCTCTCAATTCATATTTTTTTATTATTACTATACAATTAAATTATTATTTTAAATACCATATCGAAAGACACAAGTCATATGTGACCAATACTTCCACAAGTAGACCATTATTTTTCCCATTTGATCGCAAGCTATCAATGGATATTTTGAACTATAACAATGATGTTTGAAGTAAGTTTTCACGCAAAGCCGTTAATTTGCAGAAATGACCGCCAGAGGACGTTTTTCCCCTTCTTATTTGACCTCATTTAACACCGGGGCGTAATTAAAATGAATCATTTAAGAAATTAAGCCTAGCATGCGTTATTCATGGCAACCATAAAAGAAGGGCAAGGTCCTACGTCAAAATATATTTAATACGCAATCACAGAAGCTTGTCAAGTCCATCTTATTGCACAGATATTCCCGGCCAAATTTTCGCCTATATATAGAATACTTTTTTTTTTTTTTTGCATATAAAAATTAATATTTTACGCAATACAAAATTTCGTCTATAGATACGAATATTTCGTGTATATATAGAATACGATATTTCGTTTATAGAATACAGTAGTTTGTCTATAGGAAGCCATAGTCGTACTCAGCGATTTCATTGGAGAAACATCTAGTACTTATTACTAATGAACTAACCCCCTTTTTTTTTTTCATGCTAGTGACCATGAATTATTATAACACTGTTGAATTACTGTTTAAAATGGACTTAGTTTAAACAGAACGGGAAAATCACTGTCAATAAAGCTCTCATAGAACACAAAAGAAAATGAAGGAACTACCATCGACAATTGATAATGTTAATTGATATGTTAGCAAAACACTAAAGAAAAAAAAAGTGCAGTAACTACTTTCGACAATGGACCTGATGTTAGCAGAATACCAAGGAAGAGAAGAATGGAGGAACTACTGTCGACAATGGACCTGATGTTAGCAGAATACCAAGGAAGAGAAGAAAGGAAGAACTACTGTCGACAATGGACCTGATGTTAGCAGAATACCAAGGAAGAGAAGAATGGAGGAACTACTGTCGACAATGGACCTGATGTTAGTAGAACAGCAGAAAATAATGGATAAACCACTGTCGAAAATGGACCTGGTGTTAGAAGAACACCAAGGAAGAGAAGAATGGAGGAACTACTGTCGACAATAGACCTGATGTTAGCAGAAACCCGAAGAAGAATAGAATAACTACTTTCGACAATGAACCTGACGTTAGAAGAACACCAAGGAAGAGAAAAATGGACGAACTACTGTCGATAATAGACCTGATGTTAGCAGAACAGCAGAAAATAATGGACGAACTACTGTCTACAATAGACCTGATGTTAGCAGAACAGCAGAAAATAATGGACGAACTACTGTCGACAATAGACCTGATGTTAGCAGAACAACAGAAAATAATGGATGAACTACTGTCAAAAATGAACCTGACGTTAGAAGAACACCAAGGAAGAGAAAAATGGAGGAACTACTGTCGACAAACCAAGCGATGTCTAGGCCGAACATTTAAAGCCATCGCCACGTGGAAGGTAGGGGCAGATGGCGATGGACAGCTGAGCACGGCCACAAAAAGAATGACGCCTTCAACTTGAGGGAGGCGGGGGAGATTACAGGAGGTGGGGGGGGGGGGGGGGGGGAGTGGTCCAGATGTTCTTTGGTCATCTCCCCAACTTCCCCTCGTCTGCCTCGCCATATATCTTGGTAATGAGGAACCACGGTCAAATCTAATTTAATTTTAATTCGCAGATATATCACAGATTACATGACAGTATCTTTCTTTAAAATCCCTCCTCATGTATGTTTTAAAGTAATTTTATAGACAACTGTCTGTTTAAATAAGACAAAAATAAAGTTAGTTTGTAATACTTGCTTAGTTCCTTGTACTAAATACATTAGTATCTATCTTGCAACAAGTACTGAGTGACAGTACTATCTGAGTGAGCAACATCATTTCTCTATTTACGGCGTATTTTTATCTAGTCCTAAATGGAAGACTAGTTTAGCTTAAATGTTTCAAAGAAACAATTCCACAAGCCCCCATTGCTGCAATTAGAAAAATATTTGATGGATTTGTATATTTGATTATTATGTAGCTGACACTTTAGTGGAATTCTCTGTGAAGAAAACTGTGTCATCAAGGATGGGAATCGAACCTACAGTGTTCCGATTACCGGGCAGATGTCATGTCCAATAGGCTACCCTGGACATGTGAAGGAAACTGTGGCCTAGAAGACAGTAGAAATATTTTCAAATGTTGCATCGAACATTGTTCGTCAGCGAATATATCACAACTTTTATCTATTTCAAAACTCAACTTGAATACTGCTTGGACAAAACTCAAGGATGTGGAAAGTCTTTGATATCGCCGGTCATCTGTTTTTGATTTTTATTGTTTAAGCAGATAGAAGCAATTTTGTTCACACTTGGTTATCTCGTGTATCTTCAATAAAGGTCACTGTGTATCAAATATCTTTCAGAGTTATTGTCTGAATCCCAATAATCCGAGGAGCTTTCGGAATATATTTCCTTCATCTGTTTCAAAAGTACAAAGCTATTCAACATGACAACAACATCTATTTTCACGTGTAATACACTCTAGCCTTGACAATAGTTCGCCTAATGTCCGATAGATGGCAGCAAAGAACGCAATATGTAATTTAAATGAAAAATAATTGTTGATTCATGTTCAAGGATTTTGAAGTTTTTTTTTTTTATCATTATTATGGCGGGAAATTGTTCCCCTTTAGTGATTGCAGATTGGATTGCTGGAAGGTTGGAAATGGCATTCAGGGGATTTTTATTGAACAAAGACTTTCGAGATTTGTCCTTCCTCAATTTGCTTAATATTTGAAGCTTTCGTTATATGTTCCTACCTCAGAAAAAATATACCTAGCATGCGACAGATATAGGAATTGATATGTAAAACAACACTTGAAATTGCACCGCATGAGTTTCTTTTCAACGAAAAATCAAAATTTATTTCAAGGGGAAATATTGACTATTTCTAACCTTTTTGGATGAGGTATGAAAGGGTGAATTATGAAGAGTAATGATGAACGGAAAAATAAAAGTGTCCAGGGATGGGAATCGAACCCACAATGTTCCGCTTACCGGGCAGATGCCATGTCCACTAGGCTACCCTGGACGTATTTTTCCGTTCATAAATATATATATATAAATCAATGTTTGTTTGTATGTACGGTATACCAATAAAATAAACCAAAATTTCCATACATAGGTAAAAAAATACGGGGAAGACGATAGGCTATTTTAAAAAATATATAAATCAATTATTAAAACTATATATTCAAATTATTCTACTTAGCTCACGAACAGCGCCCTCTATCAAAGATTAGATTAAATTATGCTGATGCAAACAAATAGATAATGCTAATAACAAACAATTATAAAAAAAAATCTTATCTAAATATATATCACTCGGGTAGATATGCACACGGGTCAATCCCGGGGCGAAGCCCGGGTCACCCGTCTGGTAATACATAAAGTAACTTATAATACAATTGGAATTGATATAATGAGCAGAATCTTACATATCTGACTGATGAAATATACCATTTTATTGCTGAGTGCAGGGATCTGGAAGGAGAGAGAAAAAAGATCCTGAAAAGTCTTCCTAGACCGCATTTGAACTCAATAAAGCTAATAAAAACTGTTTCAGATAAGAAAAGTTGGGCAATTGAACTGTTCAACTATCAAAAAGCGGTTGGAAATAAAATTGCACTCATGGAAGAGAGAAGAACAGGGGCACAATAAAAAGTCACCCTGTTTACCATACCTTAACTGTAAATACTCCATCTTCCCCTTTTCTCTTGTGTTTAATATTGTCTGTAATGCCACGGCGAATCGGTACAGGGCAAGATGCCCTAATAAAGTTGTTTTGTTGTTGTTGTTTGTCTTACATATCTGGATATAGCATAAAGTTACGGAGGATGATGTTCATGTACCAAAAGAAGCACCTCTCCCTTTGGTAAAAATTGACCTATTCCATAACTCCTCTCTCGTAGGATGTTATGTCCCTGTACTGAAGAGGGCCATAGCCTGAAACCTTGGTATATAGGATGTTGTCTGAATTTGTCATAACTGGTGTTCTGGCTTCTTCTTTATCATCACTTGTAAAGTTTTTTACTTGGGTGATGGACAGTGCAGTGTTCTGATGCATAATCAAAGGGAGAGGTGCCACTTTTGATACATATCTGCATACATGTACAGTGGTACCTCGACATACGAGCGCCCCAACATACGAGTTTTTCGAGATACAAGCCGAAGAGCAAGTGATTTTTTGCTTTGAGTTACGAGCGAAATTCGAGATACGAGTTCGGTTCGGTAGTGTTGAAGATATTAATCTGTGATTTTAAATGGGAATTTTGTATGGGGAAATTTGCTTCGAGATACGAGTAATTCAAGATACGAGCAAGGTTGCGGAACGAATTAAACTCGTATGTCGAGGTACCACTGTATATCGTAATTTAAACAATGTGATATGTAAGTAATAAAGTATGTCGTCCTTTCTAGTCGTCTCAAAGTGACACCAGCTTGCGACCGGACACCTGGGGGATCCAGGTGGGGGACAAAAAGGGCGTTGGTCCGGATGTTGACAGTTAGTTAGGTTACAGTGGATATTTTCGGACAGCCCCGCTCAGTTGTAGGCCATCATCATCCCCCGACGGTCCCCGCGGTTTCAGGCTGGACGCCGAGCTTTCCTCAGTTAATCCTCAACTTTCCCCTGGTCCTGGTGCCACGTGAGACGTACTAGGAGAGCGTCTTTTGACCCCAAACTTTGTCCTTACTGTCCCGTGCGGACTTCCCACTCTGCACGTCTTGCCACTCAACCCGACTGCTTCCAACTCACTTGTTGTCTTACCCGGGTTTACGACATATACATATGTGCATATATATACATATCGGCATATTCGTTTTATGTACCCTGTAGAAGGGCAGAGATGCCCGAAAGCTTAAGATTGCATTAATAAAAACGAAAAGAAACATGTACAGAAAGCTGTTGTATTATTTAATTAACATATCTACATATATCCCGTCGTCTGCTCGATACGAGCTCGTATAATAAACTCCACCATCTTCACCCAACTTTCCTGATCTGTTGTCCACATCGCCACGATGGCTGTGTCTAGTACTGTACGCCACATGTCTACACAGCTCTACCTTGTACTAACTAGGTGCTGGAGTCCCGTTTGGTTACTTTCACTCATTGGTGGGACTTGGGGAAGAACTGGAGGCTACATTAAAAGATTTTATTTCTGATACTTACAACCTGCATACGTGTTTCTTAGAAGTTGTTCTCTGTGATCACACAGGGTTCCCTAAGTGGACCTACGTGGGACAGTTCCTGGAGGTTATGTAATTTGATTACATAATGGTGATCAGGACTGTCTTCTGGGCGCAGCACAACTCATGGAAGCTGCCATCTTGGAGAGGCCCACACCGACCTACCCTTGTTCCAACGCTATAAGTCCTTAATTACCATTTTGATATTCCGGTGGAACTTGGTGGGTCCTCAACCCTACAGTCTGCCCTACGGTGATGAGGACCAACAGCCCGGAAACGCGTATGCGAAAGTTTTTTATCAACATATAGTTGATATTTTCTCCGATAGATGGCAGTGGTCAACATTGAGTTGCACGATCAGGAAGTTCATCTAATTAACAGTCTGGGAACTGCCCCTATTTACACACACGTGGTATTTGAAATATCCAATCCAGTCACAGAATGGAAGATGTGAAACCAATGGGCGGGTTTGGCAGCTCAGGGTTGGCAAATGATCTCTCCAATGATGAGCCAGGCCCTCCCAGTAATTAATCACTTTTAGGAATGATTTTATATCAAAATGGCGACATCAAAGACTTTCTACTCCCTAAAGTTTTGTCTATGGAACGCTGAAAAAAGAATTCAGCGCTCCATAGACAAAACTTTAGGGAGTAGAAAGTCTTTGATTTCGCCAGTCGTTTATTATTATATATATATTTTTAAGAGACAGAGGTTGTTCACACTTGGTTATCTCTTGTGTCTTCAATAAAGGTCACTGTAATATCTTTCATAGTTATTGTCTGAGTCCCGATATACATGATAAACGATGCAACTTCCTTAAGTTTTGTCCATGAGTGTATATACACTTGGTTATCTCTTGTGTCATCAATAAAGGTCACTGTAATATCTTTCATAGTTATTGTCTGAGTCCCGATATACATGGTAAAAGATACAACTTCCTTAAGTTTTGTCCATGAGTGTATATACACTTGGTTATCTCTTGTGTCTTCAACAACAACAAAACAACAAAAAAGCCTTTATTTAGGGTCACTGACCCTATACAGGATTCACCAGAGGTATGCATAAGAACAAAGCAGTGAGACAACGGAAATAGCGATATATACAGAGTAAAAAGAGAAAGAAAAAAAAAAAAAAAAAAAAAAAAAAACAAGAAAAGGAAAAAAAAAAAATAAGAAGAAGAAAGAGGGAAGCAAGAAATCAACACAAAAAGAGTAGCAGTAAGAAAGTGAGGAGTGAGTATCACTTGGCCTTCTTCTGAGATATGGACTTGTGGAAACCATAAAACGCCGTAGCAATATACTTATTCTGGGTCATATTGTCAATTATTGATGGAAGTGAAGCACAGAGTTGCCCAGTTTTGAGCATAAGGGTTCTTCTTTCTTCTTTCAGAGCAGAGCAATCAAAAATATAGTGAGTGATTTCATTTTGTAGTTTTGAATTACAGAAGGTACAAGTCGGGTCCTCACCGCAGAGCATCTTGGTGTGGTTTTCTCTAAAAAAGCTTGAAAGTATTCTAACTTGTGCGAGTAGTCTTACAACCGGGAAAGGAAAATCCCCTAAAAGGTATCCCTCCGTCATGAAAGATATGTGAATGTCTTTGTAGTGAGAGTATAGCTTAGATTTATCCATTCTTGTAAGGTCGTTTTGTATAGATTGGTCTGCCGCTGTTTTTAAGAGCCCTGTAATCGCGCTCCTCAGCGTTTCAGGGTCATCACAGGAAACAAGTGCAGGGGATCCATTATCGTTAAGCAGATTAGTGAGCTTTTTAATGAAACCGATGGGTGTGCCCGAAGCATTAGAGAGTTCCCGTGTTCTATTAAAACATATACGTGGCAATCTGTCACTGCTCATATTCAACACCCGCAGCCAATACTTCAGGGTTAATTTTAAGGCTGTTACACTCAATGAGATACGACCGGTTTCTAATCTGATTAGGTAACCTGGAGTGTATCTGGGCAGATTCAGGAACCTACGGATAAATATGTCTTGTATATTGTCCAGTAAGTCTTTATGCTCTGTTGCCCATAATGGAGCGGCATACATCAGGACAGCTCTCACTATTGTATCAAAGAGTTTGATTGATAAATTTATTGACTTTGCTTTTGATTTTATTAATATTGGGTGTGTGGCGTTAATTGCTGTAAGTGCTTTTCCTTTAAAGTAATTTGCCGGGTGAGTAGTTGTTATTGTTGGTGTCAGAGGGAATCCCAAGTATGTATATCTTGAAGTTATTGCTATGGGTTTATCATTCCAGAACCATCTATCCTTATTTGAGGGTTTACCTCCATTACGGATTGTGTCTTCAATAAAGGTCACTGTAATATCTTTCATAGTTATTGTCTGAGTCCCGATATACATGATAAAAGATGCAACTTCCTTAAGTTTTGTCCATGAGTGTATATACACTTGGTTATCTCTTGTGTCATCAATAAAGGTCACTGTAATATCTTTCATAGTTATTGTCTGAGTCCCGATATACATGGTAAAAGATACAACTTCCTTAAGTTCTGTCCATGAGTGTATATACACTTGGTTATCTCTTGTGTCTTCAATAAAGGTCACTGTAATATCTTTCATAGTTATTGTCTGAGTCCCGATATACATGGTAAAAGATACAACTTCTTAAGTTCTGTCCATGAGTGTATATACACTTGGTTATCTCTTGTGTCTTCAATAAAGGTCACTGTAATATCTTTCATAGTTATTGTCTGAGTCCCGATATACATGGTAAAAGATACAACTTCTTAAGTTCTGTCCATGAGTGTATATACACTTGGTTATCTCTTGTGTCATCAATAAAGGTCACTGTAATATCTTTCATAGTTATTGTCTGAGTCCCGATATACATGGTAAAAGATACAACTTCCTTAAGTTTTGTCCATGAGTGTATATACACTTGGTTATCTCTTGTGTCATCAATAAAGGTCACTGTAATATCTTTCATAGTTATTGTCTGAGTCCCGATATACATGGTAAAAGATACAACTTCCTTAAGTTTTGTCCATGAGTGTATATATCTATTGTCTAAAGGTGTTGCTCGTTGTGTGTCTGAGGTGAACACAATTCACATGGACGCCCCCTTGTGTAGAGATATTTCAATAAAAAATTAAAATTTCGAGAGTTATTCCCACGAATGATTTACACACTGTCACATTGTATGTCGCATGTATTGTAAACATGTGACAATCAATGCCGCCTCGACATTATTTAGTGTTGACTTTAAACCATTTATTCAACACACCGCTGATAAACTGTGTGATGTAAGACGCCATTGTAAGAAATACGACAACAAAGAAGAATGTTTCTTTTAAAACCAAACGATACATTCGTGATTTGTAGTTTCATTTATTACTGAGTTTTTATTTATTATTCCTAGTACACATGGTATAGGCCATTATAATCATGTTGGATAGTTAGTAAGTGCTTTTACTGTAAGTACACCACATGTCTACACATGGTACAGGCCATGATAATCATGTTGGATAGTTAGTGACAGCTTTTACTGTAAGTGCACCGCATGTTCACACATGTAGAGAACAGTTCGACTTTTACACTTACAAATATATCAGAACCCCGTTTGGTTACTTGTACTCACTGAAGTTGGACTTTTGTAAAATTCGTGGGGGCTAATGGAGCAATTTTTTATATATATATAAAAAAGTGCCCAATGCAGGATTTCTTGTTTTGTACACAGTTCTCTGTTCTCGTTAAGGTTTAGGAATTTCATTTTTTCCCTAGAATAAACTCCCAAATATAAAAATCTCTTTTTCTTCTTCTCCTTTAATAATAATAAATATAAAGAAGTGATTTGTTGTAAATATTTGATGAAAAAGTTTCCTTTTTTCTCTCTCTTTCTCTTTATATTTATTCTGTATTTCACCTTATATAATCTTATATGGACTTTGTAATAAATCAGTTTTAATCTCTTTCTTTCTCCTTGTTAATATCTCTTATGGCTATATTCTTTACGACCTAAAATTATTGTAAATATGTATATGTAATATTGTTGCAAATGTCGCCGTATGGATGAACTGGCAGTCGTGTACGTGAGGCGAGTGTTGATGTTCTTCCCACACGTGGACAACAAGAAGCAGAGGCAGGGCTAGATGTTAACACCGAGAGTGATCGGGAACAGCCCAGGGGACAGAGGTAGAGGCCATGACACAAACTTGGATGCTTATCCCCGAGACATGGAGGGAGAGACTGTGTGAGACAGAAGCCGTATGTCGATGGCAACACCCTAGAACCATCTGCTGCTGACCCCCTGCCAAAATCTGTCCTGCTTTCAGGGGTCGTCTATAAAGAGTCCCTGGGGGCCGGCCCCACATGGGCGTTGGCATTTTCCTCCCCTCTGTCCCTGCCACCAGCTGACCGAACACTCTTTGGATCTTTATTTTGACGTCAACATTTTTAGTGTTACATACAAATAGGGGTTTACAGGTATTATCAATAAAGATATAGCATATATACAAAATATGGGGGTGGCAGCAAACAGAAACGGTGTACATTCCAAAAGAAGGGCAGGATCTTATAAGGTATAGGCTTTAACTAATTGGAAGATATGTAACATATACTAAAAGTGTCATACAGTTTAAAATATACGATATATATATACAACTGCATAAAAATATATGTATGTCAGCTCAAGTATTCCTAGGGGGACATAGAGCTTTAAAAACGATATATAATCTCTCTCTCGTCTGCCTTGTTTGTACACTATAGTTAGCTGAAGAAGGGCTTGCCCGAAAGCTTCCTTTAATCGCGTTAATAAAAAGAGTTGCGGCGATATATGATCCCCTCTTTCTAAATAGAGCTTTAAATTGAAAAATAACCCGAGAACTGTCGGAAACCGACGGTTTAACGTCCGCCGTGGGACAGAGTAACGGAGGGAAACAAACGACCAGTTCTGTAAAGTCCAGGAGACTCCACCAATGTCAGAGTCCAGAGTCTCAGGAAGTCTTCTTTAACTCCCTCTAGATTCAGGAAAATGTCTCATTTTAGATCCAGGTTTATCCATTTAAAAAATCGTTATTATTTCTATGGTCATTTAAAAGTTATCTTGAAGATGAGGCTGCCTGGCCGCCGGCATTCATATTTCTGTGTAAAATAGACACTTCGGCCAGTTTGAGTTTTTTATTTTCTCAACATTTCGACAAAAATCTTTTGTCTTCGTCAGGAGAAGTAAATAAAAATATTTGGCAAGCCTTCCCAAATACTTTATTTTTATTTACTTCTCCTGACGAAGACAAAAGATTTTTGTCGAAACGTTGAGAAAAATAAAAAACTCTAACTGGCCGAAGTGTCTTTTTTCATAGAAACATTTAAAAGTTTATTTATTTATTTATGCTTATGAGGTGATACAGCAGCGTATTTACAATTAGAGAGGAGACAAAATGAATTAAATCTAGAAAAAAGAAGTGAGGACATATCGGTCATTAAAGTCTGAGAGGCAAGGCCTTCAGCCAGTTCAGGGCTTCCGGGGTGACAGAATGGAGATTGGAGATTCCTCCATTGAATTTGTACAGCGGGCAATTTAAAAGTGAGTTTAAACAAAGCCAAGAGTGGGAAGTGATGCAATACCAGGCCAACCTGCAGCCATGGTGGAGCAAGCCGTGGTTATTTATACCCTGGTGGCCTTTACACACCACGGGCTCACCCTATGACTTCAGTACACACACTACCTCACGTAACTTCCTCACATTACTGAGGGGTTAAACTGGTGAAGGAAGGGTCCATCTATGATGAGCCAGGCCCTCCTATTGTTTTTCACATCTTAAAAGGGACAGTAAGATTTTTGAATATAGCTTCCTATCTCTTCCCAATCACATCAAATCTCTTTGTGGGACAGCCGAGATAACGGTCGTCAGGAGGGAAATATGCAAATTTATACTATATGGAACAAGTCTTGTATTCATTAAACTATATTGTAATAGTTTATTAATGGTAATATCCTTTGTCCTTTATATCCGGTTTTAACATAAGTCAAAAATAGTCGAAGTGTTTAAATGGGAATTGAATAATACAGTATTGTCACCTGTAAATATGTAAATAGAGCTCTGATATAAAATGTGCATATAGAATCTTCTGACTTTTAGCTGTTTGTTTTCACCGATCAAATCGATGATCTATTTATTCGCTCTAAAGTTCCCTCCTTTGTTTACCCTTTAATAAACATTGGTGTTACACATGTTGGGAGAGTAGTCAAATACTGACAAACACAATTCCTGTTTATTATTTTAGTAAAAAGCAACAGACGAACGCTGGGTAGAACAATAAAAAGAAATTGGTTGATGGGCATTCCATCCCTATCCAGATAGACTTGTTCGATGCAAGAAACACCCATCAACAGGAAGAGACAAAGTTCCAGAGGGAAAAAAAAGATGAGAATAGGTAGAACGAAGCAGACGACAAAGAGGGAAATGAAGAACGAAGACAAGAAGTCATGAAGGTTACATAAGAAATATTTATTCTAAAGGGAAAATGATGGCAGTCTAGGATTGACATTTCTAAAAACGCCATTAATGGCAAACGTCACTTCACCATTTCAACGGCCAAACGTCAATTTTTTCCCATTTAGCTATATCTTCTTGTTAAGATAATATCTTTTATCATATGTTCGTATTTGTTGTTTCATTGTATTCTTATTTTTGGGCAATTCACGTTCCATTAGTTTCAAATATTGTTATCAGTTGAAACAAAGATAACACATTGTTATCAGTTTATATTGGAATTACACAGCGGGCATAAATACACCTGTAATGATATTTCAAAAAAAAAAAAAAACAAGTTTAGCAAATAATAATAAATTTTTAGCATCAAAAGAAGTTTAAGAAGGTACCAAGATGGCGTCATCGAATAACCAATCAGACGATGATTCACAGCGGTCATCCACGAGAAGGACAATGACTTAGCGGCTGTCTTTGTGACCTCACCGCTGCCAATATGCAACTACATATGGAATTGTGAACCGCCATCTATTGTTCCAAACTTTAAAACAGAATTGATGGCAATAGGTGTGTGTATGCAAATGTGGAGAATTGAATATATTCAAAAATGTGCGTTATGGGAGTTTCCGGGTGATTAAAACGTATGCAAATATGTTTGGCAACAGGGAGCTTCCTGTAATGCCATATTTACATGCCACCATTTTATTTCTTAAATTCACCGATTTTTGAAAAGTCGACAAAATTTTCTGCGCTATTTTCTGCCTTGTAAATATAAATTTAGGTTATTTTAAAAAAGTGCGGTTTTTTTTTTTTATAAACTTATCCCTAAAACGTCTGATGTTTTCGCCTTAATTTTATACAGGGGAGTAATTTGTAGAATGGGCTTGTACTGTAACTACACCACATGTCTACACATGTAGTACCAGGCTATGGTGGGACGTGACAGCTTGTACTGTAGATACACCACATGCCTACACACCTAGTTAATTTAAAACATCGCATGAAAAACGCGCAAGAAATCAAGTTACATTTCCAAAGCCTTTTCTCTGGTCAAAGTTTTTTTTTTTTTCCTTTTTCCCAAAACCCTCGTCGTTGGAATTTGTTGGTACAGGAAGCTGCCTTGTTAGGTTGCTCCTGCTGGACTGGTGGCGAAATGAGGATTTTTCTTTCTTCCATGTGGGTTCGAACCCGGGTTACAATGTGGCGATGTGTCTTGGACAATATGTAAATAAGATAGTTCCAAAGGCAATTGTATTATTGGTCCTGTAGGGCTCTAACATGTGTTTATAATTATGGAATGTTTTGATAAAGGAGATACTCCGAAAGCTATATTGTGAGAAAGTTTAGTGATGTTTACAAGATGTTATATGACAGTCTTCTCTCTTCCATTCTGTCGTCTGATGGAATAACTGGACGGATAAGTCGGGTGCTGCCCGAGGGAATGTTGTTCTATCGAATCTTGTTGTAACAAACATCGTGTTTTATTGATAAAGTTAAACCTGTCTATAGCGCCCCCACTTGGGATTCACCAAAATAGGGTGCTATAGACAGGTCACTTTTAATGTAAATCGCATCTTACTATGTATTTAAAATCGGGCGCTATAGAGAGGAAGGCGCTATTTAGAGGGGGCGCTATAGACAGGTTTAACTGTATATCTATTAATATATTAGTAGTAGTATATATCTTATGAATAGAGTCTAATGATGTGATAGGAATGTTTATTTCAATACAACATCAGCACCATTCATCAAGCTATGCAACAAACCCTATATCGGGGAAATTTGCATACTTATATCTCTAAACTGCGACCCATCATTATCAAGAGAGGTGAAATTCATAAAAACACAATCAAATACACACACACGCACACACACACGCACACAAAAACCTTTATTAAGACACACAGGTCTTATAGAGGATTCTCCTTGGGGTTACAAGACGGAGAAACCTATGAAAGTGGGAAATATACAAAGGGGTAAAAAATGGAGAAAGATTATATCACAAAGCAATAACGCGCCATCTATACATATAAAATAAGAGGAGTTAAAAGCGCGAATGTTTCTTTTATACATAAAACGAACTTCTACTGTCCTTACTGCGATGAAAAAATATATTGGGAGGGCTTGGCTCATCAGTGGTGAACCCTCCCAGCGGTTTCGCCAAGATTATATACACATGGTAAATATATACAGATTATTATTTGAATGATCCTATGGAAAATAAGAATATGGAAAAAAAAATTGGAAATATGGATGGGAGAAGTGGAGAGCGAAAAGAGGAAAGAAAACAGGTATTTACATATGGAACATACATATAATGGAACAAGTCAATTTAAGCTCTTCTGCTCACACAGCACAGGTGGACCATGGCTTTTTTCAAGAAATCTTTAAGAGATTTTCCAGGAAAATCCGAGTGTTCAGAGTTAACACAATCAAATACATGATAAGGTACACAATATGGATTATAGATTAGAAACATGCGATAACGAAACCAAATTATTGAAGTGTTTGTGACATTTGGTGATGTTTACAAGACACCAATGTGGTGACAAGTGACCGCAGTCCTAACTTTGGTCAAAACATTTTTTTTACCGCTAATAAGAGGCGTGTTTGAAGAGAGAGCTAATCATATTTAATTATCATCATTATGATAATGAAGGCGCGTGCGTCCACATATCCTTATATAGATTTGTGTAAACATCGACTCCCTTGTTTCTAATCTGCACGCTGTTGTCTGGCCGCTTGGTTCCTGTGAACAGTTATGTCATCTCTCTTCCAATCATTTGACCATCTCAGCACAAAACATCAATTTACATATCGGAGAAGTTATCTTGTTAATGCAAATCAAATCATATGTGCATATCTACATTGTTTACATCCAGGTGTTGTTGGATTCAGTAGTAGATTTGGTTGGCTGTGATACTATTACAACGTCTGCTACTGAGAGGAAATTGACTTATATACATATGGTAATTTAAACCAACAACCCCATATTGTATATAACTTATAACAAGATTTTCATGTTGTATAATAGAAACACATCTGTAAATGATTATACGCATGATTGACATGTGTCATTACATCATCATATGTAATGTACTTTGTAAAGACTGAGGACAAATAAATAAAACTCTGTAATAGATTAAGAGTTGAGCTAAAGAGATAGAAGTCATAACGTCTAAAATCGAGATATATTTAGAATTCCCACAACAAGGTCTAAAGATAGATTGGAAGCTGTCAGGACGGCGCCAGTAGAATGTCACCAGACGACCCACACTCTTCACATCTGGTGAAATGCAAAACCCCCTTTCTCAGAAGAGGTATATAAAGCCCCCGTCCTAGCTAAAAATACAGTTAGTTCACCATCTGTGCGAGCTCTCGTCGGTTGTACCCCAGGTCCACCTCATCCACCATGTAGTCAGTAAGAAATCTTCTATCTCTCCATCTTTCGCTCCTAGCTCAACTTTTATCTGTTCACGGAACTTTCTTAGTGCAACTGTGTCTTCGTTTTTGTGTATGGACATTCCCAAGCTTTCCACTCTGCCTCGACCACGACTGCCTGTACTCTGTGAGAACTTTTAAAGGTCCTACAAGGTGCAGAGAGGTACTGGAAAACTCCCCATCCTGACTGTTCCTCTCGGTCAACACAGTATAGCGAGAGTGACAGGGACTCACACCACAGTTTAAGTCGACTGGATACTTCACCACATCACATTTCTAGTCGACGGGATTCTACAAGAGGCTACCAGACCTCACCACATTACATACATATACACTGAGATTGGTCCCTGTCTCCAGTAGGGGAATGTCAGCACCAGCGGAACAACTCTCCAGACATTGTAAATTCCCTGTGAGATATCGTTCAAATTGAAGCCACTCTGGAGGAGGGACTTTGCTCCGAGAACGTCGACTTCAGGCGGGTTTTCCCGGTGTTGTAGCACCTGTACAAAGTTGTGGTGTTTTGTCTTCTGTGGGTGTTTTGCGGGATTGTTACGTGATGTTTATTTTAAATGCCGCCACCTATAGAGGGAATTGAAATGTGGACATCTCAATCTAAACAACTTTATTCTTGGAAGAGCCTCAGCCGCGATGTAGGATTGTCCAAAGTTGGTCCTCCAGCTGCGTGTGAAACACCAGCGTCCACATCACTGAGAATGGATGTGTAATCATGAGCAACGCGCCTAGTCATGCGAGACGATAAAAGGGCCGTCAACTGTGAATTTGCCATTTCCTTCAATATGGCGGCAGTAAGCAGAGGATTGTGGGTGCTGGGAGCTTCGTGCATCTGCGCATCGGCAGTGTTGGGCCTGGTGGCGCTGGGGACCTCGCACTGGATGGAGGCCGACGACAGCCCCGCTCATCACCTGGGGCTCTGGACCGTGTGCTACGAGCAACAGTACATCGAGCAGCACCTTGCCATTTACCACACGCGCGGTCCCTGCCCGTGGAACTCCGCTGCGGACTACCTCATGTACAAGATGGCTGTCACCCGAGGCCAAGCCAAGCCTGATGACAACGGCTCAGTGACCGCTCTCATCTGTAGCCAGGTTATCTACTCCGTCTACTGCGGGCTGGTAGTTCTGGCGACCATCGGAGCGCTCTGCTGGAGAGGTCGACTGATGGCGTGCGCGGCCTGTCTCATCGCCCTCGCGCTGGGCCTCGTGTCCCTCTGGGTGATGGGCAGCCTGGTCCTCTACCAGCCGGACTCCCAGCCGCCCATCCCGGCCGAGCCTCACTGCCGCGGCGACCCTTGCCCCCTCGACGCCCTCAAGTACGGCCCGATGGTCCTGGCCTGGAGCTACTACCTGGCCGCGGCGTCCGTGATACTGGCGCTGGTGGGCGGCGTCGCCCTGGTCGCCCTCACCCACCACCGCGAGGAGGAGGCGGAGCGGGAGCTGCACATCCGCAAACACATCCAGGGCTACAACGTCCGCCACGTCTCTTCCACCACCACGACAAGTGCAAACATCTGCTGATGGTATTCCTTCACATCTCTCAGTCTAACTTAGCTTATTAAACACTTTTAGAAGTTACAGCGCATTCTTAGTGTTCTTTTTTTCAACCAATCATATCCCCAATTAAACCCATCCAGTCAGCATTATGCAAATAAGTCGTTATTGAGGCCACGCCATATGCAACTTGGAACCTGGCGGTGAATGATTTAATGAAATTCGCTATTGGGGCTTTTTTTTTTTCAGAAACATTTCGATCAAAATCCCTATTTACAGAGTAGTTTGAACTAGTACAAAGTACTCAAAATTTTATTTATTTCAAAAAAGCCTCTAATCATTCATTTTATCACCTTTTAACAAAGAGTCAATAAATTCCTGTCAAAATGGCTGCTAAATTAAAAACATAATTCGCATAGAAAAATATTCAATGTTATCGTTTGTTATTTAATTTTTGGCTGATTTTCTTATTTCTAAATTATATCCACAAGATTGAAATCACCTTTATAGATTTTCTCCATATTTGTAAACTATAATTAAACCTCCTTCCTGAATAAATACAAACGAATGTTGTAATTATGTAACATTGATTTCAAATAAACCCAGTTTTTTATTTGTTTATTGCTGTTTTCTTATTGTGCTCCTTTTTTTTACAAAATCATCTTTTTTCCAAATGCTACCCTAGTTGACTTACAGGATTTCAAAGGAATATGTGGACAAGCGCTTATGTGCAAATACATGCAATATGCAACATATCTTGTTATGCAAATTTATTGTTTACTGTATACTAGGCTAGTAGGTCGCTAACTAAACACATTATAACATGTGAAATCAAATAAACATTTGCATATAGGCTTGTTTTGTTGATTGTTTTTGCTCAACTAACAATAATTACGAAACTATTATAGGCGCGTAAGATTCTTTTAAAAATTAAACAATCTCTACTGCCCTTACTGCAATGGAAAAATTAATGGGAGGGCCTGGCTCATCAGTGGTGAACCCTCCCAGAGGTTTCGCCATTTTAATCTACCATACCGCTGTTATATTGTATTTTCCGATCTTCCTTTTATAGTGATACTGATGATAGACTCTTGGAATGGGTATTTTAGATGAACTATGGACATAAGCTTTGAGGACAGCAGAATTACATACAATTATAAATGCCTTTTTATCTTAATTGAATTATTGATAACAAATAAATCAGACGAAATAAGGAAGTAAATAATTTAGTATGTTTTACAATTATTTCTCATTTGACCATTTTCTATCTCTGAAGATCCTATGTATAAAGAACATGAAATGGAGCAAGAGCTGAAATACTGGGTCGTGGTTGGAAGGTGAAAGGCCAAACGATATAATCTATGAGATATCACAAAAATATCTTGCAACCCTGGTGTTGCTCTACATTTATTTCTAAAAATTGTTGAAGATATTAATCTGCGATTTTAAATGTTTCTTTTTGACCAGTACTTTTGTTTAGTTTTTGCTTTTCCTAAAATGTTTCTTTCTTCTTCTTCATTATTATTTGTTCTATATGCAAAGCTTTGTTTTTTGAGACTTGAATAAACAAATTCAAGTTTATTATATTTTTGTGTGCTTTTAAAGTTAAAACACAACAAAAATAAGTATATTTTTTAAAATGCACAAATATAAAAATTGAATTTTTTGCATGATACAGCTTTTTTTTTTTTTTTCTTTCATAAAAAAAAATGAATTTTGCAAAAATATTTATAAAATAAAATCGGTGAATGATTCTGAAAATTTTATTTCTGTGATGATAGCAACCTATTTCTAAAGATTCATGAGTCAAGGCACATAAGGAAGTCTATGGTTGCTGCGAAGTTTAACTGCCGCCATTTTTTATAGCTTCCTTAGTCACAATTTAATGGGAGTGAGGTCAGTCTATTAGCGCGCAGACGGCAGCTCGCCGCATCTTCTGCCTGGGAAAAAAAATGGATATTTAAGTCTAATTTTATTTTTGATGGACTTTCCTTATAACCTCTTTTCTTTTAATAGTTTGCATATGGAAATATTTACTTAAAATATATATTTGCATTAAGAATTAAATTAATCTTTTGGAATTTAATAGAAGAGTACACTCTAAAAATTAATTCCTATGCTTAAAATTAATTTCTGTACAAACATCGATTAAAAAACTCATTTTTAATTATCTTTAAACATTTAATGTACCTTAACCTTTTTTTTTTCGTATTCTATGATGTGATTTTTATTGATAATTGACTGAAGAATAAATCGTAGTGCCATCTACCAACCATTTAATGAACTAAATGCCATATCTATATATATAATTGCCTTATTCTGTCTGAAGCTCACGGATAGAATGCGCGCCCATTGGCTGCCGGCGAACACGTGTCCTCCCTGCCTCCCTCTAGACAACCCTGTTATCAGCTGTGTGATACATACACCTGTCTATAGCGGCCATTCTAGACAACCCTGTTATCAGCAGTGTGTTACATCCACCTGTCTATACAGATCACCCTGTCTATAGCGACCACTGACCACCCTGCCTATAGCGACCACTCTAGACAACCCTGTTATCAGCTGTGTGATACATCCACCTGTCTATACAGACCACCCTGTATATAGCGGCCATTCTAGATAACCCTGTTATCAGCTGTGTGATACATCCACCTGTCTATACAGTCCACCCTGTCTATAGCGGTCACTTTAGGCAACCCTGTTATCAACAGTGTGTTACATTCACCTGTCTATACAGACCACCCTGTCTATAGCGGTCACTTTAGGCAACCCTGTTATCAGCAGTGTGATACATACACCTGTCTATACAGACCACCCTGTCTATAGCGGTCACTTTAGGCAACCCTGTTATCAGCAGTGTGATACATACACCTGTCTATACAGACCACCCTGTCTATAGCGACCACCCAAGACAACGTTTTTAAAATATATTCGCATTCGGGTAAAACCCGGGCGTTGCCCGGGCCATTCGTCTAGTACTATTATAATGTCCTATATATAAGCTTGTATAATGTTATACTGTTTTTGGTGATTTTAAAACTCTATTCTACACACCTTTCTAATTATTTTGTAAAATTTAAAATTAATAACACTCACACAAATCTTTATTAAGACCTTTCGTCTTTTACATTATTCTTCAGGGACATTCGTACAACAGGAGAAAGAGCAAGCAGATGGAATTGGCATATAAACATATATATTAATAAAAAGGCATCTCATGATCGAGCAACTAAAAGTTGCAGAATTGACAAAAAAAAAACGTTCTTGATTAATCAAGAAAAGCTAACGGGCTTAATTACGCGATTAGAAGATGCCTTAATTTATCCACTTAATTCTGTTACAATTTCACTTTTTGTATTTTTTTTTTTTCGCATACAAATATATTTTGAAAATAGAGCAATCCATAAAAAATCTTTAATTAAAAAGGCATATATTGGATCAAAAAATAATTTATTTTACCAATATTTCAGTTAGCTGAACGCCAACCTTTATCAAGGTTCAGCCAACTGAAATATTGGTAAAATAAATTATTTTTTGATCCAATATATGCCTTTTTAATTAAAAATTATACAAATATATATGTCAACTATGCGCCAACCTCTTTCAAAGAGATAAAAACACATTTTAAAATGTTTTTATAATTTTTTTTTGTGAATTGTTATGTCTAAATGTAACTGATATTTATTAATATACTAGACGAATGACCCGGGCAACGCCCGTGTTTTACCCGATGGAATGTTTTTATTCAAATACTATTTGTTACAATTATAAATTGGAGCCGTGGATGTCACTTTTGTGAAACGTCCCGCTCCAAACTTTACATGTACATTAGGTCAGCTGGTATTACCCCTCATTTTCACCGCTAGAGGCGCGAGCGAATTGACTTTTTGTAAATATACATAATTATAAAGATAGAAACTTCTATAGAAGATAATGATCATAATGATGATGCGCGCGCATCCGTGACAGCGATGAGGAATTGAGGAAAGACGGTCGTGACTATATATGTCGACGAATGACCCGGGCAACGCCCGTGTTTTACCCGATGGAATGTTTTTATTCAAATACTATTTGTTACAATTATAAATTGGAGCCGTGGATGTCACTCTTGTGAAACGTCCCGCTCCAAACTTTACATGTACATTAGGTCAGCTGGTATTACCCCTCATTTTCACCGCTAGAGGCGCGAGCGAATTGACTTTTTGTAAATATACATAATTATAAAGATAGAAACTTCTATAGAAGATAATGATCATAATGATGATGCGCGCGCATCCGTGACAGCGATGAGGAATTGAGGAAAGACGGTCGTGACTATATATGTTGATAGATATAACATGTATTTAAAATTAATAGAATAAAATATAATTTTTCAATATTAATTTATAACTTTGGCTTAATTTTCTTATTTTCATTTTATATATTTTTATCTTAAGTATATAAACTTTTTTTTCTGTAAATTAAAACTTTGAAACGCGATTTTTTTTTATATAAATGAAAACAGCTTCTACCGTCCTTACTGTTATGGAAAATATTGAGAGCCAAGAGCAGAGAGTAGAAACTTTTTTTATTTATCAAAAGATAAATTAGCGCTAAATAATTTCAATTTTTACAGAAAGGTAGCGCGATATTTCCTCATATTTAATAGAGGGAGAGAAGTCAATTTATAAGATATAATTATAGATTATTTCGTTTCAGATAAAAGATGCACATTTAAAAAAATATCCTTATCTTTAATCAAACCATGGTAATTGAAAACCAATATTTCTTTTGGCAAATGGCCAATCCTTATTGAAGTGCAGCTATAAATATGGGAAGTGTTTTACCAAACGATAGCCTTTTGATTTTAAAACAAATATTTTTGACTAAGTCTATTTATAATATATTTCATGTGGATTGTTCGATAACAAACAATTATGGTGGTTTGTCAGTATATAGGTTTTTAACTTTTAATTAGACAATTTATATTAGACATTTTTCATTTTAATTTAGACACTTTCATTTTTATTTAGACATTTTTCATTTCAATTTAGCCATTTTTCATTTTAATTAAGACATTTTTTATTTTAATTTAGACACGGACTTTTATATAAAAAGCACATGTGTCTAAATTAAAATGAAAAATGTCTTTATTAAAATTGAAAATGTCTAAATATAAATTATAATTGTTTAGTTAAAAACCTATATATAAAAAAGTTTGCACTACTCGCGAGGCGTAAGATGAAGCTAATATGTGTGGCTTACAAGCGCATGTAATTATCATGTCTAAGAAAATGTAAAAACAGCGTGAGCAAATCTTTTCTTGGATTAGCAAACGTCATCAACAGAATATTTCAATGCCACCATCCCGCCCACGGTTGGCCTTTCTATCACCTTTTTGTTTACAACCCCATTTTCAAATAATAATTAGGAAATTTATTACACGATTTTAAAAATGTATTAACAGATTATAATATATAAAAAATATGTACCTGCTTGATCTGTTAAAGAAAAAAAAAAATTTTTTTTCTTTAACAGATCAGAGAGTACGTCTTTTTAAAAATATATTCAATAGATCGACTCAAAGACTTTATTATGTTGTCAAGACGAAATTTGTGTAAAAGGATATGTATTCATAAACATGGCGATATATATGCACTTCATTTACATAAACTAATTTTCTCTTTTCTTGTGGCGATGGATGACTCGGTATTCCTTTCCTCAGGGGAAGGTTGCAGTGAGTCATCGTTTGGAACAATAAATAATAAAATCGGTTGACCTATCCAACCAGTAAATTATTTTTACAGATACGTATATGCTTCAGTATAAATATAATAGAAAACAATATACAGTTAACACAAAGCAATAACGTGCCATCTATACACATAAAATGAAAGGATTTAAAAGCACGAATGTTTCTTTTATACATAATACAAACAATATACAGTTAAACCTGTCTATAGCGCCCGCTTTTTGGGACTCACCAAAATAGGGTGCTATAGAGAGGAAGATGCTATTTAGAGGGAGCGCTATAGACAGGTTTAACTGCACATTAAAATAGGGCTATGTTTATATAATAAATAAAATACAAAAATATATACACCTTTTGTTATGTAATTAAAGTAAGTAAGAAGGACGTAACCAATTTACATATTATTTATTATTAATAGCAATTATACAAAACAAATCTTGGTATATATGTCTACATATCAATTGAAAAAGCCCTGTACGATTTATAAATGAATAAAACAAAGCACCAAGGGCTGCGTATCTTTATTAGAACAAATATATACGAGCTTTCGGGCACATACGCCCTTCTACAGGAATTAATGAAACAATAATCCAACTAGTTTGAAATAAGATTTATATATAAATTTAACGTGCATATCCACGATACACGTGCATATCAACTTGCAAGGTATCCCATCAGACATGTGATATCTTATACTGTGAATGAATTTGTTTTATCTTATTTTATTAAAGTCTATTGAATTATATACTTCTGGTAAATCAATTCTGCGATTTATACTGCTATATTGTTTGGACACTATTGCTTCAATTATTAATCTTTGATATTTGTTATTGATATTGTTGTAATGTACTTTAGGTTCATTTAAGTTAAATGTGTGTCCTGTTGAATTGGAGTGCTGTACTATTAATGATAATGGGTCATTTCTGTTTATGTTTCTTCTGTGTTCAATGATTCTATTATGTAATTTTCTTCCCGTTTCTCCCACATATTTGGCATTACAATTATTACATTCTATAGAATAAATTACCTCTTTTCTGCTTGATATATATTCGGTTTGTCTGTTTTTTGTAATCGGGTTTCTTAAGATATCTGATAAGTTGGGAGAGTTGCTATAAAAGGTTTTTATTCCATATTTATCTAGTGTTCTAGAAATCCATCCACATTTCTAGAACACTAGATAAATATGGAATAAAAACCTTTTATAGCAACTCTCCCAACTTATCAGATATCTTAAGAAACCCGATTACAAAAAACAGACAAACCGAATATATATCAAGCAGAAAAGAGGTAATTTATTCTATAGAATGTAATAATTGTAATGCCAAATATGTGGGAGAAACGGGAAGAAAATTACATAATAGAATCATTGAACACAGAAGAAACATAAACAGAAATGACCCATTATCATTAATAGTACAGCACTCCAATTCAACAGGACACACATTTAACTTAAATGAACCTAAAGTACATTACAACAATATCAATAACAAATATCAAAGATTAATAATTGAAGCAATAGTGTCCAAACAATATAGCAGTATAAATCGCAGAATTGATTTACCAGAAGTATATAATTCAATAGACTTTTTAATAAAATAAGATAAAACAAATTCATTCACAGTATATCACATGTCTGATTGATACCTTGCAAGTTGATATGCACGTGTATCGTGGATATGCACGTTAAATTTAAATTATATATAAATCTTATTTCAAACTAGTTGGATTATTGTTTCATTAATTCCTGTAGAAGGGCGTATGTGCCCGAAAGCTCGTATATATTTGTTCTAATAAAGATACGCAGCCCTTGATGCTTTGTTTTATTCATTTATATGTCTACATGAAAACAACAGAGAAAATATCTTTATTTACGGGCTACTAACCAAAAGTTATGATTTTTGAGCCCAAAATCGATGTCAGGTGGCAAGGGACCCTAGGATGTGGAAGCAGGAGATGTCTCGCAGGGGTGGTAGAAACGTAGGGCAAGCAGGGGAATAGCGCCAGGGTGCAGTGAGGCGGGTGCGTTGAATAGGCCAGGAATCCAGGAGAAGTGGCAGATGATAATGGAGGCAGAAGGTCCTTGAAGCCTAGAACTTGAGGGCCCTAGACTTCAGGATGGGGCAGCTTGAGGCTCTCGCCTCGTGCTTGTCAGGAAGGCCCTGGGAGCAGCAGTTGGCACATTTGGAGGTGCGCTGGTCAGCAATGGATGGGCAGGTTCGGCCTTCATGGCCGTCTTCACCGCAGTGGAAGCACTTAGGAGCTCTGGTGCATTGGGCAGAGTTGTGGCCGAAGCCACAACAGCGGAAGCAGACGCGGGCGCGGATGGACTCCTCGAAGTTGAGGATTACTCCATCCACCACGATCCTCCCGCGAACGCCCAGGGCTCTAAAGGTCTTGAGGTCCACCTCGATGAAGGCGGTGCAGGTCCCGTTTCTGGGTGCAGAACGGTGCGCCACGCGCACCACCTTGTCCCCAGGAAGTTTTCTAACAGCAGCGGTTTCCAGGAAGGTCTCCTCAATTGTGGAGTTGGATGTCTCCTCATCCACTTTGAAGAGGCAGATCCGTGGCAGGATCTCCTTCTGCTGGCGGACCTTCATTCCATTCAACTTGCTGGCCAGGGAGGTTGTAACCTCAGGGATGGTGTCAGGATTGCTGGAATGGAGGACCAGCTTCCCCTTGGTGCGCAGGGAGGCCCAAACGCCTTGGGGGAGAGTGTGAGCAGCGCGGACTGTTTTCAGCATCTCCCTTGGGTCAGCCTGTGGGTCATCTGAGATGACCACTGTGTGGGCCGCCGATTTTTCTCCATGAAGGATCACTTGGGCGGCCGCAGGCTTGGAGACGTGGGAAGGCACAGGTTTTGAAGGACCATTCAGGTTTGTCCTCTTTGCAGGCGGGTTGGGAGCTTCAGACTGCTTCCTTTTGGTTGGAGCAGGAGCAGGCAGGGAGGAGGCAGGCTTCTTGGCAGGGAGAGCAGCAGGAGCAGGAGTGGCGGGCTTGATTGGGTCAGTCTGGGAGCTGGTTTCATTGCAGGAAGGAGCAGGGCAGGTTTGAGTGCCGCGGCAAGCAGTCTTGGGCTTGTTGGCCTCCTCAATTTCGTCCAACTCTGCGAAGGACTCGAGGGTGTCAGTGAGGTTCTCTACATTGGTAGCGAGGGCCTTGATCATTTCAGTCCGCGAGGCGATGTAGCGTATCAGGTCCTCATGCAGGGATTTCAGGGCAGGATGGCCAATGGAGCTCAGGATGCTGCAGTTGCGTGAGATCACCATCTCATCTTCCCTCTCCAGGTCGGCGACGTTCACGATGCGGGTTGTAGGCTTGTAGGCCTTCTTTTTCTTCTTGGCAGGATTCATCTCAAGAGCGCCATTCCATGAAAACAACAAAAAACAATAACTATTATATACATTCAAGTTCCTATTCAAACACGAGCTCATCTATAACCATTGTTACTCTGTATAATATTCCAACACCTTTTTCTAATTGTCATGTCCTTTAATGAATATTATTTTTGAAATATATATAAATAAAAATAGTTATTATTATATAATTTTACAATAAATATATTTCGAAATAATTTTTTTAAGATAAAATAAAATGATACACTCAGCAAAATGTATTTTATCTAAAAGCAATAATATTTTATATGGTAACCAAAATATAGAAAATTATGGTGTAATCAAAATGTATTGTGTAAATATAGCTGTTTATTTTTGATATTCTTTACACACACACTTTTATATAAGGTTATTCTCTCGAGAATAAACATTTTTTTTTTTTTATAGAGAGATTCAATATTTAAATTCATTTTTAAAAGAAAATGCGAGAATTTACAAAGGTAAATGTGGCTTATAAAAATATTATATTTATTTAATTTATTTTTCAATCGCGTTATCCTATATTTATTTTCATTATCGTTTAAAAAATGTAAATTCTAACAAAAGAAAAAGTTTTTCCATTGAACACAGAGTGCCAAAAAAATTGCATCTTTTAAAACTTTAAACATATAATAAAAATAAATAGTTTCTCTAATATATATAGAAAAATGAAATATAATAGCTTTATCGCTTTTACACAGTCAAAAAAAAAAAAAAAGAAATAATATAAATATTTAGGTCTGGCAGCAGGCTATGACAAAGGAGGAAGTGAGACCAGGCGTTTCCCTAATTAAAACACCGCCAAAATATCACAGAACAAAGGCTTTGTCAATACGTGTCAGGGAAATTATATTCTTTCATTTATATTTATCAAGGTAGAGCTCAGAGAACGAAATGAATACATACCTACGCGTTTTCACAAATTATTAAAATAAATTATATAATATAGTAAATAAATAAACTATTGACTAATTGATTATATTTGTACATTATATATATTATTTTTTTGAAAATAGAGCAATCCATAATTAAATCTTTAATTAAAAAGACATATATTGGATCAAAATATCATTTATTTTATCAATATTTCAGTTGGCAGTTGGCTTCATTTGCCCATAATATAAATATTGTTGCACCAGGTTGCGGCTTGGCAGACTCTTCAGCCTTGATTCTCTCCTGTGCTGGGTCTTGCATCTTACCAGAGCGTGTTTCAACCATCCTACAAATTTATATAAGGGAATAATGAGATAAGTCTACTTTAAGTAACCTCCAGAATGCTTTATTTATTTTCTCACATCAAAGAGAGCAGTGAAGTCACAGTGTACCTAAATACAAATGATGATAATCTAATCTGTTTTAAATAAATATCATAGAATATTTTATATAAAAATAAATAAATATATAATTTAAATTTCAAATATATTAAAAATAATATAAGAAATACGCCATTAATCATGATGTAACACTTCCCCCTCTCCAGAGGTCGTCACGTCCTCGTGATTGACCTCATCAATTCTTTCAAAATAGGGTTTGATTCTTGAGACATGGACAATCAATGGGTCTTGGCCAGGATTATCTTTTGGTTCAATTAAGTAATTTACGTTGGACAGCTTCTTTAATATTTTATATGGGCCAAAATATTTTCTCAGTAGTTTCTCACACTTTCCTATTTTCCTAATTGGTGTCCAAACTGCTACTAATTCTCCTGGTTCGTAGCTTCTTTCCATGTGTTTCTTGTCATAGTTCTTTTTCATTCTTTCTTGAGTCTTTATTGTGTTGTTAATAACTAATTTTCTTGTTCTGTTTATTTTGTCTAAGTGATGTTTTATGTATTCATCATAATCATCCTTGTCAATGTCCACCGAGATATTCCTGTCGTCCAAAAGAGACGTGGGTTCTCTTCCAAACATCAGGAAAAAGGGAGAATATCCTGTGGTTTCCTGAATTGTAGTATTGTAAGCGTGAGTGATGAATGGGAGTATTTCGTCCCAATTCTTCTGATCAGTGTTCACATACATACTGAGCATATTGATCAATGTTCTATTTAACCGCTCTGTCAATCCATTAGTCTGGGGATGATAGCTCGTTGTGAAGCAATGTTTAATCTTGCACGTTTTCATCACCTCTTTCATTAAATTACTGGTAAATTGAGAGCCTCTGTCACTAATAAGATATTGTGGGGCTCCGTGCCGGAGAAAAATATCCTCTACTAGAAATTTTGAAACTTCTTTCACTGTTGCTTCCGAGACTGCTTTTGTTTCTGCATATCTAGTGTAGTAGTCCGTCAGCACGATTATCCATTTTTTCCTGTTTTTCGTAGATGGCAATGGACCAACAAAGTCAATTCCAATTCTTTCGAAAGGAAAGTTGGCTGGGGGAATGGGCTGTAGTAGTCCAGAAGGTAATTGGTTTGAGCCTTTTCTACTTTGGCAAAGATGACACGTCTTAACGAACTCTGAGACATCCTTTAGCATGGATGGCCAAAAGTAATTACTCTTTATTCGGTACATGGTTCTGGCGACACCCAGATGGCCATTCGACATATGATTGTGATATTCTTTCATAATTTCTCTCTTTTTCTTCTCTGGAACCACAAGCAACCACGCCCTGCCTTCAGGGTTCGGGTTCTTCTTAAAGAGGCATCCATCTTCTACTTTAAAGTTTTGCGCAATTGATCGCCTGCTTCCATTAAGGTTTTTCTTAACACTTTCGATAAACTTATCCTCTTCGTCTGTTATTTGATTTAAAAATAGCCTTTCAAAATCCTCATCCCAATCAGTTTCTGGTAAGGGTCCCCTAGATAAGCCATCGGCGTCCAGATGTTTCTTTCCTGATTTATGTATTATATCGAAGTCATATTCTTGAATTTTCAATGCCCATCTTGCCAATCGACCTGTTGGATCCTTCAAGTTTTTGAGCCAGCATAAGGCGTGGTGGTCTGTTACTATTTTAAAGTGTCTTCCATAAAGGTAGGGTCGTAATTTTGACATTGACCAGACAACGGCCAGACATTCTTTTTCAGTGGTTGAATAATTTTGCTCCGCTTTACTTAGGGTACGACTCAAATATGAGATCACCTTCTCTTCACCACCGATGTCTTGGACAAGTGTTGCACCTATGCCGATGTTGGACGCATCAGTATGAACATAAGTAGGTGCATTTGGATTGAAGTGACCTAAAATTGGTGGACTTAATAGTGCTGTTTTTAGGGTTTGAAACGCTTCCTCTTGTCTTTCTGTCCAGATAAATGATACACTTTTTTTTTATAAGGTTGGTCAAAGGGTCAGCAATTTTTGAGAAGTCTTTGATAAATTTTCTATAATATGAACACATTCCCAAAAAGGATTGTACTTCTTTGACCTTTTTGGGCCGAGGGAAATTTCTGACAGCTTTGATGTTATGTTCCGCGGGTTTTATACCATGTTTGCTCGTTATATAGCCGAGAATCTCCAATTCTTCAAAAGCAAATCGGCATTTTTTGTCGTTTAACCTTAAATTAGATTCACGAAAACATCTAAAAACAGCTTCAAGTCTTTTGAGGTGCGTTGGAAAATCCGGGCTATATATGATAACATCATCCAGATAACACAAACAAATTTGCCATCTCAGATTTCCAAGCATATTCTCCATATTTCTCTCAAAGGTAGCAGGCGCGTTACAAAGTCCAAAAGGCATCACGTTGAATTCATATAATCCATGTGCTGTAGTGAAAGCTGTTTTCTCTTTGTCTCTTTCTTCAACTTCAACTTGCCAATATCCAGATCTGAGGTCTATTGCTGAGAAGTGTGTGGATCCTTGGAGAGTATCCATAACTTCGTCTATTCTAGGGATCGGATAGACATCTTTTACTGTCACATTATTCAGTTTTCTGTAGTCCACACAAAATCTGTATTTACCATCTCGCTTCTTGACCAATATTACTGGAAAAGACCAGGGGCTAGAAGATGGCCTAATTATGCCTTCTGTAAGCATCTCGTCAATTTGCTCTTTTATAATATCTCGTTCTTTAGCACTTACCCGGTAAGGCTTGTGTTTAATTGGCTTCGCGTCTTCTGTGTCTATCCGATGTTTTGCCAAATTGGTTCTCCCTAATCTCGACGAAAAAAGATCTCCATACCTTTCTAAAACTTGTTTTAACTCCTTCTGTTCCTTTGGTGAAAGATTTTCGTTTATTTGGAATCTAGGTTCTTTGTTCTCTTCTACCTCTCTTTCTCGACTCACATTTATTTTCGCTGGACTACTTCCAAAAGCCAATGTTTGGTTTTTCATTATTTTTAACGGTCGAGGATACGGATTAGTTATCCAGATGTGTGTTTCCCTATTTATAACATTGATCAAGCTTCTTGCTAGACGAAGTCCATTTGTTTGAAACATTTTGCTGCTCTCCTCGATAATATATTCTCCATCCTCTGTTTCTACCAATGCCTTGATCAATTTCATGGAACATTCCGGTACAATGGAATCCTTGGCACTCTTTATTTTCAACATTTCAAAATTGATTCTGTCATGATTATTCGTCAAATCGTATTTTATAGTTTCTTGCTTACAATCTATTTTTGCGTTCATTTTCTTAAGGAAATCTCTTCCAAGAATTAATGTCCGTAAATGCGTTTTCAATATCACAAAGTTGTGTGATAATGTTTCGCCATCAATTTTTATATTTAAAAACATACTTCCTACCATGTCCAATTTTTTTCCATCTGGTCCTGCACAAATTTTTGCGAGTTTACTTATACCATGGCCTGTATCGAGGGCCGTTCTGAGGTCGACCACTGAGAGGTCAGCACCTGTATCAACCAAAGCTTCAAAAGTCCCTATCTTGTCCACATTAATTTTTAATTTGTATTTAGGGTCCAACTTCTTGATTCCGTTTATGGTCGACTTGCTTTGATTGACAGATTCAGGCGCGACGCTTAGTTTAAATCTTCCAACACGGAATATCTATTCCGGGTAGGAATATTTGTCTGTGTGTTATGAGATACATCGGCATAAAGCCGAGGTCCTGATTTCTCTGATATTTCATTCATTTGGCATTTCTCTTCGACCTTCTCTTGGGTATCTGCTGGATCCTCTTCTAAGATTCTTATAAACTTGACCCTACAATAACGGGCCACGTGCCCTGGCTTGTTACATTTAAAGCAGATTGGTCTCCCGTCTTCTGTCCTATTCCTAATTGAATTTGGATTCTTATTGTATATTTTACTTGGGTAGACCGGTTTTGGCTCAGGATTAGGAGTGTAAGATCGTCTAGGGGCAGATACCTGGGGCAGAGGTTTGTCCTGGTAGTACCTCGGAGTGGGGGCCTGGGGCTTGGAGGTGTTCTGGTAGTACCTCGGAGCGGGGGCCTGGGGCTTGGAGGTGTTCTGATATGGTCTTCTGAACGACGTAGCATTCTTCCATTGCTCTTGATGATGGGGACGAGGAGAGCGTGGTCCATTATATAGAGCTTTTGATTTTTCTGCACGTTCTTGGTAATTCTTTTCGAACAAATCCAGCTTCTTACAAATTTCTAGGAGTTCATTGGTATTTTTAGGAGGGTTTAGGTGAAGGGCAAAAGAGTATTCTTTCTTTAACCCTCCAATAACCCAGTTTATTTTAGTCTTTTCTTCCATTTGGGGGTCGACCTTGTTGCACAGTACAAGGATATCCTCTGCGAACCTGATTGCAGGTTCATTCCACTGTTGCATCCTGTTTAGTTTCATCTTAATTTCTTCTTTGTTGGCGTCTGAGGCAAAATCCTCAATTAGGCGGCTCTTGAAATTTTCCCAGCTGGTGAAACTTATCTTGTGTAGGTTCAGCCAGGTTTTGGCGCTACCAATCATATTCATGGCAGCATAACGAGAGATAATGTAGTCTGCCCAATGGTACAGGAAGCCAATTTCTTCAAGAGATTCAATCCATGGGCGAGGGTCTTCCGTTCCATCATACTTGGGGATGTCGATGTTGGGATTCAGGACAACTGGGTCGGAACTAGCATCTCTACCAATTGTTGCACCAGGTTGCGGCTTGGCAGACTCTTCAGCCTTGATTCTCTCCTGTGCTGGGTCTTGCATTTTACCAGAGCGTGTTTCAACCATCCTACAAATTTATATAAGGGAATAATGAGATAAGTCTACTTTAAGTAACCTCCAGAATGATTTATTTATTTTCTCACATCAAAGAGAGCAGTGAAGTCACAGTGTACCTAAATACAAATTATGATAATCTAATCTGTTTTAAATAAATATCATAGAATATTTTATATAAAAATAAATAAATATATAATTTAAATTTCAAATATATTAAAAATAATATAAGAAATACGCCATTAATCATGATGTAACAATATATATATCAATTTTTTTCTCCCCATTGAATATAACAAAATATTTTTAAAAACTTAATGCTGTTGACGTTATGGGGCGTTGAGTTTGTTGTTGGCACACTTTAAAATGTTATAACACTTTGATAAAGGTTGGTGTTCAGCCAACTGAAATATTGGTAAAATAAATGATATTTTGATCCAATATATGCCTTTTTAATTAAAAATATATTATTTTAAATATTAAAAAAATTACTGATATATATATAAACACAATAGAATGTCTAGTTTTTATTTGAACACACAGTTGTATCAACTTTTGAGTTGTATTAACTTTTTTGGGCTCGACCAAATATATCAATTTTCCATTGAAACTCGCTTTAAAGAAATTATTTTTAAAACCTATGAGCTTTTAGTTTATACGAAAATTACTTATGACAGATTATCAAACTGTTTTTTTTTTTAATTATTATTATTCATAAGCTTATAGTAAAAAATATATATGATCTTTTGGCTATAGAAATTTTAAATGAAGGTAAAAATCAGAACTACATATTCCTTTTAAAATTTACTTTTTTAATCCATAAAATAAAGTAGTTATTGATATTTGAATTATTTTGAGTAATACAAAAAAATTCTAATTAACCCTTTGTTTATAAGGTTTGTTATAAAGAAAAAAATATCTTGAAGAGTAATGATACTTTATTATGAAATGAAAAAGGAGAAATTATATAAATAAAAATAGAAAACATTTAAAAAAAGATCTTGGAGTCATCAGAAGATCGGGGAGGAGTAGAGCTGGCAACAGTGGAGTGCCGGCGATGCCAAATTGACTTCAAACAAGGAAAGTGAGCAGCCGATAAGGACTTCCGCGACAATTCTAGAGCAAGGTTGGCGCTGATGTCGTTTGATAAACTTCTCTGACGTTATTTCTAAACATTCATTACATTAAACAAACATTATATCATAACTTTCATACTTTTTCAATAAAGTATAAAAATTGTGGTAATAAAAAGTAATTAAATAATGCTAACTACATTGCGAGGGTATATTTCCTTTAAAAGGGAGCGCTGAAGAATCTGTGAGTCACACCACGTGATAAATCTTCGCAAGGTGGGGGGACAGGGTGACTCACCCACTTCCTACATCCCTCTTCGGTGAAAATAACATTTTGTTCCTATAAATATTCATTTTTATCTGGAGGGAATTCAAAGAAACTATTCTGTCACATTGTACTGACTTTTGCTAGGTTCAGTGATCTGAGGTGTATTTGGTAGATTCTTCTTTTTGTTGAGTTGACTCCCTTGATTTATCAATGTCTTTCCCTTCTGTCAACTTTTCTGACAATTGACAATTAAAAATAATTTATTTACATCTTAATAATTGATTACAAAATAAAAAAAAAATAAAAAAAAAAGCATTATTAGGACAGTTCCGTCCTGTAAGGACTCGCCATACATCATTTTCATGAAGAAACGGAAAAAAACATAAACAAAGGAGAGAAGGGAAAATGAAAAGGAAATCAAAGTATTCAACATAACTATACAAATTAACTATGGAAGTAAATTGTTCTGTAATTTTAGTTCTTAGAGATCACCTTGTTCTCTAACGCTTTATGAAAATAATTAAAAGGGGGGTCGGTGAAAGGCTGGTTAAACCGTTTGGTTTTCGACCACTACGACCCGGGTTCGATTCCCGCATTGGACACTTTTTTTCTGTTTCCAATGGCCCCCGATTCTTGCAAAAGTCCAACCCCACCAGCGAGTGCAAGTAACCAAACGGGGCTCTGGCACATTTGTAAGTACAAAGTCGAACTGCTTTTCACATGTGTAGACATGTGGTGCGCTTACAGTAAAAGCGGTCGCTAACTACCCACCATGATTATCATGGCCTGTACCACGTGTACTAGGGTTAAGCAAAAAAAAAAAAAAGTAATAATTAAAAAACATATCTCTAAAGTATTAAAACATTATATACAAGGGAGTCGTCCTCTGCCAGGCGATGACTCGACGCTGCCTCCGAGACCAGCCTACACAAAATACCGGGACTTCGCCGCATGGCTTTGACCTGGCTCTTCTCTTGATAGCAGTTAGGGACAGATAGGTTACACGGAGAGTTCCAATATGTAAGTAAGTAAGTCCTATATGTATTTATCAAACGAGGGATAAGAGAGACGTGTAACCTACAAATTAACATCTGTTTGCCCAATATTTCCATAAACATCACACAATTCAGGGTAAAAATGTGACCAATATGCAAAAATGTGAAGATGCAAGTAGTGTAAAGCATCAACCAGCGTAACAAGATCAAATAAGTCAACTAAATATGATGATTATTTCATAGCAGCAATTTCCCTATCATCAAATATGCAACTAAGTGAATACATGAAACAGCGTCGTCAGATCTCATCTGCATTATGTAGCTAGCGTGAATATGCAAATTTGTTGTGTCCTCCGTCGGAAAAACCAATAGTTACTTAAAAGGACATCAATCATCCCCAAGCCAATATTGATACAGACACAAAGGGACTGGGTGACGTCACTCTCTGCATGACGTAACTCTTTATGACGTCATCGCAATGCGCGCGCAGCTGATCAATGGCAGCCCCCTCCCCACCAAAGCATGAATGGGGGGCGCGGGTTGTAGAAATACCATGAATGGAATCGTACCAATGGGGGCCACCTTTAGTTAGTTCAACATCATGGTGCCAAGGATAATATGTAAATAAAGGTTGGATGTTCCAATTAAAATTTTCTCTCCCTTTTACACTTTAATCCAGTTAGCCATTAGGCTTAACACACGTACTTTTTTTTTTTTCTTGTTGCATACAGCTTGCTTCAAGTTGGCCTCACAGAAATTGAACAAAATGATAATTTAAAACCAAAATAAGACTCTCATATGCAAATTTTAAACCAAAAGCTCTGAAGAAAATTTATAAGCAGCAAACATAAATGAACACCTTATGAAGAAAATTTATATTTGGTCAATTAATATTTTGTGATATCATAAAAATAACCGATTAGTTATATTTTATTCCGATAGAAGGCGTGAACCGGCGAAAACCAACAAGAGAAAGAAAGATGAGCAGACGTAAAAAAGAGACCAAACGACACCAGTAGAAACTCCCAAACGATAAGATTTCAGAGACATTGGCGGTCGTTTGAGTTTAATGGCAGAATGCCGTGAGAGGTTTTTCCTTCATTTGGCTTGGGAAAAAAAGTCGCTTCCGGGAGGGGCAAAACTTTGCTGGCACGCTCGTCGTCTGCGAGAAATTTGCATATCGCCATTTTTTTTTCTTCTCAAGTAATCAATCTCGCTTCAGTCGTTCTACCGAGAGTAACAATCATCATCATTATGAAATATCATCGTTTGGCCGAAGTTTACCCGCAGTTGGTAAGGCACAATGGTCATTTATATAAAATTAAAGGATTTAAAAGCACGAATGTTTCTTTTATACATAATACAAACTTCTACTGCCCTTACTGCGATGAAAAAATATATTGGGAGGGCTTGGCTCATCAGTGGTGAACCCTCCCAGCGGTTTCGCCAATTTAATCTACCAGACCGCTTCTTTAGAGCTCTAATACTGTATTGGACGATTTTGCTTATATACGCAGCACTGAAGGGTGGAATCTCAGAAATGGTTTTCAAGAAAACTATGAACATAAGCTTATAGGACAGTAGAGGGTTCACCACTGATGAGCCAAGCCCTCCCAATATGTATTTTTCATCGCAGTAAGGGCAGTAGAAGTTGGTATCTATATTAATAAAATGGAAATTTCACAAGTGTTGTTCACTAAAAACTTTCGTTACAATGCATCAATTTCGACCAAATTTTCAACATTTATGTAAAACGAGATGGAGCAGGTTTTGCTTAACATCAAAATATTTTTCCTAACTTTAACATGCGTAACTTCACTGTTATCGATTAAATACAAAAAAAAAAATCAACAGAGTTAATTTATTTATATATGAATACAAAAAAAAAAAAAAATTCAGCAATTCATTCAACTCAATCTAAAAAAATATTCAAAACAAGCAATTTTAAGATAACACCATATGTAAAACAGTCGGCCAAGAAAACAACAACGATATTACATCTTTCTCACATATTCACACACAATATTGATTAATAATTAAAACTAATCTTTAACATTGTTTATTATACTTCATAATATATAATATTCGTTAGGCAAACTTTCACTCGGATAAAACCCGGGCGAAGCCGGGTACACATCCGCTAGTTATGTATAAAAGAAACATTCGTGCTTTAAAATCCTTTCATTTTATATGTATAGATGGCGCGTTATTGCTTTGTGTTAACAATGGTCATTTGATTATTTAAGGCAAACAACATGTGCAGACGATATAAATTGTGTTGGTGCCTAAATTTAGTTGAATTAACAGAGGCGGACATTGTGGAAAACTCTAATTTGTGGATTTTTCTGTCTGCGATGGTGAGGATAAACCCAGCGCCACCCAAGATACACCAAAAGATATGGTTGAAGAAAAAGTCAGTAGAGTTTTTATATGTAAAAAATAAGAGGAAAAAGGGTCACGTGTTTATATTAAAAAATAAAAAAGGCGTATCTACCTCTCACATGAGGATTTTAGATAGCATAGCGCCATCTAGCGGAATAAATATCAACTAAAGGTTGATTTAAATGATATTTGGCCAACCCATTTTCTTAATGAATCAAAAAAGCCAACTACTTTAAAATATATGAGCTAATTTCACGTAACACAGCAATGTTGTTGTTGTTGTTGTTGTTGTTGTCGTGTCCAATGGAGAGCCTCAGATGTCTCCATGCATCTCTATCATAGCAATGTCCTCTATCTTGGGTGTTGTTGTTGTCGTGTCCAATGAAGAGCCTCAGATGTCTCCATGCATCTCTATCACAGCAATGTCCTCTATCTTGGGTGTTGTTGTTGTCGTGTCCAATGAAGAGCCTCAGATGTCTCCATGCATCTCTATCACAGCAATGTCCTCTATCTTGGGTGTTGTTGTTGTCGTGTCCAATGAAGAGCCTCAGATGTCTCCATGCATCTCTATCACAGCAATGTCCTCTATCTTGGGTGTTGTTGTTGCCGTGTCCAATGAAGAGCCTCAGATGTCTCCGTACATATCTATCACATCAATGTCCTCTATCTTGGGTGTTGTAATTGTTGTGTCCAATGAAGAGCCTCAGATGTCTCCGTACATCTCTATCACAGCAATGTCCTCTATCTTGGGTGTTGTTGTTGTCGTGTCCAATGAAGAGCCTCAGATGTCTCCATGCATCTCTATCACAGCAATGTCCTCTATCTTGGGTGTTGTTGTTGTCGTGTCCAATGAAGAGCCTCAGATGTCTCCGTACATCTCTATCACAGCAATGTCCTCTATCTTGGGTGTTGTTGTTGTCGTGTCCAATGAAGAGCCTCAGATGTCTCCATGCATCTCTATCACAGCAATGTCCACTATCTTGGGTGTTGTTGTTGTCGTGTCCAATGAAGAGCCTCAGATGTCTCCGTACATCTCTATCACAGCAATGTCCTCTATCTTGGGTGTTGTTGTTGTTGTGTCCAATGAAGAGCCTCAGATGTCTACATACATCTCTATCACAGCAATGTCCACTATCTTGGGTGTTGTTGTTGTTGTGTCCAATGAAGAGCCTCAGATGTCTCCATGCATCTCTATCACAGCAATGTCCTCTATCTTGGGTGTTGTTGTTGTTGTGTCCAATGAAGAACCTCAGATGTCTCCGTACATCTCTATCACAGCAATGTCCTCTATCTTGGGTGTTGTAATTGTTGTGTCCAATGAAGAGCCTCAGATGTCTCCGTACATCTCTATCACAGCGATGTCCTCTATCTTGGGTGTTGTAATTGTTGTGTCCAATGAAGAGCCTCAGATGTCTCCGTACATCTCTATCACAGCGATGTCCTCTATCTTGGGTGTTGTAATTGTTGTGTCCAATGAAGAGCCTCAGATGTCTCCGTACATCTCTATCACAGCAATGTCCTCTATCTTGGAAAATGGGTGCCGTTGCCACGTTAGTCACCTTGGAAACAGACCAGAATATGGTCGAATATCACAAGGGTCCAGGGGGGAACACAGCAATAAGATGGTAGATTTGGTTAAGATAAATCCATGAACGATGTTCTGACAAAAATAAATGTTGACATTTGACACAGAAAAGGGCAGCCAATCACAGATGTACAAGTTACGAAGTAATTTGGTTTGGTGAGATAACTCAGTTAGTGGCCACAATGTCACACGTGAGTGTATCAATCCGCTAGGTTAGGTTAGGGAGGGACTATTTTCACTGACGGCGGGTAGCGCGTAATAACACAAACGACGGCAAGTTTTCACCGTGAAAATAAGTATCTCACACCTTGGTTGTAGCGAATGAATTCTGTTTTTGCATATTTCCCATTCTACTTTACATAACTTACCTTGGTGATAGAGGTTGTCAGGTCGGTATTCATTGTTTGTTATGTAACAGACACTTCGGCTAGTGGAGTTTTTTATGTAACAGACACTTCGGCTAGTGGAGTTTTTTATGTAACAGACACTTCGGCTAGTGGAGTTTTTTTATGTAACAGACACTTCGGCTAGTGGAGTTTTTTATGTAACAGACACTTCGGCTAGTGGAGTTTTTTATGTAATAGACACTTCGGCTAGTGGAGTTTTTTTATGTAACAGACACTTCGGCTAGTGGAGTTTTTTTATGTATCAGACACTTCGGCTAGTGAAGTTTTTTTATGTAACAGACACTTCGGCTAGTGGAGTTTTTTTTATGTAACAGACACTTCGGCTAGTGGAGTTTTTTTTATGTAACAGACACTTCGGCTAGTGGAGTTTTTTTTATGTAACAGACACTTCGGCTAGTGGAGTTTTTTATGTAACAGACACTTCGGCTAGTGGAGTTTTTTTATGTAACAGACACTTCGGCTAGTGGAGTCTTTTATGTAACAGACACTTCGGCTAGTGGAGTCTTTTATGTAACAGACACTTCGGCTAGTGGAGTCTTTTATGTAACAGACACTTCGGCTAGTGGAGTTTTTTTTATGTAACAGACACTTCGGCTAGTGGAGTTTTTTTATGTAACAGACACTTCGGCTAGTGGAGTTTTTTTTATGTAACAGACACTTCGGCTAGTGGAGTTTTTTTATGTAACAGACACTTCGGCTAGTGGAGTTTTTTTATGTAACAGACACTTCGGCTAGTGGAGTTTTTTTTATGTAACAGACACTTCGGCTAGTGGAGTTTTTTTTATGTAACAGACACTTCGGCTAGTGGAGTTTTTTTATGTAACAGACACTTCGGCTAGTGGAGTTTTTTTATGTAACAGACACTTCGGCTAGTGGAGTTTTTATTTTTTCGATGTTTCGACGGAAATATTTTGTCCTCTCCAGGAAAAAATTGAAACTTGATGGAAGGGCGTTAAAAATGTGTTTAGTTAATTCAGGTGAGACAGAGTTTTAAATTGGAGGTGGTCTCGTGGTTTGTCAAAGATGGTTGGTCCTCCAATGTACGTGGTGTCAACCACAACTCACCAAGTGGGCGAAAGATCGACAATTCTATGTGGTTTAAAGCGATACGGGTTTCGTTATTCAATTCTGCGATGCCAGCTTTCGCACAAGTACCTTTATATTTATTTCAACACACAAAACGTGTGTAGTGTGAGGTACACTATAGTTAGCTGAAGAAGGGCTTGCCCGAAAGCTTCCTTAATCGCGTTAATAAAAAAAAAAAAAAGAGTTGCGGCGATGTATGATTCCCTCTTTCTAAATTGTCGAGATCCGCAATCCGTTTACCATGAACACAAAACGTGATATCCCGGCTAGAGATAATTGCGTCGATTTACATTTTTTCAAACAGAAACAGTTATAAACATATTATACAAGAAAAAGTAATAAAAAAATAAAAAGAGAAACAATGATATATATTAGGAACCTGAACCTTTCAGGTTTGAAAGATAATCATAAATATATTTACAAAAATAGTTAAATCTGTGATAATTCTCTCTGCTATTTACAAATTGATCTACAACATTGTCTGTTGTCTAGCGGTGAAGAAGAGTTCCAGCAGTAGATGTCTTGATAACAGTTTTTAGAGAACGTGCCATATTAAGACAAGTGTTGAAGGAAGGACACATGGTCTGAAAGCTAAGCACGTAGAATTTAGTGGTGGTGTCTTGTCCATGGATCAGATCGGTCCGTGCACCCTGATCACAATACCGACCAACAAAGGTGACGTATGGATGTCCTCTTCTGGATTGAAGTCTGCCATATAGAGGGCTGCAAGGATGGTCGGGTATATGTTGCTGCTCCATGGAATGTCATTGCAGTCAGACTTTAGAATTTTGTAATTTTATCGGTTTAAACAATAGTGGAATCGATAATATTTTAATCCTCTCACACTTGGTAAACTAGAATTGTGGTTGGTCTTTGGTAAACTTTTAGCTATTGCAGTAAGGTCAGTAGTCAATTGATTTATTTTTAAAATAACGCGTCAAAAACAGTTCAATTTTCATATAATATTTTAGTTACTTATCTACCACAGTCATTGGTTTCTCCCCTAGTGCTCAGGGTGTAATGCTACTTTACATATGTGACCTTAAAAAATCCGAAACAGCATTTGTTGGTTTCTAAGCCATCGGTGGTCAGCAAGTTCGAGGTCGGCCCCATTGCGACCCAAATATAGCGGGGGAGTTATCTGGTCACCCTGGACAATGGCGGTGGCCAATACCTCATTGTCCATTGTTCTGGACATCGTAATTACTGGCCGCTCTATCTTCTACTGGCTTATCTAACGTCTCTTCTTACTTATCCCGGGGTAACGTCTCTTCTTACTTATCCCGGGGTAACGTCTCTTCTTACTTATCCCGGGGTAACGTGTCTTCTTACTTATCCCGAGGTAACGTCTCTTCTTACTTATCCCGGGGTAACGTCTCTTCTTACTTATCCCGGGGTAACGTGTCTTCTTACTTATCCCGGGGTAACGTGTCTTCTTACTTATCCCGAGGTAACGTCTCTTCTTACTTATCCCGAGGTAACGTCTCTTCTTACTTATCCCGGGGTAACGTGTCTTCTTACTTATCCCGGGGTAACGTGTCTTCTTACTTATCCCGGGGTAACGTCTCTTCTTACTTATCCCGGGGTAACGTCTCTTCTTACTTATCCCGGGGTAACGTGTCTTCTTACTTATCCCGGGGTAACGTCTCTTCTTACTTATCCCGGGGTAACGTCTCTTCTTACTTATCCCGGGGTAACGTGTCTTCTTACTTATCCCGGGGTAACGTGTCTTCTTACTTATCCCGGGGTAACGTCTCTTCTTACTTATCCCGAGGTAACGTCTCTTCTTACTTATCCCGAGGTAACGTCTCTTCTTACTTATCCCGGGGTAACGTCTCTTCTTACTTATCCCGGGGTAACGTGTCTTCTTACTTATCCCGGGGTAACGTCTCTTCTTACTTATCCCGGGGTAACGTGTCTTCTTACTTATCCCGGGGTAACGTGTCTTCTTACTTATCCCGGGGTAACGTCTCTTCTTACTTATCCCGAGGTAACGTGTCTTCTTACTTATCCCGAGGTAACGTGTCTTCTTACTTATCCCGGGGTAACGTCTCTTCTTACTTATCCCGAGGTAACGTCTCTTCTTACTTATCCCGGGGTAACGTGTCTTCTTACTTATCCCGAGGTAACGTGTCTTCTTACTTATCCCGGGGTAACGTGTCTTCTTACTTATCCCGGGGTAACGTGTCTTCTTACTTATCCCGTGGTAACGTGTCTTCTTACTTATCCCGGGGTAACGTGTCTTCTTACTTATCCCGGGGTAACGTGTCTTCTTACTTATCCCGGGGTAACGTGTCTTCTTACTTATCCCGGGGTAACTAAAACCAATTCGAATATTCGAAACTATTATAGACGTGTATGATTCTTTTTAAAAATTAAACAATTTCTACTGCCCTTGCTGCAAAGGAAAAATTAAAGGGAGGGCCTGGCTCATCAGTGGTGAACCCTCCCAGCGGTTTCGCCAGTTTACTAATAAAAAAAGGGGGTTCACCACTGATGAGCCAGGCCCTCCCATTAATTTTTCCATTGCAGTAAGGACAGTAGAAATTGTTTAATTTTCAAAAGAAACATACGCGTCTATAATAGTTTCAAATTTTGATAACAGATGGCGCGCTGATGCATCAAAATAAAACCATGTCGCCAAGTCTCAAGCTCAAAACGAGTTCACAGATTCAAAACAAAATAAACTCAACGACATTCAAGGTCGTTCCAACAATGTATTTCCCGCCCCCCTCCCAAGAAGAATGTTTTGCTACAAAAGACTTCCATGTGGATCTGGCAACACGTTCTGTTTCCACAGCTGTATGTGTACCGGATCTAATGTATATTTTACCAGACGATGCCCCCTTCCAATTGGGACCAAACGATAGCGGAAGTATCTCGCCGGAAGTGCTCAAATGGGGCGGTAGGTGACGTCATTTCCGTCCCCTGGAATCCCTCGAACTTGACAGCTGAGCGACCTGATTGGATGTCGTCTGGTTGGAATGTGATTGGTTCCTGGGGAAGGCAGACTAGTTATTTGCAACAAACCTATATAATGTGAAAAAAAAAGTACAAATGTGATATTGTACTGGGATAAGGTGCTAAAATTATGAAAAAGGCATCTTCTTATCGTGCAACTGAAAGTTGCTGATGGCTTGCGCCATCTATCGGAATAAATATCAACTATTCTCGTTGATTTTTAATTATTCCGATAGATGGCGCAAGCCATCAGCAACATTGCACGATAAGGAGATGCCTTTTTCAAAACCTATATAAGTTAATATAAACAAATATTTGTATCATATTGGGGAAAACATTCAGGGAGAAGTTTCCTGTTTGAATCTTTAATTGACTCGAGATTTCGAGCCTTGGAGCCAGCTCATCTACAGTAGCAATGATAACTAACGTCCTGTAGAAAGGCCTGACAGCACGAGTTGATGAAAGATTCACAAGAAACCTTTTCCTTGAAATTTCTCCTCAAATGACATGTGATACAAGGAATTATAAATTTTCAAATATTTATATCGTTTGGTTAAAATATATGTAACTTTATGTTGAGTGAGAAGTGACGCTTACATACAGGAGTCCGGGGCAAGGACCTGCGAGGAACAAGGACCTGCGAGGGGCAAGGACCTGCGAGGGGCAAGGACCTGCGAGGAACAAGGACCTGCGAGGAACAAGGACCTGTGAGGGACAAGGACCTGCGAAGAACAAGGACCTGCGAGGGGCAAGGACCTGCGAAGAACAAGGACCTGCGAGGAACAAGGACCTGTGAGGGGTATGCAAAAAGGGAAAGAGGTCCAGCAGAGGAAGGACTGACGTAGAGACCGCTACCATTGTCCTCTCTCAGAGTGTGATCCCAGGGTTCTCGGATATTTGACAGGACAAGTTTACAAAGCTTCATGTAAGAATACAAAGTGTTACATCAGACAACATTGCCCAATGATTCTTTTAAAAATAAATCAAATTTCTACTGCACTTACTGTAATGATAAAACAATGGGAGAATGGGATATCATTGCAGTAAATGCAGTAGGTAATTTCAAAAAGAAACATACACGTCAAAAATAGTCCAAATTTCTATTAACAGATGGCGCTCTAACACATCGTAGTGCAGCAAAGAGAATAAGTGGGCAAGCCAAGAGAAGAAGGTATGCAGGGGCCTCTACAAGGAAGTGTTGACTGACAGATTACAGAGGAGGGGGCGGCAGACAGGGAGTCCAGCTGGTGCCGTAGTGCAGCAAAGAGAATAAGTGAGCAAGCCAAGAGAAGAAGGTATGCAGGGGCCTCTACAAGGAAGTGTTGATTGACAGATTACAGAGGAGGGGGCGGCAGACAGGGAGTCCAGCTGGTGCCGTAGTGCAGCAAAGAGAATAAGTGGGCAAGCCAAGAGAAGAAGGTATGCAGGGGCCCTCTACAAGGAAGTGTTGATTGACAGATTACAGAGGAGGGGGCGGCAGACAGAGAGTCCAGCTGGTGCGGTAGTGCAGCAAAGAGAATAAGTGGGCAAGCCAAGAGAAGAAGGTATGCAGGGGCCTCTACAAGGAAGTGTTGATTGACAGATTACAGAGGAGGGGGCGGCAGACAGGGAGTCCAGCTGGTGCAGTAGTGCAGCAAAGAGAATAAGTGGGCAAGCCAAGAGAAGAAGGTATGCAGGGGCCTCTACAAGGAAGTGTTGATTGACAGATTACAGAGGAGGGGGCGGCAGACAGAGAGTCCAGCTGGTGCCGTAGTGCAGCAAAGAGAATAAGTGGGCAAGCCAAGAGAAGAAGGTATGCAGGGCCCTCTACAAGGAAGTGTTGATTGACAGATTACAGAGGAGGGGGCGGCAGACAGAGAGTCCAGCTGGTGCGGTAGTGCAGCAAAGAGAATAAGTGGGCAAGCCAAGAGAAGAAGGTATGCAGGGGCCTCTACAAGGAAGTGTTGACTGACAGATTACAGAGGAGGGGGCGGCAGACAGAGAGTCCAGCTGGTGCCGTAGTGCAGCAAAGAGAATAAGTGGGCAAGCCAAGAGAAGAAGGTATGCAGGGGCCCTCTACAAGGAAGTGTTGACTGACAGATTACAGAGGAGGGGGCGGCAGACAGGGAGTCCAGCTGGTGCGGTAGTGCAGCAAAGAGAATAAGTGGGCAAGCCAAGAGAAGAAGGTATGCAGGGGCCTCTACAAGGAAGTGTTGATTGACAGATTACAGAGGAGGGTGCGGCAGACAGAGAGTCCAGCTGGTGCGGTAGTGCAGCAAAGAGAATAAGTGGGCAAGCCAAGAGAAGAAGGTATGCAGGGGCCTCTACAAGGAAGTGTTGACTGACAGATTACAGAGGAGGGGGCGGCAGACAGAGAGTCCAGCTGGTGCGGTAGTGCAGCAAAGAGAATAAGTGGGCAAGCCAAGAGAAGAAGGTATGCAGGGGCCCTCTACAAGGAAGTGTTGATTGACAGATTACAGAGGAGGGGGCGGCAGACAGAGAGTCCAGCTGGTGCGGTAGTGCAGCAAAGAGAATAAGTGGGCAAGCCAAGAGAAGAAGGTATGCAGGGGCCCTCTACAAGGAAGTGTTGATTGACAGATTACAGAGGAGGGGGCGGCAGACAGAGAGTCCAGCTGGTGCGGTAGTGCAGCAAAGAGAATAAGTGGGCAAGCCAAGAGAAGAAGGTATGCAGGGGCCCTCTACAAGGAAGTGTTGATTTACAGATTACAGAGGAGGGGGCGGCAGACAGAGAGTCCAGCTGGTGCAGTAGTGCAGCAAAGAGAATAAGTGGGCAAGCCAAGAGAAGAAGGTATGCAGGGGCCTCTACAAGGAAGTGTTGATTGACAGATTACAGAGGAGGGGGCGGCAGACAGAGAGTCCAGCTGGTACCGTAGTGAAGCAAAGAGAATAAGTGGGCAAGCCAAGAGAAGAAGGTATGCAGGGGCCTCTACAAGGAAGTGTTGATTGACAGATTACAGAGGAGGGTGCGGCAGACAGGGAGTCCAGCTGGTGCCGTAGTGAAGCAAAGAGAATAAGTGGGCAAGCCAAGAGAAGAAGGTATGCAGGGGCCTCTACAAGGAAGTGTTGACTGACAGATTACAGAGGAGGGGGCGGCAGACAGAGAGTCCAGCTGGTGCCGTAGTGCAGCAAAGAGAATAAGTGGGCAAGCCAAGAGAAGAAGGTATGCAGGGGCCTCTACAAGGAAGTGTTGACTGACAGATTACAGAGGAGGGGGCGGCAGACAGGGAGTCCAGCTGGTGCCGTAGTGCAGCAAAGAGAATAAGTGGGCAAGCCAAGAGAAGAAGGTATGCAGGGGCCTCTACAAGGAAGTGTTGACTGACAGATTACAGAGGAGGGGGCGGCAGACAGAGAGTCCAGCTGGTGCGGTAGTGCAGCAAAGAGAATAAGTGGGCAAGCCAAGAGAAGAAGGTATGCAGGGGCCTCTACAAGGAAGTGTTGATTGACAGATTACAGAGGAGGGGGCGGCAGATAGAGAGTCCAGCTGGTGCGGTAGTGCAGCAAAGAGAATAAGTGGGCAAGCCAAGAGAAGAAGGTATGCAGGGGCCTCTACAAGGAAGTGTTGACTGACAGATTACAGAGGAGGGGGCGGCAGACAGGGAGTCTAGCTGGTGCCGTAGTGCAGCAAAGAGAATAAGTGGGCAAGCCAAGAGAAGAAGGTATGCAGGGGCCTCTACAAGGAAGTGTTGACTGACAGATTACAGAGGAGGGGGCGGCAGACAGAGAGTCCAGCTGGTGCGGTAGTGCAGCAAAGAGAATAAGTGGGCAAGCCAAGAGAAGAAGGTATGCAGGGGCCTCTACAAGGAAGTGTTGATTGACAGATTACAGAGGAGGGGGCGGCAGACAGAGAGTCCAGCTGGTACCGTAGTGCAGCAAAGAGAATAAGTGGGCAAGCCAAGAGAAGAAGGTATGCAGGGGCCCTCTACAAGGAAGTGTTGATTGACAGATTACAGAGGAGGGGGCGGCAGACAGAGAGTCCAGCTGGTACCGTAGTGCAGCAAAGAGAATAAGTGGGCAAGCCAAGAGAAGAAGGTATGCAGGGGCCCTCTACAAGGAAGTGTTGATTGACAGATTACAGAGGAGGGGGCGGCAGACAGAGAGTCCAGCTGGTGCCGTAGTGCAGCAAAGAGAATAAGTGGGCAAGCCAAGAGAAGAAGGTATGCAGGGGCCTCTACAAGGAAGTGTTGACTGACAGATTACAGAGGAGGGGGCGGCCGACAGAGAGTCCAGCTGGTGCCGTAGTGCAGCAAAGAGAATAAGTGGGCAAGCCAAGAGAAGAAGGTATGCAGGGGCCTCTACAAGGAAGTGTTGACTGACAGATTACAGAGGAGGGGGCGGCAGACAGAGAGTCCAGCTGGTGCGGTAGTGCAGCAAAGAGAATAAGTGGGCAAGCCAAGAGAAGAAGGTATGCAGGGGCCTCTACAAGGAAGTGTTGACTGACAGATTACAGAGGAGGGGGCGGCAGACAGAGAGTCCAGCTGGTACCGTAGTGCAGCAAAGAGAATAAGTGGGCAAGCCAAGAGAAGAAGGTATGCAGGGGCCCTCTACAAGGAAGTGTTGATTGACAGATTACAGAGGAGGGGGCGGCAGGCAGGGAGTCCAGCTGGTGCGGTAGTGCAGCAAAGAGAATAAGTGGGCAAGCCAAGAGAAGAAGGTATGCAGGGGCCCTCTACAAGGAAGTGTTGATTGACAGATTACAGAGGAGGGGGCGGCAGACAGGGAGTCCAGCTGGTGCCGTAGTGAAGCAAAGAGAATAAGTGGGCAAGCCAAGAGAAGAAGGTATGCAGGGGCCTCTACAAGGAAGTGTTGATTGACAGATTACAGAGGAGGGGGCGGCAGACAGAGAGTCCAGCTGGTACCGTAGTGAAGCAAAGAGAATAAGTGGGCAAGCCAAGAGAAGAAGGTATGCAGGGGCCTCTACAAGGAAGTGTTGATTGACAGATTACAGAGGAGGGTGCGGCAGACAGGGAGTCCAGCTGGTGCCGTAGTGAAGCAAAGAGAATAAGTGGGCAAGCCAAGAGAAGAAGGTATGCAGGGGGCCTCTACAAGGAAGTGTTGATTGACAGATTACAGAGGAGGGGGCGGCAGACAGGGAGTCCAGCTGGTGCAGTAGTGCAGCAAAGAGAATAAGTGGGCAAGCCAAGAGAAGAAGGTATGCAGGGCCCTCTACAAGGAAGTGTTGATTGACAGATTACAGAGGAGGGGGCGGCAGACAGAGAGTCCAGCTGGTGCGGTAGTGCAGCAAAGAGAATAAGTGGGCAAGCCAAGAGAAGAAGGTATGCAGGGGCCTCTACAAGGAAGTGTTGACTGACAGATTACAGAGGAGGGGGCGGCAGACAGAGAGTCCAGCTGGTGCCGTAGTGCAGCAAAGAGAATAAGTGGGCAAGCCAAGAGAAGAAGGTATGCAGGGGCCCTCTACAAGGAAGTGTTGACTGACAGATTACAGAGGAGGGGGCGGCAGACAGGGAGTCCAGCTGGTGCGGTAGTGCAGCAAAGAGAATAAGTGGGCAAGCCAAGAGAAGAAGGTATGCAGGGGCCTCTACAAGAAGTGTTGATTGACAGATTACAGAGGAGGGTGCGGCAGACAGAGAGTCCAGCTGGTGCGGTAGTGCAGCAAAGAGAATAAGTGGGCAAGCCAAGAGAAGAAGGTATGCAGGGGCCTCTACAAGGAAGTGTTGACTGACAGATTACAGAGGAGGGGGCGGCAGACAGAGAGTCCAGCTGGTGCGGTAGTGCAGCAAAGAGAATAAGTGGGCAAGCCAAGAGAAGAAGGTATGCAGGGGCCCTCTACAAGGAAGTGTTGATTGACAGATTACAGAGGAGGGGGCGGCAGACAGAGAGTCCAGCTGGTGCGGTAGTGCAGCAAAGAGAATAAGTGGGCAAGCCAAGAGAAGAAGGTATGCAGGGGCCCTCTACAAGGAAGTGTTGATTGACAGATTACAGAGGAGGGGGCGGCAGACAGAGAGTCCAGCTGGTGCGGTAGTGCAGCAAAGAGAATAAGTGGGCAAGCCAAGAGAAGAAGGTATGCAGGGGCCCTCTACAAGGAAGTGTTGATTGACAGATTACAGAGGAGGGGGCGGCAGACAGAGAGTCCAGCTGGTGCCGTAGTGCAGCAAAGAGAATAAGTGGGCAAGCCAAGAGAAGAAGGTATGCAGGGGCCTCTACAAGGAAGTGTTGACTGACAGATTACAGAGGAGGGGGCGGCAGACAGGGAGTCCAGCTGGTGCCGTAGTGCAGCAAAGAGAATAAGTGGGCAAGCCAAGAGAAGAAGGTATGCAGGGGCCTCTACAAGGAAGTGTTGACTGACAGATTACAGAGGAGGGGGCGGCAGACAGAGAGTCCAGCTGGTGCGGTAGTGCAGCAAAGAGAATAAGTGGGCAAGCCAAGAGAAGAAGGTATGCAGGGGCCTCTACAAGGAAGTGTTGATTGACAGATTACAGAGGAGGGGGCGGCAGATAGAGAGTCCAGCTGGTGCGGTAGTGCAGCAAAGAGAATAAGTGGGCAAGCCAAGAGAAGAAGGTATGCAGGGGCCTCTACAAGGAAGTGTTGACTGACAGATTACAGAGGAGGGGGCGGCAGACAGGGAGTCTAGCTGGTGCCGTAGTGCAGCAAAGAGAATAAGTGGGCAAGCCAAGAGAAGAAGGTATGCAGGGGCCTCTACAAGGAAGTGTTGACTGACAGATTACAGAGGAGGGGGCGGCAGACAGAGAGTCCAGCTGGTGCGGTAGTGCAGCAAAGAGAATAAGTGGGCAAGCCAAGAGAAGAAGGTATGCAGGGGCCTCTACAAGGAAGTGTTGATTGACAGATTACAGAGGAGGGGGCGGCAGACAGAGAGTCCAGCTGGTACCGTAGTGCAGCAAAGAGAATAAGTGGGCAAGCCAAGAGAAGAAGGTATGCAGGGGCCCTCTACAAGGAAGTGTTGATTGACAGATTACAGAGGAGGGGGCGGCAGACAGAGAGTCCAGCTGGTACCGTAGTGCAGCAAAGAGAATAAGTGGGCAAGCCAAGAGAAGAAGGTATGCAGGGGCCCTCTACAAGGAAGTGTTGATTGACAGATTACAGAGGAGGGGGCGGCAGACAGAGAGTCCAGCTGGTGCCGTAGTGCAGCAAAGAGAATAAGTGGGCAAGCCAAGAGAAGAAGGTATGCAGGGGCCTCTACAAGGAAGTGTTGACTGACAGATTACAGAGGAGGGGGGCGGCAGACAGAGAGTCCAGCTGGTGCCGTAGTGCAGCAAAGAGAATAAGTGGGCAAGCCAAGAGAAGAAGGTATGCAGGGGCCTCTACAAGGAAGTGTTGACTGACAGATTACAGAGGAGGGGGCGGCAGACAGAGAGTCCAGCTGGTGCGGTAGTGCAGCAAAGAGAATAAGTGGGCAAGCCAAGAGAAGAAGGTATGCAGGGGCCTCTACAAGGAAGTGTTGACTGACAGATTACAGAGGAGGGGGCGGCAGACAGAGAGTCCAGCTGGTACCGTAGTGCAGCAAAGAGAATAAGTGGGCAAGCCAAGAGAAGAAGGTATGCAGGGGCCCTCTACAAGGAAGTGTTGATTGACAGATTACAGAGGAGGGGGCGGCAGACAGAGAGTCCAGCTGGTGCCGTAGTGCAGCAAAGAGAATAAGTGGGCAAGCCAAGAGAAGAAGGTATGCAGGGGCCCTCTACAAGGAAGTGTTGATTGACAGATTACAGAGGAAGGGGCGGCAGACAGAGAGTCCAGCTGGTGCCGTAGTGCAGCAAAGAGAATAAGTGGGCAAGCCAAGAGAAGAAGGTATGCAGGGGCCCTCTACAAGGAAGTGTTGATTGACAGATTACAGAGGAGGGGGCGGCAGACAGAGAGTCCAGCTGGTGCCGTAGTGCAGCAAAGAGAATAAGTGGGCAAGCCAAGAGAAGAAGGTATGCAGGGGCCCTCTACAAGAAAGTGTTGACTGACAGATTACAGAGGAGGGGGCGGCAGACAGAGAGTCCAGCTGGTGCCGTAGTGCAGCAAAGAGAATAAGTGGGCAAGCCAAGAGAAGAAGGTATGCAGGGGCCTCTACAAGGAAGTGTTGACTGACAGATTACAGAGGAGGGGGCGGCAGACAGGGAGTCCAGCTGGTGCGGTAGTGCAGCAAAGAGAATAAGTGGGCAAGCCAAGAGAAGAAGGTATGCAGGGGCCTCTACAAGGAAGTGTTGACTGACAGATTACAGAGGAGGGGGCGGCAGACAGAGAGTCCAGCTGGTGCGGTAGTGCAGCAAAGAGAATAAGTGGGCAAGCCAAGAGAAGAAGGTATGCAGGGGCCCTCTACAAGGAAGTGTTGACTTGAAGTGATTACAGAGGAGGGGGCGGCAGACAGGGAGTCCAGCTGGTGCCGTAGTGAAGGAAGGAGCCGAGATAGCCGTCGGCCTGAAGGGGGTTTGTGCGCCAAAAGGACATCACAGTCTGGGAGGAGAAGTCGTCTGGTAACATCGAGATCTTCGGAAAGGAGAAGACGGCGGTGAGTTACCTCCGGGCGTGTGGATAATCCTACAAGGCGGTGCCAGGAGAGACTGACATCGGAGCGACCTACAAAGCGGTGTAGTCCAAGCTGCACGTGTATAGTGTGGAGCGGAATACAAGAGTGACATCCACGGCGCCAAGGATTCTTCTGACGGGGAAGTTGAAGACAAGTCCCACTGTTGTATTCCTTCTGTTAAGTGAGATACAATAAAGCGCTATAAATTTAGCTGCAATCCCTTCGAACACACATCTTTGTGGCATACTGAGTAGACAAAGTACAGCGTCTGGGTACAACGTACAGTACCTATAGTCCATTGAGGCTTGGAACTTTCTCTCTTTACTACATTGGCCGTTTAAAACTCGGCTGTACAGTGTCATGTATGCAAATAAGGTAAGGTTTAGGTATTTTGATCGTAAACACCTGTTGGCTTCCGTAGGCGTCTCTTACTGGGAAAAAGAAAGAAGGGATTCCATTTAATTATAAACTAATACATGCATTTATTTAAGGAGCGACCCGCTCTGACACAATAGTTACAAAAGAACAAGCGAGTAGGGGGGAGGGGGGGGACAACAAAAAAACAAAGTCCGCAGCGTAGTGGTGGCGTGACGTCAGCGTCGGTGTATCCCCTTTTTTTCTGGGGAGCTCGGCTTCCATATTCTGTTTATTATATTCCGTTTGTCTGCGGCTCTCTGGTCGGGATGGCGCCTACACACCGTATATGAGAAATGAAAGCATTAAATCATGAATGTTTATTTTACACATAAATCAAACTTCTACTATCCTTCCTGCGATAAAAAACAATGGAAGGGCTTGGCTCATCAATGGTAAACCCTCCCAGCGGTTTCGCCAACTTAATCTACCAGACCGCTTCTTAAAGCTCTAACACTTGTATTGGACAATTCTGCTTATATATGTAATGTAGGTTTCTGGGTTGCAAAACTTTATAATTGTTTTCGCAATTTATTTAGTAAACAAAGTGAGTTAATTAAACATTAATGTATTTAATTAACTATTTTTAATTATATCTCCTCATAGCAATTAATTCCATGCGCATCTCTACTGCGCAGTAACATGTTAATCAGCATAAGATCGCACCAAACGATGGGTGACAAGAAACCTGGCGGTAAGTTTTATCTCCCTTATCTACATATTGGTCGGGAGAAAAGTTGCATAACCTGATATCGATGGATTATGGAAATTTGGAAATTTCTGTAAAAATTAAACGCTGTCATCTCTATCTTTGATCAGCTTCTCTTTAATCGTAGAGAAATTTGCATATCATCATCAAACACCAGAATTGGAAAACTCAGGAAGCCCAATCCAGATCAAAGCCCTCAACAGTACAAACAGCGAGAACCAATGACAAAACTGATAAATTGCTTCCGATTCCATGAAGAAAGTGGAGCGACTTCATTTTTTAATCAAATGTTTGAGTCGTCTGCCCAGAAAATGAAAGGATGTGCTGCCAGGTTATAAATTCGAGAATATCGCTGAGAGAGTAACAGCCGGCAACTCTGCGGGAGGCTGCAGACGACAATGCGGGAGGTCAACTGCTGGACGTTATGCAAATAGAAGGCACGCTCGGCTGGCGTCCAAATATAGCCGCTGCACCCTCCGTTTGTTTATTTTAATTCACAGAGGGCTTTATCATCATCACCACCAGTGCCATGGCAACCCTTCCATGGTTTAAAAGACAAAAAGTCGTTGACAGTTGGGGCTGCCATGTTGTCAAATGTTGTTATAAAACTATGGCATCATTCTGGTAGTGTGTGTTCATCAAATGATTTGCATAACCTGGACGTCCGAGGAAATCCTGAACAGTGTCGTCTGTTGGCCCTCAGTCCGGCGCAGTGCGGACCAACAATTGTTTTATATTTTAAAAAACACACTGGGTATTAAAGAAGTGTTATAGCAGTTATATATTTCATTTTTTAAAATATAAATAATAAAATTGAGATAATAACGTAACAATTAATTGCACACATTTGTATTAGTAAATTAAATTTAATTGCCATCTATCGTTAAAATTTTACACAAATAAATTTACTGGCAATGCGTTTCTTTTAAATATCATCAAATATTATCTCTACAGACCTTACTGCAATGATATGAGTTATTGAATGAGAGGGCTTGGCTCATCAGTAGTGAACCCTCTCACTGATGAGCCAAGCCCTCTCATTCAATAACTCATATCATTGCAGTAAGGTCTGTAGAGATAATATTTGATGATATTTAAAAGAAGCACATTTCCAGTAAATTTATTTGTGTAAAATTTTTATTAGTTTATTAAGTTTTTTTTTCTTTTTAACGCGGAGAGAGGTAAAAATATCTCCGAAGTCAGAATTTTCCGCGGACTCTAACGCCAATAGGAATACACTCATAGACAAAACTTATGGAGGTGGAAATTCTTTGATATCGCCGGTCGTCTGTTGTTTTGAAAGAGACAGAGGCTGTTCACACTTGGTTATCTCGTGTGTCTTCAATAAAGGTCACTGTAATATATTTCAGAGTTATTGTCCTGATATACATGCTGAAACTTCCTTAGTTCTGTCCATGAATGAATGTAGTTGTTATACAATTTCGACACTTTGCTCATAAAATCCTGAAAACTCAATATATTTTCTCCCGGTTTGTGGCAAACGCAAGCGTCGCCCTTGGCTTGGAGACCTGCCAATTTTCAAAAATCACGCGCCACAACAGCGCGAGCAGCGGCTGTTCGAAGTGAAGCTATTTTGCCCGTGCTTCGATTTCGTTAGTCACCGAAATGGAGGATCAACGAATTTGCATCAAGTTCTGTGTGAAAAACGGATTCAAGGGTGCCGAAATTTTTTGGATGTTGCAAACAGCCTACGGGGATGCCCTCATGAGCCGAAGACGAGTTTTCGAGTGGTACAAGCGCTTCAAGGAGGGTCGGGAAGAGACCGCCGACAACGAGCGTTCCGGGAGACCGTCCACATCAACCACGCCTGAAAAAGTGGACAAGGTGTTGGAACTGGTGCGTGAAGACCGACGAATAACTGTCAGGGAGGTCGCCGAAGAAGCAGGGATATCATTCGGGTCGACTCAATCGATAATGAAGGACATTTTGGGAGTGAGAAGACTCAACGCCTTTCTCGTTCCCAAAGATCTGACTTTTGATCAAAAGAACGCCCGGAAAGAAACGGCCAGTCTCATTCTCTAAGCGACAACCGACGACCCCTAATTGCTGAAGAGGGTCATTACTGGAGACGAAACATGGATTTACGGCTTTGATTCGGAAACTACCCAACAGGCATCGGAGTGGCGCTTCAAAAATGAGCCGAGACCAAAGAAAGCGAGGAAGGCTCCCAGCAAAGTCAAGGTCATGTTGACGGTGTTCTTCGACTACCAGGGCATCGTTCATCATGAATTTCAACAACAAGGCTCTACAATAACTGCTGACTCCTACCTGGGAGTTTTGAGGTGATTGAGGGAAGCGATCAGGCAGAAACGGCCGGAGCTGTGGAGGAGAAAGTCGTGGATCCTCCACCACGATAACGCGCCGGCGTACACAGCCCTCAAAATCTCGAAGTTCCTGCAGGACCACTCAACCTCTGTGTTCCCCCAACCCCCCTACAGTCCCGATTTGGCCCCCTGCGACTTTTTCCTCTTTGGAAAGCTCAAAAAAAAAGTTAAAGGGTCGGAAATTTCAGAGCATAGAAGAGATCAAAGTGGAATCGAAGAAGGCCATGAAGGCGATCCCGAAAACAGACTACCAGAGGTGTTTTGCCGACTGGAAAAAAAGGTGGCTGAAGTGCATCGCGGCCAACGGGGACTACTTTGAAAAGGACACTTTGAATTTGGTAGAATAATAAAGTTTTTTTTTTAACTTATGAGCAAAGTGTCGAAACTTTTTGATCAGAGTAGTATGTCACGTGGTCTGGTCCATAAACAAATCCATTGAAGCCGCTCTTACAAAGATTTCTAGATTTGTCTGTCGTGCGCCTGTTCCCGATTTAAGACCTATCAGATTTAAACCAAGATATATTATAAGGTTCCAAGAGCTATAATTCAGATTGAAAAACTAGTCGCAAATAAGACTTGTCGTATTTAAGACAAATCCGATTTGAACTAAAAGTTTTTTCTCATTTTTATAAGGGAGAAAAAAGTCCTCTCCCATCAAATAGACGCTCCATCTATTGCCCGTCTCTGCAAATTATCGGACTCGGGTCAGTGACACAACACCAGTTTTGGTAAATTCAGAACTCCCGCTTGGAAACCATTTTTTAGATTATGTTTTAAAATATCCTTCGTTTAAAATATCCATTACAATTCATTTTCATTTTTTTAATTGATCGTTTTTAAGACCAAATTGTTTGAAATTTCAAGTTTGACGCAGCGAACCATTTATTAGGGCTTCTAACACTACATGAGGTTAACAGGACAAAGGCGAAATTAGAAAAAAAAAAACGAAGAAAGAAGATAAATTTTTAGAATTATTTTATTAACCCTGAACTGCCCGATGTATCGGCTGCTGGCTCTGATCGTCTGAAACCTCGCGGCGGCCATCTTGTTCCAAGATTTACTTGCCGCCATTTTGGTTCCTCACAGCTGTGGGACACACCCCCTGGTGATGGAGCAGTCGAGAAATTTGCATATGGAGGTCAACATTTACATATTGTCTTTTGGTTCACCTGTGTTTACCGACACTTCACAAGGGCATTTTATAATGATAGAAATTTTGAGATTTTTTTGTTTAAAAAGTCTATAATTCCGTAGTGTTACACAAGAGAGATACAAAAGATAAAATATAAACAAGTTATGCAACAATGTAACAGCAATATGCAACAACAGCTGTCTGGTAGATTAAACTGGCGAAACGGCTGGGAGGGTTCACCACTGATGAGTCAGGCCTTTTCTTATCTTCACATAACGATTGTGGAAGAGTTTAATTTTTTTCATTTTCGATATATGTGCATATTCATGTAATACTGTTGCAAATGTGATCCTGCCGACGTATGGCAGTCGTGTACGTGAGGCGAGTGTTGATGTTCTTCCCACACGCGGACAACAAGAAGCAGAGGCAGGGCTAGATGTTAGCACCGAGAGTGATCGGGGACAGCCCACGGGACAGAGGTAGAGGCCAGGACACAAACTTGGATGCTTATCCCCGAGACATGAGACTGTGTGAGACAGAAGCCGTATGTCGATGGCCACACCCTAGAACCATCTGCTGACCCCCCGCCAAAACCTGTCCTGTTTACAGAGGATGTCTATGAAGAGTCCCTCGGGACCCCACATGGGCTGGGCGTTGGCTTTTCCTCCCCTCTGTCCCTGCCACCAGCTGACCGCTCTCTCTTTGGATCTTTATTTTGACGTCAACATTTTAAGTTTAAATACAAATAGGGGGGTTAAATACAAATAGTTTATATACAAAATATGGGGTGGTCGTAAATAGAAAGTGTCATTATTATACAGTTAAAAATATACTATATGCACATGAGTCATTACAAAGTTGCATATATCGGTCGTATTTATTGGGGGTTGTACTGTTCTTATTTCCCTCCCCCAAAAACAATTAATGCAAATAAAAAAATATAAAAATATGATTTCAAATGCCTTCTATCGATAAAATTTGTAATGATTATTATTTTGAGTTTCTTTTGATAATAATAATAATTCTTATAAATATATAATTTATATTATTATTAAACATGGGATCATATCTGCGAGGGCCACAGCACTGACCAGGAGTCAAGATAACAAATGTAAATATCTTTGTTTACTTTTACTGTTGTTATTTATTGAAGTTGTAAATAAAAATATATAAATAGACTGACCATTCGTTACACTTTTTAGAGAAAAACTTGTAACCTTTTTGAAAAATAAAGTTATTATTTTGGAAATAGAGCAATCCATAAATAAATATTTAATTAAAAAGACATATATTGGATCAAAATATCTTTTATTTTACCAATATTTCAGTTGGCTGAACACCAACCTTTATCAAGGTGTTATAACATTTTAAAGTGTGTCCTGACTGAAATATTGGTAAAATAAATGATATTTTGATCCAATATATGTCTTTTTAATTAAAAGTTATTATTAAGTATCAAAAGAGAAATACATTACGCCACAAAATAATAATTATTACAAATTTAAAAAATAATATATGAAATTGATAAATATAAAAACGATAGAATGGAAAAAGAATGGAAACATTGACACAACAAGAAAACAACAATTGCAGAAGAACAATCAAATTAGCGGAATTCCGAGACAGAAGAAATTGTAGAGTTCGTTGAACTGAACAAACCAAACGAAGTATTTCATGTTGAAACAGACGACTTCCTTCATCGGCTGCCCAATGGCCTTGGGCCGCGCTGACTCAGCGCCAACCTTCGTCTGTTCTTGTTTACATCGCCATCTGGTGTCGCCGGTGTAGTCGTCTGCTCTCTTAAGTCTTATTTAGATCCTGATCAAACAAGCAGTTCAAACAACATGGACGTTTTAAGCAAGTTTTCAACGTGTTGTGAAGGGAAAAAAATCCATTTTGAAACTTCCTTTTTAAAAGGAAGAATGTCCATCTATTTTTAGGGTTAAAGTAACTTTTTATATATCAAAGTTATAAATTCTATTGCCATCTATCGTTTGAATATGAAATTATAATTGTTGGCAATATATTACACTCATGGACTTTCACCATGTATATCGGGACAATAACTCTGAAAGATATTACAGTGACCTTTATTGAAGACACAAAGAGATAACCTAATGTGAACAATCTTTGTCTCCTAAAAAAAAAAAAATAGACGACTGGCAATATCAAAGACTTTCTATTTCCTAATTACAGTAAGATTTGTATATATATAGATAATATTTGATAATATATACCAATAAAAGCATTTGAAAAAATAATAATTACATATTGTTGTTGTGTCCAATGAAGAGCCTCAGATGTCCCCATACATCTCTATCACAGCAATGTCCACTATCTTGGGTGTGTAAAGCTGCTGCTCTAGGTCCATGTCAATTTTATATTGTTGTTGTGTCCAGTGAAGAGCCTCAGATGTCTCAATACATCTCTATCACAGCAATGTTCTCTATCTTGGGTGTGTAAAGCTGCTGCTCTGGGTCCATGTTAATTTTATGTTGTTGTTGTTGTGTCCAATGAAGAGCCTCAGATGTCTCCATACATTTCTATCACAGCAATGTCCACTATCTTGGGTGTTGTTGTTGTTGTTGTCGTGTCCAATGAAGAGCCTCAGATGTCCCCATGCATCTCTATCACAGCAATGTTCACTATCTTGGACGTGTAAAGCTGCTGCTCTGGGTCCATGTTAATTTTATGTTGTTGTTGTTGTGTCCAATGAAGAGCCTCAGATGTCTCCATACATTTCTATCACAGCAATGTCCACTATCTTGGGTGTTGTTGTTGTTGTTGTCGTGTCCAATGAAGAGCCTCAGATGTCTCCATACATTTCTATCACAGCAATGTCCACTATCTTGGGTGTTGTTGTTGTTGTTGTCGTGTCCAGTGAAGAGCCTCAGATGTCCCCATACATCTCTATCACAGCAATGTTCACTATCTTGGGTGTGTAAAGCTGCTGCTCTGGGTCCATGTCAATTTTCTGCAAGTCTGCGGCCATTGCTGGACATGAGAATATGTGGGTAGGTGTTAGTTCCACACCAGGACAGTTGTTACATGTCCTATAGGTTCTTGTGCCATCTGGATGTATTGTCATTCCTTTATAGTGTTTCGTTCTGAGTCTTGTTATAGTTTATTTACATATATTTATAATTACATATTTTATGCATATCAAGTCTTTTTTATTTTATTTTACTTTTAAAAATTATTCTAGTGTTTCCCATCCCGTCATATAGGGCGATGACATAATTCTGATAAAAAAAAAAAGAGATTTGTATTTCCAACAAAGGATAGATGTCGATGTTGATTGGAGCTGGAGTGGACGTCAGAGTTGGTGACAAAAATTACTATTACGGGCTATCACACAACAAACAATAAACTAGGGCCTACAGTGAGAGTAACTTAAACACAGAAAAACTACACTCAAGAGTACAACACCAACAACAAAAAGGAATTAAATAAAAACTAATGATTTGTTAAATAAAATAAAAACAGTACTTATCTTTTATTTGCAGCGTTGATAAGGAGCGGGTTACACAGGTATGCGAGGAGATCACCAGACAAGCACACAGAGAACGCTTTAAGCGTCTCCACTCGAGCACCACTCCACGACTCCTCGCATTCCGTTTCAACCCTCTTTTATGTACAAACATGGCCACATCGGTCCAATGACGTGGGAGTTCACTCAACAACATTCTTCCCGCATAACTGAGAAGATTAAAACTGCTATTGTTTGTCAACAACAACAACAAAAGCCTTTATTTAGGGTCACTGACCCTATACAGGATTCACCAGAGGTATGCATAAGAACAAAGCAGTGAGACAAAGGAAATAACGATATATACAGAGTAAGAAGAAAAAGAAAAAAAAAACAAGAAAAGAAAAAAAAAAAAAGAAAGAGGGAAGCAAGAAATCAACACAAAAAGAGAAGCAGTAAGAAAGTGAGGAGTGAGTATCACTTGGCCTTCTTCTGAGATATGGATTTGTGGAAACCATAAAACGCCGTAGCAATATACTTATTCTGGGTCATATTGTCAATTATTGATGGAAGTGAAGCACAGAGTTGCCCAGTTTTGAGCATAAGGGTTCTTCTTTCTTCTTTCAGAGCAGGGCAATCAAAAATATAGTGAGTGATTTCATTTTTTAGTTTTGAATTACAGAAGGTACAAGTCGGGTCCTCACCGCAGAGCATCTTGGTGTGGTTTTCTCTAAAAAAACTTGAAAGTATTCTAACTTGTGCGAGTAGTCTTACAACCGGGAAAGGAAAATCTCCTAAAAGGTGTTTGTCAAATAATTTGACATTGGTAGTACAATTGTAGACACCCGCAGGTGACGTCAACTTGACGACCCCCCGTGTATCAGGTGTACCTCTCCATTCCTCAGTCCATTTACTTCGGTTTGTATTGTACATCTATATAGTTCATGTATTAATCAACCAGACGCGATATTGGAATATTTGTGTCTATTACAGAGGTAACAAACAAAACAACAAACAAATTAGAATTAAATATTTACAAATTTACATGTATTAATCTACAGAGTTCATAAAATTTATATAGACAAAGTGGCTGATGTAAGAGAGTTAAATCATTTAAATCAGGGAACAATCGATGTCTCACTTCTGTAAAGTTCGGACAGTCATAGATAAGGTGAAGTTTGTTCAGTTTCTCCACAGTTTGGTGTTTGTGTTAGACCTCTTTAATGTAAGTATTTCTGGAATTATACAAGAATTATGTAAGAAAATAAAACATTTATTTTACACATAAATCAAACTTCTACTGTCCTTACTGCGATGAATCGTCCAATACAGAGCTCTAAGTAACATTCTGGTAGATTAAACTGGCGAAACCGCTGGGAACGCTTCACGATTTTGCGTGTCATCCTTACGCAGGGGCCATGCTAATCTCTGTATCGTTCAAATTTTAGCATACACACACAAAGTTTTATTAAGACCACCGGTCTTATACAGATTCACCACAGGAAGAAAGGAAGCATAGATAGAGCTCCTATACTCCAGGCAGCGCAGCACCCAACAACAGCCTCCAGGTCCGACACATGTCCAGTGGCCACACCGTACATACGTCAAGGTTAGCGTATCACTGAACAGACGAGTGTGGAATCAGCCACGTTCTAGTCTTCGCCTTCCTCGTCCAAATGGACCACGGCATTCGGCGATTCTATTAATCACCTCCGAACGGTAAAATTTTAGTATATGTAGCGCCGAACAAGCGTGTACCGCTGGGAGGGTTCACCACTGATGAGCCAAGCCCTCCCAATATTTTTTCATCGCAGTAAAAGGACAGTAGAAGTTTATGTTTAAAAGAAACATTCGTTATTAATGTTTTATATCGGTTTATCCCTGTCTTAGAACTTCCCAGTGGCCAATATTTCCATTCTTGTGTTGCTATGTTCCTTGTGTCAATTCATCTTTAATATCATCATTCTCTCAGCGCCATCTATCGCTGGAATTTTGAAATATCTTCAGCGCCATTTTTTATTTATTTATTTAGTCTCAATTTACAGGTGTTACATTCGAGTCACCTTGTCCTGGCTATTTACACATGGCGTGGAGTAGAGGTGGTCCCCCCGGCAGCTGTTGGGCGATGAGCTCTTAACTAAGTGTCAGGGCCGGGTCGTCGGAATCGGGGATTGATATCTCCTTTATTTTGTAGAATATCTTGTATGGTTGGATTATTTGAATTTTGCATTTGCAAATACATAACTAAAAGTCAACACAGACCTGTACACCAGGGTACACCAGGTCATGAAGCAATAACTTTTTCTACTATAGTTTTGGGGGGCTCTTGTATAGGTCTAATACAGTCCAGGATATGTGCTGGAGCTGTAAAATTATAAATTGAAAGAGGGAGATTCCAGTGATGAGCCACGCCCCTACTCTTTCAATTTTTAGAATTCACTGTAATTTGAGGTGTCTGAGGTAAACTTAGTTTATATTAAGGTGTTACTGGAAGTTCGTATTTATAAAATCTTTTGATAAACATTTATATCGTAAAAATAAATAAAATATTTGCATACTTGGCCTAGAAAAATTGTAAAATGAATTGTTGTCTAAAGTGTGAATTTTATTTAAGCATTTTTTTTACCATTTCCAGTGTTTTTTCCTAGTTACAAATATATTTTTTACATTGCCTTAATGTCTTATTAGCAACTTAGTTCATAAATATAGAATCAATTAAATATTTTTACACAATATATGTCGTTGTTTGAAATATATTTTTATTGAAAACGGCATTTCTAATTTTAATTAAAAGAAAAGGTGTTCAAAAATACGCGACTAAAATAAGATACAATACGCGTGGCAGTATTACCAGCCCCTTTGATAGAACTTGTCAAATTAGAATGTTTATTGTGGAAAATTCAACGATACCCCTGCTGCCATCTATGAACACATTTTATAACCATTTAAAATAATTGTTTTATTTTTTTATTGCTTATGTAAAAATGAAAAATGAATTTAGAAACTTTTGTTGATTTTATTTTCAAAAGTAAAAAGTAAATGTATATATATTTAATTTTTTAAAAATATACATAAACTGAAAATATGTGAATCTTTTATTAGAGTTCGCAGGCATATTATTTAAATAAAGTCGAAATTATAAAAGCGTAAATAATATAGTTAAAAAAAAAAGCTAAAAAAGCACTAATAAATTGAACTTTATAAATTACCATTTTAAAAATAAAAAAAGAAAATGTTTCTGCCAGGGCTCGAACCTGGGACCTTCCGCGTGTTAGGCGGATGTGATAACCACTACACCACAGAAACCGTTGAGCGAATTTTCCTAAGGATATATATAAGATTATTTATTCCCATGGCAATTCCTAAAATTTCAATAATTTATTAGTTAAAAGATACCATAATTGGCTACATTTACCTCGAGTGTAATTGTGTCTATTTTATCTCACATTCCATTTATATATTTTAAACATATTCATTTGTTCTAAAAGCACTATTGTTTAAAATATGCTCATTATAGAAGAATTAATCAAGATTCCAACCATAAATTATTATTAATTTTTGAACTCAAAAATGTATATGTTCATACAAACACAATACACTTTAAAAAGAGTAAAAAAAAAAAGTGTACTTTTAGTGATTAAACTATAATAATAAGATATGTATTTAAGTATTTATCTTTAATACACTTTTGACTTACACTTAATGCAGCATTTCTTTAAATAAGTATAGACTTGTTTAAAGTTAGGAAATTTTAGGCAAAATACGATCTTATTTTAATTAATAAAGGAGGCGCCAACTCAAATGGAGGTAAGCTGCCCCAAAAGACAAAAATTTTGCACTCAGAATCTCTTGATATTAGGATTCTGCACGGATTTTAGTCCGTGTACCATGTATAGGTAAATGCCCTTTTTATGATAAGCTGGGCCATTTTTCGACATCCGACAAGAAAAATGTATAATAAATAATGGGTATTTAATTAAAACGAACAAATACGATAAAATAATTATTATATTTATTTGTAAAATTATTATAATTTATTCAAAAATATGTTGAAATAAAAATTTACTAATGTGTTTAAAAGAATAAAAAATATATGTTGTGACAGCGCCATCTATCATTCTAAGATGTTACTATTTTGCTATTTTGTTTTCTCATTTCCGCTTAAATTAAATTCTGCAAAATCGGTTGCTTAAATACCGAAAAAATATATTTAAAAAAAATCACAATCATATATTAATATTCGAAAAATGCCTATATCGTAAAAAAATCGCTTTGTGCTTTAAAAAATAATTTTACATTAATAATGAAAATACATTATACGTATTATAATAGAAAATATAAACTATTGTTGACGCCTTTGTTTCTTTTTTAATAAAATAATTTCTACCCCTCCATTATTTTGTATCATTGCAGTAAGGAGGGACAGAATAAAATTATTTCAATTAAAAAGAATCATACGGGTCAAAAATAGTTTTAATTTCCTATAACAGATGGCGCGCATCGTGTGTTTGTACGGTATCAATGAAAATATATTGTACGTTATAAAAAAAATATTCAATGCCAAAATGTATGACTTATATTTATATTTAATTACTTAAAATTTAATAAAATTTATAATTAGGGATATAATTTGTTGATAAAAATATTTCATGAGCAAAACTTAAGGAAGTGGAAAGTTTTTGATGTTCTGGGTCGCCTGTTTTTTTTTTTTTTTTTTATTGAGGAGACAGAGGTTGTTCACACTTGGTTATCTCATGTGCCTTCAATAAAGGTCACTGTAATATCTTTCAGAGTTATTGTGTGTTGAAAGGTACATCTTCCTTAAGTTTTGTCCATGAGTGTAATTTAAAGTTTACTGTTGGTTAATTAAATGTATTTTGTATTGTATATAAGAATGTTTTCCACCTATTTTGAAGAAAAAGTAGAAATATGGAAAAGGAATTCCGTTGATTTAAAACAAAAATCGCTATAAAAATAAAGTAATTTATAAGGAAGAGTGTAACACCCTAGACAGCCATGAACCCGCGTTGTACACTTTGTTTTAATATGTAAATAACCTTCATATATTATTCATTAAAAATAATAAAGGCATATACTGACCAGGCGCTTTTTAGATGTCAGAGCGCCATTTAGCCTGTTCTCTGATATTTGGCCAACCCAATTTCTTGATAAATCAAGAAAAGCCATCCACGAACGCGTTTCGCGCTGTTGGCACTCGTCAGCGTGGAGTAGGCTGTACCACTGCGACCAAAAATAATTTTAGGTCCCAGAGGCTTCTTGAGAAACCAAGAAATGGGTATTTAAGGCCAAACTTGTGTAAATACATATAATTCATTGTTGCATATATCATAAACTATGTTGTTCTCTCTTTTTGAGCGGTACCTAATAAAGTGATTTTGGAACAAGAACAAGAGAGGACATTTAAAATAAATGTAACAAAAATTTACAACAACACTAAGTATGAATGTTAGCGATCTTCTTTTTCTTTCTTATCTCCACACTGGGTGAAGTAGAATGTCTTTGTTATTAAGACTGGGAGCACTACTCAGTGGCAGGCCGACTTAGCTCTAAAAGAAATGGCCACCTCTGACATGAGGAACAGACACCATGTGCAGCCGCTCCTAACATGGAGTACAAACACTGCTCATCCTGTATCCCTGGAGACCTTACAGGGAATGTAAGTGATAATGTTAATAAACGAATGAAAAACTCGAATTTAGAACAAAAGTGAATAAAGAAATGTGAATTTATAATCTATACCTGAACTGTCTCCATACGTAATTGTAAAAACATGTTTGAAAGGAATCAGTTTCTTTTGGCGAGCTAAATGGACAAAGCTCCAGCTCGACGGTGGCGCTCAAGTGGCAGAATTGAGAACTACAATTTACTTACTATTTTGACGCTCCATTTAAAGTAGAGTCATCGTGTGAAGGTTTGATAATTATATATAAAACTATTGGATAATTGACCACTTAAATTTATCTTAAAACGGGGACGTAAAAAATATAAATCTAATTTTAGTTCCCACTTGTGCCACTCGAGCGCCACCGTCGAGATGATTGTTGATCCATAAAGCTGACTTGAATAAATCAAAATTTTAAAATTCTGTTTTCATTTCAATAAAACTATAGTTGTATATATCTAAAATATATTTTTATATTGAAGTTTTTTATTGAAAATTATTTTAAACCCTCTTACATCTAATAAAACATTTAAACTTACAGAATTCTATACATATATTAAAAATTAAAAAAATTTAAAGTAAATTTTTCACTCCATATAGAATGCTATGTTTTTATTTACAACATAAAAGTCGGTGGATGAGAGGGTAACACCCTCGATTCCCGACAGTCATGAACCGGGATTGAATCCCGCGTTAAAATTTTGTTTAATATATGAATAACCTTCACATTCACTGTTTCAATTATCATAAACTAGGTTGTTGAACGGTACCTAATAAAGTGGTTTTGAACCGGCGGTTATTTACAATATTATTATTATAATTTATGTTATTATTTGTAATTTTAGGTACAATTGTGGAAGGTAATTAAAATTTTCAATTATCAAATCATTAAGATTTTCAAAATGAATTTATTTTTCTCATTGTGTACAATATTTATAATCTTACTATTATTTGGATAAAAAATATGGCGGCATCAACCAAGTTTAAAAAATTGAGTTCTCGACGTTTAAATGACTCGCTGTCCTCAGGGGAATGAGGGAAATAAAATTGGGGAGGATCGATGGAAGAATGGTCTAAACCAGGGGTGGCGAACGTGCGGCCTTTTCTTGCCCAAGTTGTGGCCTTTTCATAAATTCAAAATTATAATTTTTGTTTTGCAGTTTTCAATTACTTTCATTATTTTATTGAAAATATCTAATACGAATGTCATATATTATATAATATATATAATATAGTAAATGTAAGTATTTAAATTTCAATTTTTGATCCAATATATGCCTTTTTAATTAAATATATATATATATATGGATGCGGCCTTCTCAAAAAATGGTAAAATGAAAATTGGCCTTCTAATATAAAAAGGTTCGCCACCCCTGGTCTAAACCTTTGGTTTTATGCTACGACCCGGGATCGATCAAATCTCGCACACATTGGGCACTTTTTTTTAATAACAATTTTTTTAAATGCTCCAATTGTCCCCTATTCTTGCAAAAGTCCATCTCCATCAGCGAATGCAAGTAACCAAATGGGGCTCTGGCACATTTGTAAGTGCAAAAGTCGAACTGCTTTTCACGTGTATAGACATGTGGTGTACTTACATTAAGAGCAGTCACCAACTTCTACATCACCATGATTATCATGGCCTGTATAATGTGTACTAGGGATAAGCAAAAATAAAAATAGCAACTCTTGCAGTATCCACAAGTGGACAACCCTAAATGTCACGCGGACGAACTAACCCTGCAACCACACTCTGAGACTAAACGCAATGTTGGTATGGGCAGACATATTGGAGCGACTTTGGATTGTAAAAAAAGCATTGTTATTGTATCATTGAAAAGTTTCTCCTACTCCAATTCTATTTCCTTTATCATTAATTAACATAGAGACAAGTGTGTGTAAAATAGAAGAAGTGCAGCAAAATGAAATCACGAGCAAAGCTTGCCTTACTGGTAAGATTTTACATTCGAACACGCATCGCCAAATTAGAATTTAATATCACTGAGAATGGACTAGCCTTAAATTTTATTTATAGAGCATTATTTTGTTCTTTGTTTCTACAGTGAAACTAGCAGATCAATTGTTTTCTTGGGTGGCAATTCAAGCAGATGTCAAGTCTGTTAGTCCTTTCAGAAAGGCGTTTATACTGCGCATTGTGGACGATATCGACTGTGGATCATGAGGATGAGGTAATAAGCAAAGCCAACAAGTGTGCTTATGATTGATCTTGGAATGATGTAGACTTATTGTTGCGATGTTGAAGCAAAATGAATGCGCGCACTTTTGAGATACCTAGGACATATGCACCTAGAAAATTATATTTCATGTGCTCTGAATATTACTCTCCTATCTGTCCTGAAACTTTGTGCAATAAGTTTGAGGTCTTCAAGGTATTGGAGTTCCTTCAAGTTTTAGATAATTGTACAATGTAGCAACCAGGATAGCCTGCAAAAATTAACAACTAAAATAATTATTTGACTATAAAATCAGAGTCAAAATATGTGAGACTATTATAAAAAGAATGGCAGTCTATTATAAAAGCCTGTGCAAAATAGTTGTATATAAAAACAATAATTTTGTAAATAAGACTTTGAAAATACAATTAAAAAAAATTCCCTGACTTCATCTTGTGGAACCTGCGACTGATGCTACTCTTATAATCCCTTTGCTTGTTGTCAAAGGCATGGTTGATGTCTAAGATAATTATGAGGGATTTTTCAATGAATCAATTAGGGTAAAGAGAGAGTTATTTATAACAGAAAATGAATTTGGTATATTGCTTCAAACCTAAAACAGCAAGGAAAGGGGTGATGATAAAAGTGTATCCAAATATATTTAAGTTTTTTTTTAAATAGAGTGAAAATAATTTTCAGACATATACTTTTTATGGTACACAAGGATTTACAAATCAAGAGGTGACTTCATCAGGGCTGACATTTGTATGGCTGTATTATTTATTTTGATTTGGAAGACTTATTATATAATAAGGCTAATTTTATAAGGAATTATATTTTATATTAAAATGTTTCTCTTTATATATATTTATATACAAAATATATATTTTAATTATATAAATTCTTAGCTTTAGAATTTTAATTCATTTTCTGTATTTTTCGAAAACAAATATAGAAATAAACAAGGTTTATGGAAATTATAAAAAATAAAAATATACACTTTGAAAGAATGGAGAGTTCAATTTTTTAACCATCTCGATATTAAAAAAAATAAAATTAAAAACCACAGAATATTATACTTTTGAGCTCTTTTTCGACACGTGTTTAATGTTTTGATATATTATTGTCAAGAGATAAATTTAAAATAAATATTTTTTGTGTGATTATTTAATTTTTACACATATAAAAATGGTCAAAGTAAAGAAAAAAGCGAATGAGGAAGAAGAATACACCCCTACGCCAAATATTTCAGCAATAAAAAATAAAATCAAAAGACAAGAAGTTTATGGAAGAATAAAAAAGGAACAAGTACAGGCTAAACGAGAGGAAAGGAAGAAAAAACTCAAAGATAAGAATAGAGTAAAGGGAATACCCCGAACAATCGAAAATACAAGAGTCCAAAATGACAACGTTGTTATTCATGATGAGGAAGACGACCTTAACGACGATTTGGATGAAATGGCCACCTATTTTAAAAAACAGGTTACACCAAAAACCATAATAACCACATCCGATAATCCTCATGACTCAACCATTTTGTTCAGCCGGGAATTGATGCAGACCATTCCAAACAGTGAATTTAAATGGCGGAATAGATCTAGTATTAAAAGAATGGTTGAAGAGGCAACTCAACGTGAATATACCGATATCTTTGTGGTAAAAGAAGACAGAAGACAGCCATCAGGTATCATTCATATTCACCTTCCAAAAGGTCCAACAGCGTATTATCGTCTGCGTAACTATGTTCCCTGTAAGAAGATAAAGCATGCAGCAGAATATAGCACTCACAGACCGGAGGTTATTGTTAAAAACTTCACAACTCAAACTGGTCATACAATTGCACGGATGTTCCAATCCGTGTTCAATCCTGATCCACAATTTGTTGGCAGACGAGTGGTGACATTCCAAAATCAACGAGATTATATTTTCTTCCGACACCACAGATATGAGTTTAAAGAAAATGGAAAGAGAGCTGCTCTTCAAGAAATTGGACCAAGATTCACTTTGCGGCTCCAGTACCTAATGAAAGGTACATTTGACACCAGATTTGGAGAATATGAATGGGTGCCCAAACAAGATGATCAACGTACCAACAGACGCAAGTTTACCTTGTAAACCTTGTTCAACAACTTGTTTTATTTATAATTGTCATATAGAGAAAATTTTTGTAAATATACACTGCTATGAAACACAATAGTTGAATAAAACACTTTGTCAAATTTGTGATGTGTGTATACTTCAATCAACAGCAGTGAGTACATTTTTTTAATAAAAAGATTTTCTTGAATATGATTGGCCAGAAACAATCTTGTGCTACATTTATCCCATCACTAATGTAATAATCTTGTTTCTAATTGGCTGATGGAAGAATTTATCAAGGGTCAAATATATTTATTTAGTCATAGATATGATAAGGCACAATTTGGATTATAGATTATAAACCCAAGGTAATAAGACCAAATCTAAATAAATAAATAGTGTGTGATGTTTCAGTAATAATGTTGTTACCGAAACGTCACACACACTATTTATTTGGATTTGGTCTTATTACCTTGTTTTTAGTCATAGATAAAAATGAAATCAATTTCTTGTGACCATCACACAGACAAACATTCCTAGAACATCTGAAGTAAGTAAAATCAGCCTCAAGGGACAAACTAATTCGGAAAAAATGGCAACAAAACTAAAATTATGATAAAATTTCCACAATTTGGATCATAGATTAGAAGCATAAGGTAATAAGACCACACACAAATTTAAACAAATAGTGTGACGCTTTAGTAACAGCATTGTTACCAAAATGTCACATTTTATTTAAAATATCATGATAAAACTGCAGGGAGGGTTTACCATTGATGAGCCATGCCCTCCCACTTTATATTTTTAATTATTGCAGGATAAGGGCTTTATAGAAATAAATTTTAATTATATTTTAAAAGAAAAGTATTGTTAAAAAACATGTTTATGATTTTCAAACTTTATTTGGATTTGGTCTTATTACCTTATTATTAAAAATAGAGAAGTAGAAAAGTGTAGTGTTAAGAAAAGAGACACAAGGTAAATCCAAGTAAATAAATAATGTGTGACATTTCAGTAACAGCGTTGTTACCATCATCAGACAAAAGTACTGAATGATTCAACTTTTGAACTAGATTCAGTACTTTTATCTGATGATAATAACAACACTATAGAGACAAAGGTCACCTCTCTCGTCAAAATAGACCTCAAAACTAGACGGTATCTATTGACGGTCGCCACAAACTAGCTTGCAGCGACGGTCAATAGATGCCGTCTAGTTTTGGCGTCTATTTTGACGAGAGAGGTGACCTTTTTTTCTTTAGATCAATATCCTCCCGGCAAAATTTCCACCAATAACAACACTGCTACGGAAACGTTGCATACTATTTATTTGGTCTTGTTACCTTGTAGTTCTAATCCAAATTGTACCTTATCATTAAGAAAGAAAACATTTCCTGATTGTATAACTGGCTGTTGCTGATTGTCCCCGCCATCTATCAGAAAAAATCCTAAAACTGACCATTAGATTTTATTTCAGGAAATTAGCCGATATCCTTTCTTGGTTTAAAAGAAACATATTCCAGGCAGTTGGCATGGTGAATCGAGGAAGAAAACTGTCCACTTAACAGAAATTAAAAAATTCATTTGATAGATGGCAGTGCACCATCAACAACATTCAAGTGCATGGTCAGAATATGTGTTTTCTATAAAACTGAATAAACACAAGGTAATAAGACCAAATCCAAATAAATAGTGTGTGATATTTCAGTAACAGCGTTGTTACCATCTTCAGACAAAAGTACTGAATGAGAAATTTTACCATAGCATGGTTTAAATAGTTACTGTTATCAATGTGTAAAATTTCTGCTGTGGTAAAATTTCTCATTCAGTACTTTTGTCTGAAGATGGTAACAACGCTGTTACCGAAACGTCACACACTATTTATTTGGTCTTATTACCTTGTGTTTATTCTCTATAATCCAAATTGTGCTTTGTCGTGTGTTTTCAATAAAACTAAATGTTTAATATGCTTTTATTATATATTTAAAAATTCAAAACTATTATAGACGCGCATGGTTCTTTCTACTGCCCTTACTGCAATGGAAAAATTAAAAAGAATCATACGTGTGTATATTAGTTTCAAATTTTCATAACAGATAGCGCACGTGATAATGCATCATAATATATATTTTTTATTATCCCTAGTACACATGGTACAGGCCATGATAATCATGATGGGTAGAAGTTGGCAATTGCTTTTACTGTAAGTGCACCACATGTCTACATATTAGATAATAAAAGGCATATATTGGATTTAATAAAATATTTATTTTGCCAAAATTTCGGCTGGCTGAACGCCAACCTTTATCGAGGCATCACATTTTTGTATACACCTGTGTGTATTTTATGTATACAAAAATGTGATGCCTCGATAAAGGTTGGCGTTCAGCCAGCCGAAATTTTGGCAAAATAAATATTTTATTAAATCCAATATATGCCTTTTATTATCTAATGAATTAAGTATGGATTGCTCTATTTTCAAAAAAAATGTCTACATATGTGAAAAGCAGTTTGACTTTGCATTTACAAACACTTATAAATATGTAAGACGAAAATTGCAATTATACCGCGAATGTTTCTTTTAAACAAAAATCGAAATTTATTTTAAAGAGAAATAACGACTATTTCTAACTTTAAGGATGAAGTATGAAAGGGTGAAAATATGAAGAGTAATGGCGAACGGAAAAATAAAAGTGTCCAGGGGCGGGAATCGAACCCACGACCTTCCGCTTACCGGGCAGATGCCATGTCCACTAGGCTACCCTGGACACTTTTATTTTTCCGTTCGCCATTACTCTTCATATTTTCACCCTTTCATACTTCATCCTTAAAGTTAGAAATAGTCGTTATTTCTCTTTAAAATAAATTTCGATTTTTGTTTAAAAGAAACATTCGCGGTATAATTGCAATTTTCGTTTTACAATCATCAGCCGCGTTATATTGTTTTTTAAATTACTTATAAATATGGTTTCATTGTTGAGGATTGTTTGAAATATAGATATTATATAGGTAAAAATTCCTATTGGTAGGTTGGGATACCAATGGAAGATGTTCCTTTCTCAGAGAAGAAGGAATTAGGCTTACACTCATGGACCATAACACAATGATTATTCAATTCTAAATGCAAAACATATAAATAACATGATAAGGCACAATTTGGATTATAGATTACTAGACGAATGGCCCGGGCAACGCCCGGGTTTTACCCGAGTGCGAATATATTTTAAAAACGTTTTAATCTTCATCTAGATCTTCATCTTGTCTACACCTTGTATACATCTTGCTTCCTAGGGTTGCCCGGCAACGCCCGGGTTTACATGATTAAATGTATTATTCAAACACATTAAACATGTGCCCGTTGGCTGCCAGCGAGTAAATGTCGGCGCCCGTTGACTCCCGGCGAGCAAGCGACCGCTCCCGTCGGCTGCTGGCGGGCGAGTGGCTTCCCGGCGCATGCGCGCGCCCGTTGACTCCCGGCGAGCAAGCGACAGCTCCCGTCGGCTGCCGGCGTGCGAGTGCCTTCCCGGCGCATGCGCGCGCACAGGGAAGCCACGTGTCGCAGGCCGTCCAATGGGCGCGCCCCGCCATCAGATTCCACCGCGTTCTAGATGAGCTATTTAGAATAATTTGAATATATAGTTTTAATAATTGATTTATATATTTTTTAAAATAGCCTATCGTCATCCTCGTTATTTTTTACCTATGTATTGAAATTTTGGTTTGAATTAGTGAACTACTGCGAATTTGTATACCGGACATACAAACCAACCAACAAACATACAAACATTCATTTTTATATATATAGATATACACTAGGTAATAAGACCAAATCTGATGCACTAGCGCGACATCTGTTATCAAAATTCGAAACTATTTTAAACGCGTAAGATTCTTTCTGAAATTAAACAATTTCTACTGCCCTTACTGCAATGGAAATTCCAAAAATGCAATATAACAGCGGTATGGTAGATTAAACAGGCGAAACCACTGGGAGGGTTCACCACTGATGAGCCAGGCCCTCCCATTAATTTTTCCATTGCAGTAAGAGCAGTAGAAATTGTTTAATTTCAAAAAGAATTTTACGCGTTTAAAATAGTTTCTAATTTTGATAAGACCAAATCTATTTATTATCTTTAAAAAAAAAATAAAAAGGCATATATTGGTAAAATCTATATATATATAAAAATGAATGTTTGTATGTTTGTCTGTCTGTATGTCCGGTATACAAATTCGCAATAGTTCACTAATTCAAACCAAAATTTCCATACATAGGTAAAAGAATACGGGGAAGACGATAGGCTATTTTAAAAAATATATAAATCAATTATTAAAACTATATATTTTTAGTCAGAAAATGATGATGACGATATTGCTGTATCATGTTTGATTATCAGATACAAAATTATATCTGGAAAAATTCCAAAAAGCAGAGACCACGGGTGAAACCAGTTCATTATTTTGTATACAGGAACAAAATTCTAACAGAAAAACATTCATTCGAGCAGAAAACAAAAGCCAGATCATCTTTCTATAAAAATATCGCTTCTCAGACACAAAGTTTGGAGCGGGACGTTTCACAAAAGTGACATCCACGGCGCCAATTTATAATTGTAATGAATAGTATTTGAATAGGGTACATTTAATAGGGTAAAACCCGGGCGTTGCCCGGGTCATTCGGCTAGTAAATGATATTTT